>CM021739.1:17076026-17104799 GCA_011075105.1 Heteronetta atricapilla | reverse complement strand
GCTGCTCCCCGGCGGCCGCCGCGCCCTCGAGGGTGAGTACCGGGACACCGCGCTCGGAACCCCCCGGGGCGCCCCCGAGCCCGGCGGCGGCTCGTTTGGCTTCCCCGAGCCGCCGTCGGCCGCCGGGTCCCCTCCGGGAGCTCGCTGCCGCCGCCGCAGCCCCACTCCCAGCCCCCCACCCCCGGCGCCCTCAGTAGGTTCCAGAGTGAACGCCCCGCCGAGCCCAGCCCGGTCGGCCGCTCGCTTCGCCTTGCGAGGCTTCTCGCCGCGAGCCGGAGGGGCTGGAAAATTTCATCCTTCTGCCGGTGGAAAGCTCGCGGCTTGCCAAAAGCTCTGGGGCCGCCGGAGGAGTGGCCGTGCGCCGCCGTGTCCGGCTCCATCCCTTCCCCCGGCAGCCGGCTTAACCCCGCGGGCTCCGGCGTGGGGCTACCGGGGAGAGCGGCCACGCGTGTCGCAGCCTTACCGGAGCCGGGGGAGGAGGGGGGAATACGCAGGAGGAGGAGGGAACCCCCCTGCCCTGCCCAGCGCTCCCCGGCTCCGCTCGGTTCCGAGACGGTTCCTCGGCTCCCAGCCGGGGGCTGAGATCCCGGCCGGCCGCCGGGGCCCTGCGCCTGGCCCCGCTCCGGGGTCCCGGGGCGGAGGAGGGGGCCCAAGGGGAGAGCGGGGGGGTTGTCTGGGCACAAAGTCTGAGCGGTGTCCGGTAACCGAAGCCGCTCCCGGAGCTCCGGAGGTGGCAGGGTGGGGGCTGAGGGAGGCCCCGGGCCGGGAAGGGAAAGGAGAAGGGGGGAAAAAAATCCCCCGATAAGGAGAATTCCCCGGGTCGGCGGCGAGCCCCGGAGCTGCCCGGCCGGCCCGGCGGCGGGGGCCCCGCTTTTGTCTGCTCGGAGGCGGGTTTGGGCTGCGCCTTCCGCCGCTGCGATGTTTGGGCTGCGGCCCCGGGGGGCTCGGGGGGGGGCTGCTGCGAGCGGGAGCCCTGCCCCGCTGCGATTTCGGGGGAGCGATCCCCCCAGGGCTGGGCTTCCTACAAAGTTTGGGGGTGGCTCTTACGGGTGTTGCTTTGCCTCCCCCCCCCTCCCTCTCTACCCAGTGGATTTTATTTTTTTTTCTCTCTTTATTTTGGCAGAGGGGTGGGGAAAAAAAAAAAAAAAAAAAAAAAAGGAGAAAAAAAACATCCTCCTTTGTACGCCGTAGGAAAACGAGCTGGGATTCGTGGCCTGCTCAGTCCGGGAGCGCATGGGGAGGGAGAAGCCAGCCTGGCACGGACGCTGCCAACGCCAGCCCGGGCACCGCCGTGCCGGGAGGCAGGAGGACAGGAGGATGAGGAGGATGGAGGTGTGGGCAAGGAGCTCATCCCGGCGTGCCCCCGGCCCGCGGGCAGCCCCTCGCCCACCTTCCTGCCGCCACCGCTTTGGGATGGGGGAAGGAAGCCGGCGGTGGCGGCGTGGCAGGGCACCGCGAGCATCGGCCGCGGCTGTCCCGCTGCTCCCTGGGGAGGCTGGGGCCCGGCCTCTCCCCCGCCGCCCGGGCGTGAACTGGCGCGAAGAGCCGGATGGAGAGAAAACAAACAGCTCGTGCCGAGGAGCCGCCGGGTTTTCTTGGCTTCCCGAGCGTGCGAAGGGGTCAGGGAACAAACGCCGTGCCTGAGGAGGTCGGGGCCCAGCGCCGTGCCAGCACGGGGACCGCTTCAGGGCCTGGCTGGCACCGCACGGTGTTTTGGGGGCTGGCCCTGATTCCCATGGGACTTTTTTTGTTTTCTTTTTTCCTTTTTTTTTTTTTCTTTTTTCCTCCCGTTTTCCCTTTGCTCTCGTCCAAGCTGGAGGGAAAGTTGCTGAGGTTCCTGTCCCCACCGCGTTTAGGAAGCCGGTGTCGGGGTCGGGGTCAGCGAGCTCCCGCGTTTCTGCTGCGCCGGGCGTTCCTGCCCGCTCGCACCGCTGCTTCCCGACGGGCACCCGAGCGCTCGAGCGGTTACTGTAAATCCAGCGTGCACGTTCGGTCGGGTATTTTAGTGCTGATCATAAATCTGGCGAGGCCATAAATCTGCGCTCGCGTCCTCCAGGCAACGGCAGCCGGCGGCCCCCGGATCCAGCCGCTTCGCCGTCCCCTCCCAGGGGGTGACGGGCCGGGCGTGCGGCCGGTGCCCGGCTGGGAGGGCAGGGTCGTGGCGGCTCCGAGGCTGGATCAGCTCCCGTCCTCGGGGGCACGGCGCGGCGTTGGGTTTCTTTACGAGGCCCCACGGGGGTGGGGGGGAGCCATGCTCGGCAGCGGCTCAGTGAGGGCTTTGTGCTGCCGAGGAGAAAATGGTTTCTCTCCAGATCCTGTAAGTGCGCTGGGTTTGTTTGAAGTCACAATGTGTTTTTCTTCTCCGGTTCAGCAGTCCCCGGGCCGGCTGCAGAAGGAATGCTCTGTCCGGGGGCAACAGCAGATCCTTTCTCCGGTGCAGGGACTGGAGCCGAGGAGCAGAATTTGTCCTGGTGGGGCTGCGGGAGCCGAGGCCCCATGGGGATCCGCAGCGCGGGGCGAGTGCTGTGTTTGAGGCTCTTGCCATCCATCCAGGTTAAGACCTTGGGCCTTGAAATGCGTTGGCAAGAGGGAGCTGGGCACCACCGGGTAGCTCTGCCTGTCCTCGTGGGGGTTTGGGTGGGCTGGCACTCAGAGGAACAAACTCTGTGCCCCTCTGCTGCCTGAGCAGCCTCTCTGGGGTTTGTCCACGCACTCAGCCCCAGAGCAGAGGCAGCGTCTTGCTGCGTGGAGCCCTGATCTAACTCAGGCTTTAGCAAAATACCCGAACCAGGAGGATTTATAGAGGTTTTCCTCATCTGGCGCCGTCCCTTCCCTGCTCCCAGGCTCGCGCCAAGTGTTAGGCAGCCTGACCCCGCTCCGGGTGCTGTGCTGCTCACCCCACCGCCAGCCCGGCGCAGCTGCCCCCTGTGCTGGAACCACCAGGTCTTTCCTTGCCGGGGAGATCCGCTTTTTGTTTAACTACTTTTCACTGAAACAGCTTGTTTCTCGGCGGGGTGATTCAGGGAAGCTAGCCCTGCTGTTTTATTGATGCTCAGGGTAGGGCTGCGAGGGAAAGCAGGTTGCGGGGCTCCGTTGCGCTCGCCGGCTTCACTAAATCTCCGGTTCCTCGCAAAAAGCTCCGTCTGTGGGAGCCCGCCCCGGCCGTGCTCGAGGCGGGGAGGAGAAGGGCTTTCCTTTGTGTCACGCAGAGCATGCGGCCGGTCGGGGAGAGGGGGAACTCGCAGCCGCGCATTGTCCGTGCCTCTCCTCGGCACGCAGCTCTGCCGTGGGCTGGAGGCGGCGGCGAGTGCCTTGGCCACAGCTCCGGGGCCGCGTCTGCCTGGGCTCCGCGATTGGGAATAGCGGCCTCTGGTTTTTAAGGAATGAACCGAAACTCCCTGTTTTGTTGTGATGACTTACTGCGAGAGATATTCGGGGAAACCAGTTTGTTGCATTTTCTTTCCGTGAGCCGTTTGCTGCTGCTACTGGAGTAGGGGAGCTTGGCGTTTAATTAAAACAGCCCGAGCAATCTGAATCACAGACTTGCATGTTTTTAAAATTGTAGCTGTTCCTGTTGTGCTGAGTCAAACTGGTTTGTCGGGATCCGGCGTCTCCGCCTGGGAGCCGCACTGGGGGAAGGGTGCTGGGGCCGCCCCGGCCGGGGTCCCCCCCTTTGCTGGCATGGGGAAGCAGCAGGATGGGTGCCGGTCACCGTCCTTGTCCCCATGGGTCTCGGTAGAGCCGGTGGCTGCCATCCCCTTGTGCTTCCCTGAGATCGAAGCCAGAAGGAGCTGGCATCGCTCGTGGAGCGGGCACATTCCCAAGCCATGTTTTGGGGAGGAGGGAGCCGCCGTGCAGGGACCCCGCCGCAGCCGCCAAACCCCACGCGGGAGCGGTCATGGCCCCTGGGGACAGGCTGCTATCTTGAAGGCCAGGAGACTTTCTGCAGTGCCGTTCCCACCCTGGCGGGACAGCCTCATTTGGGTTTTGTTTTTTGTTGTTGTTGTTTTATGTAGATCATTGTCATTATTGTTGCTCAAAATCCAGTCCTGGGCTCGGGCTGGGCTTGCCCCATGGCGGTGCCAGCTGAGGCCGTCGGGGCTGGTGGCAGGCGTGGACCGTCCTCCCTCATGAGCAGAGCCCCGCAGACCCCGCCAGCAGCCCCGGGGCGAGGCAGGAGCCATTTTGTAGGGTGGCTGGGCCTTCTCGAGGCCTCCTCCTGCCTCCCTTGGCTCCCAGCGTTGCCCACCCTTCTTGAAGCCTCGTGGGGCCACCAAGGCCTTGTGGGGCTGAGCTCGGGGGCTTCCGTCCCCTTCCTATCCGCGGAGCTCCCGGCTCGAGGGGCCGCGGCCCACCCCCGGAGCCTGCTTTCCCCTCAGCGAGGCAGGAGGGAGCGAGCCCGCCGCGGCTCCGCATGGCCGCCCCTCTGAGGAGGAAGGGGAGCCATCTTGGGAAGAGGCAGGAGCTCTGCAGCACGGCCGAGCGCCGGCCCCGCTCTCTGCACGCGTGCCAGCACGTGGCGGCCGGGGGGGGGGGCGGGCGGGGGTCCGGAGAGGTTTTTTATTATTATTATTATTTTAATTTTTATTTTTTGCATGTTGCTAAGCTCCGGGCCGACGAGGCCTGGTGTTTCTCACGCATGTGGCGGGAGCTGTTGACAAACACCTGTTTCCCAGCCCCCTCCCCAGGAATGCCCTGGGCGCGGGGGCCCAGCAGGGGCTGCGATGCTGGGGAGGGGGGGGGGAAGAAGGGGGGCAGCAGGATGCCCCCCCCTCAGTCAATGGTCCCTTGCCTGCCCCAGGGGAGCCATCCCCAAGGGCTTTCCTGCCTGGCAGCAGCTGCGAAACAATTTGGGCCTCCCGGTTCCTCTCTGAGGTGGGGCCATCACGCAGGCCCCTCGGCAGAGCTGCCGAAAACCCGTCCCGGGGAGGGGACGCCGGCCGCCCCCGTGCCGTCCCGCTCGGCCCCGGGGTGCCTCGGTGCTTGCCCAGCGAGGGCTGGGGCGCAGGAGGGACCCCGCGGGCTGGGCGAGCGGGGAGGGGGCGCGCGGCATGCACGCACACACGGCGTGCGATCCAAGGCCTTTTTTTATTAATGAGAAAAATGTGCAGGGCTTGAACGATCGCCAGGAACAGATTTATTCTAGTTCCCCAGAAATTAAACTGAAATGAAGGAGCGAGTCAGCCCGGCCCGGCACCCCCTCCTGACTCTGTGCTTGTTTTAACTCTGGAAGAATCTGACTTTGGGGGTGGGGGAGGCGGGGGGGAGGATATTTGGGTTTAAGCAGTTCCAGATGGGCTCTGTGCTCGAGGAAGCGAGCGGAGAGCAGCGTGGAGATTTGGGTAACTGCCCCAGGCAGGAGAGAGGAGGGAAATCTTGGCAGAAACCCCTGCTCCGCACTGCCTGGATGGGATGCAGCTTGGCAGCCAAGCCGCCCCGTCTGTGGGGCGAACCTTTGTATGTGCAACGAGTAACCTTTTTTGGGGAGGGGGTGTTTTTTAAATATCATTACTCCTTCCCTGGCCTCCCTCCAAAAGTACAACCTGGAAAAAACAGAGCTGGGGGGAAAAAGAGAGGCGTTTCGGATCGCAGCCTGCTGCACGCGGTTGCCTCGTGGAGGCAGACCCACGTCAGGACTGGTGCCCGCCTTCCCTGGGGATTTTGGGGCTCTGCATCCATCTGAACCAGCCCGCTGGCCCCGTGGGGGTGGACACCTGCCCTGTGAAGCCACGGCGACGTTTCCCTCTCTTTGCAGGGCCTGGAAAACGCGGGTGGCTTTGTGGGCCGGTTTGCTGCCTGCATCCTGGTTAATAGCATTCGCGGCTCAAACAGGTCTGGCGTCTCCGGACCCGATGAGTTATTTCTGTGGCAGTGGAGGGCGGCTGCATGGCTGCTCCTGCCGGGGACACCGACCGATAAATCTCCCCTGCCTCCTGGCCCACATGGCTCCCGCTGACCTGGCACGGCTGATGCCGCGCCGGTCGTCCCACGGGAGCTGGTGGCAGGGCGCTGTGGAGGGCGTCCCTTCCCCGTGCCCATCCCAAGCGAGTGGCAGTCGTCGCAAGGCTAGCGGGGCCTCCGGGGGCTTATCCGTGGAGTCGATTTTTCCCGTGGCTCAACAGAGCGAATGTGGCTTTTCCTGAAGGAGAGGAAAAGCAGCGAGCGCTGGGGCACACGCACCACGTGGGCAGGGATGGCAGCTCGCCCCGGCGAAGCTGACCCCGGCATGGCGCACCGGGCTCTGACATCCGAAATCCCCGCGGTATTAATAGAACAGTAATTGCAGCGCAGGGCTGGACTCGGGCAGCTGGCTCGCGTCCTCTCCCGGCGTCAGCGCGGCCGTTCAGAGGGACAGGGGGCTGGCAGCAGGACCTGGCAGGGCTCGGGCTGCACGCGTCCAGGGCGCAGCTGAGTCCTCGGCATGCGGCTGCAGGGCAGGGACCCGCCGTCCTGCTGCAAAAAAAAAACCCCGTGCTGCAGCCACCACCGTGATTTGTAGGGGCTGCGTGCTGCGTGCCAGCCGGTGTCGCAGCCCAGCTTGGCACGGCCGTGCTCCTGCGGTGGCAGAAATCTGCCCTGCCCGGCTCGACCCGGTGCGTGGACGCCTGTCCCTCCCCGCGTCCCGGGCGCTGCCACTTGATCTGCTTTTCGCAGTTGCAGAGCTGGCACCTGTCCTCTCTCACATGCTTCAGTCTGTCTCACGGCCATCAGGAAACAGCTCCTGGCGAGGAGCACGCGGCCGGAAAACCCTCTTCAGCCAGTCAGCGGGTGGCTGATGGGGCAGGGCTGGATGGAGGCAGCGCTCCCGTCCCCCTCCGTCCCTTGTGCTTGCAGTCATCCCGGGGCTGGCTCTGCCTGTCCTGTAGGTGTGGGGCATTGGGGTCAGGGGGGGGGGGGGGGGGGGCCGCCGTGGAAATGAGGAAGATGCAGCCGGGTGATGGCTCAGAGCCACGGGGCCATCTTCCCTGGTGAGGTTATTACATCCTGGTGCAGCCTCGGTGCATCCTTGGGCTCTGCAGGCAGCTCAGGACCCAGGACCGGCGGTGCTGCCCGTCCTCAGCCGGGCTCGGCTGGGGCAGGGACTGCCTGCCCTTGTGCGTGTGTGTGTGGTGTGTACAAAGGGGCCTTAATCTCAGTTGGGGCCTCTGGGCCCTGCCATAATGCAGAAATAATGAGTCTATTATTAAGTGCCCACAGTACTTCTTCACTCCGGTGGCTCGCCTCCAGCAGCAGGCAGAACCTGCCCCGCTTGAAGTGGATGTGTCATCATTTGCCTCAGCAAATCCGATCCCCTTTGATGATGGGCCAAACGCCCTTGGCACGAAGGGCCACAGCTGTGATACAGGCCCCACTTTTTTTTTTTTTTTCCCCTCCTCTCTTCCCTTTGTTCCCAGCTCGTTGGCTTGCCCTGGACCTGGGGCGAGCACGCATTGGTGGGTGCGGGCAGCCGGAGTCCGGCGTCCCCCAGGAGAGGGACTGGGAGGGACGTCCCCAAAGCATCCCCCCTGCTCCAAACAGGCGCCCTGCTCTGCGAGGACGGGTTCCCAGCGTGGGCGGCGATAGGGAGAGCTCCTGCCCTTCCCTTGGGCTGAGCCGCGCCACCCCAGCCCGAGAGCCGAGGGTGGGGACCCTGCGTGGCCCCCGGCCCCGCGCTGGACACGCCGGGCTGTGCAGGGAGCGTGGGGGTCCCCAGGGGAGCTGGGATCTCCCTCGTGGGCTGTGCTGTGTGCCGGCGGTGCTGCAGAGGGAGCTGGCAGACAGCGTCAGCAGTCTCCTCTGCTGGGCTCCTCCAGCCTCTGCCCGAAGTCTCTGCTGTGGGTGTCCCCAGGGCCGTCCCCTGCCTGGGAGGAAGAGGAGGAGGAGGGCTGTGGGGTCTGGCTGTGGGGCCAGGGAGAAGCCGGGACCCTCCTCGAGGAAAAGTTGCTCTGGGAAAGGTGTCGCGGGGTCTCCCCACGTGGGCTGACCCGACGCCCAGCGCTCTGTGTGGCTCCGCTTTTGTGTACGTGAAGCACTCGTCAGCGGGAAAAGTGCAACCTCAGGTTCTCTCCCACAGGCAGCTCTTTGTTCCCAGATAAAGGGCCCTGCACCAAAGGCCCTTTGTGCCGCTGCTTAGAACGGTGCCGGGATTAATTGTGCCGATAGGTGCTTGAATGGCGAGTGCACAAGGCCGCCCGCTCCCGCCGTAATCATCTCAAAACCGAGGAGGAAATTAAAATGTAGGGGAGATGCCCCTTTTGGTGGCCGCTTGACTAGCAGGCACCGAGCGAGGCTGCGAGCGGATCCTGCTGTCCCGAAGCAGCCACCTCTCCTCCCGGCGCGGCCGGAGGTGGCGGCGAGGGAGAGGCACGACGGAGCCGCCGTGGCGCTGGGTTATGGGACGGGATGGGACGGGATGGGATGGGACGGGACGGGACGGGACAGGACAGGGTGGCCCAGCCCGGCTGCCGGGGCTCGGCTCCCGCGGGCCGGGCGCGATGGTGCGCGTGGCTCCCAGGGAGCGCGGCAGCGTTGCAGAACAGGTTCCTCTGTTTGCAGCGGGGCCGCGTGGGCGTCTTTACTAACTTTCCTCCCTTGCCTTCTTTCAGGATGCTCTGGGACTGCGCTGGCTGCCTTCTCCCCCCCGTTGGGGCGAGGAGGTGGCGTCGTACCCTGCCAGCACATCCTGATAAAGCCGGCAGTCCCCACGTTCAAAGGGAAGGGCGCTTAAATCGGAGCCGGTCGGTGGAGACGCTCGAGTCTTCCCCAGCGGCTTCATCTTGAAAGAATTTTTCCTTCTGGCTCAGCCAGGGCTGAGTGCAGACCCCGCCACGGCCGCTGCGCGTGTCTGCCGCCGAGCAGCGCGGGACGGGCTCCCTGGGCCTCTTCTTAGGGGGAGCTGAAGCGTTCGGCCGGCCGCCGAGCGTGCACGCGGCATTCCTGAGCCCCTGCGTGGGAAGAGGTCCCGGCCTCCAGATGGGCCCACGCCAGGGCTCCCAGTGCCCCGCGAGCTGCAAAGGGGGTGGCGGAGCTGGGGCTGGGACCCCTGCTCTTTGCAGCTTGAGGTGTGCGTAGGAGGAAGCTTTGCAGGGCAGGGAGGAGGCAGCCAGAGCCGTGCTCGTGGTGAGAAGTGAGGCCCTTTCCCGGCTCCTGGATCCATCCCTGCCATGGAAATCCTGCTTTTGTGTGGGGGCGGCCGTGGATTGCTGCGCTCGCCAGAACAGAGCGGGGCTCGTGCTCCATCTGAGCTCCCTTGCCTTGGCCTGGCTGGAGGTAAGGAGAGGACGCTGCAGACAGGAGTGATAAAGCAGGCCTTAGGGTGACTTCCCAAAGCTGGTGAAATTGGGAGCCAATTTCCCGTTGACTAATGAACCCAGGCTCTCTCCTCGGTGTGCGGGATTTGGGAGGCTTTGACTCACAGCTCCGCTGCCCATGACGCTGCTCACGTCTCTCCAAAGCACCTGCAAACCGAGACTGAGCCGGGCACCGCCTCCGATCCCACCTCTGGCGCTGCGCACGGGTGGGAGCGAGCCGCCAGCGCTCCCCGATTCACCCCTCAGCCCGGCCCTGGGTGCTGACGTGTGCCCTTTAGCAGGGTGCCGGTGCGCAGCACAGCCTGGTGCTTGCTGGAAAAAGGACAGGAGCCCGGTGCCCGTCTGTCGAGAAATCCTTGTGGCAGCTCTGAGGGCACCGCGCGGTCTCTGCAGCTCCGCTGCGGCCGGCTGGGCTCAGCGTGTGGCCGCCGGCCCCGGGCAGTGCCGCAGCCCTCGGGGCCGTCCGTCTGCGCCCTTCACGCTCGGCGGGGCTGCGAGGGGAGGCTGGGGACGACCGCTGACCCCGGCCGGCCCCGTGCGGTCCTGCAGCTGCAGGAAAGCCCCGCCGCCCTCCGCGCCGGGTCCCGTTTCCTTTAGCTGCGTTGCCCGGTGATTTTATTTTTATTATTTTCCCTCCCTGCTCTCTCTCTCTCTCTGTGTGGTTTACGCGGCTCTCGTGCCAGTGGGGCCGGCTCAGCTCTGTTGTTTTCTTTCCCCTCCTCGTTGGTCAGAGGGTAGGAGCTGCCAAATTAGGGTGCAGTGCGTCCAAGCCCTGCGTCTGCCCTGGGCCGGCGCTCGCAGGGAAGGGCGCTGCCGGAGGGGACCGCCGGCCGGCGCGCCCTGTCCTTCGGAGCCGCGGGGCGCTGCCTTCGGCACGGAGGCTGCAGGGCACGCAGGGCTTTCCCACGCACCGGGGGGCAGGTTTAAGGCTGCCGTCGTGGGACCGGGCTGCCCGCGGGACCCCCGTGTGCCTCCCCATCCTGGCAACCCCGCGCGCAGGCGAGCGGCCCGTGGCCGGCCGTACCCCGTGCCCCGTTACAGCCCCAGGTCTCTGCTCCGGGACTTGGCAGCCCCGCGCTGTCAACGCCGAGTGCGCGCTTGGCTCCGCTCCGCCGCCGGCGCTGCGTGCCTGGCCCCCGCGCAGCACCGCTGTGCCCTTATTAGGGCAGCTGGCGCGCGGGGCCGTGCCGCGGAGAGGTGCGGGTGGCCCCGCTCCGCAGCCCCCCTCTCCCGTCCCCTGCATGGGCCGCCCTCGTTAGGAGCCGCCGTGGCCACCCCGGCACGGCACGGGGGGCTCCGGGGAGCGTGGCAGCCTGCCCAGGTCTGTCTGCCCGCGTGTCCCCAAGGGTCCTTGTTTATCCGTGCCGCGGTGGCACTCGTGTCCCCTGCCCCGATGCTGGAGGACAGGAGCCAGCGCCGGCTCCTGGCGCGTCCGTGGGTGCTAGGCCGGGCGGTGCTGGCTGGTGTCCCCGGGGTGGGACTCGGAAGGAAGGTGTTTACCTCCAGCAGGGCTTCATCTGAAACCCTGTAATGTGCGAACGTTTCCTTCCTCCTCCGCGCTTCCTCCTTGGCTGGGTCAGCCCGTGCTTTTCCTGAGGTGGAAGGAAAGGAGCTGAAACTGCCCCTTTGCTCCTGGGGCTGGGATGACCGTGCCCGGCTGCCGGGAGCAAGCCGTGCTCGGGGAGCTGTGGCTCCGTGCCCTTCACCTCCGGGGCAGAAGGGGTGAGGGACGGACAGACAGACAGCCCTTGGGGTTGGGGTGCGAAGGGAGGGGAGAGGTTTTGGAGCTGGTCCTGGCGGGGACCCTCTGAGCACGCCGGGTGTGCAGGGGGCTGTTACCCACCTTGGGGCTTTGCCTGCTGTTTGCACACCCTTTGCCTGAGGCTCCCCACGGGCAAGAGAGGGGCAGGAGGACCCCAAGGGTGCCAAAAGAAACACGGGGCCATCCTGGGTGTAGGGTAGCAGAGCCAGCATCCTCGCAGGGCAGCCTGTCCCCATCCCGGTGAGCCAGGGAGGGAGCCATTGGCAGTGCCCCCCGGCACGGTGTCGTTCCCCGTTCCCTGTCATTGTGTTTTTTATTCTCCCGGTTTTTGTGCCCGGTGCTCAGCTCGGAGCCGCGCGGCTCTGCCTGGGATTAGCGACAGCTGCCTGCAATTGCAGCTCTTCCCAGACAAGCGTCTCGCTCCCCCTAGGCTGGGGCTGGGGCTGTTTGGGGAATGCTGTCGGGGTGGTTTGTCTTGTAGTCTGCTCCAGGAATGTTGGCCAGACGGTCAAATTCTTCTCCCCTCTTGTAAAATGAGTGATGTGGGGCGTCTCTGGGAGAGCAGCCTGCCAGTCCCTCCTCCTCTGGATAAACCTGCCTGGCCCGCACCGCCCTGTCATGGGAACGGGCCCTTTCAACCCCAGCCACAGTAAATACGCGCCCTGCCAAAGCGCAGGGGGAGGGCGAGGACGGGGGGCTCGGGGAGGTGGGGGGCTCGGGGAGGTGGGGGGCTCGACGGCCGCGGCGGGGCCGGGGATGGCAGCCTGTCCCCGTGCCACCTGGCCGGCCCTCGTCCCGCAGCTCCGCGGGGCCGCCTCGCTCTTCCTGTTCTCCTGACAGCAGAGCAGAAATCTGGAGTCTGTCTGTGCCGCTCCCCCTCCTCCCACCACGTCTCACCCCCCAAGTCGCTGTTTTCCGCAGAAATGTCAGCTCCTTTCTTCCCCCACTCCTCCTGTTTTCTGTTGTGTTTTTTTTTTTTCCTCGAATCTCGGCCTTCAGCTCCAATTACTTCTCTCCTTCCTCCCTCTCCCTCCAGAGACCCTGATGGACACCAAGTGGGTGACCTCGGAGCTGGCGTGGACAACCCATCCGGAGACGGGGGTAAGTCTGGAGCCGGACCCGGTCCCCGGTGCCAAAGGGCACGGCCCTGGGGGGTCGGGGTCGCTCCCCCGTGCCTTCACCCTCCCGTCCCGTGCATCCCCTGCCTGGTGACATTACACGCTCGTAGCCCCACGCTGACTCCATGCACGGGTACGCTGTGGTCCCTCGGCACCCCGGTGGCCCCAGTGGGCTGGGACAGGCGGCGGTGCTGCCGCTGCCCCCCGTGAGCTACTGCCCTGCCCCGTGCCATTCGCCTGGTGTCCCCGGCTGGCGGCCTGACGCTCTGCCTCCCTCTTGCAGTGGGAAGAGGTCAGCGGCTACGACGAGGCCATGAACCCCATCCGCACGTACCAGGTGTGCAACGTGCGGGAGGCCAACCAGAACAACTGGCTGCGCACCAAGTTCATCCAGCGCCAGGACGTCCAGCGCGTCTACGTGGAGCTGAAATTCACCGTGCGGGACTGCAACAGCATCCCCAACATCCCCGGTTCCTGCAAAGAGACCTTCAACCTCTTCTATTACGAGTCGGATACGGATTCTGCCTCGGCGAGTAGCCCTTTCTGGATGGAGAACCCCTATATCAAAGTGGATACAATTGCCCCGGACGAGAGCTTCTCCAAGCTGGAGTCCGGCCGCGTGAACACCAAGGTGCGCAGCTTTGGGCCCCTCTCCAAGAACGGCTTTTACCTGGCCTTCCAGGACCTGGGGGCCTGCATGTCCCTCATCTCTGTCCGGGCTTTCTACAAGAAATGCTCCAACACCATCGCTGGCTTTGCTATCTTCCCGGAGACTTTAACGGGGGCTGAGCCCACGTCTCTGGTCATCGCTCCGGGCACCTGCATCCCCAACGCCGTGGAGGTGTCCGTCCCCCTCAAGCTGTACTGCAACGGCGACGGCGAGTGGATGGTGCCCGTGGGAGCCTGTACGTGTGCCGCCGGCTACGAGCCCGCCATGAAGGACACCCAGTGCCAAGGTGAGCGCGTGGTGGTGGCGGCGGCGTGGCCCTTCCGTCGCGCGGGCTGATGGAGGAGGCAGACCTGCCTCGAGCGAGGTCTGCTTTCCGAGGCTTGGAGCTCGGCTGGCTCGCTGAGCACGGAGCAGGGGTTACGGCAGCGACGGGCTGGCATCTCAGAGGCCACTTGGACCTGCTCGCGTGTGCCGTGCCGCGCCAGCCAGCACCCGCTGGCTGCGGGGACCTGTGCGCTGCGGGACGAGCCCGCTCGCGAGGGGCCCTGACTCAGGGGCACGGCTATGGGCACGTTGGAGCCCCCACGCGTCGTTAACAGCCTCTTTCACCCCTGCTGTCGTGACCAAGGGCTCCGTTCCCTCCCTCCCGCGGCGCAGCGAGGTGCTGATGGCCGGGCTGTTCCCGGCGGGCGTGATTTCACGCTGCCGGTGCGGAGGTATTCAGAAACCCCCGGCGGCGAGCAGGGCCCCGCTGTGCGAGCTGCGGGAGAGGCGCGCAGGCTTCCAGCGCCGGGAAACAGGCAGAGGAACGTGAGCTCCCGCGGCCCCTCAGAGGGAAGGGGAGAGCATCCTGCCCCTGGATGGGGTGGCACCGGAGGTTTGGGGGCTGGCGTCGCTGTTTCACCCCGTGTGGGGGATGTTGCAAAGGAAAAAGCTGCCCGGGTGGATGTTGGGCTCACTCGGGGCGGTTTTGTCCTCGGGAGCTGCCTGCAGCACGCAGGACGCTGCCCGAGGGTGGCTCAGGCAGCAGGAGGGATGCTCGCTGCCGCCCGGGGCTGGAGGCATTGCGCGGGGAGCGGTGGGCCCCCGGGGCTGGATGCCTCGCGCTCGCCAGTGACGGGATCCTTGGCGCCAGCCCTCTGCTCTTGGCAGGGGCGATGGGATCCGGGCTGTATACATGACCGGAGCGGCTGGCCGGGCCGCTGCCGAGAGCTTGGCCTCCGTGGGGCTGCGCCTCTGCTGGAGACCACAGCCTCCGTCGGTCCCTGCGCAGCTCCTGCCGTGGTGTGTGCTGGGGTCCCTGCTCCTGGGGAGCTGCTTTCTGTGCCACTCGGGCTGGGAGATCTTGCAGACCAAGGTTGGTTGCTGTTTCCCTGCATCAAGAGGGGTTTGGGCTCGAGGTGACACCTTTTCAAGCCAACATCCGTGGTTCCCTGCTTGGGGAAGGCAGCAGAGGCTCCACAGAGCCGATGCTCTAGCCCAAGCCATGCCCACAACCACTGCGCTCACAAGCGAGGCATCCAGAAGAGCAGCTCGGGGCAGCGGCTGGGCTCCCATCCCCAGGCAGGGCCGCAGGGCTCCCTGGGTGACATTCAGGGCATCGCTGCAGGGCCCGGGGGCCGTGTCCCCTCCCTGCTCCCCCCAGGAGGAGCAGAGACCGGCGCGGCGCCTCTCCCAGCACCGTGAGCACGCCTCCTCCTTTCTCCATCCTCCAGCACGTGGGCAGCACCTTTTATTTTCTCCCCCGAGCCTCAGCTTCTCTCCCCGCGTGGGGAAGGCGCGCTGAGCCGTGCCGGCACGTCCCCATCCACCAGCCTGCCCTTCGCTGGGCAGAAACGGTGTCTCCATGTTTCTCTGGGAAAGTCGCGGCGCGCTCGTGCAATCAGATTTTCCGCCATATGATCGTGTGCTCTAAGTGGAAACAGCTGAGGAAGGGCTCGCAGAACCCAGCTCCATTTTCTGCTCTTTGTTGGCTGCCTCCTTGCCGCGTTTCTGCTCTTCCCCCTCCGCCACACTTCTGCAGCTCGCCCCGCAGAAACGCCCCCGCCGGTGGCTGGTGCAGGGGGGGAGCGGGACGGAGCCCGACCCCGTAAGGCCAGCAGGCAGGGGCCGTGTCACAGCACCGGGGCCCACGGTCCCCATCGTGCCCGGGGACCCCGGGGCGCTGCCGCTGGGCTTTGTGGAGCTCTCCCAGGCGTCGGGGTGAAGAGTGCCGCGAGGTGCCAGATGGCATTTTAATAAACAACAATACCGCGCGAGCGCTTAGATGGGATAAGCCCTGTTGTAAATCTCCCCCTTTCCCCAGACTTTTCCGTGGCCTTTGAAGATCTCCTCCTCCTCCTCCTCCTCCTCTTTATCTGCATCCAGCGCCAGGATTAGACTTCGCATTCAGACCTGCTACAATGCAGCTTGGATCCCGGTCCCTCGGGAGCCGAGGGCTCATCCCGCCCGGCTGAAGGCAGCTTCTTTGGCACGCTTTGTAATGCGATATGCAAGGCTGGTATCTGGCGCTCTACTCACAAGTTGCCACAGCATTGATTTGGCATCTCGTTCTCAGCCTCATTATCTTTATTTAATTAGCACACGGCCCTTCTGGGGGTTGTGCTGCTTCCCACACGCTCCCCGCCACGGAGATGCGCGGAGGCAGCGCTCGCGGCGGGGAGACGAGCGAGCTCCTGCCCGGGGCGGGGGGCGCGGGGGACACGCTGCCGTCCCACCCGGCCGGGGACTGGGTCCGTGACGACCCAAATCACGCCGGATTTTTGCTGATGAGGAGCTCCCCGCCTCGCACGGGCAGCCGTCGGGATTCCCCCGTGAGCGGCGGTGCCCGTGGGAGCACAGGGCAGGTCGGCCGCCGGCACCTCCCCGAAAACGCTGCCGGGCACGCACGCCCTGCACCCCATCCAGGAGCTGCGCCCCAAATCGGGGCCGTGCCGGGGCACACGGCCACGCGACACCGCCTTCACCCCGACACAGAAGGCTTCGGGAGCCAAACGCCGCCTTCCCCCTGTGCCATGCTAGCAGCGAGCCCCCCGCACAGCCGACCTAAGGGCTCCTGGCACTGCGCACTGCCTCGGGGCTGGTGAAAACCCAGACCACGAGTGAAAACCCAGTCCCACAGAGCCGGTGCGCGGCGCCGGGCTCCTCTCAAAGCTTTTTCCTTTGGGTTCCCCCCAGCGGAGGCGCTGGGGGCCGGCGCTGCGTGTTTGGGTGCCGTCAGCGGGCGATAGCAGGTCAGGCTGGGGCCAAAGCGTGGCTTTGGTTAAAAAAAAAAAAAAAAGACATTTTCCTCGCCATCAGTGACTAATGGAAACATCACCGTGAATTAAAAAAAAAACAAAAAACAAAAAACGCCAAGCAAGCAGTCCCCTTGCCAACTGTTTGCAGCTTTGCATTGCAACACGGGGTTGCTGCATGAAAACCAGGAAGTGAAACTGCCTTCTATTAATTGTCCGGGATTACAGATCAAAGGCGGCGCAGGCAGCGCGGAGCTGCCGCTTCGGAGCCGGGCAGCTCCACAATGGCTCGATTGTAACACGGTCGAGGAAATCTGCCTCTGCCGACCCGCTGCGGCTCCAGAGGCAGCGGCGCTTGTCGGCATTTTTTCCCTTAAAAACAAAAAAAAATGTTGGTTTCCTGCCTGGTACTCGGATGGCACTGTTCAAACCCCGAAGGGCTCTTCCCTTCCTCAGCCCTTCGGCTTCGCTCCGTTCACGTTCGGACTGCGCGGGTGCGAAATCTTCCCACCCAAAGGGTGATTTAAAAAAATAAAGAGCTTTTTAAAGGAGGCTGAGAAGGAGAGTTCCCGCCTCGGCCGTAGCTGGGCTGCTGCTCGCACGGCTCTAATCCATCTGCAGCCACTTACGAAAGCGCGAAGGGAGGGAGCAGCGGAGGTTCATAAAGCACAGATCATCCCAGGCAAACCTGATTGCTGCCTTGAAAGAAATTACAGGGTTTGCCGGACAAAGGGATGCGATCGGTTTAATTTATCTCGACTCAAGCCAGGCTTTCTGCTTCGGTCCTACGGGGAGAGAAACGGCCGGGAAGGTGCTGCCCGGGCTGGAGCAGCATCGCACGGGTAGAAAAGCAGCCGAGAGCTCAAACGGGGTAACTCGGAGCAGTTTTCCCCCCGCTGTCAGCTGTGGTGACGCAGGGCGGCTGCCCCGTGTCCCCCCGGGGAGGGGGCCGCCAGCTTTCGGGGCTGCTCGCCGTGCCAGCTTCGGTGCCGCTTGCCCACGTCCCGCGCCGTAATCGCCGGCTGCGTGCGGGGTGAGTCACGGCGCCCTGATGCTGCGCCGATGGCTTCACTTCGGTGTTTTGCAGCTCCCTCCCTTGGGGCTTCGTGCGCCGGGGTGGGGACTGCGCCGGGGAGGCGTGGGAGGCTGCCTGCCCGACCACCCCCTGCTGCAGAGAGGCACCAGCGGGGCAGGATCAGGCCCCAGGGGGGTCGGAGGCTGCTGCACGCCCGGCGGTGCCGCCAGGAGAAGCAGCTTCTCCTTCTGTCCCCCCCCGTGTCCCCGTAAATACCCGCTGCAGCCCTTCATCCCCGCTGTCACGCCGGGCTGCGTCTCGGCGGCGCACCGGGGCGCTCCGCCTTGGTTCCCTGACCTGGTGTCCTGCGCCTGTCAGCCCCTGTCATGTTCTCCCCGGCGGTGACCGGAGCCGGGCGATGTGATCTGCGGGCGGAGGTCGGGGGTCGTTATTTCAGGTTTTTTTCACCAGGAAAAGCGCTTACACAGAGCTCGGGGAGGGGGGGAGAGGGGAGCCCCGCTGCCGGGCCGGGGCTGCGGTCGCGCTCCTGCTCTGGCGGTGCCGGGTTCCCTCGGCGGCGTGCCGGCCGCGGCGGCGCTGGTTGTGCGGGCAGCTTCTTGCAGAGAAGAGATGACACAGCGGCTTATCCGCCGGGGACCTGGGATCAGCTTTCAGCTCGGTTACAGCCCTCAAATGTGGCTGAGAGCTGTCACGCTGCCACCGAGGTCTTTACGCTCTGATTTATTAAACGGAGCTGGATGCCTGAACGCCGCGGCGCAGCTGGGCCTCGGTGCCTTTCCTGCTCTTCCTCGCCCTAAATCGGGCTGGGGGCAGAGCTGTGCCCCCTCCTTGGCCGGGCTGGCAGCGAGGGTGCAGCCTCCTTCAGCTCTTGCTCCTTGTCGTCTCCGAGCTGCCCTGCGCTCCCACGGTGGCTTTTTGTCCCCGCGCTTACCTGGGCGCAGGAGCCGTGAGGCTGCCCGGGGCGAGGGGAGGAGGAGGAGGAGGCAGAGAGGAAGGCATCTGTGCTGGGAGGAAGCTCTGGGGTGGCTGCATCTTGGGGTGGAGGGGGATGACAGGGGTGGGTTGGGGCTCGCTGGGGCAGCCCCTGCTCCATCCTGGGGGCGCGGGAGGCAGAGCTTGGCGGGGTGTCCTGGCGCCTTTCCAGAGCACCTCGCCGTCCCCGTCTGGGGCTCGGGCTTCTCGGCTTCACGCAAACGCTGGTTGCTCCGGTTTCATCCCCCGCAACAAGCCTATTATTTCAGGGGGGGGTTTGTCCCTGATGGATCTGGGCTCCTGTCCATAACCAAAGCATGTTTGGCAGCTCTCGGAGCCCAGAGTGTTCCTGTCCAAGAGGTTTCAGTCATCTCTCATTCCTCAGCAATCTGGTTCCTTATGTGTGAATCTGCATCCACCCAGTTTTAACTGCCTGGGACTGCGGCTGGGGTGGGTCTGTGCGTGCTGAGGCTGCTCCGGCACCTTTGGGCAGCTGCCCTCCGCGTCCCAGCCTGTCGGGCTGGGGGTACGGGAGCCCTGGGGAGCCCCGGTTCCTTCTCCGTCACCGACAAACGAGCACAGCGGCGTTATCCGCACGATCGGGACGGGCTAAACTTTAATTCCCAAAGGCAGGGGGAGCTGGGGTCAGGGAGCTGAGCCGTGTGGGCAGTCCCGGTTTCACCGAGCAGGAGCCTCCTGGGGACCTCCAGCCCCCGTCCCCGCGGGGTCCGGCAGCAGGAGAAGCGGGGTGAGCCCCGCACGGCGTGGGGCTGCCAGGAAACTTCCACGCAGGGTGTCGGGAGAGGCCTCGCGGTGAAGCAACTCCTCTTGTTTGCGGCTGACGTCACCTGGCAGGCACGGGACAGGAGGTGCTGCTTTGGGGACAGGGCTGCCAGGAGGGCTACGTGCCCCCGGGGCCGTGCCGGCCAAACCAGGGGCGATGCCAGAGCAGAGCGGGTGCCGGTGGGGGTCTCAGTGTTGTTGCAGGGCTGCGATAAACGAGGCGGCGTGGAGGCGTGGGGCGGTTTCCCAATGCTGCTGGGCTCGGCTGGAGTGCCACTAATCCCTTCACGTGCCCCTCCTTAGGGCCGAGTGCCCGTGGAGTGGCCACATCCAGCATCCAGCCTCCTGGCTCCTTTATGGGGCCGCTCGGCAGCGGGGGCAGGAGGCTGGCGGCAGGAATGTCGACATCTCGCTCGGCACACGCCGCCGGAGCCAGCCCCGGGTGCCACCGCCACGGGCTGAGAAGTGGCTGAAGTGGCCGAGGCTTGGGGCAGAGGGGCCGTGCTGGGGCCAGGGGGGTCTCAGGGGGACTGCCCAGGCAGGGCTGAGCCCTTCCGTCCCCGCTGTGTGTCCCCGGGAGATGGAGTGAGCATCCTGCCGCAGTGCTGGGCACGGCAGCAAGCTGGGGAAGGGGGAGCCAGCACGTGGCAGAGAAATGGGGAGAGGAAACAACACGGGGCTGGATGTGTGCTCCTGCACGGGGCTGCCCTGATGCCCATGCAGCGGCTGGGCCCACTGCTGCTGCCCGGGGCTGCCATAGGAGAAGGAGCAGCGCCCAGGAAAGCTGTGCCCGTGCCGGGGGGTCCCTGGACACCTCTTGTGACCTGGGTGAGCTCGGCTGTGCTGGCCTCCCAGCATCAGCTGCTCATCTTGAGGGGCTGGGACACGGCTCCCTGCCCTCCTGCTGGGCTCGGGACCTGCAGGGAGCTTGGAGAGGGGGCTTGCAGTGAGCCTGGGCTTGCAGAGATCTCCGTGAGCCTGGGCAAGCATCCCCTGGACACGGTCCCTGTGCGAGGAGGGATGAGCAGGTGAGGCGTGCAGGAAGCAGCAGGATTTGTCCCTGGTTGTAGCAGTGTAGGAAAGGCTCCTCGGTGGCCGGTGGTCCTCCTGCCACCACCCAGAGATCATGCAGCGAGGGAGGGTCCTGCCCGGCCTCGGGGACAGCAGTGGGTGCCCTTTGCTAATGCGGGTTTGCTCTCCCTTCCTCCAGCCTGCGGCCCAGGAACCTTCAAGTCCAAGCAGGGCGAGGGGCCCTGCTCCCCCTGCCCTCCCAACAGCCGGACGACCTCGGGAGCAGCGACGGTCTGCACGTGTCGCAACGGCTTCTTCCGCGCCGACACGGACCCCGCAGACAGCACCTGCACCAGTGAGTCCCGCCGCAGGGACGGGGGAGGCGGCGAGCTGGGTTACGGGGTGGGGGGCACGTGGCAGCCGTCCCCGACCCCCTCTCCGTGTCCCCCCCCCTAGGCGTGCCGTCGGCTCCCCGCAGCGTCATCTCCAACGTGAACGAGACGTCGCTGGTGCTGGAGTGGAGCGAGCCGCAGGACGGGGGCGGGCGGGACGACCTGCTCTACAACGTCATCTGCAAGAAGTGCAGCGTGGAGCGGCGCCTGTGCACGCGCTGCGACGACAACGTGGAGTTCGTGCCGCGCCAGCTGGGCCTCACCGAGCGGCGCATCTACATCAGCAACCTGATGGCCCACACCCAGTACACCTTCGAGATCCAGGCGGTGAACGGCATCTCCAGCAAGAGCCCCTTCCCTCCCCACTTCGCCTCCGTCAACATCACCACCAACCAGGCAGGTCAGTGTCGCCGCCGGCAAGCCAGGGGCTGCGCTGCGCTCCCTCGTGCTGCCGTGCCACCAGCTCTGCGGCCTGGCATCTAATCCCCTGGGTGAATTCTCCTCTCCGCTGGAACGTGCGTCCCTGGAGGGGATGAGATCAGAACGCGTGCGAGCGGGGAAGGGCAGGCTTGGCAGATGCTCCGGAGAGCTCTGGATCTCCTAGACCCACCCCAGAGACGTTGCGCCTGCTGCGAAGGGAGGAGGAAGGAAATGAGATTTCTCCCCCGTGGGCCTGGGAAGGCTCAGCACCAGCCCAAATGTTCGCAGGCAGCCGGCTGCTCTGCCATTCCTCCTTCCTCCCGCCCTGGCCCGGCTCCAGCCTGCTGGTAATCTCCAGCCGCCGCGCTCTGATCTGATTTCACGGGTCTCACCGGTGGGGTGGGGCGGCAGCTCCTGGCAAGGGGAAGAGAGGAAGGAGCCCTGGTTTGGGCTGCCAGGGCCCTTCCCCGGACCAGTTTGCAGCGAGGCAGGGGGGGGAAGTGTCACCTCGGTGCAATTTCTGAGCGTCCCTTGGTCCCTTATCGCCTTGGCTGCAAGATGCTGAGACCACATCTCCTTCCAGAGACGGTCTCGAAGCTTTTCAGTGCCTTTTGGCTGGGGTTATCAGAGCAGGCCCCGTGCTGATCAGGGATGGTGGAGGACGTAGCTGGGCACAGGAGTGGTCTCTGGAGCTGCAGAGATGCTGAGGGCACACAGGGTGGGCATGGGGAGAAGAAGGAGTGCTGCCTGCCCGTCCCGTGCAGGGCCTCTGGAGACGAGCTGTGCACGCCGTGCCTCCAGCCCAGCTGGCTGCAGCGCTGCCGAGCGGGAGCCGGTGCCGGCACAGCCTCATCTCTCTCTTCCTCCTCCCCAGCCCCATCCGCCGTGCCCACCATGCACCTCCACAGCAGCACGGGGAACAGCATGACGCTGTCCTGGACTCCCCCGGAGAGACCCAACGGCATCATTCTCGACTACGAGATCAAGTACTCCGAGAAGGTAAAGCAGAGCGGTTGCTCCCTCTCCCTGGCCCCGCAGCCAAGGGGGGCCCTGCAGAGGGTGTCTGGGGAAGGGGAGCAGCAACGGCGGGACCACAGCGCAGCGGTGACACCCCCGTGTCTCCCTCACAGCAAGGCCAGAGCGACGGCATCGCCAACACTGTCACCAGCCAGAAGAACTCGGTGCGGCTGGACGGGCTGAAGGCCAACGCTCGGTACATGGTGCAGGTGCGGGCACGCACGGTGGCTGGGTACGGCCGCTACAGCCTCCCCACCGAGTTCCAGACGACTGCAGAGGACGGTAGGTAGCAGGACAGGGCTGCCTCCAGCCCCCAGCCCCCCAACATGCTCCCTCCCCAGCCTGACCCTGATTCCTGCCTCTCCCTCCGCCAGGCTCCACCGGGAAGACTTTCCAGGAGCTGCCTCTGATCGTGGGCTCGGCCACTGCGGGGCTGCTGTTTGTCATCGTTGTGGTCGTCATCGCCATCGTCTGCTTCAGGTACTGCCTTCGCAGGGCGCAGGGCTGCAGAGCCGGGTCTGGGGGTTGCTTTCGCCTGCAGGCAGAGCTCCAGCAGCTCCAGTCACACAGCGAAGGACTGGACCTGCTGCACGTGGGTCCCGAAGGAGGACCATGTGTCTCTGCTTCCCAGCACCAGCTCTGGGCTCTGCCCGGGCTCCTGCCGTCCTCTCTCAGCACAGCCGGGCTCTCTTCTCCCACCGCACCTCAGGCAGAGGTCGCTCTGCTCGCGGGCTGCCGGAGGGGAGGCTCTCTGGCTTGGGTTGTCTGTGCTGGGATTTGGAAGCTGGCAGCACATGTCTTTGCCCCATCAGGAAAGGGATGGTTACTGAACACCTCCTCTCGTCTCCTTTGGGCAGGAAGCAACGCAACAGCACAGATCCCGAGTACACGGAGAAGCTGCAGCAGTACGGTGAGTGGGAGCCCAGCGCGTGGGCTCTGCCTGCCCTCTCCCAAGTCCTGTGCCATGCCAGGCTGGTGTGCCATGTCACCCGGGTTGTGTCCCTCCCTGTGACGAGCCCTCTGTCCTTGCAGTCACCCCAGGGATGAAGGTCTACATTGACCCCTTCACTTACGAGGATCCCAACGAAGCAGTCCGGGAATTTGCCAAAGAGATCGACATCTCCTGCGTCAAAATCGAGGAGGTCATTGGAGCAGGCAAGTCCCGGGGCTGGGCGCAGCGGCTGCTGAGACCACCACCTGGCCCCCAGCCGCCCGGCTCACCCTGCCGCCCCTTCGTCCCCTTCCCCACCCGCAGGGGAGTTCGGCGAGGTGTGCCGCGGGCGCCTGAAGCTGCCCGGCCGCCGCGAGATCTTCGTGGCCATCAAGACGCTGAAGGTGGGCTACACGGAGCGGCAGCGGCGGGACTTCCTCAGCGAGGCCAGCATCATGGGCCAGTTCGACCACCCCAACATCATCCACCTGGAGGGTGTGGTGACCAAGAGCCGCCCCGTCATGATCATCACTGAGTTCATGGAGAACTGCGCGCTCGACTCCTTCCTCCGGGTGAGCCTCTCCTCCTGCCCTGGGCTGGGGGGCGCCGGTTCCGAGCCCCCCTTCTCCATCCCTCTACGTTGTCATGCTTAACGGGTTAACCTGTGCGTCTTGGGGTGGGGGAAGAGGGATTGGCCCTCAGCAGAAAGGAGGTGGTAGCATACGGGGATCCATCCCCAGCCGATTTGGGGTGTTGAAAACCCCTCTGATCTCTCCCCCCGGCAGCTGAACGACGGGCAGTTCACGGTCATCCAGCTGGTGGGGATGCTGCGAGGCATCGCTGCAGGCATGAAGTACCTCTCGGAGATGAACTATGTGCACCGGGACCTGGCTGCCCGCAACATCCTGGTCAACAGCAACCTGGTCTGCAAAGTGTCCGACTTCGGGCTCTCCCGCTTCCTGGAGGACGACCCGGCCGACCCCACCTACACCAGCTCCCTGGTACGGGATGCTCGGGGGAGACCCGCAGAGCTGGGGGTGTGGGGACGCACCGGGTGCGTGCTGACTAACGGAGCTGTCTGCCCGTGCAGGGGGGCAAGATCCCGATCAGATGGACGGCTCCTGAGGCCATCGCCTACCGCAAATTCACGTCGGCCAGCGACGTCTGGAGCTACGGCATCGTCATGTGGGAAGTGATGTCCTACGGGGAGCGACCCTACTGGGACATGTCCAACCAGGACGTAAGTGCCCGCCGGAGAGCGGGGAGCTGCGGGTCACCGGCAGGGACCGGGGGGGCTCACAGCCCGCCTCCGTGCGCATCTCCCCACAGGTGATCAACGCAGTGGAGCAGGATTACCGCCTGCCTCCCCCCATGGACTGCCCCACGGCGCTGCACCAGCTGATGCTGGACTGCTGGGTGCGGGACCGCAACCTGCGGCCCAAGTTTGCACAGATCGTCAACACGCTGGACAAGCTGATCCGCAACGCCGCCAGCCTGAAGGTCATCGCCAGCGTCCAGTCTGGGTCAGTGGGGTCCCAGATCCCGGGGAACACAGGTGTCTGGGACTGGAGACGTGGGCGAGCAGGGATGGGAACCGTCCCTGCTTCCAGGTACAGCTCCGCTTCCCTCTTCTCCCCGTGACCTGTGGCTCTCTTGCCCCGCAGCGTCTCCCAGCCGCTCCTGGACCGCACTGTGCCGGATTACACCACCTTCACCACCGTGGGAGACTGGCTGGACGCCATCAAAATGGGACGGTACAAGGAGAACTTCGTCAATGCCGGCTTTGCCTCCTTCGACCTGGTGGCACAGATGACCGCGGAGTAAGTCACTGCTCGTGGGGCTGGGTGGCCCCTCGCCTCGCCGGCAGCCAGCACACAGAGGGCAGATTTGGGTTGGGAGGTTAAGGTCTGGGAGTCAGCATCCAGACCTGCTGGGTCACTAAATAAATCTTCACCTTCCCTTTGCAGAGACCTGCTGAGGATAGGGGTGACGCTAGCAGGGCACCAGAAGAAGATCCTGAGCAGCATTCAGGACATGAGGCTGCAGATGAACCAGACGCTCCCGGTTCAGGTTTGACCGCAGGGGACTCTGCATTGGAACGGACCGAGGGAACCTGCCAACCAGGTTCAGTTTGCGGTGCAGCCCGGCTTCCCGTTTCCCCCTTCCCGCGGCGCTCCTCTGCCTCGGACGCTCGCCTGGGACAGGCCGGGCCGGGCCGCCCTTCCCCGGATCGGAGGCACTCGTGCCGAGAGGGAGCCCGGCTTTTCGTCCCGTGTCCTGGAGCGGCGAGGCAGCGACGCAGTCTTCATATTGAAGATGGATTATGGGACGGAGATGGCACATCCCGCTTCCCGCCCTGTCTCGGTGCTCATCGGTTTGAAGAGTTGTTCTGCTTCTTGGATTTCTTTTCACCCTGTTTTCCCCGCCCCGAGTCCTCACTTTCCCGCCGTCCCCGAGGCCACAGACTGTTGACCCGTCCACTGAGTCCGTCAGACACGTCCGAAGCCTTCCCTGACCCCGGTCCCTGCACGGAGGCAGCCGGGGGAGGCCGAGCCCCCATGGGGGCTGCCCACGGCGTGGAGACGACGCCAGGGACGGGGCTGCCTGGCCCCAGACAATCACTTCTCTCCTCCCCCCTCGCGGCCCCTCCGCACGAGGGTCTGCACTGGAACGTGTCCGAAGGGAAGGCTTCGCTCCCTTTCTTCTTGGCTTTGCACGCCAGAACCCGAACCCCGTGAGATTTTTACTATGCAGGGAGTTAGGCAAAAAAAAAAAAATAGAGAGATATATTAAAAAAAAAAAAAAAAGAGGGAGCAGAAAGGGGAGGGAGGGGGACCAGGTGCCCAGCTCCGCATCTCTTAACCCTCTTGGTTCTCGTGGCCGGCTCTGGACTGCAGAGTGAGGCCGTCAGCACGTTTGCACAGGGACCCTCGGCCCCCGGCCCCACGGCAGCCGCGCTCCTACAAAAGGGGGGACGGGGAGCGGGGCCGGGGGGCTGCGCCGCGCGGAGGCCTGACCTCCCCCAGCCTCCTGTTTTATGCAGAAGGAGCGGGTGCCGCCGGCGCGGCCGCCCCGCTCCTGACACACGCTGTGATTGCTGCCAAAAGACTCACTCACCTTCCTCTGACTCTTCACTGCAGCCCGGTTCCTCCAAGCTGAGGGAGAGACTCCCAGCGTGCGTGAGTGTGCGTGAGTGTGTGCGTGCGTGCGTGTGTGCTGGCCGGCAGGACTGTGTGAGGCAATGGGCAGAATAAAGGCAATAAGAATTTTAACGGAGTTTCCTTTGCTCGATCGCTCTCGCTGCACCAGCACGGGGTGCTCTGCCCCTCCGGGGGCTGGGGGCTGGCTCTGTGCCCCCCCCCTGCTCCCCCACTTCCCTTGCTGTGGGTGCTCCTGCGGGGGCCCCGTAGGCAGCGGTGCCACGGGGAGGGGACGGGCACGGACCTGGAGCCAGCCCTGCGGCACCCAAGGACGCGGCGTGCACCCCGGTGGGGCACAAAGGGTTGGAGGTAACGAGTCCTGGGGCAGAGCCAGACCCTGAAACCCCGTCTGGTGCCGCGGGAGATGCTGGTAATGGTTTTTCCCATCCCCTCCTCACATCAAGGGAACCCAACCCGGTGAGTGAAAATGGAGCCGGGCCAGCCTCTGCCCCAGAGCGAGCGGGGCGCAGCTGGGCTCGCTGCCACCCCACTGCTAGTGGCTCCGCACACCCCCGGGACTTGTCCCCAGGGCTCGTCCCCAGACCCACAACCCTCCCTTGGCCACAGCCAGCCTTCCCGGGGTGGCCCAGCCGGCTTTTCCCAGGCGGGAGCGGCACGATGGCCTCTGTGAGTCACCTCGCACCTGCCTCCCATGAGATGGCAGCTGCCCGGCCAGGTGCGAGCGCCGCCACTTCAAAGGCACCCGGTGAGGAAACGACCTGGGGGTGCTCCCACGGGGACAGTGGGGATGGGGTCCCCAAACCCTCGGCCACTCGTTGCGGAGAGCAGGGCTCCCCGTCCCCAGGGGGCTCGCGCGTGTCGGGGGGCTCCTGGCCGCAGCCCCTCGGTGGCCCCGCGCCTCCAGCCGTGTGCTCCCCGCAACCCACGGGGTCCTCCCCTGCCCGGCTGGCGGTGGCAGAGCCAGGTGCTGTTTTTCCCCTTTCCTTGGAACTCGCCCGCCCTTGGGTTTCTCATTAACCCCGTCCCCCAGCGCAGGAACAGCAAACAAGGCGGGGGGGGGGACGGCTGGCAGGGCCCCGTGAAGCGCAGCAACGGGGAAGGGGCTCCCCGTGTCCCGACACCCCTCTGCTGCTGGGTGCCCAGGGTCTCCTGCACCGTCCCCCCTTCCCCTGGGGCTTCCAGGGCTCGGTTTGGGTCCCTGCTGCGGGGACCTTCCCCGGGGTGCACAGCTCCACAGGGGTCCCGGTGCTGCAGGGCTGGGGTCCCCGCAGCACCCCCGCAGCGCTCGATCCTGGCTTGGCTTGGCCTTTTTTGGGGGGAGTTCTGCTCATTTGAAATAGCAAACCCGCAATAAACCACTTCTGCCTTCTCGTTTCCCCAGCTCCGGGTCTCCCTCAGCCCCCGCGCCGCAGGGTTTGCTCCTCGGGCAGCCCCATCCCTTCCCTTGTGTGCAGGCATGTGCACGGGGAGATGCGTTCCGGGGGGAAAGGAGAACAAAAGCAACAGCAGCGGCTATAAATGCGAGCGTTTTTTTGTACAAAGTTTTTTAAAAAAAAAAAAAAAAAAAAAGGAAAAAAAAAACACTTTTTTTTTTCAATTAAATTATTTAAGGAATTTTATGGAGGTCTGCGGTGCCTGCATGGTTCTTGCAGGGTCGGGTGGGCACACGGGTGGGAGTGTGCGTTCACACGTGGGAGTGTGTAAGAGCGGGGTGCAAGCCCAGCATCCCCCCAGTTTGCTCCCCACCACCCCCGTGGGCAGACCTCGGGGGGCTCTGGGGGGCTGTGGGGACGGGGAGAGCCTGGGGTGGTCCTGGGGGAGCGGGGGGGGGGGGAGGCGAGCCCTGCCTGCGCCCTGTGTTTCCCCCTCCCAGCCAGTGCAAAAGAGCCTTTTGTGCTGCTGGGATTTTTTTTTCCCCCCCTTTTAATTCCTAACCAGGAGATTAAGGGAAGACAAAGGCTCCGATTGTTCCCGCTCTGCCGAGATCTGGAAAGTTCGGGGAGGGGGGAACCGTCTCTTTCCAGACGGCTCGGCGGAGGGGGACGCGCAGCCCAGGTGGAGGGGCCTGGGCCGGGGGGGACACCCGGGGGGACATCGGGGGGGGACACCCAGGCCGTGTCCCCGTGGCACTGGGGGCTTGGGCCCCCACGGTTCGGGTGCTGGTGGCCCTGGGAACAGAGCCCTTCCCCTGGCCGTGGGGAGCGGGCTGCCGGGGCCACCCGGCCGGGGCTGTGCCCGGAGCTCCCGAGCCTCTCCCCTGCAAAGGAGGAGGAAGATTTAGGATGGATTGGCCGGCTCGCCCGGCTTCTTGGCGTTTTCGCTGCTAACTCTTGGCTGACACCTCCGTGACTTGGCAGGGAGACGCTCCAGCAGCCCCGTCAGCTGCCTGGGGCCGGCGCAGCTGGAAGGGATCACGGCTCGGCACGGCTCGGCCCATGGCAGCCGATGTCCAGGGGGCCGCGGGTGCCCGGGCACCCTGCACGGCCCCGTGGTGCCACGGCCCCCATGCCACCCCCATGGGAAGCCGAGCTGGGGCCGCATCCCGCAGGGAGCCCGGCGAGGGGTGCAGGGGGGCAGGCGGGTGGCTGCCTCATGGCCACAGCCAGGGACACGCCGTGGCCCGGCCCGGGGCTGTCCCCGAGAGGCACAGGGCTGGGACCCGGCGTGTTTTCCCATGCTCGCAGGGAGCAGCGAGACACCCACGAGCGCCCCGGCTCTGCTCCTTCTGTTTCCCGTTAAGATTATTTATTGGTAATTTTTAAGACCACTTACAGACTCTGTTCATGTGCCAGGACCCTACACAGCTTTTTCCCAGGGCTTTTTTTTTTTTTTTTTTCCAATTTTTTTAAAAAAAAAAAAAAAAACTTGGTTTTATCATTTTTTTCCCACTCCTTCCTTCCAGACTCCTTTGGTACCCAGCGGGGTGCTGGCACATGGCGCAGTGCCCGGCCCCGGCCGCACCGCAGCCACACCG
>CM021739.1:17062077-17075926 GCA_011075105.1 Heteronetta atricapilla | reverse complement strand
AAAAAAAAAAAAAAAATCTTGGTTTAATCATTTTCTTCCCACTCCTTCCTTCCAGACTCCTTTGGTACCCAGCGGGGTGCTGGCACATGGCGCAGTGCCCGGCCCCGGCCGCACCGCAGCCACACCGCACCGCAGCCACACCGGGGCCGTGTCCTGGCCCCCCCATGGGCCCGAGCATCACGGGGACATCGGGGACAACCCCCCCAGGTGACATCCCAGCTCGGCACACGGAGGGGAAACCTTCCCAAAAAGGGGCTGCAGCTCTGGGGTGGTTCGGGGAGGGCGCAGCAGGCGGCTCCCCCCCGGATGCCTGGGAGCTGACATCGCCTTTGGCAGCGCGCGGCCAGCGAGGAGGGCTCGGGGCGAAGGCACCCGTGTTCTTCATCCCAGGAGCTCCTCGAGGAGCAGAACCGTGCTGGGCCACGGGGACAAAAGCAGCTTTGGGTTATCAAAGGAAACCTTCGGCCCCCTTGGGAAGGGCTCGGTCCGTGGGGGGAAAAGCAGAGGGAAATTGTGCAGCGTGGCTCGGAGGGCTGGCAACACCGCGCTGCTGCACTCGCTGCGAGGACAGCTCTTCTTGGGGCTTCAAATTTGGCTCACCAGGTAGCAGCCCCGGCCCATCCCAGGTGGCTCACTGGCCCCGCACTGGGCGGTGATGCCTGCACCCAGCTCCTCCTGCCACCCGCCTCTGCTTTCGGCTTCTGCCAAAGCGACACTGGGAGGAAACGGGGAAATTGCTTCCCCGCTCCCCGCACCACTCCTCCTTCCCGGCCGGAAGCCCAACGGGCTGCTGATCCCCTTTTATTGCCCTCATTCCGCTTTGATCTCCTCCTCGCTGCCCATACGGTATTGCCGCCGTGCCCGGCCAGGGGCCGTGGGGCAGTCCCGGGTGTCAGACAGGTTCTGCGGCACATTTCTGCCTAATGAGAAATTTCCTCTCCCCGTGCTTCGCTGGTTTTTTTTTTTAGCACCGGTATCGCTACCCCACCTCTGCCTCCATCGGGCGGGCTGAGTCACGGGGGCGTGCGGGCACCTCCCGGCACGCTCCGCGTCCCCGCTGGCCCTTCTCTTGCCGGCCCTGGCAGCGATCCCTCCCCGCCAGTTTCCCCGGGGACGGCACCAGCATGAGCCCAGCAAACCCCCAGTTTCTGGTGACCCCCTCCTAGCAGCCCCGGTGCATGAGCGAGATGCCTGGGAGCCACGCTCCCCGCTGCTCCCCGCTGCTCCCCGCCGCCGCCCCAGCTCCCCGGTCCGTGCTCGGGGGAACCGCAGCTCCAGGCGGCTGCCGGAGTTCAAAGGGAAGGGGAAAAGCAGCAATCCCCCCTCTGCGTGAGGGTTTCGGCTCGGCTCCCCGCTCGCGCGCTCACCGCCGCCCGCAGCCTGCAGTCGCTCCGTGCCTTAACGGGTTTCCTGGCTCTGAGCTCACTAATGAGCCGGCGTGGGAAGCGGCGAGGGCGGAATGCCCCCGAAATTGGGGCAGCGGAAGGAGGCGAGAGGCTCCCAGTGCACAGCACGTGGTGGGAGGAGAGGGGCTCCCATCCCGGTCCCCCCATGGGGACCCTGGGGGCCTGCCTGCTCTCGGGGCTCCCCAGCCGGCCCCAGCACACCCCTGCCACCCCTCCTGTCCCCTGAGAGCACCACACCAGGCTCCACGCCAGCCCCGCCGCTTGGCTCAGCCCCCTCTGGACGCAGGTGTCCCCCGTCCCGCTGTCCGCAGCGTCACCCAGGTGTGGAGCAAAGGCTGCGCCCCGGGAGGACGAAGCTGAAACCATGACCCATCCCGGGCGCGGTGACTCAGGCCGTGCCGGGCAACCTGCGCTGGAAACCACCTGCCAGCCCCGTCCCCGTCCCCATCCCCGTCCCCAACCTTGTCCCCGGCACGCCGGGCCAGGAACCCCGGCCCGGAATGGCCGAGTGGCCTCAGGGGCCTGTGATGAAGAGGAGGAAGAGCTCCTCGCATGGGGACACGGCGGGTGTTGGTGTTTGCAGCCGTGCCTTGCTCAAGCAGGAGCTGGCGGAGGAGCGGAGCCTGGGGCAGGAGCGGCGGGGTGCTGGAGCTGACGCTGTGCAAACAACGCTCCGTGCCGGCAGCCCCCATCTGATCCGGCAGCAGGAAGCAGGGGGAGGCCGAGGGCAGCACGCGGGGATGCACGGAACCCCCAGGGGACAGCCCCACCGGCACAGCTGCAGCCGTCCAAGCCATGTCCCCACGTCCCCGGGGCAGGAGATGCGCAGCGGTGCGCCCGCACCCGGGGGTCCCGTCCTCACGTACCCGGGGGTCCCGTCCTCACGCATGGCAGCTGGCAGGAGGTGCGGGACCGGGAACATCCCAGCCTCTGCTCCCGGATAATCCCGTCCCTTATCTCACACCAGGGCTGCACAGCCCCCGGCCTCGCTGCTCTGCTCGGCTTTTCCCGAGGTGGCAGCCGGGGGCGAGAGGCTCGGGGGGGGGGTCCCTGCCCTGCTGCCCCCCGGCCTGGCTGCCAGCAGGTGGATTTATGGCCACGGCCGTGGTCCGGCATTCAGGGGACGGGAGAGGTGACGGGGCCTTTATGGCTCTCATACACCTTTCTGACAGCAAAGTCTAAATGGCCTCGTAAACCACCCCCCCCCACCCCCCCGTCAGAAGGCAGAGGTTTATTAGGGCTGTAATTCTTCTCCTGGCATTTCATCAGTGTCCTTTTAATCTGCACTTGGGTGTTGTTTTATTTCTTTATATATATTTTCGTTTAACACCAGCAGCTGCAAACGTTATTAGGGAAGGTCTTGTGCAGGAAACCTCCGGAGGGGGCTTGGGGCAGCAGCTGGGGGCCGGGGCAGCCCCCTCCCCAGCAAGGGGCCTCTCCGGAGAGGGCGAGGGGAGCCCAGCCCTGCTGCGCCGAGCGCTCCTCCACCGAGCAGGATGCGGCCGCGGTGCTCGCCATGCAAGGGAAGCCTTCCCAGGAAACCTTGGGATTTCGGCAGCGGAGCCGGCCAGGAGCTAATCCTTTGTGTCAGGCTTTCCGCTTTCATCTCATTAACTCCCGCTCCCTGTGCCGCTGCCCTCTCGGTTTTTCTGGCGGGGAGATAAGTCTCCGTGCTCGGCGCGGCGAATCCTCCGCGCCTGCTCGCGCGATGCTCCCGGTCGCGCTGACGCTGGCAGGCAGCTTCCATCCAATTACAGCGGGGTGAAGCTCATTTTAATTGCATAGAGCAGCTGGGATTAAGCAGACTTTATCTCCTAATTCCCTCTTTATCTCTTAACTTCACACTCGCCGCTCGCATTGAAGGCAGGACAGCTTGTGCCAGCGTTTGTAGTTTCTGAAGGACCCTTCTCCGCGCGCCCGCCGCACACCAGCCCCTCGCCCAGCTGGGGCTGCCCCCCAATGTCCCCAGATGCCAAGGCGGGGGCTGGCAGGGACCTCTGTGCCCCTTGGGGCCGGGATGAGGTGGTGGCAGGGACCCCCGGGCGCCATTCAGGAGGGTGCAGGATGTCCCTGGGGACACAGCTTCCCCAGGGAGTGCCCCCTGCCCTCTAGCTGCTGTCCCCAGCAAAGGCCGTGTGTCACCCAGAGGTCCTCCAGGGACAGCGGGGACAGGGACAGCCATGGGGCCGTGAACAAGGAAAGGTTTGTTTCCCCTTCCCAGCCCACAGCCATCCAGTTGCCCAGCCGGCACTCCGGGATCCCTGTGTGGTAGGACCGGGTAGTTTGTCCCCAAAAAACAAGCTCTGGAGGTGCCCAGCACCTCTGCCAGCTCCTCCAGGACCCTCGAGGACACCTTGCCCTGCGCACTTAACCAGGATCAATGCTGCTGCGTGGCTCTGTGTAATTGCTGGTGGAGTCAGAAGGAGGTTTGTAATCTCTCCGGGGATGAGCAGCCCCCCGTGCCCGCCCGCCTGCCTGCTGCCTCGCCACCCCTGCCCCGCTCCGTCCCGTGCCCCCCAGCACCCCGCTGGCAGTGCCCGGCCATCCCCCCGCTGTTATTTCCCCGGTCCCTCGGGCATCCAGCGACACCCGCTTCGTGCGGACACGTCCACCCCGACCCCGAGCGAGCTCTTGAGATAGCGAAAGGGCCGGGGGCTGCCCCGGCCGGGGACACTTGGCCGGGCTGGCCCCGTAACGAGCTGGTGGCAGGTCCCCTGTCCCCACGGGCCACCCCTGCTTCTTGTCCCCTGGCACCGCTGCCCGTGGGTAAAACCCAGGCTCCCCCGGCTCGGTGATGCAGGCTTCACATCAGCGCGGCCGGGTGCTAATTAGGCACCATTAGCATCAGCTAATTAATCTAATTCCGGTGACCCACAATTCCAGAGCGTGGGAGCTGCTCCTCGCCCTCGCCTCTGCCCACGCCGGCGGCTCCCAGCTCCCTTTTGCCCCGCGGGGTTTTATCCCCCCCAGTGCCCAGGTGTGCCCTCCTGCTGGGGGTTTCCGTGCTTCTTTTTGGGGTGGGGGGCTTTGGTGCGGCCCAGCACCCTGCACACAGCCCCGTGGGTGCCCCCAGAGCAGGAGCTCGGGTCCAGGGCTGTGCGGCAGTGAAAGGGTGGCTCTTAATCCGACAGCAGCTGTGGGGCCCGGGCTTGCTTGTTCAAGGGATATGGCAGCTCGGTCAACAATCCCCCGGCCCGTTTCGGGGGGATTAGCAGCGCCCCGGGGAGGGAAGGGGCCCACGTGAATATTTGAAGGGTGGGAATGCGGCCCCGCAGAGACAAAGCCGGGCGGGGAGGTGGCGGGGAGTGGGGACCCACCGTCCCCAGGAGGTCCCCAGAGCAGAGAAGGGGGTCTCAGGGAACGTCCCCGTCCCCGTCCCGCTCTCACGCCCCGCCGTGCTGACAGCAGGGAGCTCTGGTTATCATCCCGCACGGCCCCGCAGCGATAACCCCGCCGGCACCGGGGCAGGAAGCAGCTCCCAGCCGGCCCCGTGGCCCCACAGCGTCCCCATGGCCGGCGCCCCGAGAGGGAAGCGCCCAAAGGCCGACACCTGGGAGCTCCCAGCTAACGAGCACAGTGTGTAATTAGGCCTCGTAATTAGGCCTGGGGTGGCCTCCTGCCGTGGGGGGCACCTGGGGGATATTAGGGCTGTGTTAGGCTGCGTGCTGGGAGGGCATCACTCTGTGTGTGGGGTGCTCCCCGTCTGCTCCTGCGCAAAGGACCCCATAAAAAGAAGACTCCCAGACCCCATAAAACATGTGGGGCCAAACCGAGAGGCCTTGGCTTGTGTCTGAGCAGCAGGTGGGTCCCGATGGAGGAGGAGGAGGAGGAGGAGGAGGAGGAGGATGGGTTTGTCGTGGTGGCACCAGGTCCTGCATTTCCCCAGAGCTCAGCACCCACACGTCCCCTGAGCCGCTCCCGGTGTGTGCTGCTGCGCCCCACATCGCTCACGGGGTGTGGGGGCCCTCCAGACCTGAGATTTGGGGATTTCTGATGTGCAAGATCCCGGTGCAGCCCCAGGGCCCCCTGTGTTTGCCGAGCAGCTTACAGCCATCCCCAGGCTTTGTCTGCCCCGGGGCTTATCCGCCTGGGGAGCAGAACCCCCCCGGGCACCTTCCCTCGGGACTTGGGGTCCCCAGGGCCACAAAGGCAGCAGAGACTGCAGCACACCCAGGGGTGTCCCCTGCCTTTGGGGTACACGCACCCACCTGGGAGGGTGCACACACACACACACACACACACACATGTGTAGCCAGGTGCCCCCGAGGGGCCCCGTTCCCCACGGGTGCCTGGCAGGGCCGCTTTTCTGCTCCGTTAGGCACGGCTGTGCCGGCACATAATGACATGGTAATTGCGAGCCGAGCCCGGCCACACGCACGGAGCAGCTCCGTGCACCCAGCTTCACCAGGAACCCCCCCGCCCCGCTCCCCCCGGGGCCTTACATCGGCTCTGCCCAGCCAGGCTCTGCCCCAGCACCCAGCGGCGATGCCGGGGGCACCCCCCCGGGGATGCTGCCGTCACCTCCTCGCCCCGCAGCTGGGAAACCCGTCCTTCCCCTCCGTGTTTACACGGGTAACAGGGGTCCTCCGCCGCTGCACATCGCATTTTCTGCTTGGTCACTTCCATCTGTGTCCCCGCATAATGATTTTTTCTGCTACATTAATTTAACACACTGCGGCGGGCCGAGGCGCTGGGACCCCGGGCTTTTTAATTGTGTCCAAGGAAAGGCTCCGCGCTCGCTCTTTCATTGGCGGCCAGGGCCGCAGGGTGGGTGTCCCGCGGGAGGGGGGCTGTGGGAAGGGGTCTCGGGGTGGTCGCGGGGTCTGCAGGAAGGCTGCGAGCCCCCCGTCCTGGGGTGAGGGGCTGCGTGCCTTCCTGCGGGTGGGCAGGTTTGGGGAGGCCCTCGGGGGCTGTGGAGTGAAGCTGAGGGGTCCCGGGGTGCCGGCGAGCCTAAAGCCCCCCTGAAAAGGGTCCTGGCACCCTGGGCCATCCCGTCCCATTAACGTCCCCGTGCCCCCGTGTTGCCCAGAGCCCCGTGTCCCCGGAGGGGCCGTCGGGCCCCTGAGGGTTAAGTGCTGTGTTTGTCTTGGCTGAAGGCGTCGGGAGCCTAACAAGGCACGGCGAATGGAGGTGAAGGGCTGTCCAGACGGGAAGTGACAGCCCGATTTCAGGGCTGTCAGCCCCGGCCTGGTGGGCATTGAGCGGGGAACATTCCTCCCCGCTGCCCTGGCTCCGCGGCCCCGAGCTGCCAACAAAGGCTCCGGGGCAGCCCCTGCCCACGCTGGGTGCCACGGGGGGCTCGGGGGGGCTGTGGGGCGCAGCTGGACCCACCGCCAGGCTCCGTCCCCCATCCCTAGCGTCAGGGCGTGTGGGAGCCCCCCTCGTCCTCTCCCCGCCGGCGGCCCTGCAATAAGTGGCCTCCGGTATTTGCAAACATTGTGGAGAGGGGCTGGGAAGGTCTCGGCCCACCCCAGCGGGTGTCTTTGTGCCGTGCGGACCCCCGGGGGCTCATTTCCATCCCGCCCGGGCGCTCGCCCCCGGCTCCTTTCAGCGAGACCGCCTGGGCCTCGCTCCGCTCTGCGCTGCCGGCCCCGCCAGCAGACAAAAGCGGTGCCGGAGCCGCAGCTGTGCCCTGTCCCCAGCCCCGGGGCTCTGCCTGTCCCACGGGCACAGCCTCTGGCCTGCTCCCTCCTCATCCCTCCAACACCCACTGAGGGTCCTTGGGGGCTGCCGTGCTCAGGGAGCGTGCGCCTTTTGCACCCCCAGCTGCACACCCACCCTCGTTTTCCTCTCCCCTTGCACACCCAAGCTCTCCCACTCTGCACCCGCTCTCCCTGAGCACCCTTTAGGCCCCCCGGGTGCCTCGCAGCTCCCTCCCCGCGTGCCTGGTTGTGGGGTGACCCCGTGCCCCCCAGCACTGGCATCACTTTTGGGGCGAAGGCTGCTCCCCCCGCGGCATTTCAGCAGCTCCCCACCAGACAAGCAGGGCGCGGTGCGGCACAGCTGGCTCCTGGGCAGCGCCTTTCCGGTAGCGCCGGGGTTTTATTGCCCCGCTTAAAGCCTGCAGATCAATGCAAAGCCCGAATTTTATTTGCTCTCCGAGTTATAAAGGTGAATTCACCCAGCTGCGCCTCGCCGCCGCTTTGTAACCGCTCTCCCTGCTGCCAGGCACGGCGTGGGGGGACAGCGGGGGGACAGCGGGGACAGGCTCACCCCGTCCGCCCGGCGGCGATGCCCGTGCCTCAGCGCGCACTGGAGCAGCCGGGGTTGCTCTTTTCTCGCGCTTTTTGTGGCTGGTAAAATCTCCTCGGGGGCCCCCGCAAGTGACCTCTTCCTCAGCGCAGCCGCTAAGCCCTTTGTAATGGGATTTTGTGGCAGAATCGGCAAATTAGGGGAGAAGTGAATGCGTTAAGCCGCTGGGTTCGTTCTGGGTTCCCCCTCCCCAGTCCGCTGCCTGCACAAAGGGGACGATCTCCGCTTTTATCTCTGGCCCTCAGAAGTCAGAGCCTTACGGGGCTGGGTCCCCATCCTGCCCCGGGTCCCCATCCTGGCCCGGGTCCCCATCCGTCCCCTCCCAAGGGGACAAGGACAGGGACGGGCAGAGCCTGGGGGCTGCAGGGAAGGAACCAGGTGCCAATGGGGGCAAATCTGGGGACCCCTGGGCATCCAAGCCAGGCACTGGGAGGGGGGCAGTACAGGCTGGGGCGTGGGGAGGATCCGAGGTGATGCTGGGGGGCACGGGGGGAGGACCTGCCCCTGCTGTAGAGTTCATATTGTCCCTGCGCGAGGACTTCATTAACGCCAGCAAACACAGGCTGTAAATGCTCGTTAATTCCCCGCTCGCTGATGGCCTTCGGAGCTAACTCTGAGCTCCCAGGACCCCCAGCCCCGTCCTCAGGGAGGGCAGAGGGCTTGCGGGGAGAGAGGAGGGGGCAGCCCCAGCCTGGGGCACCCCCCCTGGGCACGGTGACCCCCCGGGGGTCTCCTGTTTGGAGCCCACCAAACCCTGTGCGTGATGCCTTGGCCCAGCCCCACAGGGAAACACCTGGGTTGGGGGGGCAGGATCCCGTTTTGGCACCCCAAACCCCAAAAATGAAGGCAGGGAGGTGGCGGTGGCGGGTCCCCAGGACTGGGGGGGCACCGTGCAGCCCCCCCAGGGCCCCCGTAAGGGCCTGATTTATGGCGGCCTCCGAAGCGCTGCCATGAAGCGAGCGGGCCAGCGCGGGGAGCGCAGCTGCCGGAGCAGATCAGCCCCTGATTAATGTTGGGCAACTTGTTATATTGTCAGATAATTATCCCCAAACTGTATGACTTTTCTGCTAAGTGGCAGCGCTTAATTACGTTTTTAATTACACCGTGATCACCGCAGCCCCTCCGAGCGGGAGGCGGGAGCTGGGGAGGCCAGGAGAGGGGCAGGGGCACGGCGCAGCCCCCGGACCCCTTATGGGGGGCGCCGGGGGGGCAACCCCACTGCGGACCCCTCCCCGTGCAGCAGCAGCGTGGGGCACACGGCTGCCGCGTCCCCAGCCTGGTCGTGGTGAGGTTTTGGGGTGGCTCCTGGTGGGTGTAGGATGGGGGGGGGGAGCTGGGGTGCAGCCCCCCGGTAGGGCTCGGTGTCCCCTGCGCCCCCCCGGCCCCATCCGGCTGGGGGCAGCCCGGGGTCTCACTTCCCCTCGCAGGCAGGCCCGGGTCAGGGGTCAATGCATTTAAAATTCCTCCTCGCTCTTAAACTCCGGAGAGCAGCCAAGGGGGGGGCTCGGGCTGCGTGGGGAACGCCGGCCCCGGGGGCACGGGGAGCCGCACGTGTGCGGGCAGCAGCGTGCGCCCACGTGTGTCACGCGTGTGTGCCCGTGCACGGGTGGGTGCTCAGCGTGTGCACGTGCGTGCCTGCGGTTACGCTCGGGGGGCTGTGTGCACACTTAGGTGCGTGTGCCTCTGCACGTGGACGCGTGTGCGGGCGTGCCAATGCAGAGCCGTGCGCGTGCGGGCACTGCAGGAGGAGTGCGTGCTCCTGGGGTGGAGGCGTGAGCCCCTGCGTGTGCAAACGTGCGTGACCATGGGCGGGAGGCGCAGGGACACCCCTGGGTGCCCCCCAGCCGTGCCGAACATCCCGGGATCCTCACCTGGGGCCGGGGCTATCACCGGGACGGGACCCCGGGGAATCAGGTGCGGGGGGCACCCACGGGACCCCAGCCCTCCCGTGGGGACGGGCTCTGCGTTATCCCCGGGGGGCTGCAGGGGGGCAGCCGCCGCCCTCCCCGCCGGACGCCGCAGCGCCGGGAGGAAAGGCAGGCGTTATCGTGCCGCTGGCTGCGGCCCTGGCTCGGCCGCGGCCTCTGGCCCCCAATTTCCTGGCGTGACCATCACGGCGGTGCCGGCCTGGGCTTTGCCTTCGCCACCGAGCGGGCAGGAGATGCGGCTTCCTGCTGCCCCACAGGGCTGGGCGTGAGGGGAGGGGAGGGATCCGGCCCCCAGGTCCTCACCCTGCCCACCGGAGGGGAAGAAAATTGGGGGTTTTGGCCCCTTGGTGCTCAGCTGTGACGGGCTCCTACATGGGGTGCGTGGGAAGGGGGTGAGCATCAGGGCTGGGGGGGACAACTCCTGAAAAAAATCCTTCCCCAAACAGCCCCTCTTAGAGTCGCCGCAGCCGGATGGGTCCCCCCTAAGAGAGGACTGCATTTCAAGGGAAAAAAATGTAAATAAAGGTCCCTGTCCCCGCTATCTCAGGAATCCAGAGCGCGCCGGCACAGCCCCGGCCCCTTGTCCCGGCCATATTTCATCCCAGACGTCGCCGCTGGCCGCGGACCAGCACCGCGGTGATGGGGACGGGGCAGCCCCAGCACACGGTGCCAGGGGGCTGTATGGGGGGGCTCGGTGTCACAGCCACACCAGGCTGGGGGCTCTTTGGGGTCCCTGCGGGCACCCGGTGTCCCCGAGCAGCGGGGTGCAGGCTCGGCCACGTCCCCCCTGCCCCGAGCGCAGCCACTAATGATGTCTCGCGACCTGCTTGCGAGCAGCGTAAATTATTCAGCTCCTCATCAGGGCAATTAAATTAACTCGGCGGTGCGGGCCATGAATATTTCACGGGGCAGGGTCGGGAGCCCTGTGCCGGGCCGAGCCCCTTCCCACCGTCCCGGCGGGTGCAGCGAGACCCCGTGGGGGGTGTCTGGGGGCAGGGGGCTGCCGGGGGGGCTGTGTCCCAGGTGTGCCCCCCCGTCTGCCCAGGTTACTTCCAGCGGCTGCTGATGGAGGCCAGGTGCTGGCAGCCCCCCTGCTTTTTTTTTGGGGGGGGGCACCACCAGGGGCTGCCTCCACCCCGGGGACCCCGAGCCCCCTGCCCTCCCCGTGCCCTGGGCTGTGCCAGCCCCTACCCACCTCCCTCGTGGGATCTCGGTCAGGATTTCTCTTTTCTTTCTTCCCCCGCTCCGAACAATTAATAATTTATCCCGTAATAAAAGAGGAAACGGTTAATGAGATGAAAACAAGCCAGAAACATCTGCTGGGGCGGCTTTCATCGCCAGCCCCGGGCCGCCTGTGCAGGAAGCGGTGGCGGGAGGGGGACGGGGGTGCCGGGGGACACGGCAGCAGCAGGAGGCTGTCCCCCACACCCGGCCTTCCTCGCCATGGCCCCCTCCTCCTCCTCCTCCTCCTCCTCCTCCTCCTCCTCCTCCTCCTCCTCCGGTGCTGCCAGCTGCCCGCTGCAGCGCTGAGACCTGCCGCTGCTGCTGGGGCACAAAACGCGCAGCCAGGTCCCCACCTCGTACCCCGCTGCCCCCCAAAACATGCTGGAGCTTATTTTTATATTTTTAAGTTTTGTTATTTTTATTATTACGCCCTGAGCACCGTGGCTGGGCTCGCAGCACGCCCCGTGCCACCTCCCGGCTCGGTGGCGGCCGTGCTTTCACAGCGTGCAGGCAGAGCAGGGACACGGGGACATGGGGACGCGGGGACATGGACTGGGGCGCAGGCTGGGAGGGGAGGCAGCAGGGAAAGGGGGCATGGGGGACGGGAAGGGAAAGGGAAGGAGAAGGGAAGGGAAAGGGAAGGGGAAGTGCAGCAAAACCCGGAGGCCGCTGACGGGTGGCCAAAGCCTCGGCAGGAGGGGAGAGCCTGCGGGGACCGAGAGCCAGGCAGGCACCGTGGGGACAGGGACTGTGGGTGCCGTGGGGCCGGTGGGGAGGGATCGGGGCCGGCCGCTGCCACCGCTTCTGCTTCCAATTTAGCTGATCCCTGCCCCGATTGCTGCGGCTCTCTAATCTGTTTGTCTTCCAAAGCCATTAAGCTAATTCGGAGCCCACCGAAATCCCCCAGCTCTAATCCCACCCCAGCGTTCCGGCTCGGCCACTTTTGGGTCAGAGGGCCTGTGTGTGTGTGTGGGGGGGGGGAAACTGGGGTATTTGGGGGGAAGAAGCCCCCCTCCATGGCTGTGGTCGCAGCCCCAAGTCCCCACAGTGTCCCCGTCCCTGTGCCATCAGGGTGATGGCACGCTCACGTCCCCTTGCCGCCCACGGGGGAGCAGGGGACGGGGTCCCGCAGCCCCGGCTGGCCGCTGATAAGGGGCCATCGCGGGGACAGGCCGGCGCGATGACAGCTGCGGGGAGATGGCCCTGTCCCCACGGCGGCCCGGCCGGGCACCGCGGAGGTGTCGTGGAAAAACAGACGTCAGCGGCGGCCCCAGGAATTCGGCCGCCCCGGCTGGGGACAGGGACAGGGCCCCCAGGGCCCCGCAGACGTGTGCGGGGAGCAGAGGCCTGCCAGCTCGTCACACCTCCCCGTGCCGCCCGGGGACAATGCTTGTTTTTTTTTTTGTTTTTTGTTTTTTTTCCCCAAAACCTCTTTTTTTTCGGTTCCTTCCGTCGCCCATCCGCGGCCTCAGCAGGGAGGGGAAGGGGCTAATCCGCACCTGGGGGGCTAATCCCCGCCTGGGGGCCCCTCACCCCGGATTATGAGGCGCTAAGGAGGGGCTGTGGGGAGGGATGGGGGGACAGAGGACAGGTGGTGATGGGGGATCTGTCACGACACGGTGACCCCCCCCAGCCTCCCTATTCTGCAGGCCCATCCTGCCCCCCCCTCCACCTCCATCATCTCCTCGTTACCTGCACAGGTAATTGGGGGCCCGGTGACAGACAGCCTCATTAACAGCTTAATTTCGGCTCTGGCTCTTCCTGCCCGACCCTAGCCCTAGGGGGGGGTGACCCTCTTTAGGACACGGGGACCCCTGGGGACATCACCGCCACCTCCCCATGGGATCGGGCACGGGGACGGGGCCACCCCACTCCCCACGGAGCTGACGCCCACCACCCCACACCCCAGGGCATGGCTTTGGGGTTTGGGCAGCAATCCAGGACCCCACCCAGAGCATGGGTTGCCCCGCCACGCTGACCCCACGTTGGGGCGTCCCAGGCCCCCTCTGTCCCTGTTTTGGCCCGCCCAAGACCCCCAGCCCCAGCCCCCCTGAGCCGTGTCCCCATCCCCGGCAGAGTTTTCCTACAAATTGGCCCCAAAACGCCGCCCCGGATGGAGGCCTGGCCACCGTTCAAAGGCGGCAGTGTGTGGTTTATCGGCAGATAACAGCCCGATAAAGAGGGCTGCACCCCCCTGGGAGCCTGGCACTGTGGGCACCATGGCCGCTGCTCCCCCCCCCCCAAACCGGGGGGACATCCAGAGGGACCCCCAGCGGGCCCCCTATGAGCCCTGGGATATTTTGGGGTGCCACAAGGCAGAGCTGTCCCCACACACCCGGTGTGCCCGTCCCCATCGTCCCCACATGCCGGGGGGGCGAGGGCCAGCCCCCCGGGGATGGTTTGAGGGGGGGGGTCTTCATCACGGGGACCCCCGTGCTGATGGGGCGGAGGCGAGGGCTGGTGCCGTGGGGCACGGCGCCGGGTGGCGGGAGGTTTGTTTGATCCCAGATAAGGTGGCGACGCCAAGCACCTGGCGGGCAACCGGGTGCTGCACGGGGGGGGCACCGAGGGTGCTGCCACCCCCCCCCCTCCCCGGCGCCATGGGTGCCCAGCCTCGGCTCCGTGTCCCCACGCGTCCCTTCGGCCACCCACGCTCCTGCAGAGTGGCAGGGCACAGCCAGGCCGAGCTGTCCCCGTGTGCCCCCTTTGTGCCCCCCCTTTTGTGCCCCATCTTTTGTGCCGCCCCCCCCCATATCCCACCCCACACCCCTCGGCAAGGGGGGGAGCGGGCACGTAGCCCCCTCCCCAAAACCCCAGTGCTGGCACCGCGGCCACCCGCACCCAGCCTGGGGGGGGTCGCATCCCCCTGGGGATACTGGGGGGGGGAAATTTGGGGAGGGGGCTCCGTGGGGGGGCGCGGGGACAGCCCGTGGGGGTGCAGCCAGCCGGGACCCCACGCCCCCCGTGTCCCCCCCCCGGCCCCCCAGCCCCGTAGCTGCGTGCCCACGCGTGACACCGCACCCCGTGTGTCCGGGGGGG
>CM021739.1:17030009-17061677 GCA_011075105.1 Heteronetta atricapilla | reverse complement strand
GGGGTCAGACCCTAAATGGGGCCGGGGGGGGCCCTAAATGTGGGGGGATTACAGTAAATGTGGGGGGCGTGACACTAAATAGGGGAAAAAACACGTTAAATGGGGGGGGGGGGGCAACACTAAATGGGGGGACTCCCCCCACAGTCCCCTCGCTGCACCCCACAGACCTGAGCCTCCCCCAGCAGCAGCGCCCCGCTCCCTGCCCCAGCCGTACTGGGCGTCCCTGGGGAGCAGGGGGAGGTGTGAGGGGGGGGACGCGAGCTGTGCCCCCCGCCCTGCTGCAGCATGGAGCCTCTGCCCGCAGGTGACAAGTTCCGCCTGGTGATCGCCAGCACCCTGTACGAGGACGGCACGCTGGACGACGGCGAGTACAACCCCACGGACGACAGGCCTTCCAGGTACCACGGGGTGAGGGGGGGGTGCAGGAGGAGAGGGCGTCCCCCTGGGGGGGTGCGGGGAGGAGGGCGGGGTCCGCTTTGGGGTTTTGGCACTGCTGTGACCTTCCCCCGTCCCGCTGCAGGGCCGACCAGTTCGAGTACGTGATGTACGGCAAGGTGTACCGCATCGAAGGGGACGAGACGTCCACCGAGGCAGCCACCCGCCTGTGAGTGCCCGGCCCCGGGAGGGGACGCAGCACCCCCGGGGGTGCTGGGGGGGGGGAGGCAGCGGGGTCTGGGACCGGGTTTCCTTCCCCACTCTCACCTCTCCTCTCCTCCTGCCCCAGCTCTGCTTACGTGTCCTACGGGGGGCTGCTCATGCGGCTGCAGGGGGACGCCAACAACCTGCACGGCTTCGAGGTGGACTCCCGGGTTTACCTGCTGATGAAGAAGCTGGCCTTCTAGGAGAGGACGCGCAGGTTTCCCCAGAGACGTTCCCCCGGCGAGAAAACGGGAACCCCGGCACCCCAAATCCTGCCCCGGTACCCGTGCGGGTGCAGGAGGGGGCGTTCCTCTTCCTCACCTGGCTTGTTCACGCCTCCTGCGTGGGGAGAGGTGCCCGATACCGAGCGGAGACCGCACCGGGTGCCCGGCAGCCCTGCCTGCTGTCTGTCTCCTCTCACCTCCACCTCCCCGCGCGTCCGAGGCGGGCTCAGCCCCGGCAGCGCTCAGGGATCTCACTCAGCCTCCTGGCTGCGTCGGGGCTGGCCGTCGCTTCTGAGCCATCTCCAGACGGGCCTGGCTCGTTCTTCATTAAAGCAGCGCGTGTTTTCTAGCTCTGGCTGAGTTGCGAGGCTGGCGGGGAGCGGCTGCACCCGCGCGGGGACCTTGAGCGCTTCCCGGAGGGTGACACGGGCACTGGGGTGGCCTCGGAGGGTGCCGCGCTGATCCCTGTCCCGCAGAGCTGGCAGCTGCCGCGGGAGGGAGCCGGGCGCTGGGAGACGCCGCAGCACGTCCCCGGGTGCCTCCTCTCACCGAGGCTGCCGGGAGCTCGGCGGGAGCAGGGGGCAGAGGAGGAGGCGCGCAGCCCTGTAGAAAAATAAGGTCTTTAATCGTCAGGCATTCACAGTCTGCTGGGAGCGAGGCCCGTGCCCGGCGGCGCGCAGCCGGGGCTGGGTTTGACCCCTGGGGGCCGTGTGGTAGCCGAAGGCTGGTGGGAAAGGAGCCGACCGTGTCCCTGGGGGCACGCTGCTGGGCACCCGGAGCACAGCTCAGCGTCCTGCAGGATTGCTGTGCCCCCCCCCCACGGTCAGTGCTGAGCCCCCCACGCGGCTTCAGACTCCTCGGGGGGGGGGCCCTGCCGCCCTTCTGGCCTCGGTCACACAAGTCCTTGGCCAGGTCGTGGAAGAAGAAGCGCAGCTTGCCCTGCAGCAGCCTTTGGTAGGTGAGGAAGATGACGGCCGTGTTGATCTCCTGGGAGCCCGGGGAGCAGCCCGCCTCCCAGGGCTCTTCCTTGGGGGACAAAAAGGGACAGAGGGGTCACAAATGGCCCCGCGCTCAGCCCCCCATGCTGCCCCAGCCTGTGGCGGGGCGGTGAGCTCTCACCTCCCAGCTCTGCAGGAGCCGGAGGAAGAACTCGGCGTGGCTGTAGAGCTGACTCAGCTGCCCGGCCCAGCACTCCTGGCTCTCCTGGCTCCGTGCCCCCCTCACGGCGCCCAGCAGCAGCGCCAGGTTGCAGAGGATCTCGCGCCGCTTGTTGTCGTTCTGGGGAGCAGGCAGGGAGCGCGCTGACCCTGCTGGCACAGGGGCTGGGGGGCCCGTTTGTTCCTACGCCCGCTCTCGGGGTTGGGTCCTCGCCCCCGGGATGCCCCCGTGCCACCAGGTGCGCCCACGAGCAACCTCGTGCAGGGTTTTCGGTGCCCTGTGCTTACCCGGGGGTCCTTCTCCAGTCCCACGGGCACCCCAGTTCCATCCTCCCAGCCCTCCTCACCGATTTGGTTTTCCACTGCGGGAGCCTGATATCCACGGGGGGCAGCGCCACGGGGGAGCTGAGCGTGGACGGGGCTTGGCACTGGTTCTGTCGGGACAGAGGAGATGCGGTGAGGGGCCGGGAGCCCTGCCCAGGGAAGGCATTTTGGGGGAGGCCGGATCCTCACCGCTTTCTTCTCCATCTCCTTGGCCTCCCCAATGTACTTCTGGATGAGCCGCGTGTCGCAGACCAGCCGCGCCGGGCTGGCACGGCCCTCTTTGATGTGCAGGAGGAAGGACGTGAGGAGGAGCAGCCCTGGGGGAGAACGGGGAGCCCGTGGGCACCCGGCCGCCCTGGGCAGCCCTGGCTGCTGGTGCCGGCCTGCGTTGCCCCGTGGTGGGAGCTTTGGGGGTCCCGGGAGCTCGTGGTGCTTTGCCCCACGAGGGGGAGAGGGGCCCCGTGTCCCGCCTCTGCCCCGGGACTCGGTGGTGGCCGGGGAGAGCCGGGGAGTTCCCAGCTGCGTGGGAGGAGGGGGGAGGATGTGACAAGTGTTGGTGCCGGCTTTTAGGCTCCGCTCCAGCCTGGGAACCAGGCAGGGAGCCGAGCTGCGTTCCCAGCATGGGCCCTCCTGCCGGGAGTTGGTGCCAGGAGCAGCTCCAGGCATCACGTGCGCTTCGGGGAATCCCTGCCTGCAGCCTCCGGCCGCGCGCGGCGGCTCCTTGCCACTGCTGCAGCCAAGGGCTCTCCTGCCACGCACACCGCTGCCCCGGGCAGCCCTCAGCCGGGTGCCCTCTGTGCCCCGTGCCGTGCTGGTGACCTCCAAAATCTCTTGTGCACCCAGCTGGGGCCCTGCCCGCTGCCCACCTCGGCACCGCACCTGTCCCCAAAAGCCCTCGGTGTCACTGCAGTCCGTTTGAGGCCGGACTCCGTCAGACACCCAGGCGCTTTTGGTGACCGGGTCCAACCACATCAGGCTACCCGGGGTGTTTGCTCGCTGCCAACAGGCGGCACGAGGGCCGTGCCCCTCTCCCGGGGTGTCGGGGGCCGTGTGGCTGCGGTGCCGCGGTGCTGCCCCCATCCCGCTCGCCCCCGCTCGCCGCGCACTCACTGTTCAGCTCCATGCTCGCCTGGGGGCTTCGGCCCTGCATCTTCCACCCTGGGCCCAGCGGCTGCTCCCCGGCTCCCGTCCCCCTTCCATGGAGGGCAGCTGTGGCGCGGGCTCCCCGCGAGCGGCCGGGACGGAGGGCCGGGGGCCGGGAGCACCCCTTGGGCGGCACGGCTCTCCGGCCCGGCCGCCGTGCCGAGGCAGAGTGATTTCCTGTTGTGTCAGTGCTGACCTTCGAGTAAAAGCGCTCCGGGGGCCCTGCGGACGGCTTCCTGCCTCCGGCCGTTTCCTCTCTTGGCTCTGAGACCGGGAAGGGCGTCCCCGAGCACCCTCGGGGCTCCTCACCTGCCCCCCTGCCCTGGGCCCGAGCGCACCGCGCCGGGATGGCGGTGCTGGGTGCCTCAGCTCCGCCTGTCCTGGGGATGAAGGTGGCCCTGGTACCTGCAGGAGAGATGGTGGCGGTGGCTCTCTTTGCTTGGTGGCCATCAGCCCGTGTGGGTCCCGCTCCATCCTGAAGCAGCCAGGCACCCAAAACCCCCTCACTGGGTGCGGGCCCCATCCCCGTGGCCGTCACCCGGCGGTGGGCCCCATCCCCCTGAGGGGATGAGGGAGGTGGAGATCCCCAGTGGGGCTGCAGCACGGGGGGACCCCTGCAAGCTGGGGCACGGGGGCCTGGGACTCAGCCCGCGGGGGGATTTTTTGGGGGGCAGAACCAGGTGAGATCCCCACAGGCACGCACACCCATGCGCCACCTAACCACGCACACTCACACCACAGCCCCGTGCGTGCGCGCTTCCCATGGCACACATCAGCCCCTGTGCGGCACCCGCTCACGTAACCCCCGTGCGCACCCCCCACACCCACCCCCACCATTCGGGACCCCCCCCCCACATCCTCCTTCCCCCCTCATCCGGCTCAGGGCAGCCCGCTCCCAGCCCCGTGCCTTCCCACCCCTGTCCCTGCGGTTCCCGGCAGCGCCTGGCTGGGTGACAGCAGCCAGAGTAAACATCCCGGCCCCGCCGCCTGCCCCCTGCCCCTCTCGGCCTCCCCACCTGGCAGCCCACCTTTTGGGCAGCTGGGGGGGGGGGTCCCGGTGGGCTCCGGCAGCCCCGCGGCTCCAGGGACGGCTCTGGCTGCGTGGCTCGGGCACGGCGGCCGGAGAGCGGGGCGGCGAGCGGCGGGGTCAAGCACCGCTGGGCTTCCCCCGCTCGGCCGTGGCCCGTCTCTGCGGACGTGACGGGCTGCAAACGCGCCCTGCTGGCACGCTCGGCCCCTGGGCCAGCGCTGGCCACGATCACGCTCCCAGTCCTGTAGCGGTCCCCAAAGTACCCCAGTCTTCACCGTAGCCCAGTCCCTGCTGCCCCCCGGTCCCCACCATGCCCCCGTCCCTCTCCGGGTACAACGCCCTTCGCCATGGTGTGCTGGAGAGCTGCAGTGCCCCGGGGTCAGCGCTTGCCTTCACAATTAGCTAAATGAACCCGCCGGGGAGACTGGATGTGGGCTGGTTCTGGGCAAAAACCTCCTGGTTTGGGGTGCAGACACCGGAGCACTCCAAAATGCCTAAAACTGTCCTTTCGCCCCCCCAAAAATGCCTCTTTTCAGCCACGCCAGCAGCTGGTTCTTTGCCGCGGGAAGGGGCCCTGCTGGTGTTTGCTGCCCCTGCCCGGGGGCCGCGGGGGGACCCCCTGGTGCCGGCAGGGGGGCTCGGGGCCGTGCAGCTGGCCGGATCCCAGCGCCGAGTTTCCCACCTCTCCTTACGGGGTGCAAAGTGCCGGCAATCCCGCTGCGGGGGCAGCCGTTCGCACCCACTCCGCCGAGGTGCCAAGGGCGGCCGGAGGTGCCGGGTGGCCGGGGTGGGGGTCCCAGGTGGGTGGCACAGCTGCTGTGAGTCCCCCCCGCCCACCCCAGGCCACCCAGGTGCGCCCGGTGGGCACCCGCAGGATGTCGGCGCAGGGCTGGGGGGGGACACATGGGAAGCAAACCTGGGCTTCCTGGGCAGGGAGGGGGGTCCGAGCCCCCTTTGAAGCCCCCATAAAAGAGCCCAGCATAAAGGGAGGAGAAAGTCAAAGGAACAAAGCGAGCGGCTAATCCCGGCGTGAGCAAACAGCCCCCGTTTGCTCAGGGCCCAGCTGGCCCCGGGGCCGGGGGGAGAGGGCCGGGGCCACGGTGGGGACAGGGCTGGGGACACCGGGGGAACGGGGCAGGCAGCGCTCTGCGTGCGGGCAGGCCGTGAGCCCCCCCAGCCCGGGCGGCTCAGCCCCCTCGGGCCCCGTTTTACATTTGCAAATTGCCAATAAACATCCGGGGGCAAACAGAGCGCCTGTGCCCTCCGCTCCGCTCCCACGGGAGCGCTTGTGGACGGTGGCGGTGCCGCCAAGGGCCCTCGGCCGGGATCACGCAGCTTTGCCCCCACGTCCCCATGCCCACGGGCCCTGCCTGGCACCACCCAGCAAGGGGGGGCCGGGACAAACCGGGCGGTGCCCCCCCACGAGCATCAGCGGTGCCGTGGGCATGCCCCGAGCCATCACCGACCCGGCCACGCTCGCCCCAGCGGTGGCCACCGCTGTCCCCGTGCCCCCATCCCGCTCCTTGCCCGGCTGTCCCCCGTGCTGGCCAGGCTTGGGGAGGGGGGGGGACACCAGGAGGGCACCTCGCCCCCCCCCCCCCGCATCCATCCCGTGGGGCGGCGAAGGGGTTAATGCCAGGCGGCCGAGCCGCAGGTGGGCGCAAGAATGAAATTCCTTCTCGCCGTCCTGCGAAGTCTGGGCACAAATATTTGCCTGCATGTCCGGTGGGGGGGGGGGGGGAGACCACCATCGCTCTGGGAGCGTGCTAATCCCCATGCCAAACAGCCCCCCCGTGCCCCGCACGCCCCCCGTTGGGGTCGCCCCACCAGGCTTTGGGGCAGGGGGAATTGGTGGTGTGGGGGCACGGGGGACGCCGGCACCTTTGGGTGCCGCTGCGGGCAGGGAGCTTGGCGCGGTTGCAGGGTGCTGGCAGCGGGCGCGGTGCCCTGGGCACAGCACGGCCCCACGTGGGCGGGTGTTTTGGGGTGTTTCGGGGTGTTTCGGGGTGTCCTGTCCGCCTCCTGGCCCCCTGAGCCGTGCCTGCTGCCGCAGCTGGGATGGAGGCGAGAAGGGGCAGAGCGCCCCAGCCATCCCCGCCATGCCGGGAACACGCAGTCCGTAATAAACTCCATGTGTTTGGAGACGGAAAGCAGCCGCTCCCCCCCCAGCATCATGTCCCCCGGCTCCATCCCCCCCCTCCCCGTTACCTGCCACCCCCCCAAAACCCCTTCCACCCCGGCTCCCCCCCACCACCACCACCCCTTGCCTTCGTCTGGGGCGGCCCGGCCCTGCGAGCCGCCTGCCAGTTGTGCAAATATTGCCGGAACGGCTGTAATCCCCGTGTCCAACGTGAATTATGAGATATTTCCACCCATTACGACAGCCCCCCCCCCCCGCCCCGCCGCGTGTGTGCAGGGCCGGGGGGGATTAGTCACGGGGCAAGCCGCGTTCGGCACAGGGCTTTGGGGAGGCCACGGCACCTCGCTGCCCCACGCTTGCAGGGGGGGCTTTTTTTTGGGGGGTGAATGAGGGGTCCCCTGCGCCTCTCCGGATCCGCCTGCGCCTGGGCCCCCCGTTCATGGCACGGGGACGAGGCTGGCGGTGCCAGGGTGCCCGGGAGGCAGAGGGAGGCCGTGGGAAGGGGCCGGGGCGTGTGGTTTTGCCTCGACCCCATCCCTGGGGAGAAGAGGCTCCTTCCTGCCGCCCCGAGCCCGGCTCATGTTCAAAGCCTGGAGCAGACAGCAGCTAATGAGGCCAGACAATAGGGAGCTGCGTGGGGCAGCAGCGCTGGCACGGGCCGCCGCCGCCCCGAAGCCGGGCGCGGGATGGCCCCGCCACCGTCGGGCAGCGGGGACAGGACGGGAGGGGCCGGCAGCCCCTCACCGTGGGCAGGCCACGTGCCCACCGAGCCCAGGAAGCCCACCGAGCCCACCCAGCGTTTTGGGGTGCCAGGGAGCGGCAGCGGCGCTGTTGGGGTGTCCCATCCCCACCGTGCCAAAGGGGCACCCCAATGCCATGGGGCTGGGCACCTGCTCCAGGCGGAGGGGCTGGGGTGGCTCGGGGTGCCCGGGGTGGCTCGGGGTGCCCAGGGCTGCCCGCTGCCAGCCGGTTCTGTCCCCGTGCAGCTCCATCTGCCCGCAGCCGGTGGCCCTATTGGGGCCGTGCCGGCGCCAGGCCCAGCTCCGGAGCGCCTCAGAGCCGCCTTTGTGCGGGGCGCTCCCAGCACATGTGGGGCGCTGGGAGCCAGCTGGGGGCACCGGGGCCGTTCCCCAGAGCTGCCCCCGCCCCACAAGCACGGGGACCCCTGGAGCACCCGCCGTCCCTCGGGCTGGGGCACCCCTGGCATTCCCAGGGGCACGCAGGGCTGGGGACGAGCGATGCTCAGGCGCTACGGGGGCATCTGCCCTACCTCACCCCACCTCTGCTCCCTCCCAGCAGCGATGCCCCTTCCCCGGGCAGCGATGCCCGGCACCCTCCAGCCCTGCTTTGCGCAGCCCCAACTCCAGCCTGGCACTGCCGGGGCTGCCTCACCGCCCTCTTCCCCTCCCCGTGCCTCAGTTTCCCCCATGCCAAGGCTGCAGCTTCCCCGGCTTTCCTTCCTTCCCGGGAAAGGGGAGGGAGCTTCCCCCGCCGCTTCCCCACATCCCCGCGGCCGAGCCAGGAGACTGTGACGAGCTCTGGGTGCGCGGAGCCAGCGCCGGATTCCTGGCACCGGCGGGGCGGCCGGGAGCCATCGCCCGCCTCCTCCCCGCTCGGCCCCGCTCGCTCCCCGCCGTCCCCCTGGGCCGCCGCCGCCGCAGCGGGCACCGGGCGGTGAGGCTGGCACGGCCGCGCAGACCCCAGCCCTGCCCTGCTGCCGGATCCCGGGCCGGCGGGGACGCCGGGAGAGAGGAGCGGGGACAGGTCGGTGGCACCGGTGGGGACAGCGGGGAGGGCACGGGGACGGGGGTGCCAGGCTGCCGGGCACGGTCCCCGCTCACAGAAGGGGCTGGTGAGCGTGGCAGGGCGTCGGGCACAGAGTGCCCGCGGGATGCCCGGGGCCCTGGCGGTGTCCCAGCTCTGGGGGTGCCAGCAGGGTGTCCCAGCTGGGAAACACGGCTGCTCCTCACGGCCTCGTGCCAGGGCCGGCTCCTGCCACAGGGCAGCTCCTGGGCATGGCCATGCCCCCACGTCCCCCCCCTGGAGAGGTGCCCGGCACAGTGGGAGACAGGAGAGCAGCGAGCCGAGGCGGGGAAGGGGACGGGGTGGCCGTGGGCGAGCCGGGCATGGGGCACCCTGGCAGCAGGGGCAGGGGGCAGGGGGCTGCAGCCCCCCCCCAAGCCGCTCACCGGGCTTAGGGGGAGGCCCAGGAGGAGCCTTCTGGGGAGGTAGGGGCCTGTTGTGCTCCAGCTGTGCCGTGTTTCCCTGGCTACACCGTGCAGCTGGCCGGGTGTTTGTACCGCCGAGAGTTGATTTTGGCAGCCCTGCGCTTCCCCCTCCTCCCCTCCACGCCCGCCTCCCCCTCCCCGGGCGCCCGCCCGCCACGCACCCGGCACCCGGCTCCCCTCCCTGCCACCGTCCCTCGCCAGGGGGGACACGGGTGGCACCCGCTGCCCCCAGCCCTCACCCCCCACGCCCCCCAGACATGCCCCGTGCCTCAGTTTCCCCAGCTGGACGATGTCTCCCCAGGCCTTTCCATGGTGTCTGCTACCTGCCCGCCGCCGCCCTCGCCAGCCCGGGCACATGTGGGTGAAGAGCAGGATCGGTGCCGGGTGCTGCTCTGCCAGCCTCCACCCCACGTCCCCGCTGCCCTCCCCGGGCAAAGGACCCCCCGTGTCCGGGCTCCTGTCCCCCCCCAGCCTCTGCCACCGGTGGGCAGGGTTCTGGGGTCCCGCTCCGGGACCTTCCTGCGCCCTGCAGCAGCCGGAGGGATTTGGGGATGCCGAGGGCACAAAGAGTGGGGTGCGTGTTACCCTGGCACTGCAGGGTGCGGGGTGGGCTCGGGGGACAGCACGGAGTGGATGGGGGGGGGCTGTATGCCCTGAGGGTGGGCTGGGGAGGTGGGCTTCAGGGGGCGGGTGTGCCACGGGGGGTGGTGGGGATGGATGGTGCCCTGCAGTGCCCCGTGTCCCCGTGGGTCCCAAGTGGCCTGGGGGGGGATGGAGTGGGTGGAGGGGTCCCCGGGATGCCCCATGCCCACCGCTGCCCCATGCCAGGGGAGAATATGGGGGGGGGGCTTTGTAATGGGGGTGCCCTGCAAATGTCAAGGGGTGTGGGTGGGGGGCTCCCAGGGGCCAAATGTCCTGGGGGAGGGGGGCACGTGGATGGGGGCACACACAGGATGCCCAGTGCTTAGGAATACCCCAAATCCTGGGGGGCGGGTTGTCCTGCAGTGTCCTGGTGCCATGGGGGGAAGGCACCCCCAGGTACCCCATGCCCAGGGAAGGGGTCCATGGATGGGGGGTTCCCAGGGACGCCCCATGCCTCAAGTGGGACAAACAGAGGGGGGGGTCTCCCCAAAACACCCCCACCCGGGGCCTCCCCATTCCGAGGAGGGGCAGCATCACCGGCTGGTGGGGGGGGGCTCCCCAGGACACCCCATGCCAGGCGTCACCCCAACACCCACGGGAGCAGCTACAGCCACCGGGGTGCCCCAGAACGACCCGGGGCCGGGGCCGGGGGGGGGGGGGGAAGGAGACGGCCGGGGGGGGGGGGGGGGGGGGGCAAAGCGCAGCGGGGGCGCGTCCCCCCCGGCCGGCCGCTGCCTGCGCCTCATTAGCGGCCCTTTGTTTGCACAGGGCTCGCAGCTCCCGCTTGCCCATGCCGCCGCCTATAAAGCGGGGCCGGGGCCGGCAGCCGGGCAGAGGCGGTGGCGGCGGCAGCGGCAGGCAGCGGCCGGCCCCCCCTCCCCGCCCCCGGCCCCCCGGTTCCCCCGGCCGGCCGGCACCATGCGCGCCGCCCCGCTGCTGCTGCTGCTCGCCCTGCTCGCCCTGCCCGCCCGCGCCGCCCGCCCCAAGCTCGCCCTGCCCATCCGGCCCGACACCGAGCCGCTGCCCCCCGGGGGGGCGGCAGGTAGGACCCCCTCCGTGCGCCCCCTTTCCTCGCCACCCCCCCCCTCTCCCCGCTTCCCCGTGCGCCCCCGGCGCACGCAAACCCTCTCCTCGCCACCCTTTTCCTCGCGACCCTCTCCTCGCAGCCCCTTTCCTTGCACCCCCTTCGTGCTCCCCCCTTCGTGCGCCCTCTCCTTTTCTCGTACCCCAGGGGTCCGGTGGTGTCCCCCCCCCCCCCCACCCTCCGGTGCCGGGTCTCCGCCGGGACCCCCGGGCTGCGGGAGCCGGGACCGGGCACGGCGGGGCGGTGCCGGCCGCTGTCCGCCCCGCGGGGCTGCGGCAGGGGGGTGCCCGCGGCCCGGAGGTGACTTGATTTTTTGGGGGGGGGGGATGCAATCGGGGGGGTGTCCGCAGGCTGCGCCTTCGGGGGGCATTTCTACGCCCTGGACGAGACGTGGCACCCGGACCTGGGGGAGCCCTTCGGGGTGATGCGCTGCGTGATCTGCCACTGCGAGCCGGTGAGTGCCCCCCCCCCCGCGCCGTGCCGCACACGGCGGAGACCCCCCCCGGGATGGGGCCCTGCTGGGGAGGGGGCTGGGAGCGGGGGGGGGGATCGCCCCCTTCTGTCCGTAGCCCCCCCATCTCCGCCCACCCCATGGAAAGCGAGCAGGGATTCCTGCAGACAGCCTGACACCTGGGTGTCCCCCCCCCGGGGGCAGTGGGGAGGAGAAGGGGAGGGGGGGGCTTAAAGGATCAGGCTTCGTTCTCCTTCCCCTCCTCAGGACGGCCCCCGGCCCCCCCCTCCAGCAGCCCCCCGAGGCTGGAGGGGCCGCGCACAGCTGGGCAGGGGGATGGGGCTGGGGGGGGGCTTGGCTGCGGTACAGGCAGCTGGGGGGGGCGCAAGGTGGGCGGGGGGGGGGGGGGGGGCTCCAGATGGGCTGGGGGGAGCCAGGCTGTGCCGGGGGAGCGCTGGTGCCCTCCGCTGTGCCACCCGAGGGGAATTGGGGTGTTTGGGACACCCGCATCCCCGGCACGGCTCGGCACGGCTCTGCCCACCCCAGCAGAGGAACCGCCGAGGGAAGGCAGCGGGAAAAGTGAACTGCAAGAACATGAAGCAGGACTGCCCCGTGCCCGCCTGCCCCCGCGCCACGCTGCTGCCCGGGCACTGCTGCCACACCTGCCCCAAAGGTGAGCGCAGCCCCCGCCGGGCGCTGTCACCCAGGAAAGGGGACGCTGGGCACCCCCTCGCCCCCCTCGGGAAGGGGCTGCTTGTTACCGGGGTTGCCTGTGCCCTGGGGGTGCCCACGAGGCGCTGGGCAGGGGCGCACAGAGGGGGCACGGGGCTGAACGCAGCGTGCCCCCCGCGCACGGCCCTGTTTTGGGGTTTGTTTTGGGAGGGGGGGATTTAGTTTTACCACAAGCAGCCTGGGGCAATCACCTCCCCGCTGTGCCCACCCCATGGCAGCCTTGCCAGGCCCCCCGGAGAAGAGCGCCGAGCCCCCCTTCGACACCTTCGAGTACTTCCAGGACAAGGAGGACGAGCTGGACAAGCCCTACAACGACCGCTCCTACCTCAGCTCCGAGGGCCTGGCCCGCGACGACGCCCGCACAGGTGAGCTCCAGGCAGGCAGTGGGGACACGGGACGTCCCCACGGTCCCTCCACGACCACCTTTCCCCTACCCTAGAATTCGTGGCCCTGCTGACGAGCGGCCCCGAGCCGTGGCACCCCACGTCCAGCGCGGTGGCCAAGGCTCGCTTCACCCTCCTGCGCTCCTACCTGCTCTTCTCCATCAGCTATGAGCGGTGAGTCCCCGAACGAGCGGGGTGCAGGTGTGCTCGTGCCTCAGTTTCCCCCCCCCCGATACCCCCTGTGGGTGTCACGGCCTCGCCTTGACATGGTGGTGGTGGGGACAGATTTGGGGAGGGGGTGACATGCCGGGGGTCTGGCGGCGCGGGCGGGCAGCAGGCATTTCGGCGCGGTGCCGGCACGGCCCCACCCCTTCGCCTCCGGGGCTGGAGCACAAACAAACGGCACCGGGACCGGCTCCAGGGCCGGGGGACGTGGGCACAGCGGGGCAGAGGCGCCGTGCCGCCCCGTGCCCCCGCTCGCGGGCACTGGCAGGGTGCTGCCGACGGGGCCCCACATCCCCGCCGTGCCCTCCCCGGCTGCCCGCTGGCGGCGGCTGAGCCTCTCCTCTCTCTTTCCCTCCCTCCTTCCCGCTCCGGTTTCTTCTGCTCTTCCTCGCTTCCAGGCCCCTTTTGCATAGTAAAGTGGTGACTAATTTCCAGCTCCGACCGGGGGAGCCAAATGGAGCCGAAAATGCTCCTAATTTACAGCCGGGCCGACCGCTCGGCTCCCCGCGGGTCCGGCCCCACCGTCTTCCCGAGCGGGGACCCCCTCCTGCGCGGTGCCAGCCCGGCTCCGCTCCGGGGCAGGGGGACCCCAGGGGACCCAGGGCAGCTTTGGGCCACCCCGGGTGCTGGTACCCAGGGGAGGGGAGCCGGGGGGTGGGGGGGGTTCTCCGCTCACCCCCTCGGTGCCCGCAGGCTGGGGAGGCCGAGCCGGGTGCGTTTCAGCGACCCCGAGGGCAACGTGCTGTTCGAGCACCCCGTGCAGAAGAGCGCGGCCCCCGAGGACGGCATGGTGAGAGGGGCAGGAGGGCAAGGGGGGGGGGGTAAAACACCCCCATCGTGGTCCCCCCCGCCTGGGTGCACGGTGTCCCCGGCCCGTGCCCAGCCCTTCCTTGCCCGCAGCTCTGTGGGATGTGGAGGACGGTGTCCAAGGCCAACGTCCAGCTGCTGCGGGGGGAGCAGCTCCGCGTCTCCCTCATCACCCGCACGCAGCCCTCCGGGGAGGTCCACGGGCACATCCTCAAGCACCGGGCGCTCTTTGCAGGTAAAGCTGGCCCCCGTGCACCCCCAGGGTGCCCACCGGGGTGCCCCCTCACGCCCCTCTCCCCGCGCAGAGACGTTCGGTGCCATCCTGACCTCGTCGGACCCCGCGCACCTGGGAGCTGGGGGCATGGCCATGCTGACGCTGAGCGACGCCGAGAACAACCTGCACTTCATCCTCATGGCCCGTGGGCTGCTGGAGCCCGGCGCCGGGGGTGAGGGTGGGCACGGGCACCCTGCAGGGTGGGGGGGGTGTGGGTGTGTGGTTTGGGGTGCGTGGGGCAGCCCCTATGGGGTCAGGATGGGCGCAGGGGCTGCGCATGGCGTGGGGCTGGGCATGAGCTGGGATGTGCAGGGGTTGGGGGGGGGATTTGGGGCAGGGGGATGTGTATGGAGGGGGCTGGGGGTGTTGGGGTGGGTGGGGGTCGGGAGGGGGGCTGGGGAGGGGGGTTGTGCAAGGATAGGGGGGTAGAGGGGGAATGGCATGGGTCAAGCTGTGGGCTTGGTTCGGGGCATGCAGCAAGGAAGTGGGGTGTCGGGTGTTGGGGAGCAGGGGGCGCAGAGGGGTGGGTCTGGGGGGGAGAGCGGCGGTGGGCACAGCCCCTGGTCCAGTCCCCCAAGCCCCCCATGGGCCCAACTCTCTGCCCTGCCCAGAATCCCCCTGGGTGCCGCTGCGGGTCCGCATCCTGCACCAGGGCCGGACGCTGCGGGAGGTCCGTGCCAACATCACCGTGGAGGTACGGCCATCCCCGCCCGCCTCCCCCGGCACACCGGCAGCCCTGGGGTCAGGGCTGAGCCGCAGCACTGTGCCCCCCGCACCCCCCTCCCCCCCTCCAGGACCCCGACTTTGCCGAGGTGCTGAGCGACCTGTCTGCCCGCGAGCTGCAGTGGCTGGTGCAGGGGCAGCTCCGCATCGTGGCCGAGACGGAGGGCCGGCACGCGCGCCAGCTGGCCGGCACCATCACCACCCGGCGCAGCTGTGACAGTGAGTGCGGGCACCCTGGGGCATGGGGGGTGGCTGCGCCCCCCTCCCCAGCCTCACCCCCCCTCTTGCTCCTCCTCTCTCCCCCGGGTTCAAGCCATCCAAAGCGTGCTGTGCGGGGCGGACGCCTTGCTGCCCACCAAGACGGGGGCCGTGGGCTCGGCCAAGCTGGCTCTGCACGAGAACGGCACGCTGCAGTACCAGGTAAGGGGCACGGGCGCCGCGCCGGGGGTGCGCCTCCGCATCCCCGGGGGTGCCCCCGCCGCTGCCCCTCGGCACCCTGCCCGCAGGTGCGGGTGGTGGGCACGGCCAGCGAGGTGGTGGGAGTCACGCTGGAGACCAAACCCCGGAGGAAGAACAAGAGGAACGTGCTCTTCGACATGACGCCCAGCTACAAGGACGGGCTGGTGAGCGCCGGCGGCGCGGGGCTGGCACGGGGGCAGCGGGGAGGCTCACGTGGAGTGTCCCTGTCCCCACCCGGGTGCTCTTCCCCCCCCTGCCTCAGGCCCAGGGCTCCTGGCAGAGCCCCAGCGCCCGCGACGCCCACATGCTGCTGCAGAACGAGCTCTTCCTCAACGTGGCCACCAAGGACTGGGCGGAGGGCGAGCTGCGGGGCCAGGTCATCTCCCTGCCCTACAGCGGGCTCCTGGCTCGCTACACAGGTACCCGGGGGGTGGTGGCAGGGGGGACGGCAGGGCAGGCCCCCTTACCCCTGCCTCCCACCGCCCCTCTCTGCGTGCAGAGATGCCGGTGCCGCTGGCGGGGCAGCTGGTGTCCCCCCCGGTGGGCAGCGGGGCCGGGGGGCACGCCTGGCTGTCGCTGGACGAGCACTGCCACCTGCACTACGAGATCGCCGTGGCGGGGCTGGGCCGCCCGGCCGATGGCACCGTCAGCGCCCACCTGCATGGCGTGGCCGAGCTGGGCGAGCTGGGTGCCCGGCCCCACCAGCACAAGCGTCTGCTCAAGGGCTTCTACGGCACCGAGGTGAGGTGGGCGCACGGCGGGGACCCCCCTCCCGGTGCCACCGCGGGGCCAGGACAGCCCTCACCTCCCCGTGTCCCTCTCGCCCCCGCAGGCTCAGGGGGTGGTGAAGGATCTGGACGCCGACCTGCTGCAGCACCTGGCCCAGGGCACCGCCTTCCTGCAAGTCAGCACCAAAGCCCACCCCCGCGGGGAGATGCGGGGACGGGTAGGTCCCCTCTGCACGTCCCCATCACCTCCTGGGGGCATGGCACAGACCCCAGGGTCCTGCACTGCGTGACCCTGCCCAGCTGGGAAGGGGATGGGATGGGGACAGTGCCAGCAGCCCGGCGTGCCCGTGGGTGCCTCCTCCACCTCCCTACCCCCGGCCATGAGCAGGGTCCCCCTCGGTGCCAACCCCCCTGCCACCGCTGCCCCCCAGGTGCACATCCCCAACCGGTGCCAGGCAGGGGGGGCCCGCCTGGCCCCGGGGGAGGCCGAGCTCTCCGAGGGCTCCAAGGCCAGGGACGCGGAGCAGCTGAAGAAGGACCCCAACTCCTGCTTCTTCGAGGGGCAGCACCGGGCGCACGGCACCCGCTGGGCACCCGACTATGACAAGAAGTGCTCCATCTGCAGCTGCCAGGTATGGGCTGTGGGGGGTGAGCCGGGGGGAGCACCCGTTGGCGGTGGCCCCCCCTGTGATGAGCCACGTCCCTGCCATCCCCAGAAGCGCACGGTGATCTGTGACCCCATCTTGTGCCAGCCCCTCAACTGCAGCCGCCAGGTGCACCCCGAGGAGCTGTGCTGCCCCGTCTGCGAAGGTGCGGGGGGGCACGGGGCTCCTGGGGGGTGCTGGAGGAGAAGTGGGGGGTGTGGGTAAAGCCAGTCTCCCGTGGGTACAGGGTGGGGTGGTCCCTCTCCCTTCCTCTCCTGCTGGCACCCTTAGTGTCCCCTCATGCCCTCCCTCGTCCTTGCAGAGAAGAAGACGGAGCAGGAGGAGCTGAAGCTGGAGCGGGCGCGGGACAGTAGTGAGGGTGAGTCCCAGGGGCAGGGGGTGAGGGGCAGCCCCAGCCCCCCCGGCACCCCCCGGCCATCCCACGGATGCTGTGCCCACCTCCTGCAGGCTGCTACTTCGATGGGGACAAGACGTGGCGAGGTTCCGGCACCCGCTGGCACCCCGTCGTGCCCCCCTTCGGCCTCATCAAGTGTGCCATTTGCACCTGCAAGGTGAGCGTGGGCCCTCACCCTGCAGAGCCACCCTGGCACCCATGGGTGCTGTGAGCTTCTGGGGGGGAGGGGGGCTCGAAGCAGGGCAGGGGCAGCGCCTGGTGCCGGTGCCCCCGTGAGCCCCGCATGCTCCCCGCAGGGCACCACGGGCGAAGTGCACTGCGAGAAGGTGCAGTGCCCGCGCCTCACCTGCGCCAACCCGGTGCGAGCCAGCCCCTCCGACTGCTGCAAGCAGTGCCCAGGTACGCGCAGCCCCCTCCTGCCTTTGCCTGTGTCCCCAACGCCACCAATGCCACCGCCGTGTGGCCATGCCTGTGCCACCCCCCATGCCCTCTCCCCCAGCCTCCGAGAAGAGCGTCCCTGAGCTGGCCGACAGCATGCAGGCGGACGGGCCCCGCGCCTGCCGCTTCGGGCGCCGCTGGTACCTCAACAACGAGAGCTGGCACCCCTCGGTGCCGCCCTTCGGGGAGATGAAGTGCATCCTGTGCTGGTGTGTGGTGAGTGTGCCGGCCCTTGGGTGGCACCGGGGCGCAGCGCTGTCCCCGTGCCAGCCTGAGCGCTTTGGGGATGGGCGGGAGAGGAGCTTGGGGCTGGCGCCGTGGGACCCCCGTGGCTCAGCCCCGTCCCTGCCCCGCAGTCAGGGGAGACGCACTGCCAGCGCCAGGAGTGCCCGCCGGCCGCCTGCGCCAGCCCTGCCAGGAGGGACAACCCCTGCTGCGCCAAGTGCCGCGGTGAGCGCCCACCGAGAGCACCCCCTCGGGTGCCGAGCCCCAGCCGGGACCCCTCTGTGCACCCTCCCTGCCCCTCTTTCAGCCCTGTTTTCCCCCCGCAGCTCCAGATTCCCCCCCGGAGAAGGTGCACGATGCCCCGGCAGAGGCGTGGAGCCGCTAAGCAGTGACCGCTGCCCGGAGCGGGGCGAGCGCGCAGCGATGCCGGGTGGTCCTGAGGAGCCCCTGTGGCCCATCGCCCCCCTGGGGGGCCGGGTGCGGAAGAGCAGGGAAGGGGAGCAGGGGCTGCTCCCTCCTGGCACGGCCGCGGTGCCGGGGCTGCCCTGCCCGCTCCCCCCGGCAGGCACTGGCAGGGCTGGGGGGGTCAGGGCACCCAGCACCACCCCCCCGTGAGCCCCACTGCCAGCGGGTGCAGCGGGCACCGTGCCCGCCTTGTACATAGTGTAAAATCCCTCCTGCCCCCGTCTCGCTGTGCCCGTCCCGGCTCGGCTGGACTCGTCGTGTAATTTATGGGGACGGGGGTCCCGATGTATTTATTAAAAACAGAGATATTGCCCCCCCGGCCCCTCCGTGTCATCCTGGCAGCGGCAGGCGTCGGGCTGTGTGCGTGTCCTACAGCCACGGGCCCTGGGCTTGTTGGGTTTGGGGGCACATGTGCCATCTGTTTGGGGACGTGGGGCTTTGGAGACAGAGCACGGGGTACCTGTGTGGCTGTGGGGTGGCACCAGGGGGGACTATCGTGGGGCTGGGGATGTGATGCCAGCCCTGCCTGTGGCCAGGGTGTGCACAGCAGCTGGGGGTCCCGCAGTGCTCTGTGCCAGCACCCCCATGGTGCACAAAGGTGCCAGGGCAGGGAAAGTAACCCAGGGCTCTGCTGGGCCACCACGGGGTCGTACCGGCACAGCACTGCCATGGTGGGCAGCGTTAGCCCGTACTGGGACTGCACGGGGGTGACACTGGGCTCAACTGGGATGTGGGTAGGGCAGTAGGAGGGTGGCACTGGGGTATACAGGGCTCGCACGTGCTGAGCTGGGTGTCCCATTCCCTGTGCCCTTCCAGCAGGGTGGCAGCACCCGTGGTGACCTTGTGGCACAGCGGTAGCACACTGGTGGCAGCGGGCAGGGCGCGTGTCCTGGCACGGGGCTCCCCTCCGGATGCGCGTCCCGGTTGCTGCGGGGCAGTGCCAGGAGCTGACGAGCCAGGAGGGGACTCCGTGCGCGGGGCAGCAATGAGCGGGCCATCCATTTTATCCCCTCCCTGCCACGAACTGTCCGGCAATGACCCCTTCCAGCCTGGCAAAGCCCAGCGCCCGCCCCAGCCATCGTCACCCGGCGCGCAGGGTGCCAGCCTCAGAGCAGAAGGTGGCAGCCGGGCAGCGAGGACCAGCCTGCTCCTGGTCCCACGGTGCCACGGCTCCGTCCCTGCTGAGCGTGCCATGCGGTGCCACGGGGACCAGGGAGAGCTCGGCCCTGCTGCCTGTCCCGGCCACCCCTGAGCCCACCGCGGCGGGGAGACGGAGGTGTTGGTGGCCCCGGAGGGACGGCAGCTGGCGTGCCATGCCCGAGAGCCTCGCCCAAGGAACGCCGGTGCCAAGCTGTGCCCGCGCACCTCTCCGGAGAGGGCTGAGCCGCTGCTGCCCAGCGGGTCCGGCAGCGAAGAGAGGAGTCCAGGATCCCCTCCCCGGGCTGGCATCGCCGGGGCGCTGAGCGGTGCCGCGGTAAGGACGTGCTCCCTGCACCCTTGGGTGCCTCTGACAGGTCCCCGTGGTGATGAGGTGCCTCCAACCCGTGGGCATTCCTGGTCCCTCTGCTTCGTCCCCTGGCGATGCCAAGGCATGGGGGCACTCTGCTCCCCGACCCCCCATAGGGCTGGGGGCTGTGCCCCAGCTCGGTGCCCCCCAGCGCTGTCCCCTCTGCTCCCAGCCAGCCGCCCCCACCCCACAATAGGGCTGGGGAGAGCACTGCCAGCCCCCTTCGGGTCCCTGTGCCCACGGACAGGAGCGCTTGGCCCGCAGCGGGGGTCTCCAGGGTCACCCCAGCCCGGGGGGCGCCGAGTGCCCCCCGGCCGCCCCCGTGCAGGGCAAAACCCCCCTTCCCCGCTCACCCCCCGTTCCCCGGTGCCGGTGCCGGGTGCCGGCGGCGGAGGCGGAGCGCGGCCGGTCCCTCCCCCGGGCAGTGCCCCGGGGCCCGCCCCGCACGGCCCGGGAGGAGCCGCTGCCGCCGCGGGCACCGGCACCGGCACCGGCACGGCCAGGAGCACCGGCAGCACCGGCACCATGGCCTCCGAGAGCGCGGAGCAGCGGGCGCTGCAGTACGAGCAGACCCTGGTGAGCGCAGCCCGTAGCGGGCACCGGGCGCACCGCGGGGGGCACCGGGCGCGGCGGGGGCACCGGGGGCAGCAGCGCGGCTCGGGGAGGGGGGGGCGGGGCTGGGGGGGGTGTGTCCCCCCCCCCGGGGGGCCTGCTGGGCGGGGTGGGGGGAAAAGGGCCACCGCCCCCCCCCCCCCCCCCCCCCACATGGCCTCGCTATGCCCCATAGCCCCACCCCTTCCCCGGTGCTCTGCGGACCACCTGTGGCTGGGCAGGGCGCTGGGGCGGGGGGGGGGATGCTTGGTGCCTCCCCACAGCTTCCCAGCGCTCGGGGAGCCCACTGGAGGCCCCAGCCCCGCGGCAGGACCCTTGCACACGCTTCCACTATCATCTCCCCTCCCCAGCAAGCCCTCATGGTGGGGGGGGTGACGCCCACCCCCAGGGCCCCTCTGGGGGTGCCTCCGCGCCATCCGGCACCCTTTACCCCCCATGCTCCACCCGGCCCCAGCCCTCTGCCCCGCAGATAGCGTATCTCCCCCGCCTGCAACCTTAGCCCCGTGTTTACGACTCCGTCCCTTTTGTGGCCTCCCCGCTGCCCCCCCGGTGCCCAGCTGCCCCGCGGCCATCTCCCTCCCCGCCGTGCCCGCAGCCCCCTCCGCTGCCCGCAGCCCTCTGACATCCCGGCCAAAGGTGGCTTCTCCCCGGCCCCTGCTTGGGCCAGCGCCCGGCGTGGCTCGGCAAACGGGTACTTTGCCCTGGCAAAGGCCTGCAGGCAGGCAGGGCAGGGGAGGCGGGCAGGGAAGGGGCTGAGCCACCGCCGGGCACCCGTGCCCACGGCTCCCTGGGTGTGCAGGGAGCCTGAGCTGGCTGCCTGCAGCAGGGCTGGCGCGTGGCGTCGTGCTCCTGCTGCGCCGGGCACGCCTCGTCCTCCCAAGCACCCTTACCCGGGGTCCCAGCAGTGCCCACCCCAAGCCACCCTGCGGGGTCCTGCTGCGTGGCATCTCCCCGATCCGTGCTCCATCCATGGGAGCCGTGGGGCTGCCTTTCCTCCCCACCCCCAGCACCGTACGACCCCCCTGGGTGCCGTGTCCGCAGCAGGCACGCAGAGGCACCGCGGTGCCGAGGAGCCCGTGGGCAGCGCGGGATGGGAGAGGCACGCTGGCATGCGGCTGGCATCAAGGCAGCCTCACATGGTGCCGGCAGACTTTGCCCTGCTCTCCTCAAGGCGGGGAGACACCCACGCCCTGGGCACCCCGGGGTGCCCATCCCCGTGGCCTCGGGGCTGCGGAGAGGCTCCCGAAACCACCTGCGGCTCGCCCACACAGGCGAGGCTGGGGACGGGTGCCTGTCCCGTGGCCTCGTGCCTGGCTTTTGGAAGCCTCCCCCGTGCCAGGCAGGAGGGCGGGTGCCCAGCCCTCCCCAGCGCCTCCGGCTCCTGCCAGCACCTGCCTGGAGGCTCGGGCTCCGGCCGGAGCCTGCCAGCCCTGGGGACAGCCCCGCTGTCTGCCCCCACGTTGTGCCCCCCCTGGGGACCCCACGCTGCGTGGGACCTGTGGGGTGCGGGGGGCCTGGGGGAAAGCCCCCGGCAGAGCTGGAGGTGCCCAGGGTCTGTGCCAGCCCCTGTGCCCCCCGCACGCCAGGGAAGCAAAGGGCTCTGGGGGGAGGATTAAGCTCCACAAACTGCCCTTGTTCGCCGCGGAGCCGCTCAGGGCGATTAGAGCCCGGCTAAGACAGGCAGCGTGACACAGATCCCCCCAGCCTCTCTGTCCCCCTGGCTGCCACCCCGGGGGACCCTGCTCCCCCTTTCAATACCCCCACCAGGGTCACATCTTTGGGGGAAGGTCGGCCGGCCCCGTGCATCCTCCCTGTGTGCCAGCAACCCCGGCGCAGGACGGGGACCCTGCTCCTCCTGCCTGCTTGAACCAGGGGGAGCAGGGACAAAAGGGGAGGCTGCGGCTCCCACGGCCGTGGGCACCCCTTCCAGGAGGGCTCAGTGCCCCGGCTGCCATGGGACAGGGTGGCACGGGGACACGGGGAGCCTATGCCAGCACCCGCCCTGTGCGCTGCATCGCCCGGGCGCAACGGGCACGGCGGCCTGGCACGGCCCGAGGGGCTCGGCACGGCTCATGCCTGCAGCGGGGGGAGCCCGGTCCCAAAATACCGGCCTCGGCCCGCGCCCGTGTCCCCGCGTGCCCCCCGCCAGGCGCCCCCCCCCCCCCCCCGTGCCCGCTCCCTGCCCGCCCGGCACTGTGATTGTTCAGCTGCTTCGCGGCGGAGGCCGGAGTCCCGGGGCTGTTTGTGTTTCAAAAGGCCTTTGTGGAAAAATAACCCGAGCGGGAGGAGGAGGAGGAGGAGGAGGAAGGCAGAACCCACCGCCGGCCCTCGCCAGCAGCCTGGTCTGCCCGGCCCTGCCACGGGGCACCCCGGGGGACCCAGGCCATGCCCGTGGGGCTGCGGCATGGGGCGGCACGGCCCCTTGGCTCCCATCACCCCGTTACGAGCGGGGTTGGCTGCAGATGGGGGTCAGAGGGGAGCAACCCCCCCCTTCCCAGCCAGGCTAGAACCCTTGCAGCTATAGGGGCACCCCGCCAGGGACCCTAATACCTGCGGGGCAGCGTGCCAGCCCCCGGCACGGGGCATGGAGCCGGCCTGGGGGTGCCCCGGTCCCAGCCTGGGGGGGAGGCAAGGCCGGGGGGAGGCGGGCGCTTGGCAGGCCGACAGCGCTCCTCGGGCGCGGGGCCGTTTGTTCTTCCAGAGGAAACAAGCCTGGCCCGAAGGGAGCCTTTGAACGCCGGCCCCGTGCGGGGCCGGGGTCCTCCTCTGGCAGGCGATGCTGAATCCGGCCCCGAGGAGGCCGAGCTGGCGTCTCCACCGCCTCCATCCCTGGCACATTCCCCTAGGGCCAAGGACCCGCCGAGCCCCGTGCGGAGCAGGAGTTCAGGGCACGATCCATGCCAGGAGGGTTAGCGATGGGCACGTGTTCCCTCCCTTTCTCTCCCCACCGCTGAGCTCAGCCCGGGTATCAGACAGCAGAGAATCCACCCGGCGCCGCTCTGGCTGCTTTCTGCTCCATGCCAGAGGGACCTGGGCAGGAGTGCAGTGGGGAGCGATGCCCCATGAGAAAGGCACCTCCACACCGTCCCCGTGGGAGCTGGCACGTGTCCCGGGGGTCCGGCATCACCGGTGGCAGCCGGGGCCGTGCTGCCCACGTGCCGAGCGCAGTGCCCACCCGTGCCAGGGCCCCTCCGCCGGGCACAGTGCCGGGCCGGGGGCTGCGGGGCTGCCACGTGCGGCACGGCGGGTGGGCGCGCCATCGGCATGGGGCTCACATCGCCCCGACGTGGGAGCCTGGCAGGGGCCCCCGCGGCCCTGAAGCCTCCCTTTGTGCCGGGCCAAGCTCTGGCACTTGGCATTCAGGTCGTGCCGGGGGGAGCGAGGCGGAAACCAAGCAACCGAGCCCTTGGCAGTGCCCGCTCGCGCGGGACAAGTGCCCCCAGCTCGGCGGGGAGGACGGGCACAAAGAGCTCCCGGCTGGCACGGGGGGCACTGCCCGGGGCCAGGCCACGTGCCATGTGCCACCCGAGGAGGAGGGGGTGTCCCCCATGTGGGCACCGTGCCCCTGTTTGCCTCGCACCCCCTTGCTCCCGCATCTTGTCTTGTAGCTGGGGCTGTGCCCTGCCCCACGCTGCCCTCCTGCCCCGGGGGGGGGTCCCAGCCATGTTTCTAGTGGCAAACACCCAGTGTGAGCACAACCCCAGTATCAGCCCTCAGAGAATCGCCCAGCCTCGCCGTGCTCCCAGCACCAAGAGGCCCTTCTCCACCCACTGCCAGCCCAGCCCAGTGTCCAGGGCACCTGGGCAGGGCCGGGGACTGGTACCAGCGGGGCCGGGTACCCGTGCTCAGCCCGTGGGCGAAACAATCGCGATCAATCCCCACACGCCGTGATCCACCCAGCCCCTTCCGTGCTCCCCCCCACAAAAACAAACATATTTGCCACCCGTTTCCCCACGGGGCGCTGTCACCTGCCCCCTCCCACGGTCCCCCACCAGTGCTCGCTGCTCCCCTGCCTCAGTTTCCCCACCTGGCCGCCCCCCAACACCTGTCCCCCCCCCTCCTTCCCCCAGATGTACGGGCGCTACACGCAGGACCTGGGCACCTTCGCCAAGGACGAGGCGGCCCGGCTGCGGCTGCAGCAGGAGCACGGGGACGACGGCACCCCGCAGCCACGCCGCCCCTCCGAGCTGCTGGAGTACAGCCCGGGGCGCTGCGCCCCCCGCTGCGGTGAGGGGGCACCCAGGGAGGGGGGGGCACGGCGGCCGAGCAGCCTCGCGCGGCTCCGGGCACCGCGGCTGCGGGTAGGGTTTCTCCTGCTGTCATGGGACACTGGCGCCGAGGACAATGCCACCTGCCCGCCGGGCAGCGGGGACACAATGGCCCAAAATAGCTGGGACGGGGCGGGGGGGGGCCCGCCGCTCCTCCTGGGGCCGTGCCAAGGGGGCAGCGCTTGTGTGAGCGGCGCGGGGCCGAGCTGTGTCCCTGCACGTGCGGTGTCCTCGCAGCTGGAGCGCGTGGCGGTGCTGCCCCCCCTGTGCCCGTCCCCGGGGCGCCCGGCCCTGAGCCTGCCCTGTGCCCGCAGGCTGCGCCGTGCGGTGCCAGCGGTTCTTCATCGCCAGGGTGGGCGAGGACTGGGTCTTCCTCATCCTCCTGGGGCTGGTCATGGCTCTGGTGAGCTGGGCCATGGACTTTGCCATCGCCACCTGCCTCCAAGGTGAGTGGGCACAGCGGGTGGCGGGCTCCCCAGTGGGGGGACACCCGCGGGGTGGCCGCGCTGTGGGGCTGTGCCACGTCCCCTGCCACCCGCGACCCGTCTCGCCTGCTGCGCCCGTAGCCCAGAAGTGGATGTACGGGGGCCTGGACACCAACGTGCTGCTGCAGTACCTGGCCTGGGTCACCTACCCCACCGTGCTCATCACCTTCTCGGCTGGCTTCACCCAGATCCTCGCCCCCCAGGCTGTGGGTAAGGTGCTGGGGTCTCCCCTCCTGGGTTGCGAGCACCCTGGGTGCCCTGGGCTATAGGGCTGGGGGGTCCTGAGGGTCTTCCAAGGCCCCCCCAGGGCCGTGGGTCAGGGCTGTCCCCATGGCACCAGGCTCGGGGATCCCCGAGATGAAGACCATCCTGCGTGGGGTCGTGCTGAAGGAGTATCTCACCCTTAAGACCTTCGTGGCCAAGGTGATCGGGCTGACATGTGCCCTGGGCAGCGGCATGCCCCTGGGCAAGGAGGTGAGGGCACTGCCTGGGAGCTGGGGCGGGCGGTGGGCAGGGTGGTGGCACCAGACTCAGCCCCCCCCTTGTTTTGTCCCCACAGGGTCCCTTCGTCCACATCGCCAGCATGTGCGCAGCCCTGCTCAGCCGCTTCCTCTCCTTCTTCGGGGGCATCTATGAGGTGAGTGGGCACGGGCAGTGCCCCCAGCAGGGTCTGAGGGGGGGGGGCAGCACCCCCCTGACCCAATTCCCACCTGCAGAACGAGGCAAGGAACACCGAAATGCTGGCGGCCGCCTGCGCCGTCGGTGTCGGCTGCTGCTTCGCTGCCCCCATCGGAGGTAGGGTCCCCCCCGCCCGCACGTCCTGCCCGGGCTCCTGGGTCCTCGCGGAGAGCCCAGCAGGACCCTGCCCCTCGCGCCCCTCGCTGCCAGGCGGGGGACAGGGACCTGCCCGCCCCGTGCCCCCCCGGGGCCGGCTGGCATGGGCGAGGCAGTGCCGCTATAGACGGGGTGCCCGCGGGGCGGAGGAGAAGGAAGGGAGGAGCGGGCGCCGTCCTCCCGGAGGTGTAACGTCTCGTCTCGTCCTCTCCCCCGCCGCGCTGCGCTCCAGGGAGCTCCCCGCTCCGGCCCCGCTGAGCCCTGCCCGTAGGTTGGTGCCGTGTCTAACTCTTGCCTTGCCCCGTGCGTGCTGAGCCGCCCCGTCCGCCCACCCGTCCGTCCGTCTGCGTGCGCCCCCAGCCCCAGAGCCGGCTGCCGCCCCCTCCCCTCCCCGTGCCTGCTCACGTCCCCGCACTGCCCTCTTGCTCGCGCCCCGGTGCGGACAGCCGGGGGCCGGCCGCGCGCTTTGCCGAGGAAGCCCGTGACCCGCAGCGTGGCCGTGGGGCTCCGGGAGGGATGCGGGAAGCATGCCAGGAGCCTGGGCTCTGCCTGGCTTTCGCCTCCCTCCCCTCTCGTCCTTCCCCCCCTCCCCGGTGCCAGGCGTCCTGTTCAGCATCGAGGTCACCTCCACTTTCTTCGCCGTCCGCAACTACTGGCGCGGGTTCTTCGCCGCCACCTTCAGCGCCTTCATCTTCCGCGTCCTGGCTGTCTGGATCAAGGACGAAGGTACCTCCTGCGGGGCGGGAGGCTGGGGGGCACCGGGGTCCCCCTCCCGGCCCTGCTGACCCCCGCCGTGCCCCCAGAGACCATCACAGCGCTCTTCAAAACCCGATTCCGCCTCGACTTCCCCTTCGACCTGCAGGAGCTGCCCGCCTTCGCCGTCATCGGGTGAGTGTGGCCGCCCCATCCCACGTCCCCGTCCCCACGTCCCCGGGGTGGCAGCGGGACACGGGCGCTCACCCCCGGCTCACCCCCAGGATCGCCAGCGGCTTTGGGGGCGCGCTCTTCGTCTACCTCAACCGCAAGATCGTGCAGTTCATGCGCCGCCAGAAGACCATCAACCGCTTCCTAATGAAGAAGTAGGTGCCTCGTCGTCCCCACCCCCAGTTTGGAGTGACCGTCCCCTCCGGGGTGGCAGGGCTGGGGCTGCACCGGTGTCACCCCCTGCGTGCCACCCCGCCAGGCGCCTGCTGTTCCCCGCGCTGGTGACGCTGCTCATCTCCACGCTGACCTTCCCGCCCGGCTTCGGACAGTTCATGGCCGGACAGGTAGGCACAGCAGGGCCGGGGGCAAACTGCCGGCCCCGTGGGCCACCGCCGGCACCCCTGGCTCACCCCTGCGCCTCCCCAGCTCACCCAGAAGGACACCCTGGTGACGCTGTTCGACAACCAGACGTGGTCCAAGCGGGAGCCCAGCGATGAGTTCGAGTACATCGGCATCCTGGAGGCCTGGCGCCATCCCCGCTCCAACGTCTTCGTCACCCTCGTCGTCTTCATCCTCATGAAGGTGGGTGCGTCCTGCCCCGGCTGGCCCCGGCCGGCCCCTGGCTGCCACCAGCAGGCACTGGTGGAGGTGGTGGGGGTGGTGGGGGGTGACTCCTGGATGCCGCCAAGGAGGTGCTGGATGCTTGCCACCGAGGTGCTACCAGGAGGCACGGGGTGGCCACCAAGGTGGTGGCATGGTGCCACCAACATGCTGCCAAGGAGATCTTGGCCGGGAGCCACCAAGGTGGCACCGGGGAGGTGCTGGAGGGGTGCCACCAGGTGCCCCCGGGAGGTGCTGGCTGGGTGCCCCTGGGACGAGGCGGCTGCCCCACGGCACGGAGCTGTGCCCGCATCCTGCTCCGTGGCTGTGGGGCACGGCTGGGGCTGGAGGAGAGCCAGGCCGGGGGGGGCAACTGACGTGTGCCTGTGTCCCCTGCGCAGTTCTGGATGTCAGCCCTGGCCACCACCATCCCGGTGCCCTGCGGAGCCTTCATGCCCGTCTTCGTCATCGGTGAGAGCTGGCCCGGCCCTGGGGTGTCCCTCCACGGGTGTCCCATGACACGGCCTGGGGGCAGGAGAGGGGTTGGGTCTCCACAGCCCCCACCAGCCCCTCTCTGCGGGCAGGGGCAGCCTTCGGGCGGCTGGTGGGGGAGAGCATGGCAGCCTGGTTCCCCGACGGCATCCACACCGACAGCAACACCTACCGCATCGTGCCGGGGGGCTACGCCGTGGTGGGTAAGCACCGCGCTGGGGACGCCACGTGCCACCGCTCGGGGGTGCTCCACGAGAGCTGCTGGGGTTCTGGGTGACCCCTGCCAACGGGCATGTCCCAAAGGTGTCCCAGGGGTGCGGGACACGGACCCGCGGGCAGGCAGGCGGGCGCCTGACGGCTGCCCCTGTGTCTCCCGGGGACGCGCGCGGGCGCAGGGGCGGCCGCGCTGTCGGGCGCCGTCACCCACACGGTGTCCACGGCCGTCATCGTCTTCGAGCTGACGGGACAGATCTCACACATCCTGCCCGTCATGATCGCCGTCATCCTGGCCAACGCCGTGGCCCAGAGCCTGCAGCCCTCGCTCTACGACAGCATCATCCGCATCAAGAAGCTGCCCTACCTGCCCGAGCTGGGCTGGGGACACCACGAGTGAGTGCCACCCCGCCGTGTCCCCACGTCCCCCGCCAGCCCTGCCACGGGGCATGGGGAGGGGGGGCAGTGGCCTGATGTGGCCACCCCGCTGAGGTTACCATGCCTGCCCCGGGCAGGAAATACAATGTGCAGGTGGAGGACATCATGGTGCGGGATGTCCCCTACGTCTCCCTCAACTGCAAGTACCGGGACCTGCAGCACGTCCTGCAGAGCACCAAGATGAAGAGCCTGGCGCTGGTGGATTCGGCTGGTGAGAGTTGGGTAGGGGCGGCTCCGCCACATCCCCGGGGTCCCCACGGCACTGTCCCCTCCAACATTTGTTCCCTCTCCACCATCAGAGTCCATGATCCTGCTGGGCTCCATCGAGCGGGAGCAGCTGGGGGCCCTGCTGAGCCAGCAGCTCCATCCCCAGCGCCGGCTCCAGGCCCTGCGGCAGAGGGCGCGGGCAAGCTTCGAGGACGGGCACCGGCTCTCTGAAGCCAGCGTCTGCTTCCAGGTGAGGGGGCTGTGGGGTGGCCACACTGGGGTGCCCCCACCAGGGTGCCCGCGTCCCCTGACCTCAACCCTTCTTTCTCGCAGATCAACACTGAAGCCTCTTCCTTCTCCCCTACGCGTGGTGGCTCCCGCAAGCCCCTGAAGCCGGCACTGAAGCGGGTGCCCAGTGTCCCCACCAACAGCCCCCCAGGTGAGTCTGCACCCCGCGGCCCCCCATGGGACCCCCCCCCATGCCCTCATGCTGACCCCTCTGCCCGCCTGCAGCCGGCACTGCCGACACCTCCGGCATCGCCCTCAAGAACCTCTTCTGTGCCAACACTGCCGCAGAGCCCGCTGAGGTGAGTGCCTGTTCCTGCCCGTCCCATCCCTCTCCATCCCCAGTTAACCCTTCCCATCCCATTCTTTCCCATCCCTACTTGACTCTTCCCACCCTGCCTGTTCCTGCCCACCCTATCCCATCCCATCCCAACACATCTGTCCCATCCCATTTCAACCCATCCATCCATCCCATCCCAACCCAACCCTTCCCAACCCATCCATCTCAACCCAACCCATCCATCCCATCCCGACCCAACCCATCCATCCCAACCCAACCCATCCATCCCATCCCAACCCAACCCAACCCAACCCATTCATCCCATCCCATCCATCCCAACCCAACCCAACCCATTCATCCCATCCCAACCCAACCCCACCCTTCCATCTCAACCCAACCCATCCATCCAAACCCAACCTATCCCATCCCATCCCTCGCCCACCCTTCCCATCCCATCCCCACCAGCCCCTCCCCACGGTGCCGCCCCTAACGCCGCCGTCTCTCCCGCGTGGTGCCAGGCGCAGGGCACGGCCCCTCGCAAGGCCAAGCACGTCCGCATTTCCATCACGGTAAGCTGCAGGCAGGGCATGGCTCCTCTCAGCCAATCAGAGGCCAGCCTGGATCCTCTCAACCAATCAGGAGCCTGGCATGATTCCGCTTGGCCAATCCCATTTGGCCCACATCTGTGCAGCCAATCTCAGCCTGTCCCGATTTCCACTCGGCCAATCAGGGCGTGTTCACTCTCGATCCCAAATCTGCTTGGCGAATCATAGCACGACCGGGATCCCCCTGGCCGATCCCAGCCGCTTTCCTCAGCCAATCATGCCCCAGCCCGCCTTCTCTCCACCAATCACAAGCCGGGCTTGGCCGATCCCGGTGTCCCCGGCCGGCCCCGCTCACCCCCACCTCTCCCGCAGGAGGACATGGACATGGGGGACCGGATGACGCCGGCGGAGGTGAGACCCCTGCCAACCACCACGGGGAGGGTGGGGGGGCACCCCCAGAGCCCCACGGCCCCGTGACGGGGAGGGGTGGAGGTTTTGGGGGTGCGGTGCCCCACGGCGTGGTCCCCCCGCCCCAGATCCTGGCGTGGGAGGAGCGGCAGCTGGAGCAGCCCGTGGACTTCAGCAGCGCCCAGATCGACCCCGCGCCCTTCCAGCTGGTGGAGCGCACCTCGCTGCACAAGGTGCGCCCCCATCCCCCCCTGACACTGTGTGCCCGTCGCACCCCCCGGTGCCCCCCCAAATCCTGAGCCCCCCATCTCCCCGCAGACCCACACCATCTTCTCACTGCTGGGCCTCGACCACGCGTACGTCACCAGCATCGGGCGCCTGGTGGGCATGGTGTCCCTCAAGGAGGTGAGGAGCCGCGGGGAGGGCTCTGGCGGCGGGGTCGGGGGCTCCCCGCCTGCCCGCTGACGGCGTCGGGGTGTCTGCAGCTCCGCAAGGCCATCGAGGGCTCGCTGACGGCCAAGGGCGTGAAGGTGGTGCCACCGCTCGCCAGCTTCCGCCGCAGCAGCACCAGCGCGCCCGAGCCCGACACCACCGACCTGCGCCAGCTCTGGGACCGCCACCAGCACCACCCCATGCCCCGCGAGGCCGGCCCCAACGATGGCGACACCGACAAGTGACGGCGACACCGGACACCCCACTGACACCGCCGCCACCCCCCACGTCCCCCGCCCATGCGCCGGGGGTGGGCGCTGCAGGGTCCCCCCCATCCCCCGCGGGTGCCGGGGGATGCCGGCACCGGGTCCCGGCGGAGGGTGGGCGCCCTCAACCCAGCACCAGGGGTGGCCAGGTGCCCCCCGGCCTGCCCGCGCCCCCCTGGCCACCTTCCCTACCAGCTCCTGGGGCTCCCCACATCGCTACCTCCGCCCCCCTCAGCCCCCAGCCCCGGTGCCCCCACGGGCACGGCCACAGCCTCGCCGCATCACCCCCGTGTAAATACAGAGATTTTTATATTAATTTAATAAAAGGACTTTATAAACAGAGCCACCACGCCGCAGCGCGGAGGCACCGGCCAAGTCCCCACCCGGCATGGCCCGGGGTCACTGTCACTGTCCCCGCACCGGCGCCGCTCCCAGCGTGGCCTCGCTGCGGTACAGCGGCTGCGGGGCCTCGCCGGGGCGGGTGCCGGCGCGGCGCCGGGCGGTGATGAGCAGCGTGCCGGCCTCGGTGAGGGCGCAGCTCACTGACAGCGGGTCCGTGTCCTCGGGCAGCCGACACTGGTGGGTGAAAGTGTCACATATGGTGCCGTCCTCAGCGACCTGCAAAAAAAAGTGGTGCTGGCATGTTTTGGCACATTACGGCACAGCGCGGCACAGCGCGGCACGATACGGCACGATACGGCACGATACGGCACGATACGGCACGATACGGCAAAATACGGCAAAATACGGCACAGCAACAAACCATGGCCATGCAGTGGGCACTTCCCAGCTATGCTCATGCAAGTGTGTGTGAGTCCCAGCCACCCCAGCAGGGAGCAGCTCCCAGTTGCCCCAGTCTTACAACAGGGTTGTTTCCAGTTCCCCCAGTGCCCACTCGCAGTCTCCCCACTCTCAGCAAGGACAGTTCCCAGTTCCCCCAGTGGCTTGCTCCCAGTTACCCCCCATGGAAGATGGGCACCGCCGGGCTGGGGCTTGTCCCCCACCCCAGGCAGCGGGGGCTTGTGTTTGGGGGCTGCCCCCCCGGCTCCTCACCTTCTCGGCCCGGATGGCAACGTGGCCGTTGGAGGTGGTCACCACGATGTCGGGGGGCTCAAACTGGCTGACGTCGGCCACCACCTGGTAGGTGTCCCCCTGGGCCCGCACCCAGGTGCCCAGGCTGCAGGGGTACATGGCCCCCGGGGACCCTGCGGGGACCGGTCATGGGGGTCGGCCAGGTGGGGGAGGGGCTGCACAGCATTTAGGGGTGTCAAAGGGACTGGGGGGGGTGCAGG
>CM021739.1:17006502-17023153 GCA_011075105.1 Heteronetta atricapilla | reverse complement strand
CCCCCCCCCCCCCCCCCCCCCCCGTTAGGGAGCAGCCCCCACTGCAGGGCACGGGGGTTTAATCCAATGGCAGCACCCCAAGGAGAAGGGGCACCCCCTGAGGCAGGGCGCACGGGGGCCCCGCAGCAGCCAGTGCTGGCCCCACCGTGACCGAAGGCGGCTGTTTACTCTGGAACCTACTGACGGCGCGTTCACGCTGCAGCACCTTTACCCTGGCGGGGGCACCGTGGCATCCCGACCCTTGGCGAGCAGGGCACGGGGGCAGATCGGGGGCCACCCCACTTGCAGGGGGAGAGCTGGGAGGCAGGGACCCCCCCAGGGCCCCGCTTGGCCTTCCCCTGCCAAGTATCTCCCAGCACCAGCGCTGCCAGGGCTGCAGCTCAGGCTCTGATCTGGGGATCAGGCTCTGGTTAACGCTCTGGGTTAGGGCCAGGGTGACTCAGCACGGGCAGCCCAACGCCCCAGGACACCCTATAGACACCCACAGGAGGGATGCCCCCCCCCCCCAGCCACCCCCATCTTCATCACAGCACCAGGACGGTGCCAAGAATAAATCCCCCAAGGGCTTCATCCCCCCATCCATCCCTCCCTCTCCTGCCCAGACGCTGGCACAACCCCACCAGCGCCCCGAGCACGAGAAAAGGGACAAGAAAAGGGACAGGAAAAGGGACATTTGGGGACAATTCCCCCATCTCCACCACTGAGGTGGCAAGGAGGGGGACACGGAGGGACATCCAAACCCTGGGAGAGCCGAGCGCCCCTTCCCTCCCCGCCCTGGGGTGGGGGTACCTACCGTCTGCCTCGGGGTGCCCCCCCGGCTGGCCGCCAGGCTGGCACCCCCCCGCCAGCCCAAGGGACAAGGGACACGGGACGAGAGGGGCGCAGGGCCGGGCGGCAACAGCGGCACACGGGGCGTTATTTAGCAATGTTCTTTTATTTCCAGTTTTAAGGTGAAAAGATGCCTTTTTTTTTTTAAATCTTCAATTAAATACTCCATAAAGAAAAAAAAAAAAAAAAGAAAAAAAAAAAGAAAAAGGCAAAAAAAAAAAATTATTTACAAATTCACGTGACCAGTAATTGAATCCTTGTTTTAATAATTACACGTGCGGCTCGTCACATCCGGCGCTCTATAAATACAGGGGACGCGGATGCGGGGCCGCCCCGTCGCTTGCCCAATTGTGGCCTTGAACGTTTTGAGGGGAGGCTGGGGGGCTCTGGGGGGGGGGACAGGGACTCAGCCTGGCCCAGACAGAAGGGGTCACCCCCCCTCCCCCCGTCCTCCCCGGCACCCTCCCCGGGTGTCATAGCAGGAGCTGGGGTGGGGTGGGGGGAATGATTTATATTTAAAATAAAAAACCATCGGGGGGGGTGGGGGCTCCAGGCAGTGATGGAGGAATAGGGGGGACAGGGGAGGGGGAGAAATCACGCTCCTGTCCCCAAACCAAATTTAATAAGTTTATATATATATATATCTCTATATTTCAGCAAGAAGTGGGGAGGAGGAAGAGGAGGGGGGAGAGGAGGGGGGGAAGCGTGTCCCCATCCCGTCCCCCCTCCCCGTGACGTGAGCCTGGGGGTGCTCGGCCCCGCTCCCGGTGCCCCAGGGTGCCTGTGCTGGGGGGTGGGGGTGGGGGGAAGAGGGGCCCGTAGCGGCCCCCCAGCGACACCCACCTCCGTCAGCATCCATCCGTTAGCATCGTGACAAACCAGGACGGGGCGGGGGGAGGAGGGAGAGGAGAAATAAAACGAGAGGGGGGGCCTCCGGGGGCGCAGCGGGTCCCCCGACCCCAGTGTGAGAGCAAGTCCAGGGGGTCGGGGCTGGGAGGGGATGGAGTCGCACCCGGGGGTGCCCCCCGCTCTCTTCCCCCCTTCCTCCTTGTCCTCCTCCTCCTCCTCCTCCTCCTCACGGGCGCTCAGTTGTTATCCGACTCGTCCTCGGCTTCCCGGAGCCAGGTGAAAAACGCCGTCACCGACTTGAGGGCCACCCCTTTGCCCTGCTGCTCCGACAGGTCCTTGCTCGACTCCCACTTGTAGAAGGCCTCCTCCTTGATGACGTCCTCGTCGTAGAGGGCGTCGAAGAACATCCGCAGCAGGTCTGGTGGGAAGAGGGAAGGAAACCCTGCCGTTCCCCCGCCACCGGCTGCCCCGTGATGGGGGGGACACGTGCCTGCCACCCCCGTCCCTGGGCCTGCCGTCCCCCGGCACTCACTCGGAGGCTGCTCCAGCTTCACCACCAAGGCCTGCAGGGCGTAGAGGGCCTGGAGCTCCTTCTGCTCGTCCCGCATGTACTTCTGCAGCAGCTTGGCCCGGTTGCGGATGACCAGGGCATCAACACGGTACGGGTTCTCAACTGCAGGACAGGAGGTGTGAGAGAGGGGCTGCGAGACCACCCCCCGCCCCCCCCATGGCCCCCGCCTCGCCCCACCGCAAGCCCCACTCACAGACGATGGCTGAATGGCACACGGACGTCATCAGGGCCCTGATAAACATGTTGGATGAGACCTGCTCCTCGCTCAGGTTGGCCTGCGGGAGGGACGAGAAAGGGGCTGTAAGACCAGGGCCGAGCCACCGGGGTGCCCCCGGGGCGCCGCAGGCATCCTGCCCGCACCCTGACCTCGATCCAGTCGTATATTCTTTGGTTGTTCGGGTTCTCCTTCAGCAGTTTGTCCATTTGCTTGCACAGCTCCTCCGAGGTCAGCTCCTTGCAGCTCGGCGTGTCCGAGCTATCCCCCATCGTGTACTCCAATTTCTGGGGGAGCAGGGGGGAGAGAAGCTGTTACGGGCGGCACGGGGGGAACGCCACGCTGCCGGCAGCAGGGCCGGGGGTCCCGCACAGCCCCTCACCTGCTCTGTGACGAATTTGTTGACATCCTGGTCCTCGGGCAGGAATTCCTTCCAGCTCAGGCCCCCGTCCCGCCACAGCTTGCCTGCGGTCTTCTGGCTCTGCGAGAAAACCCGGAGTCAGCCCCGGCTGCTGCTGCTCCCCATCCCACAACCGGCTGCCCCCGGCTCCCCAACGCACCAAGGGGCACTGCCAGGCCCCCAGCGCAGAGGGGTTTGATCCCCACCCCCTGCTAAGCCCCCAGGAAGGCTGCCATACAAGCTGGCAGCTCCGTGAGCACCCCGCACTTACCATGCCCTTGCACAACAAGCCCAGCACCTCAACCAGCAGCGTGGTGGCCTTCCCGATGGGCACCAGGGGTTTCGTTATCTCCCTGTGGGGCGCAAGCGGCAGGGCTGTTAGACATGCCCCCGGGACCCGCTCCGGGACCCCAAAAGAAGCCCCGCAGCCCTCACCTGAAGAGCTCCTCCATGGGGATGCCTTCCTCCTGCAGGATGGGCGTGATGAGCTCGGCCAGGTACAGCCAGATGTGCGGGATGTCGATCTCCATGTCTTCCGCGATCTCCAGGATCTCCCGCAGCCTGCAGGGCAAAGGCAGGACATTGGAATCCAGCCGGCTCCGTGCCCTCGGCCGGGAGGAGCCTCGCAGGGTCTCTGGGACAGATTTAAAGCCAGGCAAAGAGCACCCGGGGAACGGGCTGCCTCGGTCCCTCACCCTTTGTAGTACTGCTCCTTGGAGAGCGTGCCCGCCTTCACCAGGTGGCACAGCAGGACCCCCATGTGCTCGCGGGAGATCGTGCTCCTCTCCAGCGTGGACTCGATGCCGTTCCGCACAAACACGTAGAGCAAGGAGGGACTGCCCAGCTCCTGCACGCACTGCAGGGCCTCCTGCGGGAACAGCAGGCTCAGCGCCGTCCCACGGGACAGCCCCGGCTCCCACTCGTCACCCCGGCACCGCCAGCACCGCTGCCTGGGGGAGCGGACGGCATGCTACGGGGTGCTGTGCTTGGCCTCCCCTTCCTCTCACCTTCATGTCGTTGATGTGCAGATACTCCTCTATGATCGCCTTGGATTTCTTCTCCAGCTCCTCTTCTGACAGCGTGGGCTTGGGCGATGCTGCGGGAGGTGCTGGCTCTTGTTTCACTGAGGAGAGCACGAGGATCAGGCACCGCCCGGCGCTCAGCCCGCAGCCAGACCCCGAGGACCCCTTCTCCTCCCCAACTCACTGGGCTCTCGGCTCCGGTCCCGTTCCTCCGTCATGCTAGCAGCCTTGCGCACGGCCTCGGGGCCGCCCTGCTTCTCCCGTTCCCTGCTCCTGTCCTCGGTCTCCTTGCTGAAGCTCCTCTTGGTGAGGGCGGACCTGTTCCTCTCGCCCCGCTCCCCCCGGTCAGGACGCTCCAGGCGGTCACCGCCCTTCTCTGAACGCGACTCCCGGTCCCCTCTGTCCCCGGCCTTATCTGACCTTTCACGGCTGGAGCTGCTCCTGGGTGGGAGAAGGAAGGAGACAAGGTGAATAAGGGCACCGCCACCCGCCCTGACCCCGGACTGCAGAGCTCCATGAGGCCAGGCTGTCTCACCCCAATCCCCAGCCTTCTCCGGTGCCTCCTCCAGGACTTGAGCACCCTCACAGTGAGAGAATCCCCGCGTTACCTGGCTGCAACCTCCCCACACCTTCCCTGCTGCTGACTGCAGCCACATCCCCACTTCGCCTCTCTCTTCTCCCAGCCGAACAGACCCAGCTCTGCCGGGGACCTCGTGCTCCAGCTCTGACCACGCCAGCAGCCCCACAGGACTCCCCGCACTTTACCAATGGATGCCTGCCCCCAGGTCCCCAGACTGTACACAGCCCCCAAATGCGGCCCTCCAAGTGCCAGACCAGAGGGAGGAAGCCCTGCTCTTGCACTTCTGGGGGCACCAGATGGGGTCAGCCTTGGCTGCGAGGACCCGCTGGCTCCACCGAGCTCCCCCCAGGCCCCATCCTGGGGCAGAGGATGATTCCAGCCTAGGCAGAGCCTGCCGCCTGCACAGCCACTGCCCGATTTGGGGGGTTTCTCCCTGTCGTGCACACACCCCAGCGCAGCGGGGCAGTGCCGGGACGCGGGCAGCACGCTCACCTCTGCACCACGCGCCGGGACTCCAGGCTCTCGGCAGGGGTGGACTGCTGGAGCGCTGAGAAGCGGTTCAAGGTGCTCGTGGCCGGTCGCCCTGAATCAGATGCTGGGCGTGAAAAGAGGGGAGCCTCAGAGTTCGGCACATCCCCGGATGCAGGAACTGCCAGGGGAAGGGTCCCAGCCCCGCGTCGCCTACCTGAGTCCGCCGGCTTCGCGCCTGACCCCCCGCTGCTGCCCTTGCCCCAGCTCAGCCTCCCACCCGGCGCAAAGAGCTGGTTGTTGGAGTCGATGGATCCCGGCTGCGGGCAGAAAGAGGGTCAAAGAGGGTCAGCTGCGAGCCCAGCAGCGCGGCTGGGGGGGCAGGATCCGGCCAAGACCCTCACTGATCCTCACTGATCTGAGCTGCCCTCACCGTGCCGGGCTCTCCCCCAGGCTCACCTTGGTGATCTTCGTTAGCCGGCTGGTGTCAATGGGCCGGTTGCCCTTGCTGATGGGCACCGTGTTCCAGCCGTCATCCGCGACCAGGCTGCTGCGTCCACCTGGGCACAAAGGGCGCAGAAGTCAGGCACAGCCCGGCCTCGATTCGTACCCAGGAGCAACCCGCACCCGGCGGCCCAGAGCTCAAGCACTCACTGCTGGAGGATGGCCCGGGAGGTCCTCTCCTCTTGTCTTTTGACATGAGCTGCTGCACTTTGATGTGTTCCCGATGCTCCTCCATCTCCGCCTCCTTGTGGATCTGGTCGATGGTTTTGGGGCCCTGGTCTCCTCGCCGCGGCACCCAGCTGTGCTGCAGAGGGCAGGGGAGGAGGGAAGGGGGCACTCAGACGGCTGAAGGGTGGAGGCACAGACATTCCCCCTGCCTGTCCATCCAGCCCTGAAGCCCACCTCAGCCACCACAGCTCCCCACACACTGTGGCAGCTTTTGGCGCTCAAGGGCTCGGTTTGAGGAGCTCCTCTGCATTAAACCGCTGCCAGTTACTGTGTGCCCGCTACCGCTGCCACGCTAACCAAAGGCCAGGGTCTAGCGTGGTGTCTCCGGGGCTGGCCACAGCTCACGTACCCACCTCTGCGTCCCCAGCGGGCTGCTGGCGCTCAGAGGACACAAGCCAGCAGCTCCACGGGACAGCACTGGGGACAGCCGGCCATGTGCCTTACCTGCCTGAGGTCAATTACATCCTGCAGCATGAAACGGATTCGGGATGATGTCTTCTTCTCTTTGATGATCTTCTCCATCTGGTTGAAGTACTGGTCCATTCTGGGCTGTAGGGGGACAGAGCCACGGTCACATCCCTCCTAGAGGCATGGCAGGACAAGGCAGGGCAGGGCAGGGAGTACCTTGGCCTTCTCAAAGTCCAAGTCCTTGCCAATCGTCGTAAGCAGGCGGCAAAGGCACTCGAGAGACTCCTCGTCGTGGTTTTTGAGCAGCTTCACCACGCAGTCGTGCATGATGGCCTCCGTCAGCATCTTCAGCTTGAAGAGCTCTCCGATGAACTTGATGTTGCCCAGGGACCGCCGGCGGGCCTTGTCCCGCGCCTCCTCCAGCTCGTCCTTCATGCGGGCCTTCTCCTCGGGCTGCGGGGGGCACAAGGGGGCAGGTCAGAGCCCCCAGCCCCCAGGCATGCCATGGCAGCCCCCAGCTGCAGCCCCCCCCCGGCCCCGACTCACAGCGCTGGCGTCGTCCATCTCCTTCTGCCGCTTCTCAAAGATCTCGTCGTCATCCTTGTCCTTCTCGAACTCCTTCTGGCAGCGGTTGAGCAGCAGCTTGCGGAAGTTCACAGTCACCGTGGGCTTGTCTGTCGTGGGCACTTTGAGCTGCAGGAGGAGACAGAGCCCAGGCAGGGAGCCTGAGTCGTGTTTTCCCCCAAAAGCCAGCCGGCCAAGGCCTGGGTGTTGCTCAAAGCCATCCTACACCTCCATGCCGCCGTGCTGCAATGCTGGGCTCAGCCCTCCAGCCGCACACCCCATTTTCCTCAGCCTAACAGTGAGTTCCCCACCGTACAGAGGCATTAACACCCTATCCTCATCCAGAGCCCCTCCACAAACCCCTGCCAGCCCCCCCGGCCCCCACTCACCCCCATAAGGCAACGGCACATGTTAGCATAGGCAACAGAGAAGTTTGGCTCCGAGATGGCCTTCTCGAAGACGAGGTCGATGACGCCCTTGAGCCGCTCCTCCGTGTCGATGGACAGCTCCATCACCTGCTTCATCAGCTGCTGGAACATCTGGGGCGTCAGCTTGTTGAGGATGCTGCGGACACGGCGGAGCAGTTCCTGCAAGGACAAAGGGGTCAGCGAGAGGGGATGCCATCCCCTGAGGGCACCAGGCTCATTGCCTGCCCGCCCCGGCTCCCACCTGTGTCTTGATGTTCTCGGGATCCTCCTCCTCGGAGGCACGCTTGCTGCTGGGTTTCCAGGCCTTCTCGGCCTTGTTCAGCTTGACGTCCTCGTTGAGGGACACGGTGGCAATGATTTTACGAGGCTCCTTCCTCTGGCTCTGCTGGGAGCGGCGGGGACCCAAGCCTGAGGGCTGACACGGGGAGGAAAAAAACCTCAGCTCTCTGCTCCAGCCCCTCGGGGGGGGACAGGATCGGCCACCGTGCGCCTGCTCAGATCCTCAGCTCCATCACGGACATCAGTGGCCCAGACACAGCAGCTCGAAGGCTTGATCATCACCGAGAGGCAGAGGGGGAGGAAGGAGGAGCAGGGCAGATACTCACCAGGCCCCGGTTGCCCATGACGGGCCGGCCAAGGTTGGCGAAGGAGGGGGTGAAGTCGGGGCTGCAGTTCATGCCGCTCAGGCGGATGGGGTCGAGCGCCCGCAACGGGGTCTTGTTGGCCTGCGAAGGTACACAGGGCTGAGGATGCCCGGGGGCAGAGGAGCGGGATGGATCCATCCCCCAGCCTCAGCGCCGGGACAAGGAACTGGAAAAATAGCCCCCAGCAGCGCTCCCCACGCCTCCCCCGGGCTCTGCTCACGCACGAGGCTCACTGCGGGCACAGGTCCTTGCCCAGCCCAGCCTTGCCACGGCGTGGAGCAGAGCTGCCCGACCCCCCCTTACCCCTCTTCCCAGGACCGCACCAACCTTGTCCAGCACCACATCTGTGATCTGGGGCAGCCCCTCGGGTTTCTGCATGCTGGCAAAGATGAACTGGAAGCCCAGCAGGAACTCCCGGTCGTATCGCTTCTTCTCCTCGGGGTTCAGCGGCTTCCATTGCTCTGCGGCAGCGAGAAAAAGGGAGATCGTGCTGCGGCCCCGTCCCTTCCTTGGGGACCAGGGAGGTGGGACCTAGACAGCCCCAGAGCTGCCATGGGCTGGCAAATTATGAGCACGACCCTGCTTGCTTAGATAGAAAGCCTGATGGCACCCCTAGATAGAAAGCCTGATGGCACCCTTAGATAGAAAGCCTGATGGCAGCAGCTCCCCGCCTCCTGCACAGGACCCTCCGTCCCCTACCCCGTGCCAGGTTTGGGGATGAGACAAGAGGAACGTGTGAGGTTGAGGGCAGCTGGACCCTGCCACCACCCTCCCCACCACTGCACCCCAAGGTGCTGGCTCCCAGCAGAGGCCTGTGGGGCCGAGGCGCAGCTCACCTTCCTTGTAGCGGTACTTCTGGTCCCCTGCCTTGCCCTTCTCCGGGGCCAGCTTGTCCTCCTTCTCTTCCCACGTCTCCTCCGACTCCTCCTGGGGCCGGGCGGGGGCCGTGTCTTCTGTTTCGCGGGCAGGGGCGGACGGGGGAGGCTTGTTTTCTGCCTCTGAGGCACTGTCACTGATCTGAGACTGCACGGGAAGGGACAGCGGTCATGCTGCGAGGTCAGTCCCGTCCCCTCCGCCCCGCACCAAGCATCCCGTCCCCGTCAGATACTCAATACCATCACGGAACATCAGTGGCCCAGACACGATGGCACAAAGCAGAGTTCATCACACGAGGGACATTGGGTGACCCCCAGGTGCCTCGGGACACTCACCTCCTTAAAGGCATCCAGCAGGTCGCCTACCGCCTCCTTCTTGTTCAGCTCCTTCATCCTTCGCTTCTTCTTTGGCACCGACACGGCGACTGGCGGGGAGGCAGGGACGTGAGGGCCAGGCACTGATGTAGTCTCCCCCCCGCACACCCCAGGGTCACCAGCGAGGCCCCAGTAACACCGACGGGCTCACAGGGACCCGGTGCCACCGCTCCCCGGCACGGCCTGTCCCCAAACACGCTGCGTGCCCAGCCGCAGCCCTGCTGGCCCTACACATCCCTCCCACACCGCTGTACGGGGACCCCCACCCCCCTGCTGCCCCCTCCTCGCTGTGGCACCACATCCACACCCTCCCCTAGCCCCCAGGCTCCTCGTGGCACCTCTGTCCCCGCGCAGGGTGTCCCTTACGGCGGTGACACCCCCTGTGCACCTCTCTCTCCAGGCACAGCGCGCCCACGACGCCCGACCCCCTCCTGGCACCCTGCAGGGTGCTCCGTACGGATACACCCCGTAAATCATCGCCCCCACCCAGCCCCAGGGCACCCTGCGAACAGTCACACACCTGTGCCGAGCGCTTCAAAATAAATACCAGGAACATCTTTCCCCCCGCACCACAAGCCCACGGCTCCCCGTTTTCCGCCAGGGTCCCCGTGTACTTCCCACGTGCCCACGCAGCACCGACGCCCCGTAACCTCGCCGTGCCCCCGAAGCGCATCTCCATCGGTGCACAGCACACGTCCCGCTTCCTCCCCACGCCCCCAGATGCCACGGGATGGCCTCAAGCAGCACCCCGATACCCCCCCCGTAAGGCACCCCATACACACCCACCGTGCCCCATACCCTCATGAGCCAGGACACCCCTAAAGACGCACCCCACACCCCCGCACCCCATCTGGACGTGCTCCCCGGCCACCTGACACCCAGACACCCCGAACCCGTGTCCTCCCCACGTGCCTGGCACCCCACTGAGGCCACCCCCATCACCCCCCACCCTCTGCGGGGCACCCCCAACCCCAACGCAGCATCCCCAACCTTGCACAGTCGCCTCCAAGCTCTGCGAAGGGGCAGGGGCCGGGCTCGAGCTCCGCTCCTGGGCCTCGGCGGGGCCTTCGCTCTCCTCCTCTTCCTCCTCCGCCGGGGGAGGGGTTGGGGTGCCGGCCTGGGCCGGCTCCTCGGGCTCCGAGATGGGGCTGACGTCCGACTCGGGCTGCTCCTCGCCCGGCTCCGCTTTGCTGGCGCCCTCCACCCCGTTGGGCAGGGGCAGCTCCTCGGGCTGGGCGATGGGGGACGCCGGGGCGGGCACCGGGACGGGCTCCGGCACGGGTACGGGCACGGGCACCGGCTGGCACGCAGGAGCCTCGGGGAGGGGTTCGGGCAACTCTTCTAAGACCCCGTTGGCCTCGGCGGAGGGCTCCGGGGCGGCGGGCTCGGGGCAGGGCTCTTCCCGGGGTGGCGGGGGGCTGGGGGAGGCGGGTTTGGCGGGCGCTTCGGGGGCCTGCGGGACGACGAGCGGCGGCGACGGCGCGGCCGGCACCGGGGGCACGGCTGGCAGCAGGGGGGTGACGGGCGCCGGCGGCTCCTCGGGTGGCACAGGCGCCTGTGGGGCGGGCTCCGGGAGGGGAACGGTGACCTCTTCCTCCTCCTCCTCCTCCTCTTCCTCCTCCTCCACCAGCACCACCCCTTCCTCCTCCACCGCGGCCGCCGTGTCCATGTCGGGCTGGGGCACGAGGGGTAGCTCCACGGCCCCTGGCACTGTAGTGATGGCGCTACTAAACGTCTGGTGCGGGTCGGGCGGCGCCTCGCCCTGCTCCACTTTAGTGTCCGCATCCCCGGGGGGCTCCATTGGCACCAGCGTCACGTCCGAGAGCACCACGGGCTCCGCCTCGGGGATGAGGGGAGGGGGAGGCGACGGGGACGCCGACTTGCTGGGCTCCAGGGAGACGGGCTTGCTCACCACCAGTGCGGGCTTCGGGCGGTCATCTGCAAAAGGGGCGGCGTTACCGGGGGTCCCTGCTGCGCCCTGAGCCCCTCTAGATCCCAGCAGGAAGGGAAGGGACGGACGTGCCAAGCCACATCAAGCTGATAAGCGTGGCCCAGGGACAACACGGGTCCTTCGGTGCCCAGAGAACAGCCAGGGCGAGCAAAGGCAGCCCATAAACTCTCCCGGGCCCAACAGCGGGGTCGCTGGTCCCCAGGTCTGACCTGGCAAGCCCCAGGTGAACTGGCTGCACGCCCCGCACAGCCACCCCCGCGCGCACGCACGTACCTGGCCGGACAATAACTGCTACATGAGGGGTCTCTCCGTTGGCCTGGGGCTCCAAACCGCTTCCAGCCTGGGGACGCAAACAGGGAGTCGTTAAGCGGGGCCCCGTGCACCTCCCGACACCCCAGCTGGGAAACGGGGTGGGCACTGACCTGGGGAGGGGTGGGGGTAGATGAGGTCCTCGCTCCGGACATGATTTCTTCAGTGATGTCTTTGCCGCCTTGGTTGGGGTCTCGTATCCGGATCTGCCCGGGGGGCAGAGCAGAGAGGGGGGACGTGTCAGCGGGGTGGGGGGCACAGCACCCAGCGCCTCCCCCTCTCCCCGGCCATAACGCCCCCAGGACAGCCCCTGCTCCGAGCAGGGAGGCAGGAGGCTCACGCAGCACCACGCCTGCCCTGACAACACCCGGCCGGGGGACCCGCGGGTGCCATCCCCCCTCCCTGTGGGGCACAGCACCCTGCCCCCATGCCCAGCAGGAAGGGACAGCACAGGGCACGGAGAGCCTCGGAAGACACCGCGCCAGGCAGACCAGTGTTCCAGCTGTTTTGGGGTGTCATGGGCACCGGTCTGGGCATTATATCCAGGGCCCAGAGGAGCCCCCCAGGCTGCGGGCACCCCGCAGAACCACAGCTCTGCCAGCCCCACGCTTGCTACGGGCACAGCAGCACCACGGTGCGTCCTGCTGCGGGGCGAGCAGGCATGACGCGTGGAAGCAGGACCCCATTGCGGGGCACAGAGGACCCCAAGGCTCTCCTCCTCCCCGTCCCCAAACACACCCGGCAGGAGCGCAGCCCGGGGGGCTCCGACACCCCTCCATCAGCACCCCACCCGGGGGAAACCCCCGGCCCGGCAGCACCCCCAGCCTGCACCGCGGGGCCGGGCGGGCGGCCGCTCGTCTCCCCGCTATAAATAGGCCCCGCGCGAGGCCTCCGAGCGCCGGCATCTCCGGGAGCAGACAGCAGTTGGCAGCCGCGGCACCCCCGCCCCCCCCGGGAGCCGTGACTCAGCACAACGCCGCCCGCCGGGACGGCCAAGGTCGCCGGCACCCGCCGAGCCCCCCGGCCCGGGGGCGCAGCCCCGTGGCTCCTGCCCGCACGGCGCCGCGGGCACCGGGACGGGGGGGCTGGCACCGGGACCGGGGGGCTGGCACCGTCCCTGTCCCCTCCCTGCGGCCGGCTCCTTACCGTCTTGCGCTCTCGTTTTGGGGGGATCGGCGGCTGCTGGCTCACGATGACCTGGGCGGCGGGGACCCCAGCCGGGAACTGCTGCACGCCCTGGGCCGGGTAGTAAGCCCCCGCTGGCGGAGAGGAGACAGCGTCAGAGCCCGCACCCACCGAGCCCGCTCCCCAAAACACGAGGGGGGGCTGCCGAGAGCCGGGGCGACCCACGCCTCCCTCCAGCGAACCCCGGTAGCATCCGGGCCGGCTTCAGCTTCACCCCAACCCGCCCGACAGGCCCGCCCGAATTCCTTCCCCGTGAGGCAGAGTGAGGCACGGCGTCCCCGCGCCGCCCCCACGCCCAGCCCGCGCCCCAAGGGCGCTCGCCGTGCCCACCGGCCCCGGGACGCCGCCGGCCCCTCCAGGACGCCGGGCCATGGCCGGGCACGGGAGCCGCGGCTCGGTGGGAGGCTGCCTTCCTGCCGCTGCCTTATCTCCCCCGGGCCAGCAGCGGCAGCCCCAGGGCGGCTCCGTCCGCACCCTCCATTCATTCACACCCCAGCCCCGGGGAGCTCGGGCGCCCCGCTGGGACCCCAGGGAGCACGGAGCGATGCCGGGGGTGCTGGAGGCAGTGCCGGGTCCCGCTCCGGGCCCAGCATGGTCCCCAAAAGCTGCTGCTCCCGTCCCAAAGGATCTGCGAGCATCCCCTGAGAGCACGGGAGGGCTGGTGTGGGCCGGGCAGGGAGCGACCGCGACGGGGACGCCGGCGAGAGGAGGGACAGGGGCAGCTGGGCCCTGGCCTCCTCCCAGCTCCAGCACTTTCCTGGTTGTGCCGAGCCCGAAGCTCGCTCAGAGATGTCCCGGCCCCGTGCCGGGCACCCCTCCTATGGCCAGGAGGGCTGTGGGGCCAGCCCAGCTGCCCGGGGGGAGCAGGAGGGACAGGGCAGGCCGGGACGGCCCCACGGGCAGGAGGCAGCACGTGGTGGGAAGCGACGGGGCCGCGGGGAGGACACCGGGGCTAGGCTGGGGGAGCAGGGGCACCAAAAAGGCCTCGAGCCCCAAAACCATGGGAAGGAGGGGACCCCAAAGCCGCCGGCGGGGGGACAAAACCGCCCAGGGCTCCCGCGGGATGCCCCAGCTCCCAGCACAAAGGTGCAGCCAGCCGCTGGCCTGAGCGCTGCCCGGGGCCACCTCCTCCCTCCGAGGGGCTGCGGGGACCCGGGGCGGGGGGAGCAGGACGGGCACGTACCTGGCTCAGGAGAAACCCATCTCCGCCCCGGTTCGCTTTGCTGCCGTGCCGGGGCCGGGCCGGAGGCCTCGGCTCACATTTCTGTGTGTGCCGGGCCTCCCGGGACGGACCAAGCCTAAATATAGTCACAGCCCGGGTGGCCACATGCGAGCGGGGGGGGGGGGGGGGGGGAGAGGGGGGGGGGGGGCCCCCCCCCCCCCCCCCCCCCCCCGGGGGGGCGGGCGGGCCGGGCCCGCCCCCCCCACCCCGGCCCCCGCCCGCCCCGGGCCGCCCGGGGGGGGCCAGGGGATAAAGTCTGGCCTGTCGCTCCGCCAGGGCGGTTAAACATTAATCGACCCCGATTTGGGACCGGGGAGAAGTGGGTGGACAGCTGGGACACGAGGCACGGCCTTCGGTGCTGTGCCGGGAGATGCAGAACGCCCCCCCTCCCTGCACCCCAAAAGGGTTTGTAAGCTGTTAGCAATCACAAAGGACACCTCGCCAAGCACGGGGGGGACCGGGGGGGCTATGGGGAGCCGAGCGTCGGGGGGAGCACAAGGGGCAGGGTGCTACGGAGGGAATAGCAACGGTGAGCAGAGCAACCCCCCCAAACCGGGTCCGTACCGTAGGTCCCAAATTCCGTGGGGCTGGCTCCAGGGTAAAAACTAGGGGCGCCGGGCTGCACCGGGTACTGCTGCGTCGGGACGACGTACGTGGAGCGACCCTGCCACGGGGGAGAACAACGACAGGCCGGTCACGGCCCCGCAGGACGCGGGCGTACCCCCAAACCCCCGAACCGCACGTCGGGGGGCTGCCAAGGCACCCCAAAGGGGCTGGGGGGGGCAGCACCACCCACAGAGGTGGGGACACCCCAATAGGGTCAGCGGGAGCTTGGAGAGAGCTCTGGGATCCCCTCCGCCCCCTCTGGGACACAGCTGGGCTCCAACCCGGGGCAACATCCCCGCATCCCCCCCCCCCGAACCCCATCCCGCAGAGCCCTCACCTGTCCGGGGATGTAGTAGGCTCCTTGGGAAGGCGTGTAGGATATCTGGGAGGGGATCATCATCACCTGGGAAGCGGCTGGATAGACATGTGCGGGCGGGCCGGGCCGGGCCGTCGTGTTGCTCTGCACGCGGGACGCGCTGGCGGGAGGCTGGGCCCGGTTCTGGTAGAAATGCTGCGGGAGAGACCCGGGGATGGGGGGGGGGGGGGGGGCACGGCATGAGGACGGGGCGCCGGCACCCACCCACCCGCCCGCCGACGCACCCCCTCACCCCAAAACCCACCCCAGGGCACGGGGAGCGGCGCCGGGCGGGGATTTTCAGCGGGCTGCACCCCCTTTATTTCCCCCACCGGGACGGATCCTTCCCCGTGTGGCGTGCTGCCCCCCCCCCCCCGGACCCCCACGCACCTGGGGGGCCGCCTGGCTCCATCCGACCCAGCTCATGCCCGGCGCAGCCCCCTCCCAGCCCGTCGGGGCCGGCAGCGCCAGCGCCCGGAGCCCGGCCACGGCCGCACGCAGCTCGGCGGCGGGTCCCGGCGTGCCTCGCAGCGGGGCCGGTGCTCGCGGGGCCTGCTGGGACCTGTAGTCCTGCCCTGCTCCCCTGCAGCCTCCGCTCTCCCTTCGGCCTCGGCCTTCCCTCCCCTCCTGCCCTTCCCAGCAGACGTGTGGCGGTTTTGGGGGGGCAGGGGGGATGGGATGCCGCAGCCCCCCCCGGGGAGGAAGGAACCTGAGCACGGAGCCCCCCCCCCATCTTGCCCCCTCCCGCCGTGCCCAGGGTGAGGAGGAGGCGTTACCTGAAGAGACCTGAATCCTCCCTGTTAGCAAGCGCCCGAGGGAAAGGGGAAAGAGAGAGAGAGGAGTTACCCGCCGCCACGCTGGGACGGGCGGCAGCGCAAGGCCTGGGGCTGGGGGACGGCAGAGGAGCAACCCCGAGGAGCCCCCCAGTTGGGGTCGGTGTGCGCAGGGAGGTGACGGGCACGGGGACACACGCACAGAGCCCTTCGCCCCGTGCCCACGTCCCAAACCCACCCGTGCTGGGGGACGGAGCCCTGCCGGCCCCCCCGGAGGTCCCTGCGGAGCCGGGGGGGTCGCACACACTGAGGACGTGGCCAGGCCCGGGGGGATGGAGGCCCGGGGCCTTCGGTCAGGCTCCCAGAGGCCACATGAGGCGGGACGGACACGGGCAGGAGCAGGGGGCCACAGGCAGCCACCTCCACAGGCCTCAAGGCCACAGCCTGGGGGCTCCCAGCCCCACCGCAGCCTTGGGGGGCACTGCACAGAGCCACCCCCTGGGCGCCACCTCGGACAGGGACAGGCCGGCGGCACGGCACGGGGACAGCCCGGGGGTACCGCTGCGGCTCTGGGAGACCCCCCCAGAGGGAGACAGAGGAGGAAGAGGAGGAGGAGGAGGAGGGTGCAGGCAGAAGCAGAGGCCTGGGTTAGCGCAGGCTCAGCCGCATGCGCCAGGCTTCATGCAAGAGCTTGGGACACCGCAGCGAAACCCCCCCGGCAGGCCCGACCGAGGGGGGCTCGGTGCAGCTCCCCGCATGCCCCCCGGTTCCCCGGGGCCGTTTGTGTGCAGTGCTGGGTGCCGAGCATGCGGGGCGGGGGCTGGTTAGTACCTGCTGGTGAATAGCACGAGGCCCCGCTGGAAACTGAGAGAGGAGGAGAGCGAGGGCGGGGGATGAGGAGGAAGGAGAGAAGAGCGGTCACTCGGTGGGAGCCCCGGCAGGAGCCGTCCGCCCCCACCCCACGGACGGGAGGGAGGGACGAGGCCCCAGGACAGAACAGCACAATCGAGGTCTCGGGCACGATCCTCCTCGCAGACACGCAACGGCCCCGCGGGGCAGGACCAGGCTCCCAGAGCCCCCCCAAACCCCCTCGTCCCCGGGGCAAACCCCTTACCTGTCGCGGCTGAGAAGGCGTATTCATTTGTGAGGTCGGTGCCGGGTTAAAAACCACAGGTGCCGTCTGACCGGGTGGGAACGTCGACTGCGGGGAGGCAGGGAGGGAACGGGGTCGGCACCGCGGCACCCCGACGGCCCCGGTCCCCGAGCAGGGGAGGCAGAGCCGGGCGCCCCCC
>CM021739.1:16959641-16981289 GCA_011075105.1 Heteronetta atricapilla | reverse complement strand
GGGGGGGGGGGGATTTGATTTGGGGGGTTGGGGGTGGTTGGAGGCTGGGGGCAGCCCCGCCAGGCTCACGGTGGCTGCCGTGTCTCCAACCCCGCAGACACCGAGATCGACTGGAAGGCCTACATGGCCGAGGTGGAGGGCTTCGCCAACGGCACCCGCGACTACACGCAGCTGCGCGGCGACACCGGGCCCCTCGTGTGAGTGGCGAGGCCGGGGAGGGGGGGGGGGGAGGCCGTCCCCGTGGGGGGGTCCCAGCCTCTAACCCCCCCGGTCCCCCCGATCCCCTCAGCTACCCGGCCGGCTTCGTCTACGTCTTCCTGGGGCTCTACTACGCCACGGGGCGAGGCGCCGACGTGCGCCTGGCGCAGTACATCTTCGCCGGCCTCTACCTCCTCAACCTCCTCCTGGTCTTCCGCATCTACTGCCGGACCAACAAGGTGCCCGGCCGGCCTCCGCGGGGCTGCGGGGACCTGTCCTGGGTGCAAGGGGTGGGGTGGGGTTGGGGTCGGGGGGCTGGGGGGATCGGCAGCTGCGGGGCGGGCTGCTGGTGGCCTCCGTGTCCTCTGGTGGCCTCCGTGTCCCCGGGTGGCCTCTGTGTCCCTCGGTGGCCTCCGTGTCCCCTGACGGCCTCCGTGTCCCTCTGTCCCCCTCAAGGTCCCCCCGTACGTGTTCTTCTTCATGTGCTGCGCCTCCTACCGCATCCACTCCATCTTCGTCCTGCGGCTCTTTAACGACCCCGTGGCCATGGCCATCCTCTTCCTCGCCGTCAACCTCTTCCTGGAGGAGCGCTGGTCCTGGGGCTGCCTCCTCTTCAGGTGCGGGGCTGCCGGGGCTGGGTGCTCGCCGGGGGTACCCCCTGTGGGAGGCCACAGCGGTAACTCTGCTCCCCGCCCAGCCTGGCCGTGTCGGTGAAGATGAACATCCTGCTCTTCGCACCCGGGCTGCTCTTCCTCCTCCTCAAACGCTTCGGCCTCCTGGGCTGCATCCCCAAGCTGTGCATCTGTGCCCTGCTCCAGGTAGGTCCCGGCGCCCAAGTGCCTGAAAGCCCCGGGGGGATACGCTGCAGCCCCAGCACCTGCCCCAGCCCCACGCAGCGAGCTGGGCGTTGCTGGAGAAGCAAATCCACGGGGCTCCAGCCTCTCTCCGCCGCCCCGTGAGGTGCTGGAAGCCCTGGGTGGTGCTGCGGGGTGATGGAGACCTGGCTTGTGGCTGCTGCGAGGTGCTGGTGCGTGTCCGGCAGGTGGTCCTGGGGCTGCCCTTCCTGCTGGTGAACCCCGTGGGGTACCTGAGCCGCTCCTTCGACCTGGGGCGCCAGTTCCAGTTCAAGTGGACGGTGAACTGGCGCTTCCTCCCAGAAGAGGTTTTCCAGAGCCGGGCTTTCCATGTCCTGCTGCTGCTGGCTCACCTGGCTGGCCTGGGGCTCTTCGCGCTGCACCGGTGGCACAGGTGAGAGCCGGCCCTGCCAGCGGGGGCTGGTCCCTCAGCCTCCCCCCGTGGTGCAGGATGCAGCCCCCCGTCCCCACAGAGGTCTGGGGTTGTGGGGGGAAGCTACCGCTCTGATCCCGAGGGGGTCAGGCTCACAGGGGAAAGCTGAGAGCAGCGCTTGCGCTTCCCTCTCAGGTCCAGCGAGAGCATCCTGTCTCTGCTGAAGGACCCCGCCGACAGAAAGCAGCCGTCCCCTCCGCTGAGCGTCAACAATATCCTTTGGCAGCGCGGGCAGCAAGGAGAGGGGGGGAGAAAGCGGGGCAGATTTTAGGCTTGGCCTGCACAGGCCGGGGAGGCGTTGGGGGACGGCGCCGTGTGCCTTTGTGGCCTTAATGCCCGCGCACAGATTGTCTTCGTCCTCTTCTCCTCCAACTTCCTGGGCGTCTGCTGCAGCCGCTCCCTGCACTACCAGTTCTACGTCTGGTATTTCCACACGCTGCCCTACCTGCTCTGGTGCACCCCGACCGCCAAGCTCGCCCACATGCCCAAGTACGTGCCCGCAGGAGTCGGGGCCGCGCGTCGCCGGGGCTTTGGGAGCCCGGGGGGGGGCTGTCGTCTCTCCCCTGCTGACCCCCAGTTCCCCCCGCAGGGTGCTGCTGCTGGGCGTGATCGAGCTCTGCTGGAACACCTACCCCTCCACGGTCTGCAGCTCCCTCTCCCTGCACGTCTGCCACGGACTCGTCCTGCTCCAGCTCTGGTACGGCACGGCCCCGCCGCCGGCCCCGCACGCGCCCCAGCCGAGCAAGAAGCCCGCTCCCCTCTCCAAGAAGGCGCAGTGAGAGCAGGGCTGGCTGGACGATGGGAACGGGCTCTGGGACTGCTCCTGCTGCCTGCCCTTCTGCCCGCCCGGCTCCCAGGCTGCCCCCGCTCGCCCTGGGAGGGCCCCGAGCCCTGGAACTGTGCGAAGGGGGCAGTGCGGGGACCCCCAGGCGGGCAGGACTTCCCCAATAAAGGGGGCTTTTTGGGGGCCCTTCCCCAGGCACAGTGTCCTCGTGCTGTGGCAGCGCCAGGAGAGCCGTGCGTGAGCCTGTCCCCCCTCCGGGGAGGCACAGCAGCCGCAGGAGCTCCCTTCCTAGCCCTCGGAGAGTGCTGCCTGGGGCCAGGGAGCGGCTTCTGCAGCGAGTTAAAGTCAGAGCATCTGCAAAAACGTTTGTTTGAGTGCGCCTCCTGCAGCCTGACCCCTTCCGCCGGGTTTTTCCTCGTTCCCTGCCTGCGCCTTCCCCCAGGGAAGGGAGCGATGCTCTCAGCACGGGCTGGACAGGGCTGATGGCTCCCTGCCCGCGACACAGACACGCGTGCAGGCAGCACGGAGCCAGGCATCTTTATTGCCCCCGCTCCCCGGGGCCATCACACGTTGTTGGGGTTGTAGCACAGCATGTTCAGCTTGATGTTCTCGTCCCAGTGACGCAGCAGCAGGAACAAGTGCCTGGCTGCCCCTTTGAGGCAGCCCACGTCCACGCCCTCGGGCAGCCGCTGCGCCTGCAGCCACGCGTCCGCCTTGGCCGCCACCAGCTCCCACTCCTCGAAGAAGCTGGCACAGCGGTGCTCCAGCCACGCCAGGGCCACCGCCGTGGCCCAGCTGGCGCTCTCCAGGTCCTCCGGGCCCGCGTCCAGCCAGCTGAGGCCGGCCTCGGAGGGGGCGGCCGAGTGGGGGCCGGTGTCGGACTCGGAGCCGTGCCCGCTGTCCGCCTGCGCCCACACGGCCGCGCTGGGCACCTCGGAGCAGGTGCTGTGGGACGGGGGCGAGCCGGGCTCGGGGGCTGCTGCCGGCGGCTCCTCGGCAGAGGGTCCTGCCCCCGGGCTGCTCTTGGCCACCGGGGACGTGGGGCTGAGGCTGGCGCGGTGGGAGGCGTAGGGGGAGGCCCGGCACAGGCGGTCCAGGGGGATCTGCACCACCTCGGAGAAGCTCTCGGTGAGCTGGAAGGGCCCCCGGGCTTGCTGCAGCTGCACCTGCAGCAGGGGGGTGGGAGACTGGGCGGGGGCAGGAGGGGACCCAGACCCTCTGCAGTCCCAGTATGCAGGGTTGGGGCTTCAGGGGTGCCCAAACTCCCCCCCAAAGAGCCCGCAGAGCCCCCCAGGGTCATGCAAGGACACAACAGCGCTCGTCTGAGCCGCTGGATTTGCATCCTCGGCTATTTCGGCCAGGCTGCTGCAGCTGGCGAAACCGAGCATCTGCCCAGGGTGCTGCAGGTGTGGGACACGTGACCCAGAGCGGGGGGGGGAGGGCCCTGTTTGACCCCCCCCCAGGGTCGGGACCTTACCAGCGGGAGGTAATCGTGGCTGGCGCTGCTGCTGGAGCGCTCACTCTCCGGGCTGAGGCAGTGCGGGCGCAGCGCCAGGCTGGGCCCCCTGCGCCGGCTCAGGCTGAACCTGCCCGGGGCAAACAGCACGGTAATTGGGGGGGGGGCACTGCCAGGCAAAGGAAGGGGCTGAGCACTGACCCCCCCCATACCCCACGGATGGCACAGGGGACAGCTGACCCGCAGCCCCCAAGTGGAGGTGCCACGTCCCCCTGCCCCGGGGTGCGGTGCGGGGCAGCCTCACCTGGAGCCAGCGATGCTCTCGGTGGATTTCTGGGAGCCCACGGAGGAGGTGGAGGGGCTGGTTGGAGGCCCTGCAAGGGGGAGAGCGGAGCGTGGCGGGGCCGTGCTGCACGTGGAAGCCTTCATCCCACGTGCCCCGACTGGCGAGGGTGGCCGCTGGGGAGGGGGCAGCCCCTGTCCCTCGCCCCCTGGACGTACCGTTAGTGCCGTTCTGCTTTTCCCAGCCGGAGGTGGCCGAGGAGACGCTGGCTGGAGACCCGGGGACCTCGTCCCTCTCTGCAAGACAGCAAAGCCCCGAGGGCACCGCGTCTGCCCCGTCCTCGTGGCACGGAGCCGCTGCCCCCTCCCCAGCACGGGGCAGAGATCGAAGTCTCCTCCTGGAGCCTTATGACTTGGGGCAGGTCACCAACAGTTTTGGGGCCACCCTGCGGTGCCCAATGTCCTCAGGGATCCCATACCTGCGCCGATGAGAGCCTCCTCCTGCTCCTCCGCGTCCCGCTGCTGGCCCAGAATCGCCGAGCCGCTCCGGTGCCGCCAGCTCCCGGCCATGCCCGTGCGCGGGCGGCTGGCCGAGCCTCCTGCAAGGCACCACGCCAGCTCAGCCCGTGCTGTGCCCGCTCCCCTCCTCTCCCTCTGCCCCTTTCCCGTCCCGTCCCCCCCAGCTCCGTGCCGGGACCCCCCCGGCCCTGCCTACCTGTGCCCCACACCTGCGGGGCCGCCGGCAGCACTGCCCGCGTGGCTCCGTCCACGGGCACCACGCAGGTGTAGAGGGAGGGCACGTTGCAGGCTTTGCTGGTCTGCATGGCTTTCAGGCGGAACCGGCGGGTGAAACCTGCCCAGAGGGGGCTGTTAGCGGGGTGACAAGCAGCGGGGACCGGGACAGGGACGGGGACGGGGACCGGCACCCACCCTGCTCCAGCTCGGCCTCCCGCTGAGCCGCCTTCTCGCTGTCCCGGATGACGGAGCGTGCCGCCAAGCCATGCAGCGGCTTCTCCCCATCCGTGCCCGCCCGTCGCGGGGGCTCCTCGCTGCCCGTCCCGTCCCGGGGCCGCAGCAGGGACTCGAGCGAGGCCGTCACCTCCCAGGACACGGGTTTGCCGGCCCGCAGCCCGTGGATCACCACGTGGCAGCGCAGGGGCAGGCAGGGATCGCCCTGGCTGGGCTCCCTCGCCTCGGGCGACGCGCTGAAGAGGTAGGAGGGCTCCATCAGCATGTCCCAGTCCAGGTGGGTGGGCGAGAGCAGGTTATCTGAGCGGCAGAGCACGCGGGCTTGGCACGGCGGCTCCGTGTGACGCTGGGTCCATCACCCTCATCCCCCGGGGCCACCACTCACTCGACTCCCCCGCGCTGTGCTGCAGCAGCGGCGTCTTGGGGCCCAGCTGGTCCAGCCGCCCCTCCAGGGACTGGTTCCTCTTTTGTGACACCTTCTCCAGGGCCCGGCAGAGCCGCCGTGCGTCCAGCTCCCCGTGCGGCGAGGAAAAGCTGCGGCCGGCCAGGGCGGCACGAGCCAGCGCCTTCTGCCGCCGCGCCAGCTCCTCGGTGCTCAGGGCCGCCGGTACCTGCGGGGAAGGCTCACGGCGAGCCGGTGGTCACCGGCAAAGAGCCCAGACGGGGCCCGGCTGTGCCAAAACCTGATGGGGCACCTGCGGCCCCGGCCGGTGCCCAGCTCCTCTCCGCCCTGCTGCTCCGCAAGCTGGCACCCGCGACCCGCCAGCCTCCCCAAGCAACAGGCGATGCTCGCCAGGCGCCTAATGCACGTGGGAAGGGCTGATTGAACAGACGGGAGTTTGCAAACACCTGGCTCGGGCGGACGTGGAGAGGGGAGGATTTCTCGGTGATGTTTGAGCGTGTGGGGGCTCGGTTCGGCCACTCAAGGCTGGAGCACACCCGGGCACGGAGCAAGGAGCCTGCCTGGGCTCCAGCCTGGAGCTGGGGCAGGGCTGCGGCACCCGGCTGCGTGTCACCCCAACGGCACCGGGGGGATCGTTTACACCACGGGGAAATCACTTACGCTTGACATTTCGGCTGCAAAGGCCACCAGCTGCCTGTGCTATTGTGCAGCGGGAGCGGGTTACCTAAGCCGCGCCGGGGAGGAGCAGCAGGGTGTCCCGGGGCTGGGTGACAGCTGGCCTCGCCTGGCCTCACGCCGTCCTCACCCTGCTGCCGAGGAGCAGCCGCTCCCCACCGCGGTGACCCGGCTGGATTTTAAACCCAGCCATTAAGCAGCCGTCGCTAATGAAGCGTCATTTGGCTTTGGCAGAGGGCTGAGGAAGCCGGGCAGGAGCCAGACCACCCTCTCCCTAGCTTGGCAGGCTCGTTACCTGGTGCCAGCCCAACTGCTTTCACTTGATGCCTGCAGCATCAGTGAGGACCTGAGCTGGCTGAGGCTTTGCTCGGCCACACGGCTGCCTACCAGCCCGGGGGACGGGGGGGACCGGCTATTTGGTCCCCAGCTGTCCGGTTCCAGCAGGACCAAAGCACGCAAGGAGCCTCCTGGCAGCACCCAGAGCTGCACCCTGCTCGCAGTCCAGCCTCCAGCCCGACAGCCGCGTGTCCAGGCACAACGAGACCCCAGCTACGCGGGGAGCAGCCCCAGTGCCGCGGGCGGATCAGCCTTACCTTGACGGCAGCCGGGGCCGGGGCCGAGGGCAGCGGGGCGGATTTGGTGGAGGACTCGCACAGGGACAGGCTCTTCTGGCCCTGCTGGGAGGCGGCGTCGGGGGCCGGGGAGCCTCCCTCGGGGGCCACGTCGCGGGAGCCGGTGGACTCGCTGCTGGTGGAGCTGCGGGAGAGCAGCCCCTGGCTGCGGTCGGTGCTGACGGAGCAGTGTGTCAGGACGTACTGCTCCTGGATGTAGGAGGGCTGGTAAATCCGCTTCCAGATGTCTCCCCCCGAAACGAGGTCCGTGCCTGCTCGGTAAATGGACACCCCGTCAGGACGCTGTCCCCGTGCCGCCCCTGCTGCTCCCGCTGCTCGTCCCCACTCACTCCGCTCCGACTCCTCCGTGCCACCGGCCGAGACCTCCAGGGAGGCCTCTGCAGAGCCTGCACTGCCTCGGGACGGCTCGCGGCGCTCCCCGGGCACCGGCGGCCGCGTCCCCCCGGGACTGGGCACCTCGTCCTGCAAGGGGACAGCCGAGCCCCTGCGAGCCCTGTCCCGGCCCTGGTGAGGAGAGGGTCCTGCCATCAGCCCCGTCACGGAGATCCCGGTGGCACCGCCACGCAGGGGGGCAGAAATGTGCTGGGGAGCTCTGCGGGGCCCCCCCCCGGTCTCACCGCCGGGCGCCGGTCCCGGAATCGGGCGATGCTGTACAGGGTGCAGTAGCTGACCAGCCGGTCACCGGGGTACAGGGCTGCGATCTCGGTGGGCGAGAGCAGGGCCTCGGTGCTGTCGGGGACGTACCAGTCGATGGTGATGTCGCTGACGGCCGGCTCGATCGCTTTCTTTAGGGACTTGATGAGCTGGGGCGGGGAGAGGAGCTGGCATCCGGCCCCGCGGTGCCCCCGCTCCCCGCCCCGCGCCGGGCCCTACCTTGGGCTGCAGCCTCTCGGCCGGGCTCAGGAACTCGGCGCGGCCCCGGCTCAGCTTGGCCATGGCCGTCAGCAGCCGCCGGCACGCCCGCGGGCCCATGCCGAAGCTGAAGAACCTGCAGGAAGGAGCCACGTGCTGAAAAAAAACAACACGTTTTTTGGGGGAAAAAGCGCCGTGCCGCCACCACGGTGCCATACCTGGCGGTGCTGGCCTGCCGCCGCACCAGCTGCAGGATCCTGCCCGCGCCGCCCGCCGCCGGCGCCGCGGTGAAGAGGAAGAGCTGCCGGGGGTAGCCGTGGTGCAGGGGCTGCGCCAGCGCCCAGCTCAGGGCCGCCAGGAGGTCGGGGCCGCCCGGGGCCCCCCACAGCTCGCCCAGGTGCCGGCAGGCGCGGCGCAGCGTCTCCTGCCCACACGGATGGGTAGGTGGCTCGTGGGGACGGACAGGAGCCCCGTGGCCATGGGGAAGGGGTCGAGGTGGGGAGGACGGAGGGGGCCGGGGGCTGCGCTTCCCCCGGCAGCACTCACGTTGCTGCAGAGGCGGCTGGAGGGGAAGAGCGGCTGGACGTCGGAGCCGAAGCCGGCGATGTTGAGCAGGGTCCCCGACGGGAGGCTCTTCAGGGCCACCAGCAGAGCTTCCTGGGGCGGTGGCAGGGAAGGGGAGGGCTGCTAAGGGCCCGCTGCTCGGTGAGAGCCCCCAGCCCCCGCTGCCCCTCCTCACCTTGACCTTGTCGACGTCGGGGCCGCTCATGGTGCCACTGCGGTCGACGAGGAAGAGGACCTCGCGGGTGACGCCCTGCAGGTCCCCCGGGACGGCCTCCACCGCCGGGCAGAAGTTGAGCATCAGCACGGGGTTGGGGAAGATGTCTTTGTGGAAACGCTTCTGCACAAAGGCCACCTGCAAGCCAGGCAAGCAAGGGGCTCCTTCACACCCCTCGGCCCCCCAAAGCCCACGCCGGGGTCTTCCTCATGTCCCCCCCACCCCGTTGTCCTCCCCGCAGGTTGGCGCTGGCCGTGCCCCGTCACCTGTCTCTCGCCACTGCCATCCTTCCTGGCTATCCGCGCGTAGTCCCGGCGGCTCCGGATGTGCGCCTCGTACTCGGGGTAGCTCATGGTGCCTTCCTCCATCACCAGGTGGGGCTGGTGGGGCTCTGGGGGGGGGTGGCGGGGGCTCACAGCCGCCTCCAGCCCAGAAGCTTTGGGGGCCGTGCCCAACCTCCCCCAGACCCGTGGCTTTTCCAGGCGCCGGCAGCCCTTACCGCAGGGGTAGAGGATGATCTCCACGTCCCTGTCGTAGCGGTGACGCTCAGCCAGGGTGACGCAGGTGGTGGTGGCGGAGGTGGCCCAGGGGTCGGCGTCGGCACGCAGCGCATGGGTCGGGCTCTCCAGGCCTGGGGAGGGGGGGACACGCAGAGGTGGGGGCAGCCCCGGTCGGCTCCGGACCTGGCACGGCCACGGGCCCAAGGACGCCGCTCGCCTGCCAGCGCTGATGGGATTACCGCTGCCGGCGGCCAGGAGCACCCCATCTGCCCGACACCCCCTGCAGCCTCCATCCATCACGCCTCCACCGAGGACAGGATGGAGGCTGCTGACTCAGAGCCTGGTGGCAGCGGCCCAGAGCCGTGGCCCTGCCAGGTGCGGGGCGATTTGGGGAGGGGGGGGGAATCAGACCACAGCCCCCGCACCCCCAGCCCTACCTGCCAGCAAGCAGGGGCCCTTCACCAGCAGCTCGAAGGCGAACTCGTAAGGAAAGGGGTTGCGGGGCTGTCCCCAGAAGACGTCCGTGCTTTCCGCGGGGGCCGCGGGGGCAGGCTGGCTCCGTGCGCCGGGCCCCCCGAAACAGCTGGTGGGGCTGCAAGGGGAGCGGCGTGAGGGCAGCGCCGGGGCCCCCGCGCCTCCCCTGCACCCCCGGCGTCCCTCCCCCGGGACGGCAGAGACTCAGGAAGCAGTGAAAATCACCATAGGGCCAACCTGTCGTCACACAAGCTTCCCGGCTCGCTCTCACGCTCGGGGGCGGCGGCGACGCGAGGCGCGAGGACCGGGGGGAGGACGAGGCGCAGGGCCCCCCCCGGCAGCGTGGGCAGCTCCCGCGCCGTGCGCAGCGTCACGGCCAAGCTCTCGGCCGGGCCCAGCGAGCCCGTGCCGATGACGAAGGTGGAGCGCTCGGCGTCTTCGTCCAGGACGAGGTGGCCTGGGCAGAGGGGGAGCGTTGAGGATGAGGAGCATCTCCGCCACCCTCCCAGAGAGGGAACAGCGCGATCTCCAGTCCCAAAGGCCCCCAGGTGTCGGGATGGCCCAGACTGGGGCTCGCCAGCCCCTGGTGCCCCCCACCTTGCCAAGCAGACCCAGCGGCACTCACCGCTGGCACAGCGCCGCGGCCGCCCGGGGCAGGTGCGGCACTCGAGGCAGCATTCTTGCGCCCGGTGCCGGCTCTGCACCTGGAAGGTGACCCGCCGGCTGCCCGCCGCCGCCTCGAAGCCGGCCACCACCTCCGACTCCTCCAGCGGGTAGATGAAGACACCTGTGGGAGGGAGACAGCCCCGAGGCAGAGCCGAGGCAGAGCCTCCAAAAACTCATCCGAGCTGCGGGGCACGCGCGGTGCCCTGGCATGGTAAGGGGCAGGGGTTGGGGTGTGCTCCAGCACGGGGGGTTTTGGGGTCCCTGCAGCCCCCCTTACCTTCCACGGGCTCCTCGCGGGGGTTGGTGTACACGAGGTGGGCGGCGATGCTCAGGGCGTAGCCGTTGGCACAAGCCTTCACCCTGGAGCTCTTCAGGGGCAGAGCCTCCCAGGAGGAGAGCGCGTACAGACCCGGCATGGTCCCTCGGCGCAGGCTGCCAGGAAGGGGGACGCGCTCATCATCCCCACGGAGCGATGGGGCGCATGGACCTGAACCCAAATCTCTGCTCTGGACACGGGGTCTGGAGCCGAACCTCAGCCCTCTGGAGGCACGGAGCCCTCAGCAAGCAGGACTGCTAGGCACACAGCCACACTGGTGTCCCCATCTCCCGGCCACCCCAAAGCAGCCTGGTGGCTCTGGGGCCTCCCCAGCCCATCTCCCCCCGCGGGCTGGGAGAGGAGCATCTGCTGCTCCCATCTCCATCCACCCACAGAGGTTACCAGGGTAATTTGTTAAAAAAAAAAAAAAAAAAAGAAAGAGAAGATGCGAGAGGAGCCCGCAGCGTAACTAGGACAAAACGGAGTGCGGTGTTTGCTGGGGGGTTAATAATTAACAACAAGGTCAGCTCTGCTCTGAGCAGTGGCACGGAGGGGAAGGCTCTGCGGGGAGGGGACCACGCTCTGCCTCGGGGCAGCGACGCTCGGCACCATGCCGGTGCGTGGCCGTGGGAGGACGCTGCTCGGGATGCCACACAACCCGCAACACCAGGAGCAGCATCCCAAAACGCTGCCCGGGGTCTCCCCAACGTCTCCTCGTCCCCTGCCACCGCCAAGTCCCGTGCGATACTGGGGGCAGCCTGCGTGGCTCTGCGCCCCCCCGCCACATCCCCTGCCCGCCCCAAGCGCCTGACAGCAGGCAGCCGCGTCCTGCCGCGGGCCTCAGAGCGTGGCAAGGACAAGGCCAGGTGGAAGCAAACCATCTGGTCCCCTCCCCAGCGGCCTTCGCCCCAGGAACAGCTCGTGCGGGCATCGGGAACACGAGGCGGGTGCCCTCGTCCGGAGGGTGCCTCGGTGGGAGCATCCTTGAAGGCAGCGCAGGGCTGAACCTCAGGAGCTGGGCCCGGCGTGGGGCAGGGAGCCCCCGAGGGGCTGTGCCAGCCACGTGGCTGCATCCCAGGAAAGCGAGCCCATTGGGACAACCCCAATGGATTGTCACCTCGGGGTGGTGCTGGCACGTCCCCGTCACCCTGCACTCCTCACCACCAGGTGCCCCCGCCTGCTCTCACACCGCACAGGGGGGCACTCTGCCCGCAGCACCCAGCCTGGTTCTGGGGACCCAGACACCCCCAGCCCAGCTGCCCTGGGCCATGAGGGAGGGATTTCTCCCCAAAGCCCTTCCATTAGTTCCCAAGGCACCTGGCTCAGCGCTCAGCAACGCGCCTGCTGTTTGCCGGGCCGCCCCCTGGCCGGGGCACGCCGGCTTGTTTACCGGGCTTACAGGAGAAGCTGTCCCGGCTGCTTTTTATCACTCCTCGTTGCATTTACGCTGCCAGGGTAAACAGGGCCCATCTGGCCCTGCCGCGCTTCCCGCAGGCTGCTCTAAGCCCCGAGGTAATGAATAAAACCAGACCCGCAGGTCCTCGCCCCAGCCTCGGCCCCCAGAGCAGCGAATTGTCCCTGGTGCCAGCGCGGCATCGCCTGCGGGTCCCACCTCCAACGCCACCTTCGCAGCCCCCTCCTCATCCTCCCTGCCCACAGAGCTGTGATGAACACCAAGGCGAGGAGGAGCTCGCCCCTAGCTCCGGGTAACTTCGTGTCTGCCCTTTCCCTGCGAGCAGGAGGACCCGTTCCAGGCAGGCTGCTGCTTCACCTGCTGCACCGACGGCCGCCTGGCCGGGGCCAAGGGGGAGTTCGGCCCGGACAGGGGCAAACCCAGTGGAAATTTCCACTGGAGACGAGCGGTGACAGTGACACACGCCTGTGAATGACCGGGATGGAGGGGATGGGTCCTGAGTCCCTGCGGCAACACCCCACGGAGACCATTCCACCTGCTGCTTGGGGGCACTGCCCTGTGCTTATCCCTGCCTGGGGGGCAGCCCCCCAACCCTTGGCCGGGACGTGAGGCCAGAGGAGCAGGATCTGTCCCAGCAGAGCCACTGGAGCAGGGGCAGGCTGCTGCCCGTGGGGCACGCCGCTTTGCAGGGAGCCCAGGGCAGTGGCATTTCCCCAGGGGCTGCAGGCAAAGGGCACGGACGAGGGGCTGCCCGGAGCCACGCTCGGCTGGGCTGCCCCCAGCCCTGACCCCCAGCCCCCCGGTGCTCTCCTCACGGCTTTCCCTGCTGGAAAGTCTGAGCGGAGCAGAGCACGGTGCGTGCAGGCACACAGACCGTGTCCAGGACAGAGACGCTGCCCCCTTTCAAAGCCCCCTGCCCACCACGGCGCACGCTTCCCAGCCATGTTGCTGCTGGCTCAAAGCTCTCTCTTGCCCCCCTCCCCAGCTCTGCCCCCCTCTCTGTCCCATCCTGCTGCTCTTCCCTCCCCTGAGCCACTAAAACCCCTAGAAAATCACCGCCCTGTGCCAGGGAACAGGAATTACTTCCCTTCGGTGCACCCCCACAAAAGCATCCCAGCCCCACGGACCCCCCAGCATGGGACGTGCTGGCAGGGCAGCCCTGCGGCCACGGGGTGCTTACAGCACAGCCCACAGCCCGGCTGTTGATGCCCTGGGGCATGGTCCTGCAGTTATTAAAGCCACCGGTGCTGGCTTCGAAGTCCTGGTGAGCTCAGCACTTTCCCAGCCCCGCTGCCTGGTTCCCCACCCTCACCCCCCCATGATCCAGAGCTGCTCCCCCCCCAGCAGCTGCGTGAACCCAAAGCACCCCCATCCCCCTGCCCCAGGCCTTACCTGGAGGATGAGGATGACACAGGGGGGGCTCAGCACCCCAAGGAGCCGTACGAAGCCTCTGCCCGGGGGGGGTCCCTTCCCCTTCGGCTGGGGGTCCGCACACCCGGGGCCGAGCGGTGCCGCCGCCGCCCCTCCTGCTGCAGCTCCTGCTCTGGCACCGGCTCCTTCACCGCCGCTGCTCCATCCCTCGCTCCCTGTGCCAGCAGCCAGGGCTGCTCCAAGCCCAGCCTCGTTAAAGAGACACGATCCTCGCCACCGTGGCCCCGGGGAGGGCCGGGGGACACGCTCACGTGTGGCACCGGGAGGGTCCCGGGGGGTGGCCGAGGGGACCGGGCCAGCAGGTGGGCGTCACGCAGCGCCGAAGCAGAGCAGCTGACCCAAACGCAGGCACCGTGGGGAACCACGGAGCCTGCACGTGGCGCGGAGGGATCCCAGCCCTGAAGAAGAGCAGGAAAAATGCTGGGGGGAGCTGGGGAGAGCTCAGCTTTTGGGTGAAGAGCGTGACGAAAAGTCTGCTGGGGAGGGTGCAGGCGGCCAGGAGATGCTGGCACAGGCAGGACACGTCTGCTGGAAGGGAGATCCTGCTGAGCACAGGCTGGGGTGCTGGGAGTGCCCCAGCCACCACCGCCCGAGCAGGACCGGGCGAAAAAACAGCAGATTTGGGGCTTATCCCTGCACTGCCTCTTCCAGGCAGCTCCCTCGCCGTGCTGCTATAGATAGGGCTGTGCTGCCGCTGCACTTTTTATAGAGCATGCACGGGGGAGGCACCGTCCTCTCGTGCAGCACCAAACCCACCGCTGCAGCCGCACCGAACCCCGAGCAGAGCCCAGCTGAACGGGCACCGAGCAGGGAGAAGTGGCAGCGGCAGGGCGAGCCGTCCCCAGTCCTCAGCAGCAGGTGATTTCGGAGCAGAGCATCGGCTGGATCTCACTCCCAAACCGCCACAGGCCTCGGCTCCTCAGCGCCGGATTTGGAGGCGGCTGCAGAAGCAGCAAGGGATGAAAACCTCTGCTGGAAGACGCCTTTCGCCGCACATGGTACCGCAGGGCACGCTTCCTCCTCCCGGCTCGTTACGCTGCACTTTAGCCAGCACAATTAGCTGGTGGAGAGGCACTCTGCGGGTCCCCTGGGTGCCTGCGAGAGTGCACCGAGCCGTTCCCTTCCCCTGCACTGGATGCTCCAGCACGCCGCCTCCTCTCCCTCTTCTGCACGGCGCTGGAGCGTGCCGCCGTGCTGCTCCCCCGGCGTCCCGGGCTGCGCTGCGAGGGGCTCACCACGCATTCCCCCATGCCGGGTGCCACCCCATAACCGCACATTTCCCCATGCCGGGTGCCACCCCAGCCAGCTGCCGCATGCAAGGCTCCAGCTCCCACAGCAAGCACCGCGACCGCTCCAGCGCCAGCAATAATAAAAAAAAAACACGCCAGCTTTGATTTTTCTCGGAGATATTGTTTCTAGGCCAAAGCGACGCTAAGAAAAGCTTCCGAACGCGAGCGCTGGGTTGGTGCCACCAGCTGGGGCGACGCGGGGCTCGGGTGCAGCAGATGCTGTCGGCAGCCCCTGGCGTTACGGCGGGTGGGTAAATGCAGCCGTGCCCGGGGTCGGGGATGCAGCGATGCCTCCGGAGCTGGCCGGCAGCCCCGGGGAGAGGCCGGCTGCCTCCATCCCGGTGCTCGCACCGTGCGCTCCCTGTTCTGCACAGTCACTGCTCTGCTGCTGCAGCCAGGGAGCAGCCCTCGCCGTGAGAGCTTGGCGTTGCTTTCATGCAGCCGGGCTGGGCATTAAACCCTACAATTGTGCACCGGGGGGGCCCAGCACCCCGCTGGGCACCCGCACACCCGGGTGCTGCCACCAGAATCCCACGGAGAGCAATCCAAGGCAGAGCCCCTGCCTGGGCACCGCTCCCCAAATCGCCCCGTAGCTCGTTGTGGGCTTAATGAGCTGCGTTCCCACCCAGAGACAGGGCTGGCAGAGCTCCCCCAGGTGCCCCTAAATCACCGATAAACCTTACAAATTCCGGAGGAACCAGGCACCTGAGGAAACAGCCCAAAGGCCGAGGAGATACCGGCCGTGCTCAGCACACCTGAGGCTCCTCGAGGGGCACAAGCACCCCGGGACCCCCCCGGGATGAGCCTCGACCCCCCTGGGGGGCTCGCAGGGGCGCATCGGGGCTGCCCCAGCCCCAGCCCGGGAGGTTCCCGGAGGACGCCGGGGGGGGGCCGCAGGGTCGGGCACGGGCGGCTGGGGGCAGCCGCGCTCCGGCGGCGCTGCGGGAAGCGGAACTCGGCGGGGCGGGGGCGGCCCGAAGTGGGAGCGGCCGGTCCCCGGTGCCGGCTTGGGACGGGGGTACCGGGGGGAAAGGTACTGGGGGGGGAGGGGAGGGGTACCGGGGGGTATTGGGGGGTACGGGGGGGGGTGGGGAGGGGGGAGTGAGGGCAGAACCGCAGCAGGCCCCCGGGGATGGGGGGGCGGGAACCGGGCCGGGGACCGGGGATAGGGACGGGGATGCCGGTCCTGCGGGGGCGAGAGGCTCCCGGTTTCCATGCGGTGCCTCCCCTCCTCCCCCCCGCCCCGCCCGGGCGGCTGCTTCCCTCTAGCGGGCAGAGCCCGGCAGGGCCGGGGCTGGGGGTGTCGGTACCGGGGGGGGGGGGCTCCCGAGAGTGCCGGTACCGGCTGGGGTCAGCCCGGTGCCGCCCGGTGCCTCCCGGTGCCGCCCGGTTCCCGGAGCGCCCCCCCCCGGCCCCCCTCGGTGCCGCAGCCGCGATCGGGCGAGGCGAGCCCGGGCCTGTCCCGCAGCGAGGGCCCCGCGCAGGAGGCAGAGAAAAGGGATCTCGGCCCCGAGCTGCCCTGAAGTTCTCCTTTCCTCTCCCCGCAGCGTGAGGCCCGCTGAGGCACGGCCATGGGGAGGCCCAGGAAGGACTCCGGCAGCGCCGCGTCCCCTCGGCCAGCGGCGGCCCCCAAGACGTCCCCCGCTGCCCCGCCGCCGTCCGCCTCGGCCGCCCGCACCACTGGCGGCCGCTCCAGGAGCACGCCGGTTGCCGAACGGAGCCAGGAAGCAAAGCCCAGCTCATCCCAGCCAAAATCCACAGTGGCGTCCCGAGGGGCACGAGGTGATGCCGGGGAGCAGTGTGGAGCGGCCAGCGGGGGCTCCTCTGCCAGCGCGAGGAAGACGACAGATGCCAAAGGAGCTTCAGGCCAGGCCAAGGCTGAGCTGTGCCCGAGCAAGGCCTCGTGCCGGCTCCTGCCCCCCCTGGAGACCAAGGACATCCCCCAGGTGGAGAAGGAGACGCGGGGCCAGCGCAACAACCCCAAGTGGTACGAGTGGAGGGAGAACCGCATCACGGCCTCCGTGGCGCCCCGCATCGCCGGCAGCAAGTTCGCCAACGGGAAGACCGACAAGGTGCCCCAGTCGTACCTGAAGGCGGTGGTGAGCCCCGGCCCCAGCGTGCAGACGCCGGCCATGTCGTGGGGCATCCGCAACGAGAAGGCGGCCGTGCGGGCCTACGAGCAGCTCAAGTCGCGGGAGGTGGGCCGGCCGGTGCGGGTGGAGGACTGCGGCCTCTTCATCCACAAGGAGAAGACGTGGATCGCCGCCAGCCCCGACGGCGTCGTCACCGAGGCGGACACGGGGAAGCCACTGGGGCTGCTGGAGGTGAAGTGTCCCTACAAGCACCGCAACAAGACGGTGCGGGAGGCCTGCAAGGACAGCGACTTCTGCCTGCAAGTGGACGGCGACTCCTACGCGCTGAAGCGGGACCACGACTACTTCACCCAGGTGCAGTGCCAGCTGGCGGCTGCCGGCCTGCAGCGGGCTGACTTCGTGGTGCACACCAAGAAGGAGACGGCCGTGGCCCCCGTGGAGTTCGACAATGAGTTCTGGGGGCAGACGGTGCCCAAGCTGGAGAAGTTCTACACCGAGGCCGTGATCCCGCACCTGGAGGGGGAGGCCGGCGGCTCTGTCTGGGCCAAGGAGGAATAGATGCCCATCCTTGCTCTCCAGGATGCTCGCTTGGCTTTGGGTTGGCCGCACAAACCCAGCTTGGGCCCCTAGAATAGAAGCTGCACCTGAATTTTCTTCTGTCCCTGGACCACTCACTGCCCCTGCCCCAACGCTGCTGCATCAGGATGAAAGAATCTGCCCTAGCAGGGCCTGCTTCGATAAGGGGCCCACCAGTAATGACTTCATCTGCCCAACGAAGGAGAAAAGTCCTAGAGCCTGTCCAGCACGGCCCTGTGCTCCTCACTGCCTGCCAGTTCAAGCCCACAGCACTCCGATAGAAACCAGCACACACTGGTCTCATCTGCGGGGAACGCCAGTGATCCCTCTACACTGGAATAACGGACTCATTTTTTGGGGAAAACTGGATCCTTCAGCACCTACACTACTGTCAGGACTTAATTTTTCTCTGGACTGGAAACGTAGTCACAGAGGGGTTGTTAGAGCCCGAGAGCAAATCAAAGCTTTTGAGGTAAATCACGTTGTGCCTTAGCAGCTGCAGCAGGGACACCCTTCCTCCCAAGCCACCAGCCCTGCTGGCCCTGGGGCCACCCTAGGGCGCTCAGGGAAGGGGGCACTGGCTGCAGGATGGGGAGGGTGGCGCCTGTCGAGGCGGCCTCCACAGCAGGAAGGCTCTAGAATAAATTCCTGTGACACACTCCGTGCACCGCAGTGGGGCAGGGAGGTGAGCAGCACCCCTTTGCAGCATGGCTCGCTCTGTTAAATAAAACCAGTGTTGGATCGCACCTTCTCTGTTGGTTGTGCACTTTGGGGGGTTACCTGGATGGGGAGAAACTGGGCTGCGTGGCTCACAGCTGGAAACGTTCAAGTTTGGCTGGACAGCCACTGGCCAGCAGTGCCCAGCTCCCCGTCTGGGCTGGGAGCTCGTGGTTTGTGTCTCAGGGCAGCTCGCTGTGAGCTGAGAGGGCCTGGAGGTGCCAGCCCCATGGGGATCACCCAGCCACACACCCCAAAATTCACCAAGGGAAGTGAGAAATACACCGAAGCCCCCCCCGTTATGGCAAAAGTACTTTATTATATACATACGACTCCAGCCACACTCCACAAGGCAAGGACCAGAATTCTGCTATTTTACATATCCATACAAAGTAACTATAAAAACATAAAGCACTTTTGGGGCCCAGGCTTTCCACAGGAGGAGAGGCACAGGGACGAGCCTGGGGGGTTGCTGGGTGGCAGGGAGCTGCCCCCCACCCTCCCCCAGCCGTGGTCCCACAGTAACCAGATGTGCAAGTAGGAAAGAACCCAGTTAGGAGAAACAGCGATGGGACTGTCCCGGGCCTGGGGCCAGGCCAGGTTGTCACCGGGACAGCAGCAGGGTCCGTGTCCCCCCCGGAAAGTGCAGAAGGCACGTGGGCCAGGCTCTTTGGAGGGGCTGTGAGGAGGTGGGATCAGACCACGGTGCACGCAGGGCCCCAGAGCACACACAGCGCTCACAGAGGAAGGAGGGTGGCGGGGAAAAGCCTGCCTTCCACTCTGGAACTTGAAGGAGGCCTGGAGCGGGCAGGCCCCGTGCCTCCGGAGCAGCAGTTGCGCAGCAGAAGGGGCTGAGGGCCTGCTCTTGACAAGATATCAGACTTCACTCTACATGTCCAGGAAAAAAAAAATAGAAGTAACAAACCAACAATTCCTCTGCAGGAGGGAGCACTTGGAAGCAAGGCCCTCCTGTACCTGGGCTGCATCCGACTCAGGGCTCAGCATCCAGCTGCTGCTTAAGCCGATGCTTCACCTGCAGGCAGGAGGTGGCCACAGGGTACGAGGTTCAATTACTTTAAACTGGAAAACATGGAAAACCAACCAAACCTCCCCTGCTCCCCTTCCCGAGGGCTCCCAAGCCCTACCAGTTTTGAGGGGAACCGTTGGGGTCTCCTACCACAACTCCCACATCCCTTTTGAACAAGAGGCTTCAGTGCAACTGGAGAATCTGAACCAAGGAGGACTCCTCAGCTAGAACAACTTGTCTAACAATCTACTCGGACTAACCTGGGGCCTTGTGCACAGCAACCAAAATCAGGAGCACCACCAGAGAAGGGTAGGGCCTCCCTGCGCAGCCTACAGGGCTGATGAGCCCAGAAGTGGGACACCAAATCCCCAGGAAAGAGCAGCCCAGTCTGCTTCAGGTGTTGGCAGGAGCAATGTTCCTTCCCTCCCATCCCAGAGGGCACACCGCATGGCAGAAGCCTGTCTGGGCTGCATCTGTGTGCTGGAAGAGGACTTGGGTCACCTGGGCTTTGCCACCGCAGCCCACCCCGAGGCCCAAGGCAAGGACAACGTTGAGGAAAAAGGAGGAAGGGGACTCACATCTCGGGATCAGTGTAAGCTTCCACCACACCACAGGGAAACTATTTGGACTAGGTTCTCCTCGACTGGCCTGGGGGAAAGGCACTGAGCCAGGTTTGTGCAAGGACAGAGATGTTTCTGAGCTACCTAGTGCATGGCTCTTCTCCCCCCACACCTCTGGGGTAACTGAGCTCTGTGGTCAACGCGACCCCCAGGGAGGGCGGCAGCTCCCAGGAGACAGAAGAGCAAGGGGGACAGCCCAGCACCGCGGCCCAGCCCTTCCCCTGCCATTACTGTGCATTGATTGTCTAGCCAGACTGAGCTACAGCCTTCGGTTTAAAAAGGGGCCCCCAGCCTCCCCGCTCTGGAAGAGCCTCAGTCACAGAACCGCTTGCGGGGCACCGTCCGAGCTCGGTTCGAGCGGCGGATCTCCTGCTTGGCGTCACGGCATCGCTGGCAGATGAAAACCTCAGGCACGTTGGATTTGCGGATCTTGGCACAAGAGAGGTGGATCCAGGTGGCACACTCGCTGCATTCGATCATGGGCCTCCCCGCGAAGGGCTTCAGGCAGAAGCAGGTGATCAGATCCCAGGCGTCGTCGTCTGGTCGGGGAGAGACGGACACCGCTCAGAACCCACCTCACCAGCCCCCCGGCTGCAGCCTGAGCAGCCCCCCGGGGGAAAAGCCTCCAAGGGCGCAGCAGCACCTCTAAAGCCACAGCCCGTTCCACCCGCGTGGAGCAGGAGAGCCCCCACTCACCTTCTGCTTTGGTGTTGGGAGCCGCTGAGAATTCGACTGCTGAAGTTGCAAAGGGGAAAAAGCACAAAGAAAAAAAAAAAGACCGGGTCAGCAAGGCACCCTTACACCCCACTCCCCGTTCCAGGTCTGTAACGCTTGCTGTACTAAAGAGAGTCTCCAAAGCTCCCTGCCCTTGCTCTGCAGCTCTCCCAGGTCCCTACGGCTTTCCCTGAAGCCCCCTGCCAGGAGAGGCCAGGACCACCTGCAGGCTGCCTCCCTGCAGCCCGCGTGGGAAGCTCTGGCTGAGGGAGGGATGATATTTGGCACCGACCGCAGCACAGCTATGCTCCCCGGACACTCACCGCTAAGCTGAGAGCTCCCTCTGCTTGTATCTTCCCCTTCGCTTTGGTCCAAGGTACTACAAGAACTGGGGCTCTTCCTCCCTCCGGAGCACTGGTCATGCTCCTTTAGCTGCGGATCATCTCCCGCTGGCTTCTCTGCCCCCTGCGCTCCGTGCAGCCAGTCCTTCTCCTCCTTCAGGGGCTCCTCCAGAGGGGCACTGGGCTGGGGGTCCCCGGCCGGGTCGACGGGGGGCTCTGAGAACAGCTCTTTCACGGGAGGCACCTGTCCCTCCAGCGCAGCCGGCTCCTTCACCCGGTCCTGGTCCAGCACCAGGCCTTTCCCGGCGCTCGGCGGCACCTTCTTCTCCACCTCCTGCTCCAAAACGAGTTTCTTCGCTGGAGGTTTCTTCCTCTTGGTCTGCTGGGGCCGGACGTCATAGAAGGCGGCGGGGAAGGCCGGGCAGTCCGCGAGCAGGCTGCTGTCCACAGCCCCCTTGGCCACAGCGTTCCTGCTCCTCCTGTCGTCCGCCAGGAGCTGGCAGTCGGAGGAGTGCGAGGAGGCCCAGCTGTCGCTGTCCTGAGTGCTCCCTGTGCTGTTCTGGGGGCTCATGCTGCCGCCGTGGGTCCAGGGCTCGTTCTGCAAGAAGGGGAGAGGCAGGGCTAGCACCAGAGACCACAGCGCAGACAGCTGGGGTATGGAGAAAGGGACCGGGGATGGAGAACGCCTCTCCCCAACCTCCAGCAGAGGATCGGGAGCCGGGTCCGTAAGGGCAGGACACCCGGGGGAAGGAGGAACACCCCACAAGCCCACTCACCTCCTCAGGGTAGGGGATGTAGCCCGCGTAAGCCAAAACGAAGGTGCAGAACTGGTTGAAATCCTCCACGGTTCTCTGCCGTTTCTGCAGCGGCTGCGACAGACGACACGTGTTGGTGACACTCCCCCACCCCAACCCAGCGCCACGGCCAGCCGGGCACGAAATACGGGGGTCGCCTCAGCGCCCATCCCTCCCCTAACCCCCATCCTAAATCCAGCTCGGCGGCGACGGCCCCTTCCTTAAAAACCCCGTTTATGGCAGGGGCGCACCCACGGCAGGAGCCCCACAGCGCGGCGTTGACTCACCGCCACGGGATCCCCGCCCCGGGACCGGGACCGGCCGGGGGCAGCCGCTGGGGGAGCGCCCCGGGACCCCCCC
>CM021739.1:16890651-16959241 GCA_011075105.1 Heteronetta atricapilla | reverse complement strand
CCCCCCCCCCCCCCCCCCCCCCCGGTCCCGGTTCGCTCCCCGCTCACCTCCTCGGGCCCCGGGGAGCCGGGGCTGGGCACGGGGCTGCTCCCCGCCGAGCTTGGCCGGCCGCGGGGGCACGGCCGGTCCCCGCCGGTGCTCATAACGCCCGCGGGCGCGGCTGGGCCGGCGGGTGCGGAGCGGATCGGAGCGGTGCGGAGCCGGGCCGGTTCCTCCCCCCCCCCCCTCCCCGCCCGGATCCAGGGGCTGGTGCCGATAGCGGAACCCCTCCGTGCTCCCCCGCAGCCCCCCCCCGAGGTTTGAGGCTGGCAGCGAGCCCCCCGCCCCTAAAACAAAAAAAGCCCCAAGGATGGAGGGAGGCACACGTGTAGCGTTCTGCTTTTATTTACACCGCGACCTCCGTGCTGGAGGGGCCCGCTCGCACCCCGCTGCGTGGCACCCGTGTGGGGTACGCGGGTGCGAGGGCAGCGTACCCCGGGGGGGTACACAGGCGAGCCCCAAGGGGAGGACAGGCAAAGCGAACCCTCGCCCCCGGCGCTTCCAGGGGCCGAGGGAGAGGCTGGGGACGTTTGTAGCAGCAAAGGCCTCGCTTCCCGCCTGGGCAGCAGAGGGGATGGGAGCGTACGAGAGCTGGGGAGAGAAACACTGTGTGGGAACCTGACCAGTGCGCACCAGTTAGCCAGAAAAACAAAGAAAAAGGCAGTGGGGTGTAAGCGAAGAAAGAACAGCTCCTCTCCTGCCCTTGCGAGCACGGAGTTACAACCAGGGTGGGGGGACACCTCCTTTCCTCATCCCAGCGGAGCAGCAGCTCCAGGCACGGCCCAGGCCTGGAGCACGGAGCAGGCAGCGCCCACGAGGAGCGGCGCCAGCGGCTCCCGGTCCCTCGCTGTCCTTGCACAGGCGGGCAGGCAGAAGGGCAGAGCAGGGGCTGCCCGCGCCCGGGAGGGGAGAGCAGTTCGGGTGGCAGCTGGATGGCGTGGCCGGGGTCCGTGCCACCTCCTCGGCGCTCCGCCAGGCTCGGCGCGGCTGGAGGCTGCAGCGCCTGAAGCCTCGTGCTCCAGCCTCCTCGGGCAGTCTGGGCCCGCGCCTCCCTTATAGGAAACCCTCCTTCCGGAACTGCTCCTTCAGGATGTCTCTGTACTGGTCGAAGCCGCCCTCGATGCGGGTGACGGTGGCGTTCTCGCACACCCACAGCTCCTGGCACACCAGGCGGATGAAGCACTCGTCGTGGGACACCAGAATGATACCGCCCTGCGAACACAGCAGGAGAGAAAAGGAACTGAGCGGACCGCAAAGCAGGGCTCTGGTGGCAGGGGACCCCGCACGTGGTCCTCTGTGCCCACGCAGCCAGCGCACAGGACTTCAGGTTTCCTATCTGCACTGGGGAAAGGCACGGTGCTTCACAGGCAGCCACGACCTCTGCCTAGCCCGAGGGCTTTCCTGTCTTCGGCAGGGATGGACGGAGCTGGTGTGGAGGAGGCACGCGAACAGCAAAGTGCTTAGCTTCCCCTCCCTGAGGGCAAGCGCAGGGTTTGCCACTGGCTCTCTGGACCTCTGACAAACTTGGAGGATGGAAATTCTAGTTGGAGGCAACGGCTGCCAAAAGGTGACGGGACAAGGCCCCGAGTAACCCCGTTTTTCTGTTGTAGGCAAAATGACCTAACCTGGGCAAGTACAGAACAGCAAGAACCGGGTTTATGACAGCAGTACCTGGAGGCTGAGCTCTGAGCCACAAAAACCTGCCTAAGGAACAGCCACGAGAGCCCCAAGGCAGGGCTGGGCGCTGCACGCAGCATGGGAGCGGTCGTGGCCCGTAGGTGGCTGGCCAAGATGGGGGACAAGCTGTGCTCTGGCTTGCTGCTGCCTCTCTCAGCCAAAGTCAACAAGTGAAACAAGCCACCAGGACAGACAGCTAAGGCAGAAACGCGACCGACTTCCCACCACATCTCCTGGACTTGAAACCACCACTGGAATTTCATGGTCCGCTTCTGGCTGAAATACTGAGTCACCCACGCTGGAGGATGCAGGAAGTGTTAGAAAAATGGGAGATCTCGCCTGCAGAGCCTTACCCGAAACTTATTCAGTGCCTTTGCCAGTGCCTCGATGGTCTCCATGTCCAGGTGATTTGTCGGCTCATCCAGGATGTAGAAGTTTGGACTGGAAGAGAAGACAGCTCTGAGCGCTGCGCCGGAACAGGCTGAGCCTACACGTCCCTGCGCTCTGCTGGGACCTCCACGCAGGGAGGAGTCCAGGCTATGGTTTTACCCACGTACAGCCACAGCCACGGGCACTGCACAGCCCCAGGGTCCGTGCCGCCCAGCTCCAGGGACACCCTCTGAGCTCAAAGCAGCAGAAGAAAGCCACCGGCCTGTCTCCTCCCACCCGGTCCCCACCAGGTGCCAATCTCCCTCCCCAGTCTCCTCTCCCTCCCTCTCGGTGAAGCAAGCTCCAGGGATGCAGCCCTACAAAAACTTCCAGCATGTGGGAGGGAATTACCAGGACATTGTCATCTGCGCAAAGGCCACTCGACTCTTCTGACCTCCAGACAGGCTGGCCACGGGGCGCACGGCCAGCTCCCCTGAGATGCCGTAGCTCCCCAGCTGATGCCGGTACTCCTCCTCCGTCTTCCCTGCGGGAGCACGGCACGACACAGCTATGGCACACGAGCACCCCGGGGGCCTCGGGGCCAGCTGGCGCTTCCTGCAGTGCCCTTGGCCCGCATCAAGGCCGGGCAGCTGAGGAATTTGGCAGCTGCTTGGAGGCAGTGCCCGAGCAGAGGGTTTGCGTGGAAAGGCTGACTGACACAATCAGGACAGGGGCCACGCCGCGGTCGGTTGTGACCGGCTCCAAGTGACGCTGCCCCCAACTCCTCGTGGCCAAGTCACGTCACATCATGGGGAGGGGAGCTGGGGGGCTGGGGAGGTGGCAGGAAGGAGGGCCAGGTGCTTGTCCTGTGACCGGCAGGGAAGCCACAGCAAAGCGGGAGCAGCTGCCTCCAAAACACAGCTACAGCGGAGCACCAGCGGGAGATGTGCTGGCCACAGAGCTCCCGGCAGGCTGGCTACCCCTGCTGCTGCACCGAGCTGCAAAACCAGCTCAGCTGCTCCAGGCTGGTGGCCTGAACTCATGCTCGACGTGAGGAGTTCACCCAGGGCAGAAGGCATCCCTTGAGCACTGAAGTGCCCAGGGACCACGGCCCAGGAACAAATCAATCTGTGTGGCAAGGGAGAGGCCAGCGGCCCAGAGCTCTTTAGATCTCCAAAACCCACCTGGGAACTTCCTTGCCAGCAGCTCTACGGCGCTGATGTTCAAGTCCAGTTGATCCACGTGGTGCTGGCTGAAGTAGCCGATCTTAAGGTTTCTGCAGAAGGAGGAGAGAGGTGGGGAACTGGCACCGGGCGCTGTAACCGCAGCACTCCCAGCTGCAGCTACAGGAAGGGGGCACAAGAGGGGGCGTCCAGCTCCCATCCTCATCACCCCACAGCACAGCCCAGGAGCCCTCCAGCTGCACCATTCCCCCCAGTCCCCCACCCCTTCCTACCTGTGAGCATGTCTGATCCCTCTGACCGGTGCCAGCTCCCCCATTAAGATCTTTAGCATGGTCGACTTGCCAGCGCCGTTCTCCCCAACCTAGAGAAGCAGCAGCAGCATTGGAGAACACAAAACCCATGAACGTACCTCGGAGAGGGGGGCAGTGATCAGGGAATTTCAGCTCTCCTGGATGATCACGCAGTGGAGGGGGCAGGATGAGTGCCGAACCAGTGGCTCCAGCCGCCTGGAAGCTGTGTTCCTGTCGCTGAGGAGCTGCGCACACAGCACTGCTGGAGCATGTTCCCTCCCCAGCCCTCGAGCCCAAGGATTAATCGGTCCCAGACTGATTTGGATGGCTCCAGGGAGGAATATTTCATCTAAAATTCAACTGGACAAGGACCTGAGCAGCTGGATCTGACATGGAAGCTGGCCCTGCTTTCAGCAGGGAGTTGGAGTGGAGACACCCGAGGCCCCTCGCAGCCACCCTTCCTCTGCAGTCCCACATACCACACAGATGCGGGACTCCAGGTCGGCAGAGACAGAGAGGGAACGGAAGATGTAGTGACTTGGGTCGTAACAGAAGTCTACTTCATCTAGCTGCAGGATGGGGGGGGGAGAACTTCTCAAAGCCATCGGGGAACCTGGGAAGGCAGGAAGAGGTGAGAGCTGGCCAGGTACTTCAGAGACCCTGCTCCCAGCCCCCCTGGGACAACCACTGCCAGGTGGCAAAGGGGGCTCCCGGCCACGCAGGGCCTCTGCGAGGGATGGTCACGAGGAGGGGGGACGCAGCCTTGGCCCCAGAGGGAGCCCAGCCTGAATGTGGGGGCCCACCCAGACTCCGTGCCAGAGGAGGAGCAGTGGTGATCCCAGGAGGAGCTCAGGTCGGAAGGGGAGCCAGGTCCCTTCTCAGCAAGGGGACACTTACTTCATCATCACCTCAGACTCCTTGTCCACAGGTTTCAGCTCTGGCCTGCAAGAGGAAAGGCGTGTAACCGAGGAGCCTTGCGCTGTCCCCACACCAGCAGCCCAGCTCTGCCAAGCCTTATCCTAGGCAAAGCCTCCAGCCCAGAGACAGAGCAGCCAAAGCCCAAGCTACCCTCATCCCTCCGGATACACAGTGCCTGCCAGGTCCCTGGGGACCACCTGGGAACATCCACTTCTTCCCACAAACACCTCCCCTCCCCACCTCCGGAGAGGAGCAGGACCGGCACTCACAGCTTCTCCAACAGCTTGAGCTTGCTCTGTACTTGGGACGCCCGGTTCGCGTTATACCGAAAGCGGTCGATGAAAACCTACAGGTGACAAAAAAAGGATCAGAGAACCCCCGGGCCCGTTCAGCCAGAGGCACCCCGCTGCTGCTGGGCCTTCTGCAACAACAGAGCTACAGCCACAGGTCATTGGAAGACTGAACAGCAACAAAAACTCCAAGAGCAGAGATTACTGGAAGCAGGGCAGCCCGGGAGGCTCACCAGAAGAAGGGAGCAAGGTGCAAGGCTGGAAGAAGTGTCCAAACCCTACTGGGGTCTCCCAGTACCTGGATATGCTCGCGGTACTGCTGCTGCGCTTCGTACTCTCTCTGCTGGTTCTTCAGTCGCTCCTCCTTGGTCTTCATGAAGTTCTCAAAGTCCCCCCGGTAGGCGTCCAGCCGCTGCGAGTGCAGGTGGATGATGTCCGTGGCCACCGCGTTGAGGAAGTTCCTGTCGTGGGACACCACGAGGATGGTCGACTGCCAGGTCTGGAGGAGACAGCGAGAGGGAGACCTGAGGGAGCCTGACTGTCATCGAGCTGGAGCACAGGGCCCGGTGGCACCACGCGGCGAGGCAGGACGCAGCCTGGGAGGCTGTCCCCATCGTCCCCTGGCTGCTGAGCCCAGCACCGGAGCCCCTGCACCACGCAGGAGCTGTGGCTCGCTCTGCCCCGCGCCGCCCCGTACCTGCAGGTAGTTCTCGAGCCACAAAATGGCCCTCACGTCCAGCATGTTCGTGGGCTCTGAGGGAAGAGAAAGAGGCGCTGAGGTTAGGAGGGGTTGGGAGGACTAGGTTACGCTTTTTTACAGAGGAGAGACAAGTGGTCAGCCAAAGGGGCTGCTCCAGCAGGTTTCCCGGCTGAGGATGGCTCCACGCCATCCCCAGGGAGCAGTGACAGCCCTGCGAGCACCGGCCCTGCCATGCAGGGCTATTTTGAGCAGGCAGCTAAAGGCCACGCTGTGTTCCCAACCCGGCAAGGGCATGGGCAGGCCCAGCGGCAGGGGCAGAAGGCTCATGGTATCAACTTACCGTCCAGCAGAAGGAGATCTGGCCTAGGGAAAACAAGACAGGCATCAGAAGCAGAAAGAGCACAGGGTCAACGCAAAGCACATTTTACCATGCAGACAGAGCCGTGATGCCTCTAAAGCTCCCCACCCTGAGAGGCTGAGTCGAGAGAAGAGCCCAGCAGCCCCGCTGCCCTCTGCAGCACAGACAGCGAGGAGGGTGAACCCCATGGAGTAAACACCTGGACACCAACCTGGCAAACAGGGCTCTGGCTAAGGCCAGCCTCATCCTCCAGCCTCCAGAAAACTCTCTGAGGAGAGAAAAGGTTGTACGCAAAGGTTCGAATTTGATCAGAACAACCCTGCCTGCCTGGCTCCCTGCTCCCCACTGCCCTTTTCTCTCTGCTGTCACCCACGGACAACTTGTCCCTGCAGACACAGCAGGCCCAGCACGAGCCCTGTCAGGTTCAGCTCCACCGCGGCCCGGCGGGCGGCTGGCTTGGCACCCCCAGGGCAGGACAGCCCCTCGCTGTCCTCATCGGGCCCCCTCCAGTGGGTACAGCCACAGCACCAAGGGGGTGTTCCCCAGGGCAGAGAGAACCCCGCTCCCCACCAGGGCTGCGGCAGCTCCTCCCCAAAGCCATTTAAGTCTCGATGGGGACTTACTTGGTTGTCTGTTGTTGCATCTTTGCATTGAAGCCCAGCCCAGCGAGAATGACAGACGCCCTGGGGGAAAGGTGAGAGAACTGGAACACAGACACACCATCCGTCCATCTACAGAGCACAGCCTCAAGTCCTCGACCCACTATCCTCGTGGACACTCTGCTATGTAGTTTAAGGACATCCTGGTGCGCGACAACTTCCTTTCGTGCCCAAGAGCAGGGTTTGGCTGGGAAACGCAGCCCAGCAAGGCCCAGCACCCAGGTGAATTCCCAAGAGATTCACAAGAAGCCTTCAGCTCTTTGGCCAAGAAGGGACGTTACTACCACCACCATCCCAGCAATGTTCCCCAGCCACCACGAACCTGGGGAGGAGCAGCAGCAACAACGCAAGCCATTTGGGGCAAAAATACCCAACACCTCCAGCTTCTGGGGGAAGCTCGACTACTCCTAACCCAAAAGAGCCCCTGTCCCCACATGCTGGATCCCAGGGCCACAGCATCACCCTTCCAAGCTGCAAACCTGCCACGCCAGCAGCGCCTGCAGGGTCGCCTCACCTCGCTGGGGCCTTGTCTGCCTCAATCTCCTCCAGCTTCGCGTAGATCTCCGACAGCCTGGCGCCTTCCGTCCCTTCTCCCCTGGAGCAGAGCAAAGAGGAACACGTAGGATGGACTGGGGTCAGGGTCGGAGCGCTGCAGGAGGCTGGTTTCCCCAGGCAGGACTAAGGCGAGCAGGACACAGCCCAGCCCTGCTGGAGTCCTCCGCTGGAAGAGATCTCAGAACAAGACCTCACGGTCAAGACTGTAAAAGGGCTGGAAATCCAGCAGTATCTCACCTGCCGGCGTTAACCTTGGCCGTCAGTTCCTTTTCCTCGCGCAGCAGGCTCTCACGGGTGGTGTCGCACTCCAGCACGCTCTGCAGGGCCGGCGTCTCATCCCCCGCCACCTCCTGCTCCACGTGGAGGATGCTTATGTGCGAGGGGATGCGCAGGCTCCGACTGGCGATCATCTTCAGCAGCGTGGTCTTCCCCAGCCCGTTCCTGCCCACCAGCCCGTAGCGCCGGCCAAACGCCAGGTTCAGGTCGGCTCCTGCCAGCAGGACACTGGAGGGAGGGAAAAACCAGCTCCCTGCTCATCCCGCCCCGTGGGGAGAGAGGCAACCAGCAGCCACCCGCCCCCAGCAGCTTTCCAGGCTGCGCTGGGGCCAAGCAGGCACCACAGAGCTCTCCCATCCGGGCCCCAGCATGGTCTGCAACCCCAGCAGGGCCCGTCCCGCCTTCCCCTCTGCACTCACCGCTCACCGAAGGAGACGTCGAAGTTCTCGATGCGGACGTCGTACGACTTGTTCTTGCCTGACGACTCCATGCGAGTCTCCTTCTTGCTGGCAGCTTGGCTGGCAGTTGCCTCCTCGAGGACCCTGCGGGCAGGCAGAAGACAGAGAAGGGGGCTCAGCAGGAAGGCTCAGTACAAGCAGATCTCAGCCACGCTCAGCAGAGCAGGCGGGGTGTTGGAGGCACCCTCCGCACTCACAGAGGGCCCAATGACTTTGTGGAATCCCTCTCCATCCTCCTGTCCTGCTTGGCTTTCAGCTTGGCTTCCGCCTTCTCCAGCTTCTTGGCATCCACCATCTGGGGCACAAAGAGAGTTCACAGAGAGAGCATCTTCAGCAAAAGCCCCCAGACCCCAGCTCCGAGAGAAAGGAAAGCAGCCAGTCCCACCTGCCTGGAAGGAAGGGAGAGCAGGAGGGAGGGAGGACAGGGGAACTGGGGCGGACTCGAGCGCGTTCTGAGGAAGCTAATGGGGCCTGGAAGTCGCTTCAGGAATGAAGCCCTAAATCAACCGCTTACAAGCAGCAGTTCTGCCTCAGCAAGCAAGGGGTTTGGCTGACCCTGACCCCGGTGCTCTTTCCCACGGGCAGTCTCCCTGGTTCCAGGGACCCGGCTCAGCCCAGGCACCGCTACAGCACGGACCTGCTGGCCCAGCGCCTCCTCCGCCACCCAGCCCAGCCCCGGCCCATTAAGCACTTCTCCTCCCTGGCGCGTTAAACTTTAGCCAGTTTGCAACTACCTCAGGTTACGCAGCAGATCAATCAAGACAGAGGCAAAGAGTATTTAATTAAATGTGAAGGCAAAAAGAAGCCGAGTGTTTTAACCTGGCCTCTGGCCTTTGCCAGGCTCCCAGCCTGCTCCAGTTTATTCCTGCATCGAGTCAAATACTTGTGGCTGACCAAGGGCCCTCCCAGGCATCTCCAGACAGCTCTGCAGCCACCGGAGCACGGCACAGACCTGCACACCAGGCTGAAGGCTCCTTGTTGCTGGAGCAGCAGCCCGGTTCCTACAGATAGGTGAAGTCACTCCATAAACTGCTCCCTCAGTCTCTCGGTAATAACATCCTCCAAAGCTCGAGGCCTCCCGAGGCCTCCTCTGAACCTTTTCCAATTTTTCTGAAAACCCTCTCTGAGCTGCGGCCACGCCGAGCCAGACGGAGAACCCAGGAGCAACAACTCCAGCGCCAAAACCAGCGGCGGCTGCCAGCTCTCCTTCCAGACTCCCCGTCAGCCACGCGGGGACCGCGTCGGGTCTCGGCTCTAAGCACGCAGCTGCGTGCCCGAGGGGAAGCCCCGGGAGGAGAGCTCTGCGGCACACCGCCCAGCAGCGACACCGCCCGCCCCGTGCAGCTGCCGCCGGCCTGGATGCAGGATCCTCCTCGTACCCAAACCACGGCAGAGGGCATCCCGGGCCGCTCCTGAGCGGCTACAGACTTCGTTGGCAAGGACCTTCTGATTTCCGTCACAGAGCGTAACGGCTTCCAAACTGTTCTGCTCCCATTCACATTTCCCAAATCGCAACAGCCCCCAGCCGCTTTTAAAGCTGGGCTGACAACCTCCCCACGGCTCTCTGGAAACCGCAGCTCCGTGCCAGCTCCCCACCTGCAATGCCTTGATATCTGATCGCGTCTCGGGGCTTCTTCTCTCACCAAGTACAGCAAAGTCACCCTGTACACCCCGCTTTCTCAACCCAAAGCCTTGCTGTAGAAACCAAAGTCCCTCAGGAAGTCAGACAAGCCGCACTCTGAGCAACACGACCACGCTTGGAAGCTCGTTAAGAAGCTACAGCAAAACATATCTAGTCAACTTAATGAGCTGCTAACTCCCACCGAGCCTCTTTACCTGACTGAGGCCGAGAGCGTCACAACTCACAGCGAGGCTGACGCGAGGGAGCAGCACCCCTGTGGCTGCACCCCTCACCAGCACGACCCCTGCCCTGGCTACTCACAGAGGGCGAGGTGACGGGGCAGAGCGTGGCCCTGCAGCCCCACACCTGAGTTCTTCCCAGCGGGTTAGGAGCAAGGACGCAGCCCTCCGCTTACCGACGCCTGGCCTCTCTTCAGCAGCAGCCCCGGCAGCAGGTCCACGCTGGCATCTGCAAGGAGACGCTGGGTGAGCGGGCGCTGCCGGGGGGGCTCCACCTGCAGCTCAGCAGCAGGCAGAGAGCCGAGGGGAGAGCCCGCGGGGGTGACAGCTGGGGGGTGACAGCTCCCCCGGGACCCTGTGAGCCTGCCAGGCAGCACCCACCGTATCCGTCCGTGATCTGAGAGAGCTGGATGGGGGCGTCCAGCAGCACCTGGCTGCAGCGCTGCGCCCGGCCCTCGTCCCTGCAGGCGAAGAAGAGGAGTGAGGGGAGGGTGAGGAGGGGACGAAGATGAGGACGGTGACCGTGAGGAAGGCTCCTTACAGCTGCAGGGCGTTGAAGAGCCGCTGGCACACCTCCCGCACGGCGCCCTCGTCCTTGCCGTCCCGCGACACCTCCTGCAGCAGCTCGCCCACCGCCTCCACCAGCTCGTCCACCGACTCGAAGTCCGCGCCGCTGCTGTGCAGGATCCCTGCGGGCACGCGGCGCTGCACACCCCCTCCTCCCTCATGTCGCGACAGCGGGGAGGAGGGGGGGGGGGAATCGCGACACGGCCGGCGGAAAGCCGCCTCCGCCACGCCTCCCCGTCCCCCCCCCCGCCCCCGCCGTACCGGGACGGCTCGGGGGCCGCCCTCACCCGTCACGTAGGCGAAGACCTCGCCGTCCAGCTCGGGGAACTCGCTGCGGAGGATGTCGGCGCACGACGCCATGGCGCCGCCGGAGCGGGGCCCGGCCCCGGCCCGCTGCCGCCTCACGGCCCCGCCACACGCCCGGAAGGAGCCGCGGGAGCTGCCGGGAAGGGGAGGGGGGTGAGAAGGCTGGGCAGCGGGGGATGCTGGGAAATGGAGTCCGTGAGAGGTCCGCGCGTGCGCAATGCGGGGAGAGGCCTCGCTCCTGGCCCCCTACTAATGCAATGGGGGGAGCAGAGGGCACCAAAGGGGCACGGGGCTCCCAAAGGGCCAAGGGGTGCTCGGGGTGGATCGAGCCCAGCCACGAGCCTTCCTTCCCCCGCTCCTCTTCCCCCACCCCAGCCCCTCAGCCCCCCGAGCAGCACGCAGAGCCGTCTCCGTTCTACATCGTTTATTAGGTTCAGCGCTGGACAAATCACAGGGTGTACAAAATGGAGACCACACTACCAGAAGCGGGACGGTGGGCGGCAGCAGCATTCCTATGGCCCAGAAGCGTTGGGTAGAAGTGCGGAGAGGGCAGGCTGGGGCAGGCGGCTTACCGCCACGGGTGTTTTCGATTCCAGAGGACAGACCCCGGCCGCAGCCTGGCAGAGCTCAGCCGAGCCACGCTCCCCAGGGCTCCAACTCCTGGGGGAAGGAGCCCAGGACAGAGGGGCCACGTTTCCAATTCGTTTGGAAATGAAAGACTGGCTCGAGCCAGCAGCAGGTGGGGTAAGTGCTCTAAGGACCTGAAATGCTGTGCCACCCACGTACACACCAGCAAGAGTCTAAACCCTCATCCTGTTTTGGTCACAAACCTTCCCACGGCAGGGCTCTATACTGAAGACTTTGCAAGAAGGAGGAAAGCGGTGAGATCCAGCGAGCCCACCATCTCCTTGGGTGGAAGCCCAACAAAACTCACCACCTCAGGCATCTCAGACTGGCCAGCAACATCTACCACAACAGCAATAGCTAGTACAGAAGCCAGGGTAACTTCAACTCAGATTTGTCCAGTCTATGTTTAGGTCTATTCTACGAGTACATATGCACAAGAACTTCAAAAATACTAGGATATGATGCAAGTAGTGAGACACCAACAGAAGAGAAGTTTAATGGTGGACGTTCCCTAGAAAGATCACGAGAGGATGGGAGTTAGACTAGCCCTTCCCCACCCTGGGACGGGGAGCGGGAGGCTGGCCGCAGCCCTGCACGAGACCGGGTTCTGAACTTCAGCTGCAGCGCGGGTGGAAACCAAGCACAGGCAGGCAAGTCCGCTCCCAAGGTGAGCCACAGGGTGTTTCGATCTGCGTAGAGGGGCCAGGCCGATGTTCTCTGAATGTACTTGAAGACTGAGGAGACGCGGAGGATGGCTTGGAGAAGAGGGAGCCTGCCAGCCCGCTGGGGCTAGCATCTGGTCTCGTAGATCCCACTCCTGCCGATGTACCTCACCCATTTTATCACATCGTGGTCACTGTAGTTCAGCTTTGGCTCAAAGACTTTCAGGTAACGCACCTTCAGCCCGGAGGGCGCAAATGGGACCTGTTGGGAAAGGGAAAGGCGGTGGAGAATATTGGAACAGAGGGATAAGATGCTCTCCGTACACAACAGCCTGAGGAGCCCTGGGTAAGCACCTAGAAACAGGCACCAGGAGCCACCATCGCCCTCCCCATTGTCACCATGCACGGTGACAGACTCCAGGGGCTTTAAAGGTGATTTTTTTCCCCATTAGCTTTGCCACGTGGCTGGCTTCACTTAAGGCAGAGCTGCACAGCAGCTTGGGACAGAGAATACTCAGAACTGTGCAGTTCCCATGAGGGCAGAAGGGACTGCCCTGACAGAGCTTCCCTAAGGCCAGCTGCCCCCAGAAGGCAGGCAGAGACTCACCTCAAAGTTCATGGAGATTGGGGGCCGAGCCCACTTCTTCTTGTCGTTGGTGGGCAGCAGCTCGATCTCTGCGCTGATCTGGGATTCCTTCATTCCAGCCATACGTTTTATCCTATCAGGGAAAACCCCGAAGTGAGGAGGTGCCCCAGTTTACCCTCCCCTCCTTGTGCTCAGTGCAGACAGGAGCACTGAACGCTCCTGCCTCCCCCGAGCCTGCCCCGCAGCACGCTCACTTACTTCCACACAATGGCGTTCTCGCTGGCCTTGTACTTCGCCTTCCCTTTCATGCAGATGACTTGCACTCCACTGGTGTTGAGGGGTGTTGGGATGCGGACCTGGAAGGCAGAAGGTGGTGAGCAGAGAAACTGAGACTGCAGCCAGGGCACTCTTTTCCTTCTCACAGGAAAACTGCCTCCTCCCAGGTCAGGCCAAGGGGCCTGGGGCAGCAGCTGCCTTTCTCTCTCCATGTCAGGGCCCCAGAAACCATCAGCTACCGTGAGGCATCTTGTCTAACTCTAATTTCTTGCTTTCAAGTAAAGACTCAAACATTTTCAGAATCCACAAGAGCATTCCAGAACCTGCCTAGAGTGACTGTACAACTGAAAATAGCCTCCACTTTCCCCCTGCATGGCATTTCCCTTCTGCAGGGCAGCAGCAGCACATCTGCGAGGCATTCAGTTTGTTTTAGTCCTGCTTGAGGACTTGTCTGTGATGACGGCACAGCAGGGGACATACGTAGAGATACAGTACGCCACAGCTTACCTCTATCTTCTGAGCCAGCAAGGAAGGTTTGAAATTCGATTTTATCACCACCTTCACTTCCAGCTTGGTCCGGCCCACCTCCCGCACCAGGGGTATCACCCGGAAGGGAAGGATGATGTCCTTAGTGGTTCGGTATCTGCAGGCACAAAAGCAACGTCAAACTCTGAGGAGTTCACTCCCTTAGGTTCTCAAATTGTACCACCTTCCCAGGGAGACAGACTCCTTGCACAGGGAACAACCCAGAAACCTTCTTTACGGTCTCCTTTTTTTTTTTTTTTAACTCACAACTGTGGGACTACGGTGCCAGCCAGAAAGGAAGCCATCCCAGAAGGAAGCAGCAGTCAGATCTGTGCTGCCCTAGGGCAGGGATAACTTATTTAGTCCAAGTTTTATATCAGGTTCCATGGATGCCAGTTTTAAGAACTTAAAACAAAAATCAGATGCGGCAGGCTAACAGGCAGGAAAAGAAAGCCACGCAGCTAGGTTTCTACCACGTCTGTAAAAGAAGGATTTGTGGGACAATCTACAGATTCCACTCTGAAAAGAACGGAGGCAAGTGCACGGTTGTTAGGCGCTCAAGGGCTGCAAGCATGCCCAAGACCAGCTGCACTGATGCCAGAGCAGCACGCAGATGCCAACACCAAGCCTGTTCCACCCCCACGCCGTACCTCATGAGCTCAAACTCTCCGTCTGGTGGAATGAAGCTGATGCTCCTCTCAGAATCAAATTTGCTGAGCCTCACGCACTGGTGGAAAGTGCAGTCATCGATGGCGATTGACTGCTTGCCGCTGAAACACAAGGCAGAGTTAAACAAGTGCACAAAGTTAAACATGTGCAAGCTGCAGCCCGTAGTGCAGAGTCTGCTCAGGCAGAAACTATTCTACAGAGCATGTTGCCATTGCAGGTGTCCGGGAAATGGGGAGGCAGGGAGAGATTCAGGGGACAGCGGCCTCCTGGCTCAAACTTCCCTCGATTCGCCACTGCCAAGGTTGTATTTCAAGACATTTGTTTGAAAGAATTCTCTCCCTCCTCTCCCCAGAGATGCGACCCTTCTGTCACAGCCAGAGGAACACCGTGCTGGGGTCTGCCTGCCAGCAACACCTCGGTGCTGCGAGGGCAGCTCTGCTAACCCAGGTCATCTCGCAGCGCGGTTCAAAGGGGAGAACACTTTCCTGTCCACAAAGCTATCCCACTGCCACACAGCTAGGAGATGCTAAGTTTCGGGTCTTCCTTTTTGGAAATCTCTTCAGAGATGTTGATTTCCACAGTGCTAGCAGCTGGTTTGATACCAGACAGAAGCTCTGTCCTCACGCCAGCATGGTAACTGATTTGCCAAGGACCAGAAGACTATGCCACAAAAGTTACTTTCGCTTTGCAAAAAGTCTCCCCAGCTACTATTTGTACATTTCGGTGCACTAGCCTAGCCCGACAGCGCTCAGCTTGTGCTGGGTTCTAGCAGGAAGGAAGATATCCTCGGGGACAGGTCCTAAAGTTAGCTAAGGACTCACTTCAGCCACTGAGAGGGATCAGAAAATGAGAATTAGGTGGCAACAGGAGAAGCAGCAGTACAGAAAGTGTGCTGCAATGTAGTGCGGTGATTTCTGCCTCAACTGCTATGAGCAACAGGGCAACCATGCAAGTGTGCAGAGCCTGTGTGACACAGGTAGCTTCAGCTGTCCTAGCAGCCACCATTACCTGCTCAAAGGGGAAGCAGACTCGCCCCAGGCTGACTGGCTGTTTACTTGACATAAAACAGTGGTGTGGTTTGTGCCTTATAGCAGGAGTTAGTCTTTCCTCATCTGCTGCCCAGATGAGGGTCAACATTAGCAGACTCATTCCTCTGTTGGGAAACTGTTGGGAAAGCCCTGCTGCCCAGCACTAGCCCAGGTCTCAGGCAGCACTGCTCAGGGCTTGGCATTGCCACATTACAGAAGCCAAAACCCAACTGACAGCAACTGTTCCTGCTGGTCACCTCTGCTAAATACCTCTGGACAGGGACACCTCCAGCCTTTTGCCTGCTAGAGAACCACCCAGCAAGAATCCACATCCATCCTGCTTCCGTAACCCAGAAAGACAGCACATTTCCAGTAGTACACAAACTCTGGGTCAGTACTGCTGACTCTTCGGAGGCCTACACAGATGATATTCTCACTAGGCTATTTCCCCCTAGTCGAGGCTCATCCATTTTGTTAGCTAGATTCACGTACTAGAAAGATAGCCTAAAGGTGACAGTGAAGTGATAGCTCTTGGCTTGGTTCTGAGAGAAAAGGCAAATAGCAGCGCAGCTCCATTTACAGGAACCATCACGGAAAGTGTCTGAGGTCTGAGTTACATGCACAGGTCACACAAAGCAAGAGACGGGGGGGAGAGCAGAGTGCACACAGCTGAAGCAGGTTATCTACCTTCCCAATTCACTGAGGGATCAGCAAAAAAAAAAAAAAAAAAGAAGAAAGAGCTGAGTCACAAACAGTTAGTGGGGAAAAAGTGGCAGTCCCTTTGCTTTTCTCTCTTCATCCTAAGCAAGAAGGTTACCGAGGCAGAGCTGGGAAGGAAGGCAGCTGGGCCCCCCGAAGGGACGAGCTGTCAGTCCACACAGCCTCCCTTTTCTCAGCAGCAGGGGCTCACGCAGTATTGTAGTGTGTGAGAACAGTCTGGGTAGGAGAGGCTACGGTCAGAGGGGTTCCTTCACTGCTCCCAGGGAATGCTGTTACTACTGCAACCTATGAATAAAAGTCTCTGCACTGACTAGAACTGCTTCTGATAAGCTCTGGGAGAATCCAGCTTGGAGAAATGTTTCCAGCTGCGAGAACTCCACATTTGAATCTTAAAGATGAGAGCCCAGAGAACCTCGCAGCTCCCATCATTTGTTTTTGTATAGATGTGAAGTCAGACACCAAAAATGACATGCCACCTGCTCACGCCAGCCCTGCTATGGAGAAGCCTTCCATATTGAGGCCCTCAGGCTGGGAGCTTGCGTGACAACTGACCTACCCAGAGAAAGATCAGCAGGAGTAGCTGAAGGGGAGAAGAGATGAGCTGCTTCTGTCAGATCAGAAAAAGCTATCAAGTGCTGCCTTTCTGTAAGGGTCCCTGGTGGCAAGTGGCTTTTACTCCAAGTTACCCCAAGGCCTCTTACCTTTTCCCCGTTTCATCTGCAGTCCCTTTACCCTGTTTTTCAATGACAATCTTGTCATTCATGCCAAACTTGCACTCTGGCATTCCACTCAGATAACTCTTCATCACCACTCTGCCAGAGACATGGGCACTCAAAACCTGACCTGGAATAGAGAAGAGCACAGTTAGCACGCTTAGGCAAATCCCCACCAGTGACCCTCAAAAGGAAAAAAGATGCTGGCTCAACACCTCCCACTTACCCTGGGGGGACATCAAGAGATTCACACTCTCCAGCACATCAAGAAAGAGTTCATTGCGACGATATTTGATCCCTTCACGTCTCCATCCAATCTGTCCCGTCACCTGGCTGGTGATCTGGGACTGCTCTTCCTTAGTCTGAAGGGAAGAAATGACATCTTAGATCTCTAGATACACTGAAGGACTAAGAAAGCTTCATCTAAACCAAAGAGCAAGCACTTGCTGCTTATTGTACATAGCCACTTTCGATACTTAAAATTTAAGTGATGTCAGACACCCCACAATTCGGTCACAAAAGTGTTCCTCCCCCCCAGCAAATTGCACACCTAACTAAACACTGATCATGGAAGAAGCTTTCCTGCTGTCTTTACTTCATTAGCAAGTCCTTTAGGCTACATTTAGGTGTGGGGAGCCATGGGATCCACCGATGACATTCGAATCACACCTGACAGAACGTCACATCAATCCACGTGTTAGGCAGCTGACAGGCCAGCTCACACCCTTGTCCAACACGAGACCCTAGGGCTGCAAAGCAGCTGGTCACCAAGGACTGCTTCATAACGACTGGCAACAGTTGTACACCAACATTAACTTCACGTGAATGTGTCTGTGCTCTAAGTCCCCTGGGAGCATGGTGTAGAGAGGCACCCGAGGTCTCCTACCTGATGCTACAGGCGGGGTCCAATCGCGCAGAAAGTGGAGTAGATGTATAGCAGCAAGTGCGGCGCACACAGGGTTAGACAGGCAAGCAGGTCAGTAGCAAGAAAAAGGAGGAAGGGAGAAAGAGGCAGGTTAGGCTTAAGGCTATCTCAGGACAGGAAAAAAGCAGGCCAGCTCATTACTAATTAAGTAGCTAATCAGTACGAACAAGATGAGGGGCTCTGACCTTCAGCTCAGGAAGCCCAGCGCTTCCAGCAGTGAAATGGCTGTTCAGACTTCAGCCCATCCCACCCAAATACGAGGCAAGGCAAAGGGAGGGACAGACGGGCCAAATACCACTCCCAGTAGTGGTGCTGTGCAGTTGACTCCACATGCTGCCATTCCTAAGGCAAGCCCTGGATGTTTACAGTGCCACAGATACCAGTCTATGAGAAGAACACAGCATCTGGGACTGTAATAATAAAGATGTTTTAGTAAAACTGGGTCCTGTAAGAAGCTGTCCCCTTGTTAATCCTGTCTCTTCCACCACAGGGGCTGCAGAGCACCACGGCGGGTCCTGCCCCAGCAGCCTTGCACTGGGCCCACAGGGTGGCAGTACACGATCTCAGACACAGCACAGCGGCTTTGTTGCACACACGTTTTTGCCAGAGTTGGTCACTCCTTGAGCAAAGCCATTATCATAACATCAAAGAGGCAGAGGGGTTCATACTCCGCTGGAAACTGACGAGATAAGTGCTCAGAGTAGTACGAAATACTTCTCTCCTTTGTCCCAGAAAAAAAAAAGCCACAGTGTCCTTATCTGCCTTGTTCAATGCTTCGCTCAGGCTCAAGAGGAAATGGAGAGGAGCACATAGATTAATACCCAGTCCTCTGGCTTCCAAAGCAGCCTCAGCTAATCAGAGACACTGATCACATGCTGAAGCTGCCATCTCCCACATCACCAGTGCTTTGAACCTCCTCTGGTCACTGCAGAAAGTGACTGGGTAGCCCTGGAAGCAGATGCCTGGGGAATAATGAAGCTGAGATCAGCCAGCACCGTTAAGTGTTCCCTTCAAGATGGATCAAAGGTATCCTGGTCTGAAATTTCTCAGAACCAGGACCCTGCCTGAGCTGGAAGAAGTCAGCTCAACTGGGACAGGAATATTCAGCTTCCCGACTACCCAACTGCCAGCACATTTACTCGGCTTAAGGCAGACAGCTACCACCAGGTTTCCTAGGTTCAGGCAGCTGTTGGTAGACCTCTCCCCACCTTCAGAAAGTACCACTAGCATTTTAGCATTACAATATGTCTAAGGGTTGGGGAAATGCTGTAATTAAGAATTAAAAGTCATGCTCACAGAAAGCACCTGGAAAGGATGAAAGTGACAACATGCTGTTAGTTGATGAAGCCTGGACAGATGCAGACAGCAGCTACAGACACAAACGAGCACACGGAGCATGGCTCCACCCTGAGCTGTAAGAGCAGGTTTAGCCTCTCCTGGAGGAAGAGATCTGAGGCAATGCCTGCATCAGCTCTGCTGCAGATCAGCATGGCCTGCAGCCTTGCTGTTTGACTAGTGGGCTACTTCATGGGAAGGGACTAGAAGTAAAACCACACTGCACACCAGCACCTTTTAACATCTCTAGTGTGCCGCACCACCCCATTCCCAGAGGACAGCGGTACTTTTCTTAGCAAATAATGCAGCAGTATTGGACCATCTTTCAAAAACAAAGCAGATCTTATATCCCAAAATCACCAACCCTGGAAATACAACTGCAGCCACACAGGGTGGGCATTCAGCAGGCAGCAGCTCAGAACACCTCAAATTCCTCACTGAGAACAAAGTCAAAAAGTTGAGTTTTGAAATTCTGTCATAACAGCAGGTTTTGTTCCTTAAAGTCAGCAGGAAACAAAGCTCAAGGAAAACACCCCCATGAACTAGGCAGGGACAATGGAACAAGGCTGACAGACAACCCAGCCCCACGTTTCAGCCCAAGGTATCTGTCAGAAGATGGCTGTAAGCGAAGGAAGAGTTTGAGGCTAGAAGAACCAGTGGAAAGGGCAAACCAGGCAATACAGAAAGTATTGCTTCAATTGTTTTCCTTGCAGTACCATGTCTGGAAAGGATCACTTCTGCTCTTCTTTGAACTGGGATGCAAAAAACACCCACACAGAGCACAATAATCATGAGCTGTTACTTATGAATGGCTGTAGACCAGAACTCCTGTTTGAAGGGGAAGGGCTAAACCTGTTGTTGAATGAGGTAAGGTGCTGTGGCAGTAGTTCGCACAGAAGCAGTGTAAGATCCTGTTAAAACAGTCAAAAACACAAAAAAAGTGGTAGGGAAGGAAGTGAGGGTGGTGGTTAGTTTTAAGTTTCCCTCGGAACAGGAGCTGACTCAGCTATCTGGAGTGCTGACTGCCCAGAACTTCAGGCTGCAGAAGGCCAAAGTGATTTACATTAAAGCTCGGGATGGGGGACTGAGACCGGATGCACTCACATCTGGCCACTGATACACACGTGCCCTCTTGCAAAACACTGCTTGTGGTAGCAGAAAATGTTGCTTGGGGCAGCTTTTCTCTCTCCCTCAGTCTTGAGATGCAGCTAGGCTTGCTACTAGTAGATTAAAAGGAGTCCTTAGAAAGTCAGCGTTAATGAAAGGAGCTAGGACAGAGCCTCCAGAGACTCTAACCTCTGCTCATCCTTAAAAAGAACAGTCTCCAGGCAAGCTCATTTAATACTTCTGTTTGTACCTTGGGTCTTAAGTTTCACCCAGATCTCTTTTCTTTTGTGGACAGCTTCAGCAGACTCCCAGCTTTTCTCCTGACTCACCTGCTACCCAGCCTAAAACTCAGTCCTCTCACCTAAGGCCTCATTAGGAGTTGCACGGCTATATTAGAGGGACAAGGTGAGCAATACCCCTTGGGGACACAAGCAGCAGTAACTATAGCAGCATTTTGGTTTTATAGAGGCTGAGCATGAGCTGCCTGAGATGGGAAGCCTAGCTTTGAGGACTAGCCTGGTGTAGGATTAGAACTAGTTTGAAAAACATTCCCCAAAACAGCCTAACACAACTGTCTTTTTCCTCCAGGTGTCTGTTATCTTCTATTTTTGTGTAAACTTTGTTGCAAGGGTTACTACTATACTGAACGTGCCGCAGAGAATTTCATCTCTAACATGAGAAAGCCCAGACTGTACTGATGCATCTGCTGATCTGCAAGGATGTCACACGCAGCAACAGAATAACGTCAGCTTCCTGACTGCTAGCAAGATTCAGAAGGCTGAAGAATACTTCATTAGAAGGAAGGCACGAAAGCCTGACAGCTCACAGCACTGAAGGCTGGCGGAGAACAGACCTGCTCAGTGAGATTCACACACAGGACAGCTATTTCTGGTTCAGCAGGCAGATGTGTTTATTCTCTGCCAGAAGCTGACACAGACCAGCACCTGAAGGCAGTGATCATTTACATGCAAGGGACCAGCACCACCCCTGCACAGGGCCTTTCCTCTCACACCTTACCGAATGCCAGGGAGGTCACGCAAGCACAGAGACATCTAGAATGAGGTGACACCGAGCTACATCCCAGCCAGGGAATTCTCAGACACTACCCAGGCATTTTCACCCAGCACAGGTCAAGTGGTTAGTTGCATTAATTAAGACCATGCTTTCTTGAACAAGCTCAACTAGCACAGCAGCGCTGTACCCCAGATCCCTCTGGTTACCTGACTCTTGATGCCTTGCTGAGTGATGAAAGTCTTCAGGGCCCCTGTTTCAGAGTTCTGAGGATAGCCAAAGTCCAGGATTTCTAGGGAAGAGTAAAAGATGGTTAGCTCACAGCCACAAGCCAGAGATGCAACATAGAAACACAGCAGCCACGTTAACCATAGCTAAAAGGAAAGCAACGCCTGTGCACTAGCTTGCTCGTATACTAAGCCTCTGGACAAGAGGTTGGAGTATTCTTTAGCAAGAGAAGAAAAACAGCCTTGCTAAACTGACTTCCCCGTATGGTATTTTGGATAGGAAGAGTGATGGACAGCTGTCCAGAGTGATCAATTTGCTGGTTTCTAAGCTAAAAGCTACAGAACGACCAAGTGCAATACCACATAGCAGATGAGAAGGGAAACATCTCACCATCCAGCAGTTCATAGATCAGCACAAAGTTGTTCTTTATGTTCTCCTCACTGATCTTCCCGAAGTAGGCGGTCATCACGTCACACATCTTGTAAAGAAACTCGAACACCATGGCGGCGTTGACATTCTGCTTGGTGACAGCAGCCAGCCAGATGTTGGAACGCTTGACGTGGAAGAAGCTTGTGCGGGCGATGTTGGTGACAGGCGAGCGTACCTGCTGCCGTGCGTGGATGACATTGACGCGGAAGGCGTCCACGGCATTCCGCCTACAAGACCACCACCACAGGTAAGTTAGCACATCGTCCACAAGAACAAGTTCGCTGCACAGCTCTGCTTATGTGGTTACTGAGGTGAACTACACTCAGCTCACTGAGGAAGACTGCCTGGGATGTCACAGCCAAGAGGGACAACCGAAGGCTCTTCTGCTGATTGCCATAGCCAGGAATGAACACTAGAACAGCCTCTGGGGCACACGTTTTGACCAAACTGCTAGCTACTACCTGCTCTGCGTGCCCAGGCCTTCACAGTCCTGCTCCAAAACAACCTGTAGTCTCCCATAATATTCTTTAACAGCAGTTCCCCCCAGATTTGCTACTGAGGAGAAGACAGCAAAACCTACCCAGGCCACCTGATGGATGCCAGTGCCTGGGTACACCACAAAAGGCAGTTTTAGTTTAGACTCATCTCACCCCATTTCCCAAAGTACCCTGGAGGGCAGGCTGAAAGCAGTGAGCAGGATTAGGAACATTTTGGGCTTTCCAGTTACAACCTTTCAAGCCTGCTATGCTTCAGAGCAGGTCTCTGGCAGGCAAAATTCGGGTGCCCATGGTGCCACATGCTAGCAGCAATGCATTACGTGTACTGGAAGATCCAGCACCGTTTACAATGGGAAAGAAGTTTTGCAGCGCAGAAGAGGTGCTGCACAAGTTTCTCCTGGCTGCTAACATCTTTAATCCAAGCTTGTTTCACTGTCTCGACACTAGTGACAGGGAACAAAGCCCACCTAAACAAACATGGATCTCCCCATGACATCCTGGTTTCCAGCTGCTTCCACACTTCCTCATCCAGCTGCTACACGTTGGATAAACTCCCCAAATTAAGTAAAAATACGCTGATACTAAGACCATAGGAAGGAGAACTGAGGGATTTGTTACAAAACTGAGACTTAGAGCAGCAGCCTACCTACCGAGCCAAGGCACATCTAGTTGGGCTTTACTACTCATACCCTTCCATAAGGCTACGTAGAACGGGGGGCTCCTCGCTGCAGTGTCAAGGCCCACGGTAAGGAATATGCAGAACCATGTTTGAGAGCAGACAGCAGTCACATCCTTGCAAGCAAGGATAAAGGCATACAAATGTTTGTGAGCACTGAGGGTTGTCAACAGTCCAGCAGACAGTTGGAAAACAAAGGATATTCAGGGGAACGTATGCTGCCATGGCAGGTGTTTTTTCCTTGAAGGTCTGGGTAGACATGTAGAAGCCTCAGCAGTAAACACCCTCCCCCATAAGCAAAATTCTGGCCTTCAAATACTTCCCAGGTTTTATTGCTCCAGAAAGTCTGTGCGTTAAATCACTATTTGATTTCCACCTCGATTTTTCCAGAAGCAGTTAATCTACTGTAAAATAACAGTATCTAGAAGTCCCATTCCTCCCCTCAATTAAGCCTCACAAGGAAAGCTCAGCTTGATCTGGAGCATCAGCCCTCCCGGCCTCGAGTTCTACCCGCTAGAACTACCAGCAGAGCCAGCAGTCAGACTGGTGCACGCTAGAGGAGAAGCCTCAGGGGAGTGAAGCTTTTCCAGCACACCAGTTGCCCGCTGTGCAGTGCCAGTCACGGCCTACCCGCGTCTCTTACCTATTGCTACAGCAGCCAATGAGATGGGATGGACAGAAATGGCGCCAGCGGAGAAAGGAGGAGTGACAGCAACAAGAGAAAGGGTTAGAAACACACACACAAGGCACAATGAATCCAAAGAGATAAGGAGAGACCAAACAGCACCCCCTCCCCCTGCTCCTGGGCGCAAAAGGCCCAGGTAGGCCCGGCTGTAAAGTAACAAGCTGTGGCAGCAACGGAGCCCTCGCAAGGCACAGCACTGACATGCCATGGTCTGATCGCCAGTGTCGACAGACTGGGGTTCTTTTGAATTTCAGGACTAATTGGGTGTTTAGTTCAGATGAGTGGTATCCACATCACATCATCGGTGTCCACGCTGCTCTGCTAACACGTGGCAGGCCTCAGCAGGGGGGAAAAAAGAAAATCCTCAATCTGAGGCACAGCCTGGGGACCACAGAGTGCCACGTTTCTTCTTCCCTCAGCCTGCCTCACCACAGGGCTGCAAGTCTGAGCGGGCACTGCTATGGCATCGCGCTCATTTGAGGCTGTTTGGGCTGATAATTCTGGCTTGGTCCAGCCAACAGGAAATACACCGAGTTTGACAGAGCTTCAGCACATCTGGAGAGATATGGCACGTCCTGTAGATTCAGGCACTGCTCTATCCAGCTTGCACTTTTTCCATAATGATCAAGAGCTATGAAGCAGAAGTGATGTCTTAGAAGCTCAGAAACAAAACACCTACCCCATTTAAAATGCATGCAGTTTGTCATGTAAGCTGCTCAGTTTCAAATAGCTTATTTTTTAAAAAAATCAAAATTTTAATAATTTTTTAAAATAAATTCTTAAATGCAGGTAGATTCTCCCCGTGACTACATCACTGAAGAACAAGGCACTTCAGGTCACCATAGAGCCCTCCACAGTATCCTGAATTAAATGCATAGTGCTTCGCTTATATTTTTAAGAGGCTGCTTATGCATGCAGCTAGCTGCTGTATAGACAGATGCACTACATGCACTAAAGCCATTCTTCTAAGTTGCAAGCAAAGGAAGTCCAAGTTTTGTGGGGACTGTTTTCTGCCTTTATCAAAGTCAAGGCAAGTGTTGCTTCATTGACTGCCACTTTGCTCTTTAGCATTTGAGCTAGTATGCGCTTATTTAGAGCCTTAAACAGTGAAAGGGGAGGGGTTCTCATTACCACAAATGGCTTTTAATCTCTCCCAGCACAGCCCGAGGCTTTGAGACACTGAAGGGAAGTGCCAAGATCAAGAAGCCTTGAAGGTCAATCGCTCCAAACCCCCACAAAAACAAGGCAGCAGCTCTGCTCCTTTCCCACTCAGCCTACCTCCCAACAAGCTAGATGGGCTCAACCCCCCGCACTTCAGATCTGAATTAAAGATTGGAGTGTTCTATAAATCTATTGGCTCATTGTTTTGAGATGGAACTCCTACAGAGGAGAGTACAAGCTGCCAGGAAAGGCTGTTCCTTTCACTACATCTCTGAAAGTTAGGTAGGGTGCTCAGAGCTTTCAAGTACACCTGGTTCTGATGCTAGCATTCATAAAAGGAAATAAACATAAAGCTGAAGACTCTCAGTTACTTGATTACAAGAAATAACTGTTCTAAGACAACTTGTTTTGTATGGTTACATATCCAAAATTTGTAAGCCAGGTTTGAAGGCCTGTTTCAGAAGGAATCCAACACCTCGGGAGCAAGCTCCATTAGTAGCCATCACCAGCTCCACTTATCACAAGACTGACATTGACACTCACAGAAATTGAACAAAGGATTTTTTATTCAAAGCAACACTAACTCCTGAAGTTCTTGAATCTTTGGCACCTTTTTCCAATAGGAAAAGTTAAGATTGGATCAGGCAGGAAATCCACTTTTCTAGTTTTGCCTAGGCAGCCAGTAAGAAGTACTTTATTACTTGCTGAACAACTCAGTCACTTCACAGGAGGGATGAGCCAAGATAAAAGCAGTGGAAGATCATTACATTAGAACTATTTCACTCTCTGGTTTGCATCTCTATGGCCAGAAGGCCCTTTAAATTAAAAGGCCTTCTTGAATAAACATCAGTTCAAGCACAGTGCAATCTAAGGGGCACAAAAAAAACACCAACAAAATCTTATTGCCAGAAACTGCAGCAACATCATCCCTAGCTCCACATACAATGTTCTCCATTTTATCAGTAATCCAGCCTCATTTGGTTCAGTCACCACACTGTTCATTAATTAGAGGAATTTCCAAGTCAGATCTGGCACATGAATGGCTCTGAAGACCTTCAGCTAGCCGACATTCAAAAGACTGAAACACTACAGTAGAGAAGAGGCAGAACTTCATAGCCAGCAGTTTTCTGCTTCAGAAGTACAAAAGTACAAAGCTTCCTTGGCTCAGCTCCATGTGGAAGATCTGGGATAATTTGGCCATCCTTTGAGCTGGTACCTTACTCCGCTTTAGTCAACTTAGAACAAGAGAGAGTTCAGCTATCACCTAGTGAGCTTATTACAGGCACCATGTTGACCACTGCTACTCCATCAATGAAGCTGTGAAAGCTTTGGCAGGCTGCTAGTTTCTACATTTGTAACCTCCCCTAGACAATTCATGTCCAGAAGGGAAGCTCTCTTCAGACTGCCTTGATTGTTTATTGCTGTGAGATAACTTGTTGCCATGAATTGCACATTCCACCACTATTTATTTTGGAAACCTTGTAAAAATATATTTTTCCTAAACTGGGCAAAAGTATCTCTTGCACTTTGAGAGAATGCTTACTGTGAGCCCGCTTCCATCAGCTGCATTTTGACTTTGCTTCAATTTGCTTCTGCCTAATGCCTAACACTAATGATAGCCACCAGTAGCAGTCCTGCCGTGTGAGAAAGCCACTTAAGGCTTTCACTCCAAACAGCATCACTTGGTATCAGGCTCCTTAAAGCACTACCCACTGCTCATAACACCCCAGTTCTCCTAGGGTTCCTTCTAGGAACTAGCAGCCTAGGAATGAAACATACCCAGTCTAAGTGAGCAACATTTGAAGTGCAACCACATGCCTATACCTACTGAAGGCTTTCAGAGATCCCACAACTTTAATTACCCCACAGAGGTAAGCTTTTTTTTTTTTTTTTACTTACAAGGCTGACATACAGGGTTGGGGCACAGAATGTTAAGTGTACAGAGGCGGTTACTGGCACTTGACACTGCAAGCAAAGACCAGAGGCAGTCTTCTGTATACCCGTACTTGATTCTAGTCATCTGTGTTTGAAACTAGTTCAGAGCCCTGGTTACAATGCACAGCAGACAGTTCCCACATGACTCCTCCTGTAACATTTTAACCATTACAGTTAGGCTGGTAGACTTCTGCAGTGGCAGTCCACAATGGTGAAGCATTTGGAAAAAAAAAACAGACAAAAGGAAGTCCTAGCTTTGCCTGCAGGTTATCCTTTACTACCATCTGGAGGTGATCTGGGCTTAGTAAAAACTTAGCTATTCCTTAACTACGCCTAGAGCAGCAAGTTGAGTTGCAGTCTTACATGCATGCACAGCTAATGCAGAACAAAGCAGCTCTGGGTTGTCAACTGCACCACAGTGAGATAGAAATGCAAAGACCACGGATGCAAGAGAAGCACTTACCCAATGTCATCCCGGTAGACTCGAGAGATTAAAACCTCTCCTTTGTGATTATAGATGAATAAGCCTCCGATCATGTTGGAACTTTAGTCTTCTCTTCCCATGTTGCTTAAGACCTGAAGCAAGAAAGCGCATACGTTAGGCTGCAGGGCAACGAACAGCACAGCAGGCAGACTGACATCCAGCCAGGGCACTGGGAGCTTTTGTCACACATCTCCACAGAAAGCACTTCGTGCAGTGCCCGCGGTGGTGAGGACCTGATCGCTCACACCTCAGTGCCACAGGAGTAATGAACTCCAGCAGACTGCAGGGAAAGCTGAGCAGAGAGCACGCCCGGAGATAACACTGAAGGTCTGATGTTGTCAGCTCCTTCACTAGTTTATATCGTTACACCTGGCCAGGCCAGTACAGGGCTGAGGCCCAGTAGGGCAGTTTGATACTCACTGCCTGGCCTGCCTCATGCTTGCAGGAGGAGAGCACAGAGCTCCTTACGCAGGACTAGAACTGGAAGGCTCAAGACCTGGAAGTGCCTGGCCTCTCTCTTGAACGTGAGGGAAAACAGACCTGGAACTGCAAGGAGATCGGAGACCCTGTATTTCTCCTATGAAGCGTGCATCCCACAGCGACTGCCACACAAATCAGATCACTGCATGGCAGGGTGTTATTAGCAGCAGGTCCACCGTGGTTTGTTACTGCCTGCCTGGGAAGACTGCTTAACTTAAAGAGATAATGGATTCCAGGGCAGCAGCCATTGATCTCGTTGCTCCAGTAATTCAATCTGCTGGATGAGGAGCAATCAAGGGGAGTGCTCCTAAACATCTTTCCAACCAGTAAGTCTACAGAAAACGATTATTTAAGCAGCGTCTTGACAAAAGTTCAACACACCTGCTTGGGACCATAGCTGCCTAGCAGTAATGGGCTGTATTAATAGGTAAAAAAAAGCTAGCTGCAGAGCCAAAACAGAGCAGTCTGCCCATGAGGTGCCACTGGAGCAGATCCCAACCGTGAGCCACTTTAACTGGGGACTGGTGTCTTAGAAGCTACCCCCTTAAACGGATCTTCTCTTTCCGCTGAGATTGGTTTGAAAAGAGCTTCAAAGCTGATAGACATTACTGAGGCACATTTGTGGGTTTTGTTTTTTAATAGACAGCTTCTTAACCAGACCCCCTTCCTGTAGTCACCCACACTCCTACTTCACCCCAGTCCAAGCCCTAGCACCCATTCAAGCAACTGCTTGGCCTGCTTAGCCCAGAGAAGAGCACAAATGTGATAGGGCAAGTCTTGTACCCAGGCCTGGGAACCACCACATAGGTATTTCTCTCAGCTTCAGCACTGGAGAACATTAGATAAGCAACCACCTCCGCTGTGCTGCTGGGGAGATTAGCCTACACCCATTTGTCTGGGGTGGGTGGGAAGGATAGGGACAGGCGAGCCTAGGAACAGATGCTGACAGCAAACCGACACGCCTTTGTTCAGGGACCGCACACACCGAGTTGGAGTGACCTTGCCTCGGATCATCTCAAAGGTCAGAAAAATAAGGGAAGAGCAACACACACAGAGGGTCAGAAAGACTTCCAGCACAGAAGCCTGAGAAACCATCTTCTAACGGTTACATTCAAGAAACTACAGCAGCTGCCTATCTGAAGGTGGTGTTGCAGACGTCAGCTCTGCACTAATACCAGGTTTTTTAAATAGTGCAGCCACTACTCTTAATTTCAGGAAGACAAAAAAAAAAACAACATTTCATTAGTCTTTACACCAACAGCTACATTTTCAGCCATACCTAATGAGCCCTCAGAGAGCAGCCTTACACATACACTTCTCTGCTATGGGTCTTCAGCTTCCAGATGGCTGCTTCCACTCATTACAAGGAAAGAAAATACCAGAAATAGTCAAGTCAAAAATAGTGAGAAACTGAGGTGCAGTTTTCCCAAAACTCAGTGAGCTTTCTGGCTTTTCCTCCCACATTTTGCTGGCTGTGTCTCTGGCTATTATCAGGCTGCCTCCTGACGCTTGTCAGTGGCTTCACGTCACTGTCATCACCAGTTTTTGATGGCCTGAGACTTCACCTAACACAGAGAAGTCTTAAAAATAACTTTGAAGACTATTTTTGCACCAGTGAAACAGTTATACTAGGATCTTAACACACTGGTTACACTTTAACCCTTGGATGCTTCTGTCTTAACATTGCCAAGTTCTGAAACCTCACCTAGAAACAACTTAGATGTACTTCCACTAGTGACTCCTAACTTCAGGGTACATCCCACCTGCTCCCAGGACAAGTATCTTGTACCACCATGCAGAAACCAAACCCATTAACATAGGGGCATGAGATTCCCATGGAATTACAGAGCAAGAAAAGTCTTCGGAAGCTTCTCAGTGCCCCACGTGGGGCAATGAGGCTAGGCCCACATCCCCACGCCAGCAAAGACTGTTCAGTTGGCCAACAGAACAAGACCAGGCTGTCAAGTCGAAGGAAGAGGCTGCATCACAGACCCACGGCTACCCCCACAAAACTCACAGCCCTAACAGGCACGCATAAGGCCACCGAAGAGTAGAGCACAGGGCTCAGACCCAGAACACAAACATCTATTTGAACAGACGCCCGGCAAGTCTGGCAGATGCTGCTGCTGTAATTCAGCAGCCATTTGAAAGGCCATTCACACGGGCCAAACGATGAAAACAGGAACCGTTAGACAGTGAATGCCACTTGTTGCCTGCTCTAAGAAATTCTTTCCTAATTATTTATTTCTTTTCCATCTCGGACAAGAGACAAGCATGTCTTTCTCAGACTGCTGCAGTGGTGGCTTCCACATTTGGGTATGGACCACTGCTTCCAAACGTGAAGCAGTTTTTGCATCTTCCTTCAGACTTATGTTGTGTAGAAAGGTTTCCTGGAAGCTTATGCAACTGGCCAAAGCCGGATCGTGCGAATCCTACAAAACCTTTCCAGAAGATTCCTAGAAAGCACATCCTAGTCTTTAAAAAGTAGTAATCTCCCTCTTGGGCTTTAATGCTGCTTAACTTATTTGTTCCACTATTTTTAGCACAAAGGAAACATCTGCTTTGATGAGCAACAGGATCAGACACACAGCATACAAGACAGAGCACCTTGCAAGCATGACAACTGCTTCCTGAAAGCCTCAGTTTAACTATTTACTGTTTCACTGATGGCTGATCAAGCTTCTTGCCAAAAAATAAAAGCTTTCTGTTAGGAAGATCCAGGTATTTTCAGCGGTGATAGAGATAATGAGGTTATCCTTTCTTTACACTAGGTTAGAACGTGTTCTGTAATAAGTTACAGACAGAAGTGTCAGAATTTTTAACTGCATCACAATAACCAGGCAGCAGCGTCAACTGCTGGCTTACACATTAGCAAAAGCACATTAGATGAAGAGTAGATACAGAGTGATCCAAATGCTTTTAGTCTTAAAGCTCTTTGTCAACACAAAGAAATGCCAGGCTTCATCATACAACTATACTGAGAGCTGAGCCTGGGCTTTGAACTTCTCACGTGCAGTTAGCTCCTAGCTGAGCAGACTGCACTAGTTAGGTTAAGAGCCATGTTGGTTCACAGTGCAGTTCTGTCAGCCCAGTGTCTTGCCTCCGGTGTTGGCAATAAAGGGACAGAGATAACAGAAGGCACAGGTCAGGAAGATACTTCCCAGCAGATCCCTCAGCAAGGCCATGTTTATTTAAGAACACCCAATGGCTCTTCTTAAGAGTATTTGCCCAGCCTTGTCTAAAATCTGTGCATCAGCAGCATCCCGTTGCAAAAAACACACTGTGCAAAGAAACTTTTTTGTTTAAAATCTGCTTTTTCTTTCCTCCCCCAGCTTTAAAAGCCTCTAGTTTGTGTACAGAAACAAGGAGTGAAGCACTAGCCCTCATGCTCTCCTTCCAGGCCAGTCAGGATTGCGTAGATCTTCTCTACTGCCTTCATTGACTCCTTCCCAGGACAGTACGTTCCCACCTTCCTCAGCTGCTCTCCACAAGGAAGCCGCTCTAAGCTTTGGTCTCTCTCAGTGCCTTCCTCTCAAAGCTTTCCTTCTGGAAGGAAATTCAAAACCAAACATTACTGGAGACGTAAACAAGCCATGGTATAGATAGTATAACAATCCGGCTTTGATCTCTTTTTTTAGTGCTTGACTTTTTAAAGGAAAAACAAAACTCAGTGTTAACTCCCAGACCACACTGAATTCAGTCTTCAAAATGACTGCCCATGTTACAGGTGAAGCAGGATTTGCCTTTGCTCCCTAGCCTGATTTAGCCAAAGAATCAGGACTGCTCTGCCAGTTGGTTTTACAACGGCAGTCTGCCAGCATAAACATACCTGGGAGATGCTCACTAGCGTTATTTCACATGCAGTAGCAGCTTGCCTCCATAGGATTTTCCTCAAGCCTGGAGAAGCTGCAGTTCTACAGCTCTACAGACTGAACCCAAATCCACATTTAAGTGCAATTTACCTAAGTCAGTTTGATGCAGCGGTGCCGTCCTTTCACCCTGCCTTCACCAACCCATCCATGGTGGGGGTTCAGGGAACGTGACGATATTCCAGGCTTCTTAGCGAGCCCAGCATTTTGCTCCCTCCCCACTACAGCTACTTCCATCAGCTAATCAGACCACGTAGCCAGCTGGGAAACTCAAGAGGTGGCACAACTAGCCCAAGGATATATGAACCGACGAGAAGAAAGCTATACAAAGAGCACCATGCATGAGAAAGTTGCTTAAAGCTTAGCAAAGAGAAGGGCTCTTTAAGATGACAATGGCTCTCCTTGAAGCTGCTGCAGTGAAAATAAGCCTGCTTTGTTTTGATCCTCTCCTTTGTGTTTCGCTATGAGTCTCGTAGATATCGGTTTCAATCACTTCAAGGTTACACGGCAGCTAGAATGAGTTTTTAGTGAGGCACTCCTGACCTGGTAAGATCATCCCCATGTTTTAGGATAATGAAGAGTTTTCATTTGCAAAGCTGGTCTGAGAAGAGCCCAGCGCTTGCAACAGTTCAGAACTGCAGCGAACAGCGCTCAGATTAATCTGAGACTGACATTCGGTGACTCACGGCTGTTGGAAGCAGAAGGCCCCAGAATAAGAAACCCACCACAGAGCCGGGTTCATCTGCTCGCTGTGCACAAGCAGCATGACTCAGAGAGCTTCCCAGTAACAGCCTTGCTCAATCAGCTTTCTATGACTCACTCTGCTCCTCTCCCCAGCCAGCCTTTCGTCTGCCCTGCGCTGTTTTGAGTTTCCTCAGGCTAACAGCTCATTGCAAGACAGTTTAAGAGCAAAGCCCATCACTTTTTAACCGGTTCTCTTTCAGTGCCTGGAAGCCAAGGTGACTAGCTGAAGCCTTTGGCTTAATGGTCTGCCAGCTGCATTTTCAGCCTTGTGCAGCTACGTTCCTTCTGCTTCACCAGCTCAAACATAGGGTGACCCACTCCGCGCTGCTAGCCACAGCCTTGTTTTCTAGCTACAGTATGGATGGATTTATTCTACTTCAGGTGCAGAGAAGATCCATAAGAATACTGAATTTGCACCAGGTGGTGACAAATCACCTTAATTTAGGAACAATGGTCCTGTCCCAACAGCCTCTTCATCCTTCAAGCAGCTAGCCACTAGGGTAGGGGATCAAACCTCTGAGCCGCTCCTACAAATGCCTAAGGCCAGCACGCTTCCTGCCCCGCTGCCAAGCGCTCACATTCCAGTGCACTTCCATTTCAACCCATAAATAGAAGGCAGAAGCATCCTGAGGAGCATCGTGGACAGACCACATACTTGAACACACTTATAAACACACGAGGAGTTAAGGCTACATGGAAATGCTGCTCCACTCAAGTGAAAGTGACAGCACCAAAGCACACCTTTTCAGAAACTGTGAAGAAGTTACAACCCAAAGACAGCCCACAACAAAAAAGGAACATGAAAAAATTCCGGGATGTGGATTTCAATGCATTTCAGTAGCTGCACAACTAAAAAGGAGCAGGATTAGCTGGACCTACAGTGACTGACATGGAGATACGCACCCTGTGAAAAGAAACAAATGTCCTCTTCTCCAACCACTTCCCTGCTCATGCTGTGCATTTGGGAACGTTCCTCCCTCAAACCTCCGCGACACGTCAGACCGAGCCCCAGCAGCCAGCATGCAGCGGGTTAGCTGCAGAGTGTGACCAAGGGAGAAGGAAAAACGCAATAAAAGCACGGTATCTCAGAAAGGCTTTTGTCTACCATCATAGATGGAAAATGCTCTGTTTATTGGGTCTGACCTACAGCCAGTTTCTTTCTGAAAGCCATCAGACTTTGCCCTTGCAGACTGCACTGTGCCACGCGTTAGGAATGCGTGTCGGCAGTCAGGAGCAGAGGCTCGGTGCGGCCGTATCCTGCTGCTGGGCTGGGAACTGCCTGGCAGTGATGCACTAACCCAGTGTTCAGCAAGCAGGGCGCGGGTAATTCCCTCCTCAGCATCCCAGGAGCCCAGCTTTCCACTTGTACTGCCTCTGCCTGGATTCTGACCTCGTACAGGTGTAGAAGTGAACATACAGCATGAAGCCTTCTTAGACTAAAGAAGGCAGATGTAGGGAAGGGACTGACAAGTACAGTTTGTTCCCTCTGCAGCAGTTTCTCCCCTTCTGTATCTGCAACAACACTTCTGGAAACGCCACATGGAGCAGGACCATTTCTCCAGTTGTTGTCCAGTGTGTAGGTCTCACACATTCTCTCTGCCCAAGAACCACCAGAAAGAGAAGCGCCACTTCAGTACTGCAGTCAGCAATCAGTAGGGTATGAAGGACAAGCCTGAGTTCCAGCCTAAATCCCAGATGCACACAGACATTCAAACAAGTGATTTTCTCCAGCACTCATGTCCCATAACTTGAAGCGTTCAAGTGACACCACAGAGCCCATCAATCCTTCCTGCTCCAGCAGGAACAGTGCTAGCTTCAACCAACACCGCAGACTCCGGAGCACAGCCGTCTGCCTTTTGTAACTGCATTTGCAGAACTGAGCACAAAAAAGCTGATCTGCTCAAACTCACTGCTCGGGAAAAAACAAGGAATTGCTACTCAGTTTTTGACAGCGGAATGAGGCAACACGCCTACAGGAACTGCAGCCTCACATCCAGGCAAGAGATGCTTGCTCTAGCCCTAAGAATGAGGTACTGCCTGGAGGAAACCTGTCACTAGCAGCGTGCCTACAGCCTGCAGGCCTGTAGCAGTACGCAGCCACCATACAACCCGAGCATCTATTGGCATTTTTGCGACAGGAAAGAGCGGATGCAGCTGTCTGTAACACCCCAACAGTTTCTCAAAGTCGCCCTTCAGCACAGCCAGCACCTGCTGAGCTCTCCATCCATTTTTAAAGCACACCTTTAGCACCAGCTGTATTTCATCACGCCAGATGTGTGTTTGTTTGCTGCTCTCACCAAGATCCAAGGGGACCTCTGCTTGCCTGCAGACAAACCCACACTAGCCACAGCCCCGCTGCAAGACAAGTTGTTGGCTTCACTGAGCTTCCTTGGCCACCAAGCACAGGGGCTGAACGATGCAGAGTACTCAGCAGTCAGCCCAAGACCCCGCCACTGCAGGGCGAGAAGTTTCCTCCCAGCACAGCCATCGCTCGGCTTGAAGGAGAAGAGAAGACAATGCTTATTTCTCTAACCTATGCCGCACGGCTGGGAAGCAGCAATCACAAGTCAGTCAATAAGCTGGTGTAAAGCAACCAACCCATTTAGCAGTCTATTAAAAGAAAGTTGGGGTTCTGACTTCACAGTAAGTCCGCCGTGCATTAATGAGCTTATCCAAGTAAGCAGTTCAAGGTACATTAGCTGTTCCAGCTCTCATCCAGGAAGAAGCCAGCGCTCACTCGGAGGACTGAGGGCAAGTCAACTGCAACCATTCCTGCATTCCGAAGTCACTACGGTCTTGGACAAGTGACAGCAGTTGAAGCAGGAAGGGGAATAGTCAGGATGCTCCGGCAAACCGGAGTTCCTTAGGAAGCCAGTGTTGCCAGGCTGGCACTAGCGTTACCAAACCAGAGGCTTAAGGCTTCCACCCATGTCATCACCCCACCAGCTAATCCGAGCACCTAAGCTGAGCTCAGAGGGCTGCATTAGCCACCTTCCAGGAGGCCACGGGCTGTGCCTGGTTTTAAAGAGCAGCTGCAATCACTTCCATCCTGGGGAAGCCAGGCTGCGTGATTTAATTAAGAAGGATACCATGAGCTAAAGAGCTACTGAGATAAACCCATCAGATTCGGAGGAACCGTTCCTATTTTAAACCCAATCCCATAAATCCGCACAACCAGTGGGCAGCAGAAGCAGCACACTCAGCTCTTACCAGGCTGTCCTCCTACAGCCTGCTTCTGCGTGCCACGCAGCACGCAGGCAGTCTGGTGGGCAATGAGAGAAACCCCTGACAGAGGGAAACGTGGCAAGCACCCTTACCCTGGTAAAACACCACCAGAACAGCGTTTAACGCACCCCTCTGCCTTATTTCTATTCACCTTCTAACACAACAGGCTGCAGATACGAGCCGTAGCCCAGCGCAGACCACCAAGGGCCTAGGTGCCTCGGCTCGCCAACGTACCTCGTTCTGCTGTTCCTGTGGAGCAGGTAACTGCCTTTCACATTCTGTGCCTCAGCCTGCAAACTTCTAGCTAAGCTGCCAACCTGCTGAGATCAAAATAACACATTGCTTATTCATAGCTTTTGATTCTGCAGGTCACCCACTCAAGGAAAACAGCTGACTCTACTGCTATATGTTGGCACCCTAGGCTGCGCTTCTGTCCACCCTTGAGTTACGCCTAAGGCCATCCCCAGAACACACCAACAGCCTTTAGCGCTGCAAGCTCAGAAAACTGATGGAAGGCCTTGTCACATCCCTGCACCACGGAGTGATAACGCCAGGAGAAGTTGAACTAGGGTCACAGGAAGTTTCTTTACAAAAAGAAGTTTTGTTCAGTGACTATTCCCATTCCTTAAAGAGAGAAGCCAAGATACCATCAACCCCCGGACAGCGTTTCCTGTCATCTGCGCTTCAAAAAAACGGAGATGCAATTCTTTGCAGCCTCAAGACTCAACGCTTCAAAGCCTAGAATTGCGTTATCTCAGAAGTAGGGGAGAAGCCGGCCATAACACCCTTCAAGGGTATCTCAAATGCTCTCCCTGGAGGGAAACAGGGCCAGCCTGCAGCCCAAAGAACACTGGGTACCTTGTCAGTAGATGTCAGTAACATGGCACTGCCTACAGAGGAGAAATGATGCCTCCCCTCTGACAGGGAAAATATGGAAGCAGGCAGCTTGGCGGCATCTCATCAAGCTGGAGGTTGTCCCTGCAAGCAAAACTCACAGGGACAAGCCTAGCTTCTACTAGAGGAAAAAGCAGTAAGCACAGTTCTGACAGCATCCACGTCGCCCAACAAGAATGATGCCCACATGAGCCCATATGGGGTTAGAAACCCATAACGCCCAGACCTGTGAGCCACCAAAACCATCCGGACTTGCCTATCTGGGAAAGTTCCAGGCTCAGATTTTGGCAGCCCCAGGCGAAAACTTCACAGCAGCTTTGTCATACTAAAGCAAGCAGCTCTCGGAAGCACGCAGCTAAGAGGGAGAAGACGAGATGAAAAGAGTCATTTCCTACCGGGGAGAGAAATCAGCTGCAGCGGCCGATAAACAGAGGCTGTGTTTCCTGCAGCCCTGCAGGCTCCAAAGCCCAGGGAAGGGAAGAAAGGAAGCGGGGAGGCATCGGGGGAGCTGTTGGAGCGGGGCCCGCTCTCGGCACGGCGCCGTTCAGCACCAGCAGCGCTGCTCCCTGCCTCGGTGGGTTCTCCACGGAGGAAGGCAGAGGCTGGGAGCCGTGACCCAGCTAATTCGGGCTCGTATCTCGTGGAGGAGCGTGAGGGAAGTCCCTGCCTGGCCCCGGCACCAGACCTTTGCTCGGGCTGACCGAGCCCGCGGGCGCAGACCTTCCCTGTACGCCCGGTGCCACTCAGGGCTCCTCCGTCCCCACCCGCACCCAGCCGCACGACAGGGGGCCCGACCACCGCTGCACAGCCACGAAACGCCCCCGCACACCAAAAAATAATCAGAAAAAACGGGCAGAAAACGGCCCTGAGCCGGATCCAGGCGGCGAGGCCGGGGTCACGGCGCTGCCCCTCATTGACAGAGAGCCCACCCGGGGGAGCCCCGCTCCCCTCCCACAGAGCACAGCCCGCCCGCGGGGCGCCCCCAGACCGCCCCGGACCCCTCCCCGCTCCTGTCAGAGCCGCGGGCCCGCAGCCCCACACCCGCGGCAGGCGCTCAGGGAGCCTCCACCCACCATCCCCCGGCCACCACCCGGCCCCAGGCGGCATAGCGAGCCCCCCCCATCGCAGGAAAGTTGCCCGGAGGGAAGAAACGGGCGGCTCGGCCCCGGCAGAGCGCGGAGCACCGGCGCGGAGCCCCCTCACCTGCCGCCGCCCGCCCGCCGCTCCGCCGCCCAGCGCCCAAGATGGCGGCGGCCGCCCCCCCCCTCAGCGCCCCCCCTATCACTGCAGAGCCGCCGCCGCGCATGCCCCGCCCGCGCCCCTCCGCTACCGCGCATGCGCCGAGGGCAGGGCGGCCGGCGGGACTGCTCGGTGAGGGCGGGCGGCTGCGCGCGGTGCCTGCTGGGAGTTGTAGTCCTCCGGCGGGCCGGGAGATGGAGGACGGGCAGCGCCGAGCCCACCCGGGGGGCGTTTGGCGGCGCCGCGGGGCTCCCCCCGAGAGCAGTGTGTCAAGGGGGGGCTGCCCCCAACCCGGAGGGGCTGCAAGCCACCGTGCTGCCGGTCCCCGCTGCCCCGCGTGGCGCTGAGACGCCCCCATGGCTCGCCCTCGCCCCAGCAGGGCGGCCAGCGCCTGCCTGCAGCCCCCCGGGGAGAGCCCCCCGAAAAGGGGGACCCCACAGAAAGGGGGGACCCCACAGACAGCGCGGGGGGGGGGCACAGAAATGGGGGAGCCCTTCATAAAATGGGGGACCCAGGGAGCCCCGTCCCACTGGGGGCTGGCCGTGGAGAGGACAGAGGAAGGAGGCTGAGGGGAAAAAACCACCACCACAAAGCAGGAGTCCAATAAAACTATGTTTATAAATAAAAACAAGGAGGTTGGATTCGTTCGTATAAAACCCAGCGGGCAGGCAAGGGAGCGAGGGGTGGCCAGGGAGGCTGCTGGGTGGCATGAGGACAGGGGCGAGAGGGGATGGGCTGCGGCGTGCTGGTGCCTCCCCGCTCCGGGGGCAGCGGGCGCTGGGCGAGCTGAGCCCACGGGGACAGGAGAGGCTCCAGGAGACGAAGGGATGGCACGTGAGAGCTGGCAGAGGGGTGGCGGGGGCCATGCGGACCCCGGAGGAGCAAAATACATGTCATCTCTGAAGTATAAAACTGCAAACGCGAAAGACCAAAGGAGGCAACGCATGCGGAGGGAGCTGTGGCGCCGAGCGGAGCTGAACGTACCGACGTACCGAGCTTGGCACGGGGCAGGGGCTGCCCCCGGCCCCTCTCCTTCCCACACCCCGGGGAGATAGAAGAGGAAAGGCTCCAGGATCCATGAGAGGAAGGAAGAAGGGGAAGGAGCGCTGGAGCAAGTGGACTCGCCTCGCTGCATGCACCCCTGCACTCTAGGCCCCAGCCCAAAGAGCTCCCCCCGGGTACCGTACGCAGGCGGGATGGTGTGGGGCAGTGCCAGCGCTGTCCCTCCTGGCAGACAAACACCGGGGACTTCCATGTTCCCCAGAAGTGTGACAGCAAACCCTTGGTGCCCTCCCTCTCCCCTGGGCTGCACCCCGGCTCTTGAAGAGCTCATGCTGCTGAGCGGCAGGGTGATGGCAAGTCTGAGCCTGGACACAGCGGCTTGAGGGACAACCCCTACAAACGAGAGGGGCAGCAGCATCGGGGGAAGGAGGGCGAAGAGGTCCCCAAGGAGGCTCCCCCAGGCCAGGCGAGCTTCCACCCCCACAGCCCCAAGACACCCACAGGGCAGCGCCAGGCACAGAGCTGGCCCAAAGGGGAGGCAGGAAGGAAGGGGCAGCGTCTCTCCCCTCCTCTGGAGGCACTGAAGCCCTGGAACATTCACGCGTTGGCCAAAAAGGCAACTACAACGGGATTGAAAATGCATGTAAGGCTGGGCCTCGCTCCCCTCTCAGGGCGTCTTCCGCTAGGGGGAGAAAAGCAGCCATCTTCAGCGCCATGCGCGCCCAGCGCCCTTGGAGCTCCGTGTCCTCCTGTCGGGCCACGCCACGCTCCAGCTCTCCCCCCTGCGGGCGGCAGGCTCAGAGAAAGTCAAACACCCCGTAATTCTTTGCTGCTTGATAGAAGAAACACAAAAGGGTGAAAAGAAAGAAGAGATGTTTAGGGCGGAAGGACCGAGAGGCGGCAGCGACACACGGGCAAGCAGCACAGGGCGCTGGGACGGATGCGGATTAATGGGGTTAGAGAGGACGGCAGGAGGGAATTACCATCGGCAATACACAAGTCTGGTGGCGGGATGGGCTGGCAGCGCTCAGCAGGCCTGCCAGGCCCGTCCACCCCGCTCGAGGAGGGATTAGAATCAAGGTTTAGTTCCATTTATTTTTTTTTCCCTTTTTTTTCTTTTAGTTATCAAGACCAAAAAAAAAAAAATCCCAAAAAAACAAGGGGTGAAGCCAGGGCTGGTCCTAGGAGACAAACGACGGGGATGGAGGGGGGGAGGAAGGAGGGGCAGCAGACAGACAGGGGACGGGCGCTTCACATTACATCCACAAAGAACTCACTGGGGTTGCCCATGGCCATTCGGAAGGACTGTCTACTGGCTGTCAGTTCTGGGGGCACAGAGGCCAGGTCGCGGCCCGGCGGCGCCCCGGGGGGCCCCATGGCTGAAGGCGGTGGTGGCATCAGCAACATGGGGGGGCTGAAGAGAGGGGGGAGGCCGGGCGGCCCGTACGACTGCTGGCTGTGGTGGCTGCGGATGCTGTGAGCCAGGGAGTGCTGGCTCCGCTGGCTGTGCTGGCTGGCGGGCACCGAGCGCTCGCTGGCCGCGCGCTCACGCCGCATGCTGCTCCTCGTGGTGTGGTCCGACTCGCTCCCGCTGCCGCCTGACTTGGACTCCCCGGTCTTCTCTCTCTCCTTCCTCCTCTCGCTGCCGCTGCGATTGGAACCGCTGCTCCGGCTCCCTGCGAAGCGCACGGGGCAACGTTAGGTGACAGCTCTGAGAGGCCAGGAGTAAAAAGGAGCCTCCTCTAGGCAGGAGAGGACTATGGCACGCTGCGGCACAGTCCCTGCTCTCAGTCTGTGAGTTCTGAGTCCCGTAACCCTCCCGGGATGCACCTAAATGAAGGCTTTTACTCTGGCTCCCACCATGCACAGGCATTTGTCTAAAGGAGCAACCTTTTCCCGCTGTTACCCCGTACTGAACAAGGCACCTGCCCACAAAGGCACATTTTTGGGCCTTTTCACTCACCTTCACTGTGCTGGCTTCCTGCACTGCCCCCTCCATAGCTGTAGCCTGGGTCAGGGAAGCCGGGGTGGGGGTTGTAAGGGTGAGGCGGTGGATACTGATACGGGAAAGCCATAGGCCAGGGTGCGGCTCCTGGGTGTGGGAGCGGAGCCAAAGTGTCCTGATCGGAGGCACCGCTGGAGCCATCGTGATCGTGGAGGGACAGATTAGCCATGTCTGCAAGAGAGAAGAGGAGAGGGTTAAGCTAAGTGTAAAGAGCCACGTGTGATGAAGAAGCTCCGTGTCCACCCTAATGGGGATAACGAGGGGGTAAGGCAAGCAGATGAAAGAAGCTGGCGCTCTCCCTGCTAGGCAATATAACCATTTGTGCTTCCTGGCTGCACCACAGCCAGGCTGGGCAAGGCAAAGCTGTCGCTGAAACTGAGAAACCAGCTTGGTGGGAAAGGACCACACCACAACATCTTCCCCTACCAATTACTCCCCCCATCCCTCTCATCTGAGTGGAACCCAATTTTCTGAGCACCAGCCTCTTGCCAGCGCTGGAAGTTCAGAGCCCGAAAAGCATCAGGAAAGACTCAGATTCTGCTTTACCCAGGTGACAAGGTAACAAAGCAGGTGACATTGTCAACACTGCTTCCAACTTCACAGCTCCATCAGCATGATAAAGGAGCTGGGATATTCTTCATCACACTCTACCAGCATCCGTAGAACAAGCGGCCCAGCCTGGTGGCACTAGCTGTGGCTATGTCCCCACAGTATCAGAGAGGACCCGCAGGACCCTGTCCCACCCCTATCCTCCCCCTCCCACCCTCTCCAGACCAGAGCCAAGTTCCATACTTCCGCAGAGGTCCCCGAAGATGTAATAGCACTGTTCAGAGAAGGTGATCTTGTTGACGGTGTGTCGGATGTAGCCAGCCTTCAGCAGATTGCTGGCATATTTGCGGGATTCGCGACGGTCTGTAAAGCCCTCCACGTGGTGATAAAGCCAATCCACCACGTCCGAACCTGCCACCAAACATCAGAGTTAAATACAGCAAGGGAGAGGAAGACAGCAGCCCTTGAAGCAGTGGGCCACAACTATCCGTGACAGCCACAAGTTCAATTTGTGACCCTGGCCTGCTTAACAGTCAGTTTACAGTGAGGAGATGCTCCCTTCATGAGCATTTGCTTGGGAAACAGCCCCCCCGCTCTCCACTCCCCGCCCCTGCTGGAGGCGGCACGGTCTCTTACCGATGAAAGCATTGGGGATGGTGATCTTCAGCCACATGCGGTCACGCACCTCCAGGCCCGACTCTGGGGAGGCCATGGCTTTGACAATGGTGGCCATGTCACTGTGGATGGACAGGTGAAAGTCATCGAGGCCTGTGGTGTGGACAAAGGGAAAGGAAGCGGAGATGAGAGGGGGCAGAAAAGACCACAGCGCCACGTGGAAGAATCACATACACGGGAGGAATGGGCCAGGGAACAATACATCGCGGACAGCCCCAGGGTGCATGCTGGCGTAACCCCCCTCCAGCCTTCCAGTGCTGTCCTTCACAGGCCAGCTGTTGGTTTTTTTTGCACAGGTTCTGTGCAAAACCCAAGTTAGAGTCTCCATTCTTGCAGCCAGTCTCAAGCAGTTGAGATCCAAAAGCTGCCAACTGAGCCCACGGAGTCCAGCACGGGAATTCATCGCTCCCCACAAACTTGAAACAAACTCCTGTCTTTTTGCCCCACTTGAACTGTCTAGACGCTTGCTTCAAGGTTCTGCGTACTAGAATCACCCAACACACTGAGAAAGCAACCAAAAGAGTCCTGTGCTCAGCAGGTCCCCACACCACTGCAAGGGTCTTTGCTCCCAGCAGCCTTGTCCATCCTGCCCTGTCTGTTGCCTGGGAGGGCCTTGCTCAAATTTAATCCCTCTGGCCTCACGCTCTCAGCTGGTAACTCCCCGACTGCTCTCTGAGCCTTTTTCTCTGCAGCTGCCACAGCTCCTGGATTGCATCCAGGATCTTCTGCTCTCTTTAAGCAGAAGACAGAAGAATGGGGTATAAATTCACCCCGCCAGAACTCGTGTTGATCCAGGCACCTGCCTGGTGAGAGCTGTCTCCCTCCCAGTCCCTCCGCAGGGCAGCCCTGGCCCGGCCCAGCTGTCCCCAAGCAGATGTATTGCTCCCCTCAGAGCACAGTGAAGGCGTGGAAGCCGTGCAGCGGGAGGAGCACGGAGGCACAAGAACTTACGTTCGGTCTCTGGGATGGAGCTGGTGATGGAGGAGCTGGTGGAAGTGATTGTGCTCATGGATGGACTCATACCGTACGCTGGGTAGGTGCCAGTCATCGCTGCCGTGTGAGACACCCAGGCTGCCGGGTCAATGGGCCGGATGGGCTCACCTGCAACGAACGAAAAGTCAGTTAGCAGCTCTAAGAAATTATTTCCTCATCAAATCAGCCTCTGGGGGAGGGACAGGGACTCAGCACAGCCCATTGCATCCCCAGCATCTGCCGGGACTCACCCGGATCGGAGCATGGAGAGTCTGGCCCAGCCCAGATCCGCTGGGGAGCAACTGGGAGAGAAAGAAGAGAGGGAGGGTCAGCAGGACAGGTGCAGAGGGAGAGATCCCCCTATGGCTCAGGGAGGGGTTTCTCTTTCCTCTGGCGCCCCGAGCAAGTGACCTCCCTGCCCCAGTGAAACGCGTCCCCAGCGTGATGTGGGAAGGAGGGCTGGGCTTGTGGGCATTTTGGCCTGGGAATTGGACATAGCAGCCTCCCTAGAGGAGAGCTGAAACCCCACCAAACCCCGATTCAGTGCCACGTGGAGTCACACACACACAGAAGGAACAAGACAACAACCAAGTAAGTGCTTAAGGCAGGGCTCTCACATGAGCTGGGCACCAGCGTTAAGGGTGGGTCAGCTATCCACTTACTCCTGGGTAACGAGAAGCAGCCTCGGGGGCTGGGGTCCCAGCACTTGGCCACCGTCAGGGTGATGGGCCTGCAGCAAAAAGGCACAAGTTAGAACAAGAGCCTGGTGGCACAACCCCCCCGTGACCCACTGACATTGCTGTATGCTGGCTCTCTCCTGACAGATGGGGAGAAGCTGCCAGTACAGCGTCCTTGTGCCTCCCCAGCTACAGCTTTCCTCAGAGGCATGGACAAAATGGAGCAGTAACCCTCCTGTTAGCCAGGCTACGCAAAAAGACAACGCAGTATCCCCAGAAAAAGGGACCCCAATTTGTCACCACCCTGTTGGCTCCAATTCCAATTGGGAATGAAAATCTAGGAATCAAAGCAAGGCCAAAATCTTAAGTTCTGGGTTCCTGCACACCTGCTGGCAGACATGACTCGCACACCCCAAGCACACCCCAAGCAGCTGCTTACGGAGGGAGGAAACACCCTAGGTACCTACCCCGGCTTGTGCACGATCTCCCTCAGCACCCGCACGGCATCATCGTTGCTCATGTTCTCAAAGTTGATGTCATTCACCTGCAAACAACACAAAGGGGTGAGTCCCAGAGATGCGACCAGAGGCTGAGCTCCCCGCTGAGCACAGCAGTGACTCAGCTTCCCTCTTCCAAGAGCTTCCTGGGTTTAGGCTGCCAAAAGCACGCGGGGAGGCTTCTGGGTCTTTTCTTGCTGCTCTCCCAGTATCAAAGAGGGAAGCACGTGGGCGTGAAGTACCTGCAAGAGCATGTCTCCTGGCTCAATCCTGCCATCGGCTGCCACAGCACCGCCCTTCATGATAGAGCCAATGTAAATGCCTCCGTCCCCACGTTCATTGCTCTGTCCCACAATGGAAATGCCCAGGAAATTGTATTTCTCTGCAGGGGTGGAAAGAGAAAGAAGTAAGACATCAGAAAGCAGCAGGCACAGGCAGCCCTAACCTCAGATAAACCACGTAGTAATAACGGGCACTGGCACCCATCTCTCTCCCAGGGAGACCTCCTGGGATGCAGAGAAGCTCTTGAGACATCAGCGCTTCAAGGCAAGCCACTTTCCTAAGGAACCCATCCCTCACACCTCCCCGTATGTGCTCTCTTTGCCCCCTCCCCAGTTCCTTCTCCCCCACCCCACCTCTCTCTGGAAGGACCGCAGGCACACCTCCCACTCACCCATGTTTAGCGTGACAGTGATGATGTTCAGGGACATGGTGGAGTCTGTGATGCTGCTGAAGGACGACGACTGCAACAGAAGTGAAACACGAGATGTCCTATGGTGCCTTGGTACCCTTCCCAGCCCCAGCCCCCTCCACCTGCACTCCTTACAACCCCCATGGCACCACAGCCACAACCCACAACTCCAGCCTCATGCTAGGAGCTTTACAGAACCAAAGGGCATCAGCACAGCCCATACGACCCCTCCACAGCCAGAACGTCTGTGGTCCCACCTCAGACGCTACATTGGCCCCACTGAAGGGTCTGCAGTGTTTTACGAAATCTCACTGCTTGAATTCAGCCCTGGAGCACTAAGTGGAGAGATCCACCAGGCAGCCCGCTCTGCCCTGCACAGCCCTCCCTGGGGATCCACAGCCCCCAGGTACCCGCTCAATGCGTGGAGCCTTCTGTTTCCGCCGGCGTCGCTTGTGCCTCCTCATTAGACGGGAAGCGCTGCTTTGCTCTGTTGAACTGCTAAACCTAGAGGCAAAAGCCAGAGTCAGCTCTGCTGCTGCTGGTGGTGGCTCTGGCAGCAAGTCGCAGAAAAGGGCACAGAGGATTGCAGGGGAAGAGAAGGGCATGTTTGTGGGGGACAAACAGCATAGGAGCCTGCTGGGTGAGCTCTGAGATGACAGCAAGCCTGAGCATGGACGCTGGAGGCCAGAATTACTATGCCCTGCAATGGCATCTCTGCGCTGAGAGGCAGGGGGCAGCCAGTGTTCTGCTAAGATCTAAGCTCTCCTACCTGCTCGTGGAGTCATCTTCATCTGAATCGAAGAAGCTGGTGGTCTCCAGCTCACTGCTCATGAGCGTGGAGGAGCTTTCGTACCCGCCCAGGTCTCGGCGCCGCTCTCCCTTCACTGTACCGTTCACCCTGGGTGCTATGAAACAAGACGACTCAGCGTGCTTGAGACAGGCCACGGGGAAACACCCCCTTTCCCTCTGCAGGGCTCACAGCAACCTTCTCAGAATTCATCTGGCCATCAGACACCATCTAGTACAGCCAGGCTCTGAGTCCACCCTGGGATCAGATCCATTTTCTGCGGGTTACCAGATCTATCCCACTAGAGGATGGGCCACTAGGAACAAGGCTGCTAAAATCGTGGAAGCCTGCTGCACTGGTCCCTTGGCAGAGCAAGGACAAGCACAGCATGACAAGGCTCCAGCACACTCCACTTTTCAAGTAAGGAGAGAGACTTTGGTGTCTCTCTCTTGCCCCTGAGACTTCTACAGGACACGTCTCCTTTGTCCCCAAAGGTTTCATCACCAATGCAACACGAGGGACACATCCTGCCTCCAACACAAGGTCTTTCTGTGCTAGGAAGGACCTACAGAGCAGACAGAGCTGCCCCATGTCTGCAGCTGGTGCCCCGCACTGTGCCCCAGCCAAGCCCAGCAGAGCCCTTGCCAGCACTCACCATGCTCAGGCCCATCTTTCCGACGAGGTCGTTCCCTTTGCGATGACACCACCGAGTCTGTCTCTGTCTCATTGTCCAAGTTTTCCCGACTCCCCCCAGTGTTAGGGCTGCAAGGAAATAAAGGAACAAATGTCCAGCCAGGAACAGCCTCAGCAGGCGCTCTCCACCAGCTAGCACGAGCCTCCAGCCCTCAGTTATTTTCCCCTTCTGAGGGACAGACATAGAGGTGGTGGGGAGCAATCACAGCACACCTGTGAGCGCAAGGAAGAGGACTGGGGGAAATTGTCATCTTTGTGCCAGCTTCCCTGCACTACTTTCAGCACGTCCTTGCTCCCTGAATTACACAGCTCCACCTGGGAGCTGCTCCCAGCCTCGCCACCCTCCCTGTGCTGGCTGTGATCCCTGCCAATGTGGGGAGCAGCGACCCAGCCCTTGCTTTTCCCACCCCGCTTTACAGCAAAGCCACCAGGGGTCCCCCAGGAACCAGGGCAGGAGCCCAGGTAACTTACTGGAAGGAGGGGGGCCTGGAGTCTCCGATGCCCCCCGTGCGCTCCATGGAAGGCGGCAGCTCTGTTTGGTTATCGGCACACACCGACCCCGCATCCGAATGGGATCCCTCTGCAGACACCAGCTGGAGGAACAAGACAGAGGATGAAATGGGTGAGGAAGGAGTGGCCAGACACGTTGGCCAAAAGCCTGTCTGGCCCAGGATCTCATCTCTGACAGTGACAGCAGCAGATGCCCGGGAATGGGTATGGAAAGGCCAAGCATGTAGCACGGTTCTCCCTCAACGCCTTCCAGAAGCCGGCTGTGTCTCAGCAATTCCTGACCCAGCAGCGAGGCCCAGGCGGCTGGCAGCCCTGCGCAGAGACCAACAGCACCTGCACACGCCCCCCAAGCTCAGGTAACCTCAGCACGTGTCTTCGTGGCGAGGAGAGGATCCCCAAGTTCTTCCTAAATCGGAAGAGACTGGTCATTCCTTCCTCCATTTCAACCAGCGCAGCTTGGCCTTCAGGCTCTGGGACCCAGCAGGGCTTTCACATTCCCAGCCCGTGGGAGTTGAGCTCAGGGCTGAGGATGGCTTTGAAATACTCCAACGTGCTTTTTTTTGGGGCTTCCACAAGCCCTGCGCAAACTTCCAGCGTGTGCCCAACTAAGCCACTTGGGCACTGCCTCCAGCCAGCTGCCGGGAGGCTCGGCACTTTCCCTGGTGCAGAAATTCAAGAAACGGTCAAAAAAACAGGAACTATTTCTACTGGCTGTGCTTTGAGGCAGCCCAGGCACACCTACACACGTGCCTCTGGCTCTCAGATAAACCTCCAATTTCAGGGCTCAGGGAACAAGAGAGAGTGTTTCCTGGGGGAACGGGCTCACGGAGGGGATGAAACAGCTCAGCTGAGCTCACGGGGAGGTGGCTCCCCCAAAACCACTCCTTATGCAAGTTTGCCCCCACCTCTGAGCTGCACCGTGCTGGGCTAATTCACCTCAGGCAGAGCAGGAAAGCGACAAAAAGCCTTCCTGTACAAGAGACGTTCAGGGACCTCCAAAGCTGAGCTGACAGAGCCCAGAAAGGAGCCAGGGAGCAAGTCCCCGGGGAAAGGCTAGAGCTCAGCAGCAAGGGAGGATCAACTCCCATCTTTAAGGACTTTCCTACGGGTCTTTTCACTCCCATGGTTGTTCCCTGCCCAGCACAGGCAGGCATGCGGACGAATGCCTTCAGAATACAAATGTCTTCAAAATACAGACACTTGCACACATTTGTATCGGCTGGAAAGGAGCCAACAGCTGCTGCCCAAGCCCTAATGCTCGGTGCAAACATCTGAGGAGGGACCCCACAGATCATCATGGGGGCAAGAGGAGAACGGTCTGCTGCCAGGGAGCGTCGGGAACAGAGACAGGGGTGCCAGGAAGACAGCAGCCCCAAGAAAGCCTCAGCCGAGGGAGCAGACAGGGCAGAGAGCACCCGGGGCTGGCAAAAGCTGCGGAGCCCGTCCTGCAGGCCCCGGGACAAGCCCAACAGCTCCTCTCTGCAACTGTGGAACCAGCTCTGCTCTCACACCCAGCTCAGCCTCCCTGCCTCCAGCAGGCCCCAGGCACAGGCCCGGCTCCGCTCCCAGCACCTTCCCAGGCCACATCCCACTCCCTGAGGGCCACGTCCCCGCTCCGGCAGCCACAGGGGAAAAGAGATGCTGGAAGTGGCTGGCAGTGCCTAGGGAAAGGCGATAATGCTCTGCGCTGGAGTCGAGACCAGGGAAATAAATCCGGTTGGAGGGAACGAGCCGCAGGCAGCTGCCAAACAGCACTGAGGAGAAGCGACGAGAGGGGTGGTCCCGAGCAGGGCACCGTTCCTGCCTTCCTCCTGGGGCTGGGATTTCCTCCAGGGAAGGTACTGACAGCCACCCCACACTCCTCCTGCCTCTTTCGCTGTCAGGAATTATGTGCTCAGATCCAAGCCCGTATCTTTCCCTCTAGCTAAAATTAGTACCGAGCTCCTGAAATAGCCTCGTTCCAGCCTGTCTGGCACAAGCAGCAAGCATGTGCTGCCCCAGCCCCAAACCACTCACAGACAGGGAGACTCTCAGCAGGGGGAGAAATAGGGTTCACCAGCGGTGCTCAGGGGTCTCTGAGACTGCTGTCACCCTTCGTGCAGGAGCGCTGACGGAGGCGCTGACCCCGGGCACGACGAGCAGCCAGGGTTTCAGAGGCTGCAGCAGCAGCAGCGCGGTGCCCTGGCAGATCGAAGCACACGCTAATGCTCTGCGGGCAGCTCAGAACAAACCGTGCCCCAACGAGCCACTGCAGGGAAAGCAGGCGGCTGCACGGAGATGTGAAGCGCAACAAAAAGCATGCAAGGTTTAAAAAAAATATAAAGAAAAAGTGATGGAAACGGCTTGGAGCCTCTGGGATGCTCTGGCAGAGCACGTGAAAACAGAAATGGAGGAGTGGGGAGATGCCTGGGGCCACGGCCAGGCCGTGCTGCCAGGGGTCCTACAGCCGCTAGAGGGAGGGCAGCGCAGCACGGCCGCTCTGCAGGAGCCCCCGGCCCTGCAGTGCCCTCACCACCGGTGAGACCTTGCTGTTTGATGCAGGGACAGAAGTGGCTGGGTCACGCCCAGCCTGAATTGCAAGGGGCTGAAGATTTTCCAGTGTTTATGGGCTATTTGTTGGCACCCAGGACTTGGTTCTGTTCCTAGGGTGGACGCACACAGGCTGATCAGCACGAACTGCGGCTCAGCAGCAGGGAAAAAGGGGCGATGGGCCATGGAGAACGAACACCCTCTCCCCCCCAAACAGAGGGTCCCCTCTGGGGCCAAGGCAGGCATGCGGGCAGGGGGCAGAGCATGTGCATGGCTCGGCACGGAGGGAGAAGTTCGTCCTGCAGCTGCCCAGGCAGTACCTTTAGTCTTCAAGGCAGCCAAATCCAGTCCGCTTCACCAGCACTAGAGTCACTTAAGCCCTTTGCACCAGTCACCGGAGCGGGACTTTCCTTGGGAAGCTGACCCTGCCGTAGGGGCACACGGGTTACAGGCTGGGACCGCCACCTCTGCCAAGCACCCCTTACGGTGAGCTCTCCGCAGAGGGGCATCCCACGGCTTGCTGCGCCCCGGGGAGCCAGCAGCACACAGCTCAGCCTCCAGCAGAGGCTGGAGCGTGGTGATCCAGTTCATCAGCTCCCGTAGCAGTTAGCGCTACGACAGCGCAGAGCAGTCCCCGCGCTTTACTTGGCACTAGGCGATCGAACGGCGGCTTTCAGAGAGAGAAGGAACAGGCAGCAAGGTAACGAAGGGACTCGCTTACCCACGACACCACGCGGCCGTTGAAGCAGGGCAGCTTGGCATTGTCGTCTGAGATTTCTTCTTTCACCACCCTGCGGGAGGGAGAGCAGGCAGTTAGAGCTGGAGCCAGAGCTTCAGAGGAAAAGGCAGCTTTGAAAGCGGGGTGCTTGTGCCCAAAAACAAACAGCCCAGGTTTGGGGGTGCAGAGAGGGGCAGCACCCCTCCTCCTTGCACCAGCAAGGGGCTGCACGGCCCCTTCTGCGTCCCCAGCCACAACTGGCAGGCTGGAGGGGAGAAAACCAGGCAGAACAGCCTCCCCCAGGTGCATCCAGCTGTTCTGTCCTCAGAAATGTTAATCAGTCCAAAAAAAAAAAAACCCTCACATTTCCACCATTTTGCTTATTTCTAAAGAAACACATAATTTAAACTTCTTTAGAAGGATCTGAAATCATCACAGCCTATGCCAGAGACTTCCAGCAGATGAAAGTGAAATGCATTAAACATGCTGCCTCCCAAATGTTACTGTCGCTTTTTAATTACATACATCGTATTTCAACATCCCGTCGAGCTTTATAGTTGTGCCACAATGTCATCTTCCTGCGTTACACAAATGGCTTCGTTATCATCAGTCTTCTCGGCGAAGGGAGCTCGGAGATTTCTTTTCCCCCAACAGTAAAAACATCCGCTCTCTTTGAGGGTGAAATTCCTCCTAGTTTAAATATCACTAAATAAATTTTCCCCCAGTGAGCATGCAGTCAAAAGCAACTTGTAAATGCACCAGATACAATTAATACCAACTCTGATGAGTCAAATTTAATGGTAAAAGAGGCTTTTTGAGCAAGCTCGTGTTCCTGTATGCTCAAATGACGACACTTGGAGCATTTTTATTTAATGCCAAGACATCTTACAGACTGGGGTATTTCTTAACTTCCAGTTGCAAATTGTATTTCAAGTAGTTTGATGCATTGTGCTTACAGAAAGCCACGCAGTAATGACGCAGTGCATGGATTACGTTTGAGGGAAAAAGAATGCAACAGAAAAAAGAACAAAAAATCAAGGAACGTGAGACAAAGGGAAATCGCATCTGACAAAGGCAGCAGAGCGTAAGTGACAGCACACAGAGGTGGGATCCCATCAGCAGCTCTCAAGGTCCCCAGTCCCCAACTCACGGAGAATCGAAGAGGAGGCAGCTGTGGCACCCGGAGCTGTGACCCATCGCCCCCGACGGCCCCGCGGCCCGGCAGCACGCCGGCACCCGCGGGACCTGGTGCCGGGCTCCCGGCTGCGCCCGCTGGCACGCCGACCCGAGCAGTCGCCGAAAATGGGGCAGGAAACCTCGCCGGGGCACCAGCAAAAGGCAAATGAGCAGCCGGCCGCGGGGAGCAGCCTTGCCCCACCCCGCCAGCCCCACGGGTTGCGCAGGCTCGGCAGAGCGGCGTCTCTGGGGCGAGAGGGAGCGCGCCGCCTCGCCGCTGCGGGCAGCTGGGGCTCACCAACCCTGCCCGAGCTGGGGGCTGCCAAAGGGACGGGCAAACGCTAGCTGTCCCCAGAAGGGCAGGCCAGGAGAGCAGCTTGAGCCGTCCGGCCCCACTCCCAGCACGGGCGCCATTTTCTCCTCCAACAAGTGGGGAAAAACAGGAAAGGAGCAGTGAGGATGGATTAAAACCCCGCCGGCCTGATGCTTCTTCAGCATTCCTGCGCCAGACTCTGCTCAAAGCCGCTGCGGGCCGGGCTGAGCACCCAGCACAGGCGAGCTCCCCCCCAGCACCATCCCCATCGGTGCCCGGGCCGGCCCCTTCCCAAGGCAGGCGCGCTGTCGTCTCCTCGCTTCCCAAGGCACGCACCCTGGCCTGGCCGCGCTCGCATCCATTCATGCTGTCGCCAGTAGCCTGGACTCCATCCAATTCCTAGAGAGAGCTTCAGGCAGGGCCAACTTCCAGCGCCGCGCGCTGCTTGCTCCGGGACGCACAGTCCCGTCTGTGAGCGCGGGGACAGGGTGACACGCTCGTGGGGTCGGGGTGACCAACCCTAGGCACAACGGAGCCGTTCCTCCCGCGGTGGGGACAGAGGAGGCGCCCCCGGCCCCCTCCTGGCCGGGACCACGGCGCCCGATGGAGAACAAGCAGCTTCTGTCTGAGGGCGGGTGGCTCGTCGCTCCCGTTACCCCACCCCTGCCCCAGACATCCCCAGGGTCAGTTCTCCCCCGGAGCAGTTTTCTCCCCGCCTGGTTCCATGAAGCACCCCCTTCCCCACCCGCTACGCTGTTTATCACCATGGATCACAACGAATTATATATTTAGACTCCGCAGGGCAAAAGCTGATAGCGCTGGGCTGGGGTCGGGCACATGCCGAGCTGCAATCTCTCGGCAGCCCTGCTCCCATCCGTCACTCCTCGGGTCGTGCCGAGCTATTCGTGTCCGGCATTCCTCGCCAGCCTCGGCCGAGCCCCCGCCTCTCGGCACCCTGCTCAAGCCACGCTTCTGGCACCAGCAGGACTTCAGGTTCGCGTCAGGAGCCGCCGACCGAGCAGCCTCTGGGGGAGCTGTGCGCGGTGCCACGTCTCTCCTCCTGCATGGGGAGGCAGCCATGTGGGGAAACCTCTCCGCCGATCTGCTGGGAAGAGCCCTCCGCTGCGGGGTCTGGGCATGGGAATCCCAAAAGAGGAGCCCTGGGAAGTGTTCTGGCTCTTTTGGATCCCTACAAGCCTCTCCAGTTCGCAGGAGCCACCGCGACCCAGGGAAAACATCTGCCCAAAGCTGATTTCAGAGGGACTGCTTTTAGTTTACCATCCGTCACGATGGTTTCCCATTTCCCCAGGGTTCACAGCCCTGCCGGGGGTGTGAGTAACGTGGCAGGGAACAGAGGGCCAGCGAAAGCTCCCTGATGGAGGGAGGCAGCCCGAGCACGGCCGGGCTGAGCCCGCGTCCGACCTCCCCTCGGTGGCAAAGCTCCGCTCCGCGCTGCTGATGTGCTGCGGACAAACCGCGCGCTGGGCGCCCAGCCCGCAGCCCCAGCGCTCCCAAATGCTCATCTGCATTGAATTTTCCAACAAAGAGACCTACGGGAGGGAGGGAGGGAGGGAGGGAAAGAGAGAGGGAGGGTTACAGCGAGGCAGGCCGAGTGGGCGGATGATTCAGCCTCCATCCCCAGTGACACGGGGGCAGCTGCGCGGGGCCAGGCCGAGGGGGAGGAGGGGACGAGGCTCCGGTTGCTGCAGGAGCCAGGCTCGGGTTTTGCAGAGCATTTGTGAAAGGAGAGCGGGGCCTGCCAGGGCTGACACAAGCAGCACATCTGCTCCCATGCAGCTGGGGGAAGGGCGGAGAGGGAAGGGAGGAAGCCCAGCTCCGGCCCTCGCCCCATCCCGACGCTCCCGCCGGCTTCTCCGGAAAAGCCAGCGCCTCCTCTCCCCGTGGCCTGGGAAGGTGCCACGCTCCCAGCTCCCCTCCTGCTCCCCGCTGGCAGCCTGCGAGGAGGACGCGGAGCCGGGCGGGTAGACGCCGCCTTCTCTTGGGAGTCCCGGAGCGGCTCAGGAAACGAGAGGGTATTTTATATCACACGGTCACGTCCTAGGAATGAAGGGAAGGTGGGGAAAGAGAGAAAGGAGGCACTAAAAAGCAGCCCTGGAGAATGCCGCACGAGAAAGCCCGGCCGTGCTGAGGTTAGCGGCGTGCAGCTGCCACGCTCCAGCCTCCCTTCGGTGGCCTCCAGCCCAGGCGAGGCTGCGGATACAAGGGAGCTGCTAGCTGCAGCCAGCTCAGGTCCCTCCTGAGCAGGGCCCGCCAGCCACAGCGGGGTCCTGACAAAGAGCTAAGATGGAGTAACAGCAGCTGACGTGCCCAGGGAGAGGAGAAAATCCTGGAGGCTTTAACAAAGGCTCAGGTGGGAGGGTTTGAGCCTCAGGCTTGGATGCACGCTGCAGCTCGGCAGCGGTCACTGCCGGCCTCTGGCAACTCCGTTCCCCCAGCTTGTCTGCCTAAGGGAGGATGCTCAGAAAGGAGAATTGCAGGTCACAGCAGTCCTGCAATTCAAAAATGCTGAATTTGGAGTTGGGGGGGGGGGGGTCAGCACGGAGAAGCTGGAGAAGGGAAGCAACCCCTCACGCACGTCAGACATCTTGATGGCGAGGATGAAAAGGAGTTTTGTTACCTGGGGAGGTGCAGAGGTTGAGAACACAGCTAAGCAGTGACAACTTCAGATTAAAAAGATCTAAAACCAGTAGAGTAGATGAAAAAAAAAAAAAGATCTGTTCCTTTGTTTAGTTCAATTCTTTAAAGAACTTAGAACAGTGACATTTTTTCCAAGATCACAAAGAAAAGAGATCCAGTGTTGAAGTTATCCCCCCCTTATAACCCCCCAAAAGCGCACAGCTTACGTAGGCCACTCCTGTGACCTTAACAGCCCCCATCTCCTGCACCCCACAGAACCACAGAAAGAATAAATAAATCAGGAGCCGTTCCTATCTGATAGCACAAGCTTCAGAGATTTGCACACCAAAAATGTGATCTCATTTTCCAGACCTGTAATACACATGCCTTAGGGCAGGGATGTCTCGTCTCCAAATGATTGTATAGATTAATGATGCCGAACAGTAAAAGGAAGCACCTTCATGTGTTATTATCCAAACGTGAGCATCTCCCAGCTCTGGAGCAAAATCCCCCTCCCTTCTTCAGGATCAAATGCTGGGGCCGCAGGAACGAGCTCTGCAGCCATTTCACCAGAAGAGAAAATTGGACAGGGCGATTCTCCAACAGAGCTGAGATTTCAGACGCGATCTATTCGCCTGTTAGACTAAGCCCAGACATGACACGTGCTTCCCATGGGGATACAATCCCCTCAAGGGCTGCAGGTCCAACCAAAGAACACATACGCCAGCAATCACACGTGTATCAGCGAGACCTTGGGTTTCACAGGCAAACAGCATGCATCAAACAGGCTTAGAGGATTTGAGGTGTCTGTCTCCATAAGCCAGGCAAGTCTTCGGGTCTTCCTCACTGTATTTTTATCTTCTGTGCAGAGGAGGAGAACGTAGGATACAAATCTGCACAGTGCACTGGGGTGAGAAGGTTTCTCTCAGTGTAAACAGAAACTGTCGTTCCCCATTTTATATTCCCCCCTAAACCCTCAGACACAGTGTTTTCCATCACGCCTCTATGTCAGAAGGGAAACACAGATCTGTGCGTGTTTTTGCTCTGTTAGACCCTCCCTCCCCAGAGGAACTGCTGCGCTCCTGCCTGCCTGTACACCCAACACCCCAGGTCCCTGTGGGAACGTGACCAACCTGGCAGCACCATCTGTACCAGGGCTCTTTTTCAAGAAACACCAAGCAACCGCCCTGCTATAACGATAACACAGCTCTGCACGGAGCAGGAGGTCACCTCTGCTCTCCTAACAAACCAAGGGTGCTTTACAAGGATTTCTCGGAGAGCAGGTCACATTTCAAGCTACTACCTGCACTCCTCAGGAGCAGGGACGTGGGTGCCTAAGAGCAAAAGCACACTAGCCTCTGTTGTTTTCAGCCTGTAACCACCCCAGATTCCCTCAACCCCGCTCACCGCAGCTGCTCCAAAGCCTCCCCACGTACCCCACAGCTTGCTGTGCTCTTCCCTAGATGCTCACTGGGACAGGGCCTGAACAGACATCTAAGATGGCAACTGTTTTCCCCAAGATCTCTTAATCCACACACTGGATACACACCAGGAAAACCACAGCCCCCATATCCAGGAGATGCTTGGCTCCAGTTGACTTGCGCTCAGTCACGCAGGTGTCACTGGGTGGGAGATGACAGGACAGCCCCCCTGTTCACCCAGCCCAAAGACTGGAGAAGGAATGGCACTTAGGAACAAGCCGTCCCACCTCGCAGGCCTGCCCGGGAGCGGGACTTATCAAAGCAAAGTTACAGACTTGGATTTCAAAGGGAGATGAAGGGCGGGCAGCCTGTCCCGCCTTGATCTCCGCAGTGACCATCTGGCTGCGGCACTGCTCTGCAAACCAGCCCAACAGGCCTCGCTCCGACCCGGGGAGGGTGCTGCACCCCGGCTGCAGGAGGCACCTCCACGAGAATTAATCCTGCCCTGCCCAGGCGATGCTTCCAGCCCCCGCAGCCCCCAGAAGGCCGCTCAGAGGCATCATCAAAGGGAGCATTCTCCAGGCCCCTGAAGGTTCAGTGACACTTTCAGGCTCTTTGAATTGGAAATCAGGACAAACGGGAACTCCCAGCAGAAGCCCGGCCAGACTCCTCGCTCCAGTAGCTCCATTTCAGCTCCTCAGCAACTCTGAGAGCTTGCGCAGCACAAAGGTGCAAGAAGTGCAAGGACTCCTCGTGAGAAGGGAAGATTTGAGGTAAAATGCCTGCAGGAAGGACCTTCGAGAACTGAGACACCCCCAGGCAGAGCAGTGACCAAAAGCCGGGCTTGTGGTCAAGGTGGGACAGGAATCAGGCACAAAAAGGCCTCAGCTGGAAGGAGACATGTATGAAACAGGGCAAAATCCTGCCGCTGTCACTGTAGTTCCCTGATGGTGAGGAGGAGGCTTGGTCTATGACACATCTCCATCTGGATGCAGCGGGCAGAGCCCACGGCATGGAGCTGCGACATGGCAGCTCCCGCTGACAGAAAGGACAGGGCCTGTGCAGAGGGGTGGACAAAGGGCTCCCTGAGGGCAGCCAGCACAGCGGTCACAACACTTCTGTCAAGGCTGAAGAGGTTTCCCCAGGCCCCAGAGGGAATTCCCTGACAGACGTCACCCGTCCCTCTCCAGCTAGAAAAGCAGCAGGCTCCCCGCGATGCCCAGGGACTCCACACTATGGAGACGACTGTGCCCGATAGCAAGGAGCTGTGTAGGGTCCCGGGGGGCTGCAGGGGGCTCAGCACGATGCCAGGTCCTGCTGCTGCCACGTGCAGGAGCAGGGAGAGGGGCACAATGTGTGGGGAGGCTCCTGTGTGCCCCGTGAGGAAGGTGGGACCAGGCCTTCCTTTTCTGGCCCTCGGCTGAGGGACGCCAAGTCAGTCCTGCTTTTTCTTAACGGCAGGCAAAGCTCCTGCCAAAAAAGCGCTGCCGCTGTGGAATGTGCTGGGCTAGCAGTACAGCTCATTCCTGGAAAAGCATCAACTCAGCGGGAGAGCAAGGAGAGGAGAAGAGGGGAAAAACGGGGAGAGGGGGAGGGTGGGAAACAAGGTCTGAAGGCCTGGGCTTGCACACCTGGGGAAGGAGGGAGCTGCTCACCAGCACCCCCTTGCCCGGCTCCCAGCACGGCAGCCCTGCCCGGCACCAGCCCCCTGCTCCCCAAGCACCTCTCTACTGGTCCTGAGCAGGGCTGGGAAGGCACAGACCAAGGCAGATGTCTGTGGGGAGGAGAGAGGTTTGCTCCCCCCACCGTGCTAACAATTAATTTGTATTTAATGACACATCTCCCCTTGGAGGTGACAAAACAGCCTCCACACATGTCCTGCCCTCAAGACGGCTCACACTACCCTCTCCTGACACAAACAACTGGGTAAGTCTGCCAAGGAAACCTGCCCAGCGTCCTACCTGGTGGGAAGAAGGGGCCTTGGATGCTAACAGCTGATGGCTGCACCCACTGCTCGCATCCAGCTGCACTACCAGCAGCAACATCTCTGCTAACTGGCTCTATAAGCCATACGGACAACTCCTATAAAAACATCAGAGAGTTAATAAAGCTCAAAACTTTAAGTTCTACCACAAAACATTTGCCAAAGACAATGAGAAGGTCTCACGCAAAGAAGGGCCTTTCAGAGCTGCAGCTGCATAGCAGCAAAGACAGAACTTTGTCCCTGATCCCAGGCTATTGCAGCACGCTGATGAAAGGGCAAGCAGTGACACTACATCCCCTTGGCCCCAGAATGCTGGAAGCAGAGAGCATGAGGGGGTCTGAATGTTCCTAAGAACCACTTCTGACCATTGCTACATAAGTGACACGTGTCCTTTTTCTTCCTCACCTTCAGGTCCTGGATTAAGGTCAAAACCTGAAATATTTGCTTCACCACACAATGGTCAGCAAGTGGGGAAGAACTTGGAGAAAAGCAAAGCACGAGAACCATGGTTTAAATGACTGGTGTACTGGTAGACAAAACCAGTCCGAGGCAGAGGAAGGCTAGGTGTTTCTCCTGGTCTCCTGCTGTTGATGGTGTCAGCGCAGAGGACGCTACAAGAAATTCCCTGTACAGCCAAGACAGGAATAAAGAATATTTTAGTAGCGCTTTATATACTTCATTGAGTTCCGCTAATATCAATCCATCTTTACCAAACTCCTTTCGAGATGCAGGGCTGAACAATACAATGAGCAGCTCAATCTCCTACCAAGCTTCATTTACCAGGCCAACAGCGCTTGTCCTGCAGTCAGCACCCAGCGAACAAGCACATACTGTTCGACTGCTGGAAGGAAAAGACGAGATGCTCCCATCCCAACCAAACGCAGCAAGTGCTGGCACACAACCCTCTCAACTAGAGGCCCAGACATCGGGTGACAGCTAGCTGTAAAGCAGGAGCCAATCAATTACTGCAAATTAAGAGGAATCTGATTAGCCAAGAAGCAAGGAAAATGTGAGCTGTCTCCACCCTGCTGCTGGTTTATTCTCCGCAATGGAAATTCCCGCTTTTCTTTCTTTTCTTCATGAAAGGCCTGGCCCACAGGACTCCTGACACCGGATGGATGTTTCCCTGGACAAGGCGATTTCTAAGCAGCCAGGAAGGAGACTGTTGTCTGCCAAGGACTCCTCCAAAGGAGCGTCAGAAGCTTACTGATGTAGGGTGCAGGCCACGGTGCTGATTTGGAAGGAAGGCGTTTCTGCAAGCAGCGAGGCTTGCGCGTTTCAGCGGCCTGGCTGGAAGTGATGACTGGCATTAGTCAGTGGGCTGTGCGAGGTGCCATGTACAGAAACCAGCCCAGATCCTGCCGCGACTTGCCTCCACACCAGGGATCAGCAGCCGTTCCAACAAGAGGATAACTTTCCCCACAGTTCAGAAGAGGATGGTGCTCTGCAGCACCACAGCAACACGCCACCGCTGCGGGATGGAGGCCAGCTCACAGCTGCTGCTTTTCTTAGATTGCAAATCCCCGGGCCCGACCTGCCACACACCATCCAAAACCTTCCGACAACTGCACCGTGGGCCACGTAATGGCCAGCGACCTCCAGAAGTCACCACCACACGTCTCAAAACGTTGGGCTTGCGGAGGGTCCCAAAGCCAAGGCTGAGGGCTCCCAAGTCCTTCAAGGCTGGAGAAGAGCAGTGGAAGGCAGCACACAGGTCACCCTACACAAGAACCTCTCAGAGCGCCATAGCAGAGACTCTCACACGTTATTACCTCAGTAGGGCCGTTCGCTGGACCTGCTGCTAGGTCAGGTTATGTATGACGAGGCCCTGGTTTTGAGCTTCCTAATTGCTGTGGTACCGGTACCAAGTTTTCAGGAAGCGCCTCTCCTTCAGTCACACTTGTCACCACCACCACTGGGTGCCAGCACCACGTTGGCCAGCAAGGAGCCCGTTTAGCATCTACAGGTGACACGAGGACAGTCCCCATCTCCAGCACAGATGTGTACCACGTAGCTCCCTCTCACCAGAGCATGAACCCATGCAGCACATCCGAGCTGCCCCAAGGAGACCCAGCCAGAGCGTGCCCTCGGCTGCTGCCCCCTGAAACTCCTGCCGGGATGCCCAGGCAGGGAATAACTGGATTTATGTAACCTAAAGAGTTTTACGTCATTCTACTGCTCTGTCTGGAAGGGAAATCGTCTCACATGAGCCCCTTCAGGACCTAAAAGTGCATTTGCCAGCTCCCTAAGACAACAGGAAGGCCTGCCACAGGGGACTGATGTGCAGCTAGGGCCATGGAAATCCACCCTTCTCGGAGTCATTAAGAAAACATTCAAACGAGCAAGCACAATGCAGTGGCAAGACTTCCTGCACCAAGCCCCAGCACAGGTTTCCAGCACAGCAGGGCCCCAGCTGGGCCCAGGGGCAAGTCTGGGTGAATGGCACTAAAATACTGGTTGAGCTAGGCAGGGCTGAAGGAACCGGGACAGCTCGTTACCCGTATGCAAACTGCAGGACAGAGTTTGCATACCCATTACAGCTTCTGGGGGGGGGAAGAGAAAAAAAAAAAAAGCTTCGATTTGAGAAGCTGCTGAGCCCTGGGGCCAAACACAGAAGCAGCCTTGTGCCCGGCTGATCCCGTCAGGCAGCCAAGCTACGCTTCTTGTCACGCTTCTGACACTGCTCAGTACAGATCTGAAGCCGATCGGGAGGTTCAGCACACAGGGGACAACTGATTTGCTCGTGGCAGTGAGACACAAAAGGACCATGAGTGTCCAGCCGGCAGAGCGATGCCCAGGGGTAAGGACCAAGTCCTGTGGGCAGGCTGATGCGCTAGCACCAGCATCCAAGCTGAGATAATCCACGCAGAGCCAGAGCTCCCAAAACACAGACCCCTCTGGCAGACCCTCACTGTATCCCAGGAACAGCTGCCAGCCATCAGAGGGGCCACGTAGCACGTGGATTCCCCTCAAAACACTAGGGGCAGTTCAAAAAGCAGCAGAGGAGAGCCTTCCCACAGCACGGCTGGTGCCAGCTCTCCCAGAAACAGATCCCTGCTCCAAGGCACGTGAGGAAGCCCTTCCCCTAACAGCTCCTGTCCTCTGCCAGGACCAGACATGGATTCCCACTGCAGTCGCCACTCACTGCATCTTTTCTTCCTCCTGTTCTCACGAGAGAGCAAGCTTTAGCAAAAAGAAGACAAAATGGATGAGCCACGGAGGGGATAACCAAGGCAGGACTCAGTGGAACAAGGTACCCAAATGCTGCTTCTGCTGCCTTCAGTAGTTAGCCTGGAAAAACAACGCCTCTGGCACGTCTCCTTCGATAAATAACTGGTACAACAATGGTACAACAATGACGGCAGTCCCAGCCCTCCGCTGCGGTACAGGATTACACGACACAGGAAGGGCAGCATCAGGCATCTCTGCCTGCCAAAGTCTCCAGAGAATTTCAGCCCGTTCCTGCATGGGCTCGATGTTATTGCTACAACAAAAACAACAGTGATGGAAACAAGTGAAACCGAGAGCTTCAGAGCAGGGGCTTGGGGAGACACGAACACTTCAGCTCTGCAAGCTTTCCAAAGCAGCCCTGTGGAGGCAGCGATACTCACGAGCCAAAAACTCCACGTTCTCCTAGGGCCACTATGGAATTATAAAAAAAACATACAAAATTACAACGATTAGATTAATTGCCGTATTTGTACCTTGCTTCAGCGATTTCCAAAAAGCTTTCACGAAAGGATTTGGTTCAAAAATTCCCCGAGGCGGCCAGCAGCAGGATGAAGCTTTCCCTAACTCACCGACCCGGCCCAGGGGCCCTGCAGCAGCAGGGCTCGCTCCTGCTGCCAAACGAGCCAGCGGCCGGGACAAACAGCAACACAGCCACGTGGTGTCACATCCCCCTTGTGCAAAACCAGCAGCCAGCCAGGGCAGGTCAGAAGGGCAAGCTCCAAATAACAAACAAGGGATGGACAGAGGAGGAAATCAATAGGAAAGACCAAAAAAAAAAACACAGCCCTGGCTGCTGCCTCGTCAGATGCGTGCCGCGATGCAAAGCTGGTGTGACAACATGAAGGCTGTGCTCTGCAGGCCCGGCCTTCCTTCATGGGCTCTTACGCAGATCAAATATCCCAAACCACAACATTGTTCTATCTATTTGGATGCAGTCAAGGGTGGAGGAGTAGCGTTTCATCACAGCGCAGAGACCCTCGGCTCAGAACAGCTCAGCAACTGCCGCGCAGACGTGTGAGAGGCTTCCCACTCCTTCCAGTACAAGAGGCTCAAAAAGGACTTGAGGAATTTTAACTATGCTCCCTACACCTCCCCATACACAGCCTCCAGGTCAGGACGGAGGGCCGGATGCCCACCGAAAGGACCGAAGCCAAACACAGGGTGTAGTAGAAAAGCTAATGGGGAAACCCCATTTTCTCTGCTTATACTCACAGTGCCCTTCTCCCCCGAGCATCCCCCAGCTCACTGTGGCGGTGACCTGGACATAGAATAAGACCCAGACATCTTCGAGGCCAGCCACAGAGCGTACTGCTGGGAGGGCAGGTGGGGAAATCCCATGTGAAGGAGGCAGGGAGCAAGAAGAGGAACTCGTAAAGGGACTCAGAGCACTCAGCCTCCATCCCTGTACATCAACACCTTGCTTTGTGGAGGCCAACACCGGCCACTTTGTCCCCAGGTGCTCGTCCTGCTCTCATCTACAGCCACCAAGGAAGCGAGGTCGCTTCTGGCGCTGCCACCAGGAAGCTCCAGCACCCGCTGTGCAGGAGGGCTAGGGCCCAGGCTTTGGGAATGGCCAGGTTCTAGATGAAATGCTTAAATCTGCACTTCACTGGGAACTGGAAGACTGAGCAGTGGCCTCCTCCATCATCAATAGCTCCTGTGACGATGACCAACGTGCAAGCCAAGCCCTCGTGGTGGTTTCTGAGCCATTTTTAATGGTGTTTGACCTTATGTCAGAGACCGAACCATGCTTGTGCCCAGCTGCAGTGCAGACAGCCAGGGCACACAGTCTTACTTCACGACAACGCTTGCGACATCAAGGTAAGATTCTGTTCTGTGCAGGAATTCAAAACAGAGCCCTTCAAAGGGTTTCAAAACACAGAACTGCATTTAAAAAGCTTCGTTCTCGCAGATGGGCAAAGGTTTCTTGACCTTTTTGCTTTTCCAGAGACAACAAGAGCGGATGAAATTAAGAAACGTTCCCATCAAAAACATAATTGAAAACAATACCTCTCCAAGAAAAATGCTGGCGTCAACACCAAGCCATATTTTGGGAGAAAATCCTGACCAGCTCTAGCTGCAAACAAGTTCAATAGCTGCTGTAAAGCTTCATTGTTTGCATAGTACAGACAAGGCCTGAGGGCGGTTGGTCTGCGGCCCAATTTGGCTAACTTGGCTTTCAGAACGCCACCCCTGGGCAGAGAAACCAGGCTGCCATCAGACTGCCATCACCCAGCGTGGCCCTGGCGAGCACGGCTCCAGCCACAGCAGACGAAGCCGGACACTTACAGAGCCCTAACGGCCCCGAACGGCAGGGCTCCGGGCACAGCCTGGGGAAGGAGCCAACACCACCACGAAACCTTCCCCGTGTACACCCCAGCCCCGGCACCGCTGCCATCACGCCTGGGGACGCTGTCGGGCAGCAGCTATGACCAGGAGCAGCTCCAGCGGGACACCCCAGGCATGGGCAGCGTCACGGGCACTTCCCACTGGGGCAGGGAAGAGGAAAGATGTGGTGCTGCGGTCTCTCGCGTGGCTGAGTGGGACCAAGCTCCTGGTCAGTTTGCCAGGCAACATTTCCACGCGAGGAAGGAAAGGTACACGGTATGAGCCCACCTCATTTCAGAAGGCAAGCCACGTTGGACACAGACCTGAAAGCCGGGCCTGTTATCTTTTTTCCAGAGACACAGAAGGAGCAGCCAGCACAGCCACCGCGGGTTCAGGAGCACAGATCTCCCCCAGCTCTTCTCGCTTCTCCAGCATCCATCTGGGGAACCCCTCTGAGACCCAGCAGACCTCTCCCACCCCAGGGACAAGCTGTCTGCCGGCCTTCAGCACTGAGAGGAGAGGGACTGGCCCGGAGCTGAAGAGAAGTGACGGTCACCGTGCAGCGGGGCCAGCGCTGTCAGCCAGAGGCAGCAGGAAGGGAGCGGGCACGCAAGGGAGTCGCACGGTTCTGGAGCAGCTTCAGCTCAACAGCCTCAGCACAGAGTTCTTGCCAACCTCTCCCTGCGTGACATCCACGATGACATGGAAGCACTCTCCACCAGGAGCATGGGACGTGACGTGCAAAGGTCTTGTGCAGACGGCAAAGTTTCCAATTCCAAATTAAAAGAAAAAAGGCAAAATGCGACTCCCCCCAACTCACGCTACAAGAAGCTGGCAGGGAAGGCAGGGGCACCATGCCAGCGGCTCGCCGCTGCTTCAGGACCGACACCGCTTACTAAGCTTAGGATCCCTTCCCCAGCTCCAAACGCTCTAAGCCAGAAGGACAGTCACTCCTGGCATCGATTTCAAAAAGATCCTGCAATAAAAATAAATCACCCGGCCTTTCAGTGAGTGTCAGCGCGTTTCCCAACGCACATGTGCAGGAGATGAGGTCGCCAAATACCAACGGCATCTGACCCCTGCCCTGGGAGCTGCAGCAGGGCCCGCTTTGTTCTGCCTCCAGAGCGCTGCCCTCATCACCGCCTTGTACCCGGCTTTGGAGAGCAGGTGATAATTAGGCAGGTCTGGATTAGATACCGGGCTAATGATTAGTTCGATACCAATTTTCGCTTGACGGCTGAGACCTAGGGATCGCTCTGAGGTTGGAATTGCGGTCAGGAGCAGCACCATCCCACCGCTGTGCCCCAAGCCTCTGGTGTCCTCCCAAACGCAGGACGAGGAGGTGAGGCGAGGGAGGGAGGTCTCCTTGCAGGAGAAATGGGCCTTGCTGCTCCCTCCAACCTGGAAGAGGTCTGGGGGAAGCGGAGATAAGCAAAATGACCACAAGAGACACTTCACCCAAGCACTTTCTCCACACACTGTAGAAATTCAGGCTTTCAGGCACGCCGGGATTTGTGGCAAGACAGGGAGAGAGAACTTCAGGCCAGGTGCTAAGGACTTACCTGGACAAACTGCACTCGTTTAACTGAAACTGCTTTGAAAAGTTTTACTTAAACTTCATCAAGCCCCTGTGGGAACACCTTTACCAATAGCAACGAGTAGCATCAATTGCAAGTAAAAAAAATGAGCCAAACGAAACCACAGCTCAAGGGATGTGCGTCCTCAGAGCTGCAGCAGCCACCTGGCCAGATGAGACATCAGCATTTCAGCTGGGGGAAGCACGCACACAGAAAGATCTGCCCAAGGGTGTGCTGTGCAGAGAAGACGACCTTTCTCGTGGGGGACAGGGGCTGGAGGGACGCCTTACAGGTCTCCAAAGCCCACATCTGAACAAACTACACGCTACCATGACCCGTCTGCAGGGTTGTTCCCTTCCTGACCACACAGGTCCCCCGGAGATCTAACAGCACGGAGATCAGAGCGCTGCTACGGAGCCGTGCCACTCCAAGACCCAATCACCTACTCAAGAAGCTCACAAGCAGCCAGGATGAGGCATGGGAGCTCAGTTAAAATTTCCATTGTACGGATTAGGAACAACAACAGACAAGAATTAAAAAGCCTGTCCAAAGCTCCCTGAAAAGCCTAGTGGCTTAGTGGCGAACATGGATCTTGCAAGTAGTCAGAGCACTGCACAGACTTTACCTGGAAAACCTTGGATAAAAAGACTCCAGCTGTAGACAAGAACTTTTCTCCAAAATTAGCAGCTGAAGGATGTTTCCACACTTCCCAGCAAAGCACGTCCGCAGAAAGTAGCTTCAGGTCCCTCCATCAGGTGGCTTCAGGTCCCTCCATCAGGCTGCTCAGCTCCTCCACGCGTTGCCAGTGCTGGGATCAGCGACACACAAAGCCACACGGGTCCAGATGTCCCCGCTCCACGCAGCTGGGCACAGGCTGGGTTCTCCGACCATTTGCTGGGGCAAAGAAACACTGCGGCCTTCCTGTTGCTCGCACCTCCTCTCCCCATGACCGTGTACGTTAATTCTTCTCATTTCTCCTCCTTCCTGCCTAGATGTGGCACCATTTTGGTGTCTTCGTGATTTGGGGCCGAGCACTTTGACTAGGATTAGCTCCTGGCACAGCCTGACAGCCCCGCAGCCACCCTGGGGAGCCTCAGTTCACATTTCCAAGGAGATGTAAACACTGAAGCTGCTCCATCACCGCCCTGATTCTCAGAGCAAACAAATATTAACAAGATAAACAAAAGAATGAAAAATCCCACACACCAAGACCGCGGCTGCGATACCGCCTTGGGGACGGGGTGAGCTGAAGGGAATGCCTGGCTGGAGACGTACGGCCTGGAAAGAGGAGGAAGAGGGAGAAACCAAATCGACCCGGGCAACAGAAGCAAGAAGAAGCGCTGGGTCGCAGGGAGCTTAGCTTTTTGCCACAGGGACCCCACAAAAGGTCCAAGCACTACAGAAATGTGCAAGCCATTGGATCTGCAATGTTTTTGTAGGATCTTTCCCCTCGTGGATCAGCTGCCACGGGGCCATCCACCGTTAACAGCTCGCCTCTTCCATGGCAGGTCTTAGGGCACCTCAAGAGGGGCCAGAGGGATAAAGGCGCTAACACATAACGCCCTTCCTTGGCTGAACACAGCCAGCATTAATCTTTCTGGTTTTCACTAATCGCTCATAAATTTACAGGCTTTTACCAAGCAGCTGAGGTGCCTCCTGCCCTCCCATCCCCGTGTCTCCCTGCAGACCAACTGATTGCTTTCTCCCGGACGCCAATTACCAGGGAGCCTGAAATATTTCAAGTGCTGCCTGGGGCTCCGGGGCTTCTCGGGGACAACGCCGCAGCTGGACTGGTCTGGCCGTTTCCCTGCGAGCTCCAGCCAAGCACCAGCCCTTTCTTCAGCTCTCTGGAAAGGAGCAGAGACCCAAACACCTCCTTCTTGACGGGGCATCCTGGGTGCCCTGCCACGAGGGGCTTCCTGCCTCCTGCTCCATGTGCATGCAACCCATCCCGCAGGACTTCACCAAGGGACAGGCTGCTCACACGCAGCCTCCAGCCCTCTGCCAGCCACTGCACCGTGCGCACCTTCCCTTCCAGAGGGCACTTCTTGCATAGGAGCGAGCTGGATTTGTCCTAGCAAAACCTCCCCCCCCCCGCGTTCCTGATGCATCTAACCTCACTGGGTCTTCCCGAGTGATTTTCCCTCTCCCCGCTAGTATCCCCAAGAACTCCCTGCTTGATCTTCAAGTTTCATTAATCTACCATCTGCCTCCCCTCACGGCGCCTTAGAGAAGCAGAGGATGAAAAGGCGCAAGACAGAACTTTGCTGCCACCAGACCCCTCTTCACGGCTCGAGACGCTGCTATTTATTACCAAACTTTGTTTATAGTCATGCAGACGCTCTCCCACCCACATGGCAATGTTTCATTCAAGACAAGTTTGAATTCCCTTCAAGAACAACATTTCAAAGGATCCCAAGGCATTTGTTTACAAACAGCACGCACGGAGAATTTGCTTCTCCCACCAATGAAACTCGGTCCCCTCCGCGCCGGGCAGAGGCAGCTGTTCCGTAGCACCCAACGCTGCTCAACAGCTGAGGGACAGGAAACCATCAGCCGACAACTGATACTGCAGAGGAGATTTATGGAAAACGAGGGCTGAGGGCTTCTATCGGCCTGGAGAGGACGGGGAAGCCGTTGAGCGCTCCAGCCCTCCTCTGGCTCAGGAGGAATTTCGGGAGGCAGAGCATCCCAGACTGCGGTCGAAGGAGCGACTCCAAATTTCAAGCCTCATCTGAAAAGCTGGCACCTCCCGAGCTAACGGGACCCTGGGCACCGGGATTGTTTGGCTGCAGAGGGGAGAGCACCCCCTGCTGAGGCGGCCACACGGGTTTCCATCCAAGCCCCGAACAGGCCCAGCCCTGTTTAACTTACGGGACGAGCCAAGCTCGCAGCCTAGGGAGGAATTTGGCGCAATGAGAAGAAGGCACTAGGAAGACTATAAAGCTGACAGCCTTTCACAGCCCCAGCCTCCACACACAGGACCTAGCGTAAAAATCCTCGGGGGGGGGGGAAAAAGGGCAAAGGAAGGCGATCACACAACCCGTCCCAATCCCAGAGCCCTAGGAATGGTAAAGGGTCACATGCGGAGGGAGCCAAGGGAGGCTGCCTTCCCGGGACGGAACGGGGCTCTGCAAAAAAGCCAGGGGAGAGTCAGCTGTAGGAAGACCTCGGGCAAAACAAAGGGTCTCAGGAGCTGAGAGCTGGCTTCACGTGACGCTCGCTCCCTGGAGCGGTCACGGACTTTACAAAGGTAGGAGACAACAGAGGCCCCGCATGAAGCCCGCAGCCGCTCGCGCGAGGGGCGCCTAGCAGCCCGCCTCACCTCCGCACAGCCACACGCGAGGGAAGGAGCCAGAGATGATCACAAAAGGAGCGATGAGAGCACGGGTGTCGGTGGAGGGCTGCCCCAGGAGGAGCCGTGATGCGGGGCAGGGCTGCTCCCCCCTTCTGCACCGACCCACCCCGGGGACCGAGCTTCTCGCCCCGTGCTCGGGGACGGGAGGAGAAAGCCGGGACGGGAGGATTTCACCCGGTCGTCCCGACGAGCCGGGGAGAGGGAAGCTGCCAAAATGGATGGCGCTCCCCAAAATGGATGGTGGGAGAGCACAGCTGTCCCCAGACCCCCTCCCGGGCAGGGAACGTGCCGAGGGCAGCGCCCCGCAGCCAGGGGAGATGCGCGGCCCCCAGCAGCGCAGGGGGGGGGCGATGGCACCGGGGGGGGGGGGCAGAACTGGGGGAGCCCCCATAGAGGCAGCGGGGGGCACGGCGGGGACCCCTCCCCACGGTGGGAGGCTGCCAGCCCTCCAAAAAAGGGGGTGCGGGGGGGACCCCCCCCCACCCCCCCTTGGGGGGGGGGCCCCTCCGGGGGGGGGGGGGCCCCGGGAGGGGGGGGAGGGGGCGTGAGGCGTCGCTCACCCGAAGTCGTCGTCCATGGACTTGAAGTAGAACTTGTAGTTGGGCCGGTTGAGGAGGCCCTTGAAGTCGCCCAGGGTGACGCGCTCGGCGGGGATGGGCAGCTTCACCAGGTACGGCGTCTCCTGCTCGTCCAGGTGGTAGATGATCTTCGTCTCGGCCGCCGCCATGGCGCCCCTGCCCGGCCTCCTCCTCCTCCTCCTCCGCCTTCCTCCCGCGACCCCCGGCCTCCTTCCTCCTCGCCGCGGCCCCCGGCCCGGCCCGGCCCCCGCCCGCTCCCCGGCCCGGCTGCGGCCTCGGCCCCGGCCCGGTGCCCCGCGCCCCTCGTTGTGCGGGTCCCAGCGCCGCCCGGCCGCACGGCGCAGGCTCGGGCTCGGCCGGCTCCTCCCCCGGCCGCCCGCCCGCCGCCCCGGCACCGCCGGAACCGGAACCGGCGCCCCGCGGGGCCGAGGCGAGAGGGGCCGCCC
>CM021739.1:16643093-16890551 GCA_011075105.1 Heteronetta atricapilla | reverse complement strand
AGGCCCCCGAGGGAGCGGGCTCGGGGGACAGGGGGCCAGGCGCAGCCCCTCGGCCTTTGTCACGCTCCTCAGCCCCTGCCGCGAGCCCCTCGTGTCGCTACGTGGCCCTCAGAGCAGGGCAGGGGGCCTTATCCTGCTCTGCGCCGTGCCCCCCTGCCCGGACCCCTTTGAGCACTCCCGTAGCGCAGGGCTCTGCTGTGCAGCAGGAGCCCAGTACTGCTCTTCCCGGTTCTCCTCCAAGCCCCTCATCACCACCCTGTAACCTTCCCTGGTGCTCAGGCCCTTTCGGGTTCCCCAGCCTCGCTTGCTCAAATGGTAACATTACCACTCATCACCACCATTGCCCTTTGTGCGCACCCTTCCCACATACCCCAGCCTCTTCAACTGTGCACACATCAGTTCCAAAAGCCTCTTAACTCCATCGTTTTCTCCCCCCAGACCCTATTTCACCTGCAGTCACCAGCACTGTGACCCCAGCCATCTGGAGCTGGCTGTCCTCTACTCCAGCCACCCCCTGGCACCCAGAGGGCACCAAGGACCTGTCTCCATCACCAGTGGCCTGGAGCTGTGGCTGAGAGCAAAGCTGGAGCAGACAGAGCTTGGGGAACATTCACCACCAGGAAAGGCAATAACAGCCTGGCCCTGTCCTGGATTGGAAGGAATGCACGCAAAGAACCACACGGTGGGATCGCATGGGGCATGAGAACAGATTGCCAGTCCTCCGTGCCAGACTCACCCACGGTAGGAAGAGTCAGAGATCTTGCAGGGAACAGCGCCAAGCTCCAAAGGCTGGCAGGCAGGTATGAGCTAAATAACCTCATCCATTACTGAGTCCTGTAGGTGTTCCTAGCAGTTACCTGGGCAGCACTGCTAGACTGGGTTAAGAATCCCACATTATATTGAAAAAAACGTACTCAAGAAGAAGACCTCAGGTAAATTGTAAGAAGCATAAGGCTCTCCCATGTTTCCACAAGAATTGTAGTCTTCCTCTAGCAGGGCCAGGGCCACTCTCTTGTCTTCTTTCCCACCTCCTGACCACAGCTGCGGCTTCACCCCTGAACATGCAACATTCACATTAACCACCTTTGTTACCAAAAGTGTCATTTTGTGAAGTGTGAGCTCCCAAGGGACCGCATACAACCACAAGGTAAGAGGAGAGGTGCCACGCACCCACAGGGTGGTGCAGACCAAATCTCATTGTTACAGCCTTCCCTTTTAAAACGGGCCAAGTGATTGAACAAACTCAACTGATAGATTGATTTAACTGCTCCCAAGAGTCTTGTGAAGTATGACTCACAGCTAATGAATGGGGGTTAAGATCACAGAGCCAAAGGAATTATCAGGAAGGGATAGTGCTGAGAAGTCTAGTTCCAGAAGGAAGAGTTTCTGAACATACTGTTGGTTTACATCTATACTTAAATATTGCAGCAGTGATAGCACTGCTTCTGCTTACAGAGTAAACAGGCTCTAGGCATTTTAGTGCATCTGTGAGACTTGCTCAGAACAGCCGCAAGCAGATGTAGGTGTACTTGAGTTCCATCACTTATGTCTCCAAGCAACACAAACCTGCCTCCTTTTTCTAACACACACACACTATTGTTAACTGCAGTTACAGGCTTGAGATGAGGAACACCAGGTGAAACTCATCAATCCATCCACATTAGATGGAAAGTCAGACAAGATGAGTGCTACAGCCTTAAAAATTACTTACTGCTTACATTGCTAAAGACAAATAGCAACGACTGCGCAGTCAAGGTTGCTTTCAAAGGTGTTTCTAGTCTTCCAACCAAACAAAAGATTTGATGGGAAGCAACAGAAACCACCGAGCTGACCCTATGCTTAAACAAATTAATGATCCTTTAAAACGTATACACTCATCTGCCCCTGAGGATGCTGCACTATGCCAGAACTCCACCCTGGAGAATATCGAGGGTGGTTCTATCAAGTTCTACTTTGACCACCTCCTTTCTGCAATTCTATTATCAGCACCTTAAGACAACCCACCGCACACACCACCAAGGCCTACAGGATAGGGATACTGGATCACAGAGCAACCTTCCCCCTTTGATCTTCGCCCCCGAGTAAGACAGCAGCTCACACCAAGAACTTGACTACTATGGAGCAAAGAAGTGGGGAATGTGGAAAAAACATAAGTGGAATTGTTACTTGGCAAAGAATCATCAAAAGCCTGTAGCAAAAACAAGGCATTTATGGAACTACATGTCAAACCTGTTTTTTAAACCATCTTCACATTGTAGAAGGGAAGAAAACCTTCAGATGTCCAGGGAGATTTTAGCATCCCCGAGTCTCACAGCTGGTTTGTAAATGCTTTTAAACAAGAGCTCTGTAGCTGTCCTCCCACCTCTCCACCAGTTCTTACCCCCCAACATTATGAGGACATGTCACAGTACATAACAGCCAACATTCCCACTAGCTCTCACCATGGCTAGGAAAACAGGTTTCATAGGATTTATGGTTCATCTTCACAACACAATCCTGTACGAAAACAAATCTCACCGATTTTAAGTTCAAAAGCGTCAACAAACTGTTCTCTACTTTTAAATCAGGAGGTCGTGAGCCATCACTGGATATTTATACCAATTCCATCGTGTGCTGACTTCTTACCCACTTAATGTGTGCCTGAAATCTCTTGAGGAAAAAGTAGAAATGCGTTACTTAGCTTACCTCGAAGCTCTGCCTAAGCACATGCGACTGGACACATACGATTCCAACAAACCAAACAGGTCGGTATCACCAGGATAGTTTTTATTTGCTCCCTGAATTAAATATTGGCAGATACAGAAAATTCAGATACCAACTATCTCCCCAACATTTACAAGACTGAGTTTGCAATGTCAGAAAACAAGCACAGTCCTGGCAACTGCTAGTGTGAGTGCGCAGGATCGCCCTGGCTGAACATCAGTTTTGAAGAGGCAGCATCCCTGGCCTCCAGCATCCAACACTGTCCCCTCACTGACAGCTGTGACACCGCCGAACGGCCAAGTAAACATCCTGAGTGGGCAGCTCCAGTGCATATTCCAACCCCCCTCTCACAGGGTTTTATTCCATGCTCCTCCTGAAGGGACAGAGGCAAGGTCAGCACATCCAACATGTAACCCACCTACGAACACAAGCTGATTCCCACTGGAATCCCACTGATTCCCTTTTTTGCTCTGTTCTTTATAAGAGCAGAGAAGAACGCAGCACAGGGACATTTCCAAGCAAGTTGTTCTTAAAGGCCTTATTGCTGCCTGCCACACATCGTGCTGGCAACAAAGCGCCAGAGGCACGCTCGTTCCCTGCTGCACGCCGAGCAGCTCTGCAGCTGCTGACCTTTCCAATGGGTTTGCAGCACTTTCCCTGTTGTCTGAGGGAGGGGAAGTTCTCAAATAAAAAGGCGTCAGTTTGAGTAAGAAAGCTTACATAACCAAAATCATATGAAAACACAAAGCACGTGCAGCTCAAGGAGATACCATTCGCTCTTCTTCACATTGGAACAGAACTTAGGAACTTGTGTTCTCCTTAAAGGAGCGATCAGTGCCCTCAGAGCAAAACAGGAGTGTAGTTGTGCAGCAGGAGAAGCCAGGCATCTCTGCTCTCTCTGCTCCCTTTTTACTAAAAAAAAGAAAGGGGGGTGAGATGTACAGCTGGGGATGAGCAGCAGACGTATCACATCTAAGATGTGGTAAACCATGTGGCATTTCATTGACCAGTGTGCATCCACTATTAGCCAACCCCTGTCGGGGAAGCTGAGTACCTCTGATCCTGTTCTAAAGCAAGAGGAAACACGTGGTATTACCAACTCCACTGTGCAACCTCGTGTTAGATCCTAGCACGGCAGATGGAAAGAGATTCTCCCTTTCATCAAGATCACAGAAGTGCCTTCTGGGCCACAAAGTGCCTTGGGCATCCTAAGACAACTGCATCTTCTCCAGGCACAGGAACTCTTGAAACTCAGTCCTGCGCTCCAGATCCTCATCCACATGCTCCTACTTACCAACCTTGCCAGTGTCTCTTCAGCAGTTCTGAGCTCCAGAAGCAATAATGACTCCAAATAATTTAGCTGTATGACCACTCTTCCACAACCCCAAAGGTTAGGTTTATATGGGCGATGCATTTGCATCTGTTTGCTCCTTTCATATTAGTAACGAGGAGCTTCCAAAAGATAGCTTATAGTATACCATGTCCTGGCTCCGGAGGGATTCTAGATATCATCACCTCCTGCTTTTCCCTTGTGGTTATTACACTGTGCTACAACCATCCAACATGATGTGCCACCAGACAAGTGAGGGAGGGAAGGAAGTGGCAAAGTTGGGAATGCACAACATAATTAATGATGGGATTGTCAGTCACTTCGATGTCAGGCCCCACATCTACACACCATGCACTGGCACTGATCTTGCCCTGCCCACTTGGCCCGGAAAGGCAGTGAGAGTGCCTCTTCTCATGCCAAGCCACCGCGTCAGTCTTGGTCGCCATCAGACGACTCTTCTTCTGCCTCCTCCAGCCACTGGATAAACTTCTGGAGCTGCAGAGAGAATGAAGTGTAGGTGGGTAACAAGTGACAAACAGGTGCTGGGAACACTCAACAACTATATCGTGTCAGTGAGGACTGCTACCACACACAACAAAGAGAAAGGGTGTTTCTAGAAAACACGAATAGAGAGGCAGATTAGAAGAAGAGACACAAAAGTTTAGATGAAAAACAACTGGGATGCCATTGAAAGCACTGCTGGCCTACACTACCACTTGACTTTGCAAAGGTTTATAAACAAAGCAAAGGTTTAAACAAAGCTGCAGTTCCTCAGAGGTGGCCTTCTTCCCTTCCAACTCTTCCAAATCCAGGGAGGAGGACTGGAACAGGGCTCAGCCAAGCTGCAGCACAAAGTCCTATCTGATGGAAGGGGGAAGTTTATATGCTCCCTTGCAACACAAGCCAAATGAAACTACTCAGTACAGCAAACGCTTCAAAATATATGCGAAGGGGCTGGTAAGCCAGGAATGAAAGCTTCAAAGGAATTGCATGGGGCCAGCAAACAGGGCATTGGCCTAAAGCCCATTTCAAATGGGTGTTGGCTTAGAGAGACCGTGCTGCTCCTCCAGAAATGCTGGCCTTACAGACCCCACTTAAAACAACATCCCTCTCCTACTGCCTCCATTCCTTGTTGAAACAGGATGATTATGGCAGAACGCACAGAAACATCCGCTCTGGAGAACAAAGTTGCGTTGTTTAGCACTCAATACGCTGGTACATTACTGGCCTACCAGCAGCTGCTCCACAGAAGGTGACAGTGACACTGAAGTCCAAGTTTCTTTTACCAGATGTTGCTTTTTTTTTTTTTTTATAAAAGACTCAAAAAGACTTACCCTCTGGTTTTTACGAAGCTGCTTTCCCTTATCAGATGTGTCCCGCAGAGAGAACCAGTTGAGAATTACATCTTCTTCCAGAATTTCCAGCTGGTAAAATGTCATCAATACCTGCAGTGATTAGAAAAGAGCAACAGGGCTCTTTACAGAGTCTTCTGGGACTAGCTCATGTCCAAGCACAGAGTTTGCACGTAATCTGTCTTCCAACTCCATCTTCAACAGAAGGCAGTCTGTTTAATAATTTTGATTTTATTATTAAAAATAGCTGTACTTCCCCTATCGAGCCCTGTGCTCCTGGCAGCTGGATGCTACGACACATACCGAGTCAAAGTTCAAGCCCCATCACCTTCAGCGCTATGGCTGCAGGGTATGCTTGAGAGCTGTGGGCAGCAAGACACCACAGAGGGCGTCAGTTCGAGATATTATTTCTCTTTTTAAAAGCACTCCAAATATATCCCCACAGCAGATCAGATAAGCCACTCTGATGCAGCCCCAGATACGCACAACAGTGACATACACAGAGAAGAGCGTGAATCCGTACACCCTGCCCCAGGCTCCCTCTTCCTGCCAGTTCTCTCTGAAAAGTGCCTTATGGCAGGTGTCAAAGCAATTGGTCATTCACCAGCTCAAACTCCTGCCCGGCACAGCGAGGGTAAGACGCAGTCATGCTTTCTCAGGGTGCCTTTGTGCTCAGGCACTTTGCAGTTGGTCTCCTTGCGGCAGAGCACTGACAAAGCTGTCTGCCAACTCCAAATATAAAGTGTCATTTCAATTCTCAGCCTCCAGGGAAACCCAGGCTCCTAGAACAATGGACACATGCCAAACAATTGCTGTAATTCAATGACATTTTGGCTCACCAAACCAGAGGCTTTTGGCTCAGCTCCACGCTAAGTGCTTTGCCATTAGCCAGAGGCACTGGTGGCAGAAGTTAAGATTACTCTGTCCTGAGGAACCAAGTGTTAAGCAGGCCCTAGGAGAGCTCTTCCAAAAGACAGGGGCTTCTTGAGACTGCTGAAGGAAAATACTTGCAATTCAAATCAAATGCACTTGGTCTGACGACAGTAAGAACACAGGGACGAAGTTATTTGTGAAGGAGGATTGTGTAGGCATATATTGAAAACTCCTGAAGTGAGGGGAAGGTAATAAGCCACATGTCAGCTGCCCTTTATTTCCAGTTTCACAACTAGGTCAGCCTGCATAAGAAATTTTGCCCTTATTCCCAGTTTTGCACTCTCAAGTAGCATAAACCATTTGGCAGTTAGATCCCAGGGACCATGCAGAGACAAATGAAGTTAAGCTCTTCCTAAAACAAGTCCCTGGCCTCACATCTCTTCCAGCACCACACAAGGGTATCTGGGTTGGAAGTTGCAAAAGAACAGCTCCTTTCAGGCCTCATGGTGGTAACAAATACTTACCCTCTGCAGTGCTCACTCCGAGACACAGAACCTTTTTTTTTTTCTAAAGCAATTGTTATAGATGGATTTCCTATACACACTCTGCACTGAGACATCACATTTCTCTCCTCTAAAGCAGACAAGCTGCTGATATGAACAGGATGCGTTTCACCACAAATCCAGCAAAAACAGGTCCTCAGAGCCGGGAGCAGATACTCACTTTAGCTATTGATGTGCAAAGACTGTCATGTTCCAGGAAGAATTCCTCAATGGCAAATAAGGCATTCAAGTGATCTGACGCACGTTTGATGTAGTTCTTAAACAACGGGGTCCAGTTCTTCAGCAGCTGCAGGGAAGAAGCACAGAAGAGTTCCTGAGCTATGAGACAGATGTGTGCACTCAGCCCAGCTTCTCAGCTGTACTGCACTGAGAAACTGACCCAGGACAGCATTTTAAGAAAGCCTTCAGCTAGCCAGTGATTGCGTTTGTCTCTCTCTGTGCATTGAACAGATACTATTATGCCTCGTGTGCAGACAGGACATGGATTTGCCAAGCAGCTTTAAGAACATCAGTTAGCTTTCTTGGTTTTGTTTCTCTGGACGGAATACTAGACAATCACCATGAATGTGTTTCATGGAGTCTGGTACTCAAAGAAAATCACATCACAGCAGACCGATAAGGAGAGGTATATACACGCTCTCAAACTCTTCCCCAAAGTGCAGCTGACATTTCAGTGGCACTTTTCCACAAAGCAAAAGAGCAAATAGAAACTAAGATTTTTTAAAGTTCTATGTGCAAGTCACATGTTTTATGTGCATCTACAGACTTGCTTGGAACCTAGAGCCTGCTGCAGGGAATGCGTAGAAAGGATGAACGGCAAGAAATTGTTTCACTAATAGTGAATCCCAATTGTCTGCTCCAAGGTTTATATTTGATGAAGCCTTTCGTTTAATGATTTTGGTGCTGCTTCTTCAAACAGTATTTCTGGCCAAGTTCCCTACAACTCTTTCCCTCGTACACATCAGAAAAGCAAGCAGCAGGGAAAGCTCTGCAGAGCAGCACAGACTGACCTAAACTCAGGATAGGAGGTAATAAAGATGCAGCCTTGTCCATAAAAAAGTTTTAAGATAACAGAGCAAGGATGATAAGATACAAAAATTCCTCACTGGCCATATCATGACCAAGCCATCCCATGAAAATACCGTAACTATTCCACTGGCATGCTCATGCAGATACGGTCTTGCCGTGCCTGCAATATTGCACCTCCTTACAGAACACACTCACCCAGTCAGTTTGGAAGAGAAACAGGTATTTCTATTTCTTAGGGACTTGGGGTGCGATGAAGTTCTGAGTCACCTACATTCAGGGTTCATCAGCTGTTCTGTCCAGACAATTGTTAACAGGCAGTAGCCTTGCCAGAGGGAGAGCTCCATGACAAACAGTGGAGCTAGAACCCAAGCTACTGCGGGCTGTCGACACAGCCTGTGCGAGGAAATACTGGTCATCAGCTCAGCAGCACTACATTCCGTCACCTCTTCAATTATTGCGGCACGCTAATTCATGCCTGGCCTCAAGCAGACACAAAAAAAGGAAGATTAACACAAATGGATTGATCCATATAGTACTGGCTCAAGGGACAACAGTAAGAGCACAGAATGATCCTAATTGTCATGGTATTACAACAAAAAGCCGAGAGCTGCATGACATATTTCCAAAAATTATTCTAACCTTTAGCAAAAGGCTTAATCCTAAACACTATTTCTTCTTCATCAACCATTTCCCCCATTTTTATTCTTCTTTGGAATTCTTCACCCCAAATGCAGTACAGCTACTAGGAAGTTCCTTCCAGACTAAGAAATATTTTGTAATACCTTACTGCTAACATCTTTAAATCACAAGCTGGTACAATTTTAACCTGAAGTTATGAAATTTTTGAAAGTAATTTATCAAGAAAGCGGAGCTATGAACTCTCACAACCCCAGGACTCAATCCAATGTGCCTATTGCTGGGAAAGGGAGGAAAAAAATATACCATCTCAGGTTGAGAACATGCACTGTTACTGTAATGGTGCTAATGGGGAACGGAGGGCTCAGCTCAACAGAGCTCTTTGCAAAACGATGCCTTTGAGATTGCATGACCAGGCTGTGTTGGGAGTTTCATAAAAATCTGAACTGGAAGATTAGAAGCTTGCAGTTATTTTAGATTGAGAATATACTGCAAAATTAAGAGAGAGCCGAGAGGGCTGTAGAGACCTACAAACAATACCCTAACTTTCTAGGCTTTGACATTACGACTTTATCTGGCTAACTCCTAAAAACAATCTACATCCTCGAGAAAGCAATCAAATTCCTCTGACAAGTTTGTTCACTTTTTACCAGATCTGGTCAGTGATGCTGCATCCAAAAAGATTTGTGATCCACTTTTCTTATGCCAGAAGAACAGTCTTAAGAGCAGGCCTGTTTTACCCCCACCTCCAGCACAGAACACCATCATGACATGTGTGCAAATCACATGAGACAAAGCTCTAATTCTGACCTTGTTATGCCTTAACAGCATCTGAGCTGACCACCAGAAATTTATCCAGTGAAAGCAAGGATCCACCTGCTCCCTGAACATACAACCCCATTTTGTGTACCTTTGCATCTTACAGAAGATGATGGCTCCCGAACAGAAACCCACAGAGGTGCACCATACATGCTAGCTGCTGGGCAGCACTGCAGACACAGGGCAGCTCACAAGCTGATTTGCCAAATTGCCTCTCGTGGTTCCTTTTAAACATCCTCACCTATTGTCTGGTGATGCTTCAGCAACAGAGGCACATCCTTCAGTTTACCAGCAACTTCAGCCACATTCCCTCATATTGTGTCTACAGTCTGGGAAAAGTCATGTTTTCCGTACCATCTCCACTTTACAACTCATACAAGAGCCAAACGAGATACCTGACATACATCAAACTGAATAACTATTTCTCAAGCCTCCACATTTCATCTGAAAAAAATACCCATGGGCATATCCTTTACCGGATGCTTATTCCCTAAAATTGCTGCAACACTTACGAGCTTCATGCTCAGGGGCCAACACTTCAGAGCACATACTGTGGTTTCAAGTCAAACCATACATCATAACAATGGCATTTCCACAATTTCCCCTCCTGAGATGTCTGGGACTGCTCTACCATTGCTCTAACACAAACAACCCATCTTCCTTTAGCATCTCTTCACTAGAACTGAGCTACAAGGAGAGTGAGAATCAGTCCTACAAAGTTCAGTAGGCTTCTGATACTCAACACTCTCAGAATTCAAGTGTTTTCATTTCATACAAAATAACTTTGCCATATGTAAACCATTATAAGCAGATCTCAGCCTAATACAACCATCGACTGAGGCCATTTTAGCTGCACAGCTATGCATTTTAGCTACATCTTCATTATGCACTCACCTATACCAAGGTGACCTGAAATTCTCAGGGTGTAATAAGTATTAGTAACTTAAAACACTATACTTCTTACTAATTAGGCAGCCAAAAGTTATTCACTGCAGAAAAAAACAATTTTCCACTTTTTCAGATACTGTACAAACACACGTTCTGCCTGAAGAACTGGTCTCCCCTTTTCAGAGTTCTGTTGGTACATAAGCACAAGCTGCTGTGCAGGAAGACCACTGGTATCTGCTTCACAAGCCTTCAAAGGCCAATTCTCTACTTCCACATCTCAACTCAAACAGTTATTATAACAGTGAATAACACTGTGTGTGCAATGGATTGGTAACTGTACACCTCACCAGGACGCTGCCTGCTGGTATCAATACAGAAAGCCAGCACCAACAATTTTGCACCAAGGAAAGACACCGAGGCACTGAATTCTCCCAGAGAAGGATACTTTAAGAAGCTTGCAGACTGCTCTTTAACCAGGATCATTAGGAACCATTGCCTGCCATGACGATCAACTGATTTGACACTTGAATCTCTTTCCTGACTCCAAAGATACTTGTGTTTCATCAATGCACATCACACAATTCCCTGCCTGAAGAAATTCCACCTGTCCATGACACAGGGCACAGTCACCCTGAGTACATTTTGATTACTATTACATCTCACTACAGGTTTTTGACCGTGGCCTCCGCTGGCAAGCATGAACACCAGCTTTCCTACAGTGACATATGTATCACAAAGTTAGTCAGAGGTGAGCTCTCCATGTAATTCCATTGTCTTTAGCTTCAAAGGGTTGGGGGGGTAATTATGCAAACCATTATTCATTTATATAGTACCCTTTATCTCAGACTAGAGCCTCTTCTGACTGGACGTTGCACTGAATTTCTCCTCTCCTACTCTTGCTCTATTAGGACCCCAAGCAAGGACACAGAAAGATGCCATATCCTAGCTTAAAAAACAAAACAAAAAACAAACAACCACAAAATCATCTTATATAGCTACCAACTTCACCCATCCTGTCACCTAGATATACTGCTTTCCACAGCATCTAACACCTGCTGTAATGTTCTCTTCAGTCCTCCTTGGACTATCTTTTTCCAGGACAGGACAACTTACTGAAGAAAATTGACTGGAAAAATTAACAAAAGCAAGCAGAGTGAGTAGCACAACCTCATCGGTCCATCTAATAAACAGATCAGCTCGCCTGGATGTTTCCTAAAGAAGGCATCTTCACAGATCCAGGAGATGAATTAATTGCTGTGATTACACCTACATAATCAGTTTGCTACCCTTCTGCATCAGCTTCAGGAACGCTGACGCTTCCTCTGAGAAAGGACGATGAAGATGTCTAGCATTCCTCTTTAGCTCTGGGAAGGACTAGTTTAAATTCTGTAGAAAACAAGCAGGTGTCAGATACATTTACTCTAAATGAGCACCTATGTAGCACGTCGAGTTTACAAACTCCAAATACACCAATACATTATAGCAAAGAGAAAGTCACTACAATGGCTTCAGCTTAGATCAACAAAACCATTAACATGAAACTGCCTCCTTTTTAAAGCCGATCCTAAATAAATCCTAAAGCCAGGAAACAGAAATTGCTCTCACCCGATTATACAACCCCAGAGACAAACCAACTCTGTAGAGACACAACAGAACTCTGTATCTTCACAGAAAGACAAGATTATGCCTCTGCATTCAGCTGGAAAAAATTGGCACCGGTTACAGTATGCAGACAAGTAATGCCTTGGAAAAGATCCCACTGGGAGAAGAGAACTCCCTGCTGCCCCAAGGACAGGGCTTATGATGGATTAGAACCGGATTCCTGGAATGCAGGCCTATAAAGACATCCTCTAACAGTATCTCTCTGATCTCTTCTACAAGTTATACTATTCTACTATCATGCACAGGAAACACAAATGAGCAGAGGTACTGAAGTAGAGCTCCCTGCACCCATGGTCTGAGGTGATTTCTGTTAAGCAGGTACAATAGTTTCAGTTCACTTCTAGGGAAGAAAAAGAGGCTCGTGACCTCAAGGAGCTCAAGTGACTTCAGGCTTAAGCAAAAAGACTTCTCAGCCAGGAAGAACCTCATGAGTTCAGACTCCTACACACTAAGAGACAAGACCCAAGAAGAGACAAAGGGAGCAGCACTCACAGGAAGTAATGCTGAGAAATAGTTCTGGGAGTCCAGGTTGGCATCCAGCTGCTGCAGCGGGAACTCCAGAATCACTTTACTGAGCACCTGCATCATCTCCTTCAGGCCGATGTTATACGCATACCTGCAAGGAAAAAGACCCCCCAAAAAAGTTTCACACTACATCTCTGCAGACTGGTTCCTCACATAGATACAGCAGCAGATTTGACTTACATCTTCCAGAATTTTTTGTTTCCTCCCCCCAGAAAGCTTTCAGGTAACAAAGGCACCTTGCATTGCATCAGGCCCTGTGTAAAACCAACCGTCCTGGAAATCTGCTATCACCACGGAATGAGCTGCTGCAGGGACAGCACCCTCGCATTTACCAGAGTGCTGCATGAACACAGTTGCGCAAAAAGAAGGGAAACAGGTTTGTATTTGAGAAATACAGGGTAAAAGGCACCCTGATTACATGTTCCAGACTTGCTGCTGTACAAACAGAGTGGACAAGTCACACCGCAGCACAGTCTCAGCTGCAGACAGCTGGTTGAATGTTGCAATGCGAGGAGCAGCAGTTCCTGCATGAGCTTACAAGAAGCCTGTGCCAAGAACTGGCTTTCTCTCTCCAGTGCATAATTACTTAATAGCAATTCAATCTCCAGTTAGAGAATTGGGGCTGGAAAAGCTTAACGATTGAGGAAGCTACAGATACATCAACTCCTGTCATCATTCAGTCACAATCTCTAATCTGCATTTCTCATGCTCTAATATTGGTAAAATTATTGTTTAACAGCCAACACGGGTATTCACATAGTTTCTCCCCTTCCTAGATCTGCCGTTAAACACAACCATTCAGAATAAGGAACAGCATTTTTAAGGGGACACTCACTTGAGAGAGTTGATTTCCAGGACCAGGTTGTCACAAGAAATGTTTTCCTCTTCACCCCTCTGTAGCGTACCCAGAACCTCGTTCTGGAAAACTAATGAAAGAAAGGACAAGTAGTTAGGCCAAAGAAAAGCACATATTCTTCAACTCGTTCGTTATAAAACAAACTGTGCCCTTAACAAAGGAAGTGTTCTGATGCAGACCTCTATTTGCTCTCCATAAGCTGGCACAAACCCACATCAACTACACTTGTAAATAGTGGTATCATGCAAATAAAAGCGAAGACCTTCTAGATACCACTGATTTAACCACACAAACCAGTACAAAGCTATTTATCTCTGTGATCCCTTAGAGCAGTTTCTATTACACTTTCACAATCTAGCCTTTCGTATTCAGACAAACCTCACCTTCCTTTAACTAAAGATATGAAAGCAAAGATATAATTTATTAGTTAATTTCCCATGGGGAGATAGTTTCAGGTGCAAAATGTGTATGTGTTTTTGTTTTGTTTTGTTTTGTTTTGCCCAGGTTAGTCTGAACTCCTTTTAAATCCATGTGAACCAAGAACAGAAAATCAAAGCATATCTGCCAAAAGAAACAGTTCCTATAAGGAAATTTAATTCTCCGATACAATTACAGCAGTAAGCTCTCCAGAACAGGGAACTTTGCTGGATCTTCACACAATCTGAGTTTAGGCAACGACACTGCCATTTGAACAGATGACTCAGGAAAGTCATTTTCACGAAGGCCCAGTGATCATGAGTGAGAATGATGAAGGATCTTTGCCTAGCTTCTCACCCTTGGCTGCCTTGGGTTAATGTACAATAGCAATATAGTGAGTATTAGAAACCAGGGTAGCAAATGCAGAAAGTGAGGTCGGGAAGCAAACACATTACATCCATCCAATACACCTAGATATCACAAGTCTCCCTGTCTGCATCACCTGCAGACTAACCATTGCTTTCAATGGCCCCATCTCTCACCTTTGATGTCATCTAGCTGAGGGGATGCTGCCCGACTGTCTGGCTCTTCGGAGCCCATGCTCAGGTCACTGTCTGACTCGCTCTCTTCTTCTGAATGCATAGCTGGGCCTGATGAAGAAGAGAAGACACCATTCAATGCTCAAAAGCTTCAGCTGTCAGATGCATACGGAACCAGGTGTCCCAGGGACTTCACAATCAAATCAGCAACCATCTGTCCTTGCGAGAAAGGCTTTACTCGCAGGTCCAGATGGTTAGAATTGCTGCAGAGGGAACACTACAGCTGGCACTGGGATTGTTACTATTATTATTATTTTTAAAGTCTGCAGGCAGACAGCAAAGGACAGGGACAGAAGCAAATGCATTTGTGCAGACTGCTGACTCATTACGGAGCAGTGTCAGCACAGGCTCTGTCACTAGCACGTAGAAAAACAGAAGAACCCAGAAGAGCCCAAGCCTATCCCTTTGAACAGAGGGCCTGGTGGCCCATGGTGTGCCATTCACAGCAGACAGCTGTGTGTGTTCATCAAGTTCGTTGTGTAAGTCACAGATACAATAACCATGTTCCATAGAGCACAGGAAGAGATAATCTAGTCTATCACCTAAGTAACCTCTCACCTTCAAACACAAATATGTTATCTGAAGGCCCAAATGCTTCACAGAGTCCAGGCCTTATTCTGGGAACAAGTATCAGTGTTCTTCTCAGCAACTTTCCCTGACACAAAGTCTGTCTGCCCATCCCCAGGTGACTACACTAAACTCTTCCTTACCCCATAGACTCTGTCTCTGCTCTTCTTCATCCTCTTCATTCTTGTCATCTGCTTTCCAAAGATAGCCTTTGCCTTCTGAGCCTACATCCTTTTTATTGTAACCTGAAAAAGAAACAGCGATTAGGAGGTAGATGTACTGGACCTGCTCATGGGTAAACTTGAAATAGACTGGTAAAACTTGCATACTACTGCCCTTAAATATCCTTCAGTGAGAGGGAACCAGGATTCCTGAAGGTGCATACGTTTTTCCACTTCTATCCTCCCACTTGCCTTGACAAGCGACCACTGACTTACCCCCCGCAATAGCAGCAACGTTTAGCTGAGCATGTTTAGATGCCTCAGCAAACCGAGGCTGGTAGAAACAGCATCTCACAAGGACAAAGCCCTTGGACACATTCCAGGTACAAGGACATAAATCTTGCAACCTGCCTTGAACTGAGCATTTATTTCAACACCAGCTTATTGTCTCTTATGAGGCTCCTACTCCAGGAAAAATGCAAAATAGTTGATTCTCTACATTTTTCAGTGCTGGGATACTGAGGTACAACGCTCCACTGCCCAATTTGAGACGAGTATCTTTGCTTGCCCTATGGAAAACACATACTCCAAGCTGAATGCAGTACTAAGCTCCAGCCTGGCACTGCAGAATCTAGAGGGAAGGAGGGAAAGACCCCAAGAAATGGAGGGCAAAGTCCTCTGCACATTCTGAGCATGTGGAGCCAAAGACTCTCATACCTTTCAATTTTACTTTATTCTCCTCCTTATTCACGCCAGAATCATCGCTGAACTGGTCGTCATCCTCTTCCTCCTCATCTGGCGGGTGCAGAGAGATCACTGTGCCCTCAGAAAGAGTGATGCCAGGACCTACTACTACCTGCAAATACGTGCAACACATCTTAGTGAAGAAACACCCCGATTGCTCCCTCGTCCCGCCACCAACAGGGACGATAACAGCTCCAGACAAGCTATTCCAAGACAGTCAAGCAAATGTAACTACAGCTATCAGCACTGCTAGGCCACGTACCACGCTACCCTAGCCAAAATTCCCAAAGGAAGAAGTGGCAGAGTACTCCCCATCTCTGAGAAAAGGCCTGGAGCAGCCCCGTGTTCTGGTATGGTTTAATGTGCAAGCCTAGGAAGTGCCAAGAAAGGCAGAAAGCAATACAGACACCAACACAACTCACCTGAGAGGAGAGGACACAGCGGGGCTTTAGCTTTACTTTCTCCTTCACTTCAGCATTATCACAGACAACAGAATGGAAGATCTCCACGTTATCTGCTATCTGTACATTGTCCCAGAGAAAAGCTCCATCCAAAACGACTTTATCACCTGTTACACACCATCAAGTACAAATGTTTTCATCAAGGCAGACTGCTGCTCTCCCACCCTGCTGAGTTCACTAGAAAGCATTTTACTAAACCTAGGACTAAACAATGCCCTCCATGCATGAAAGATGTTAGATGAAAGGAGGAAAATAGCCTTATAGGCCTACAGACACTTAACCAAAGCTAAAAGTTGAGTTTGTTCCCACAGAGAAGTTAGTAACAATGGACATCTTGGTATTGCACAAACACAGCCAAATCACAAAAAAAAAAAAAGGAAAAAAAAAATGCAAGCCAGAACTAGAAAGGAGGGATACCAGGCAGCTCTCAAAAAAACGATGCCCCTCATTTTCAGGATGTTGGTGATGATAATCCTCATTCATTAGACACTTCTGCTGAAGTAACTTATCTGCATGAAGTGCCTCCCACCTTTCAGCATCATTAAGGTACTCTGACAATTTTTATCTATATCTTCCCCTGGAAAACTAAGCTTTTCTCCTTTATTCCCCATTAGAATTCAGTAAGTACCTAGCATTTTTGAGAGCCAAATGCACTTAGCTTTTAAAAAATCCCAAGACATTGTGCCCTTATCTGGCACGCCCTGCATGCCCCCCATTCTCGCACTCACCTATCTTACAGTTCTGCCCTATAACACTGTTCGTTATGGAGCAGTTGCTGCCGACCACGGTTCCCTGCCCGATGAGCACGTTCTCTTCCAGCACGCTGCCGTGACCAAGGCTAACATCCACCCCCCGGTAAATGTTGTGTTTAGAATGGGTGTAACTCTGATTCTCGTCATCAGTGAAGTTCATCTCCGGAGTCAAAGGATAAACCCAGCGCCTGATGATGTCAGAGCACACAGCTTCGTACATTAGCAGGTTGCATATATGGGCACCGTACTCTTCTGTTGTTACATGCATGTGGATCTGGTTCCCTAGGACCTGGAAACAGGACGGGACGTGTCAGAGTATTCTCTAACGCAAGGTGACAGGATCTTCCTCCTAGCATCCCTCTCCTTACCTCCTCATTCACTAACAGACCACGCACGAAGTCATCCCGCGTCTGGTAGTCAAAATTGTCTGTAAAAAGCTCAGCCACCTGCCAGGAATAAAATGTAAAGGCACGCTATAATTATGGGAAAAGTTGTCAGGGAAGCCAGTTAACTAATGGCTGTTCAGCGGTTCTCAGAGAGACGTGTTACACAGTATAGGAAAGTGATGCTCTTGCCTTGAATAAAGCTTTGATTCCTGCCAGTAGGAGTGTTGACCTTCCCATCTCTTCCTCCTACCGCAGACTATGAACAGATTCTGGTTTTCAGAAGGGGCAAAACATATAACTTTAGCGCCTCCAAGCAGTCCACCCAGCCTCGCTTGTAGTTTCACTCCCAAAGGAAAGCTGTAGACCAGCTCTTTCAGAAGCAGGAGAGATATTACCAAGCCTAGGCTGGAACAACCCTGAACGCTACCCTAACGTGGTACCAGCTTGCACATACTGACGCTTTTCCACAGTATAGGCATCTCCTCTGCTCCACAGACTTTACTACTGCTTACTTTCCAGTATGGTTTCATCCTGTGCCCCATCAGCCACTCAACCTGCTGGTGCATCTACTGTTTAGTTCTGCCTGGCCTCCAGCAGGAACAGGCTGGGCTCCCAGAGCTGTGCCACGCGATCCCAGCTCAGTCACTGAGAACAGCAAGGAGTTCTAGTTTTCAAGCTAGCACATGCACCCCCTGCACGTCAGGAGCACCAAGGAAGCAATGCAGATTTAATTGTAGACCCTTGGAAGGGCAGAGCTCACCTGTGGAGAGCAGATGCTGATATGACAATCCAGCAAGTCATGGCGCACCTCCACGTTCTCGATAGAGTTCTGAAATAGACTCTGGAAGAGGAAAAAATTCAGGTGATCTGAGCATCGCACACAGCACTGAACACCTAAAGTCTTCCCCAAGCCAGAGGTACCATGTTGATTAATTCTTAAACTTGCTGCTGTTCTGGAGATCAAAGAAATCCACAATCTATACTGAGACAAGCGCAGCAGGCACAGCCCAGGCACACACACAGCTGTGTATCAGCCAGCTTCATCCCTACAAAGTGCTGTTCCCCAAGAAACAGCCGGTACACCAAACTAGCGCTTTTTTTCAGGAAGTTCCTTACCTTTAGTTGTTAAAAAGCTACAAACGTACAAAGAACACTAGCAAATCCAAATGCAATATTCACGGCTTTCATACCCCCGGTGGATTTTTACAGTTGTGGGGTGGTTTTATTTTCCTCCTCCTTTTTTGTCTTGGACAATGATTTGTGCTTTCATTTGAAGGGAGGGAACAGTCTACCGATAACCGATTTAGAGACGAGTATGTCACATTCATAGTCTTACTTCTAATTTGAAGAAGAAAAGGCTCCATTTATCTAACTGAAGTGCCTCCACAGATGTGCGCTGAGCATTCAGCACATCATTAGCAGTGCCCCTTTCTAGGGAACCTTTCTAGGGAAACAGTTTGGGTAGAAGCAATGAGAGGTACCGCACCTTGCACCTCCCATTGTTCCACCCTGTGTCAGGCTCAGTGTCACTTCAGAACGGTTTGTGTATGACAGTGGCACAGGTGCCCCAATTTGCAAATCTCTGTGACAGCACGACTCACCCACCTCCCTTGTTTCATACGGAGACAAGGATGCAAACTGAATTTTGAGAAATGCCTGCCCCATCTTCAAACTCTGCAATGAATCCCTGCACAATTTCACCAAGCCTTACATAAAGGTTGAAGAAAAAAGAAGCCAGTTTACCAAGAGTTCCTTCCTATCACCTGCTCCTCCAAAAGCAGCAGCAAGTTCCCCAGCCCACCCTCAGGGAGGATTTCCTCGGTGGGCTACTTCACTACTGCAGCCCTTTTCCACCCATCGGGTTCCAGACGCACCATAGGAAAGCGGAAGCGCTTCAGCCCCTGGGTTCTCTGGTAGTGAAGGACGCGGTTCGTGGCGCTGTCCATAGCAATAACAATGTCATCCTCCTGGCACCTGGCGTGGTGACCAGGTGAGGACTCCTTGAAAATCATCGTCATCACAGAAACATTCTTTTCCATCTTACGACGCAACCTGAAAAAGCGAGGGCAGAATTTTAAGGTCCCTCTCCAGACAGAGCCCAGACAAGCAGCACGTCAGGCAAGCGCGCGTTTCTTTCACCACCTACTTGTGCTCTTCCAAGGCTGTGGATATATTGAAGTTGGACACCACGTCTCCAGTGACCAGGATGAAGTCAGAGCGAACGAGGGACTTGGCATCGACATCTCTCAGCACGTCCCCCAGGGAGCGGTACAGGTCGGAGGTCACAAAGCGCACCGTGTTGGGAGAGGTGTGCCGGCACCACTTGGATTTTCTGAGAGGAGAAAAACGCATCAGAAAGGCACAAAAAAAATATTCCTACGGAGAGCTGAGGAGGACGCAGTGCACGGGACATCCAGAAGTGAACACAAGACGAATCCTAGCACAACAAGCACACCATGCACCGGCTCAGGCACACCTGTTTATCAGCAGGTGAACTGAAGGAGGTCAGACTGAGAGCAAAGCTTACAGGAATTCAGGAAATCAGACTTCCCAACGAGCCAAGACTTGTCAACAGAAACAAAAAAGCTACACACAACCCTTTTTTTTCCTTAGAAAACAGCAAAAACCGCGTGCTTCTTTTCAGCACCCGGAGGCAGGGGTGCTGCCAGCCCCGGCTGTTTCCACACGCTGCGTGACACAGCGAGGCAGGGCACAATGCAAGGGGGGTGCTGTAATTGACACGGCTCCCCAGGCAACCCCTGCTTTTAAGCAAGAATAGTTAATAACAGCTAAAAATAGTTAAATGCAGCCCCCGAACAGGCAGCCCTCTTAAAACACTGCACAACCACACTCCTTCACAGGAGGAATGGTCTTTCCTGAGATGTTAAGAGACATCCCTTGAAAGTGAATCTAGCTTCCAGCAGCAGGATCAGAGCAACTTAAGACCTTAAGCTTGCTGGAGGACAGAAGAATCCTTTCCACAATCAAGCTGCAAAGGAGAAGAGATTCTTACTGTAAATGCTCTTTTATCTCAGCTGACTTCCAACAGCAGAAAACAAAGGTTTCTTCCACTCCAGTCGCTGTTAGGAACTCCAAGGTGTAGTCAATCATGGCCACGTTTGCCATAGGTAAAAGAGCCTAAAAAAAAAAAAAGCAGATACGCAGAGACCTGAACAAACCCTGCAGCTCAGCATCAGCCAGTCTCTCCCAAAGTCAGGGCACAAGATCGTTGGCAGTGCCAGAAGTTCACCAGCTAACTGCACTACCTCCCTTCATCGAAAACGTTCCAATTGGGTCTAAGCAGTAAGAAGCAGTTTCTGTGTCATACAGGGGAAGATTCTCACCTCACAGAGGAAGGCATCAGCACAATAAAGTTATCACGTATAAACCTGTCCTGGTTTTGGCTGGGAGAGCGTTCATTTTCTTTGCAGCAGCTGGTAGGGTGCTGCGGCTTGGGTTTAGGATGAGAATAACGCTGAGAACACACCAGTGTTTTAGGTTCTTCTGAGCAGTGTTTATGCTAAGCCAAGGACCTGGCAGCTCGTGCTGCCCTGCCAGCGAGGAGGCTGGGGGTGCACAAGGAGCTGGGAGGGACAGGGACAAAAAAGCCGTCCCCTTTATCAACCCATGACTTTTACCTGGTCCCTTATTCTCTTCCCCACCGCACAGGGAGGGAGGAGCGAACGGCTGCGTGGTGCTCAGCTGCCTGCTGGGTCAAACCACAACAAAAGCTCTTCCGTGAGGACTCCACTAAGCTCGACTAGAAAACTCACACATCCCAGCGCGTCGCTTCCCTGACTCAGGCTTCAGCTGCTACAGGAAAAACCTGTCAGACGTGAAGGATGGAGCGCAGGAGTACGAGTGTCCAGGAGGAAAGGGGGGGGAAGATGCAATCTGAAGTGAATTGAGTATTCTGGTCTGAGATTCAGGCCATACCTTTAAGCCCAGTTACTGATTTACAACTGAATGATCTTTCAACATTCTTTAACTCATTTCTTGTCCTGTTTTGTTTCGGGCCTGACGTCGCATGTGCAACGATGACCACTGCAAACATACAATTAGCAGATGAGGCAGGATCACTGCTCAGACCTGGAAGCACTCCTTCCTTTCACGTACAGCTCTCCGATTCGGGTAATTAAAATACTTCTTCACCCACTTTTCAGCCCCATTCTTTCCTTCTCCTACCCCCACGCCCGCCGCTGCCGCACGAGCAGAGCAGCAGACCCCCGGCCGCACGCAGAGCGGCTCCCCCAGCACAGCCCCGGGGCTGCCGCGGCTCCACGCCCGGGGAAGGCGGCGGGGCCCTGCAGCAGCCCGGGGGCCGCGCTCCCCTCACGGCCCGGCCCGGCCCCGGGGCCGGCTCTCACCCGCGGCCGGTCCTTGGAGATGGGGAAGAAGCGCCGGTTGAAGCTGTCGGCCACCAGCACGGCCTGCAGCGGCGGCGGGGGCTCCTCCTGCGGGTCGGGGCCGCGGCCGGGCCCCGCTCCGGCCCCGCGCCTGGCAGCGCCGCGGGCCGCCATCTCCTCACGCTGCCTCCTCGCTTCCCCTCTCACTTCCGCTTCCGGGCCCGCGCCGGAAGCAGAGACAGGAGCCCGGCAGGGACACAACAGCGCGAGGGCGAGCTGCGCGGGAAGGGGGGGCGCGCATGCGCAGTGCGGGCGAGGGGGCTGTGGGGGTTCTCCTGTGAGCCCCCCCTGAGAAAGGCCCCTCCCGCAGGAGCTCCTGTTCTGGAAATAAACCTTTTTCTCTCTGATTTAGTCTCTGTGTTTGTGTAACCACCACGATGGCGGGTTATTCCCACCGTGCCCCGCACCCAGCACCAAGGGTAGCCCCAGCCCCACAGTCCCTGAGGGGCTTCACTGAGCCCCCCGTGGTGCTCCCCTGAGGAGAAAAGGCGACGTGGTTTGTGGCACCAGGGCTGGCACCTCGTCCTCCCGCTCTGTCTCCTCACGAGCCTCTCCCGGCTCCTCATTCTCCCTCGCTGCCCACAAACCACCCCGCCATGGCGCCCTGCTCTGCTCCTTGCTGCTCTCATCCGCCAGCAGCTCTGCACCCACCCGCCTGCTGCCCACCCAGTTCAGCTGCCATCCGAGAAAGAAATGCCGGGCGCTTGTATACCCTCCCTCCAAGACAGGGCCCTTCCCCAGCGTGGGATGTGGTACACGCTTATCAGCCCCCACACAGCGCGGTCTAAACGTCCTGCTGACAGGAAAATGAAGGGAGGCACAACGCGGGCATCAGGCCTCCAATTCAGTCCCAGCACTGTCCCCTCAGCCCAAACCCTGTGTCTGAGGGGTTTTGCTCAATTGCTAGTGGGAAAAGTATGTGGTATGCAAGATACAGCACCCCTTCCAACTGCTTTAATTGCATGTTCACGACTGACTTAATAGAAAACAACTCTTCATCCCCCAAAGGACACGGCAGCATTGGGTATTCCCTGAATTTCCCTTACCCGTTAAAATGTTCAGGCATTGCTTGCATTGTGCCATCTGCCCCAGTAACTTGTGACTGAGCCCCTGCTGTGCCGCACCTTGTGGCAGAGTTGCTTGACCTTAGATAGTTGTTTGGAATAAAGTGGCAAGGATGGACATGGTGAGAAAATGAAAATGAGCTGCCCTGGAGAAATAAATTGTTCCCATCATGTTCAAAAATAGGTATCCGCATCCCCTCGGGAATCCTATTGCCGCAGTGAAGAAGCTAACCCCAGAAAAAAAGCTCCCAGATGGTTTCAGCCCAGGGGTTACAGCTTGGGGAATTAACCAAGAGGTGGATTTGTCATTGCCTGAGGGCAGGACAGCATCTTCCTTCCTGCCTATGTAGCATTAAGCGCATAAACAGTGCCAGAAATCAGGTCTGATCCAGTGCGCACAGCCACTGCCCGTGTCAGGACAGGGCACACAGAGCTCGGCAGGAGAATCAGCAGATTATCTGGCTAATTGCATCCTGTTCTCTCCAAATGAGGCGACTTTCCAAGACGTTGCCCTGGTAAATTGGCAGGAGCAGGGGAAAGCAAATCAAGGTAATTGCTAATGAACTGAACTCAAAATCAGCCTGATAAATATTCCTCAGACTTTGCAGAAACATTTCCATTTGGTTTCAGTTGGGACTTGCAGGCCAGTAGCACCCACATCAAACATTTTCTGAAAGCGATATGATTCCAGGGGAGCTTTTAGAATTGAAATTAGCTCACAAATTTGAAATGAGGCTGTACCGGGTTACATTGAGCCCAATATCCCATGGTGGCTGGGCAGGGAATGGGAAGACCCATGGATGTAGGGCTTTTTCCTGCTCCTTAATCCTTCAGAGCATCATGGAGCAACATCCAGCAGCTCTGGGAACAGTGAGCGCTGTGGGGATGCTCAGCTCCCTGAGGCATCTGTCTTCCAGGCCCTGACCCTGTATGTGTAACCCTTCTCTCTTGTCTTGTTCTTGTCCTCTCTGATCATTTGCTTGTTCCCTCAGTGTGGAAGATGCCTCCTGGGGTATCGTTAAGCCTTGGCAGGCAGCTCCAAATCTGGGCTTATTTCAGACAGCTTTGGGGCTCCACATCCACCCACAGGGACTTGTGGCAGGGGTTCCCGAGGGTGGTGGGACTCACAGCAAGGAAGATCACAGGAGGTCTGCATGGAGGAACCATGAGATTATATTGCTCACCATCCCTCACCGGCTGCTTTCCCGAGTAGCCCCGGGGTGGCAGTGCTCACACCCAGCTCACAGACACGCAGGTAGTGGTGCTGTGCGGGTTCTGCTGCTCGCACCCTGCCCCATCCTGTGCTGATTCACCACGCTCAGAGACGGATGGGGCTTCGGTCAGCACAGGCTCCTCGCATCAGCTCAGTGAGGATAGCCTGCCCAGGGGAAATGAGTCAGTGGCCATCCGGCCTTGGCACACGCTCCTGGAGGCAGGCAGCCTCATGACCCTGGAGGTTGCTCAGTCCGAAGAGTGAGACCCATTTCCCATCAGGGAACGGTGCTGGAGCTGTCACAGGAACCAGTGCTCCCAGTCACGAGGAGGTCTGCCTCAGCATGAACACCAGCAGAATGCTTTCAGGGGAAAACCACTTCCCGTGCCCTTCCCCTGCTTCTTATTTAGCCCCTGTACAACTTCTTGCACCACCACTACACCAGTACCACCTCCATCCCTGGCCCCCCTACCCTTCAACACCTGCACAAGTTGAGGTTTTCCCCCAGATCTGCACTCTGCACTGAGCCATGTGAAATTCTGTGGTTCGGTGGCACACAGGAGCAGAGTTGCCTCCTTTTTTCTCAGCTAACCCTTCTCCAGCTCTGGCCCACGTGGATTCCTGCAGAAGAAGAAGCAGGGAACAGAGGGGCTCGCCCTTCAGAAACAAACAGTGCCTGGTAGGAAGTGATGGCTGAGGCAGAGAGAAAAAGACGTCTCTTTTGGAAACCCAAAGGGCTGAGCAAGAACTGGGGGTTCACAACCACAGCCAAGGAAACGCCACGCTGCAGAGGGTTACAGGGACAGGATCTGGTGTCATCTGCATCACGAAAAGGGAGCCCGCAGTGCCTGGTCAGGGCTGGAGGGACAAAGAGGAAATTCCCTGTCTCTAAACAGCCAGGATACCCAGGAGAAGATGACTTCATTTCCAGAGCCCCTTGGATGCCTCCAGCTCCCTCCTACCCAGGGGAGGCCCTATGCCACCAGCGGATGTTGCTCTGTTCCTGCTCCCCTCTCGTGTGCGAGGGCAGAGGGCAGGGCTATCCCTCATCCCTCATCTTCTCCAGGGGAGGAAAAGGGCTCCTGCAGCCTCCCCTCCGAGAGCAGCCCCAGCCCCGCCTGGAGGAGATGCCGGGGCACCTGCCTGTCCCTCTGCCTGCTGCGGCCGCACCAGCTGTGTGGCTTCAGGAAGGAGGCAGCCCCGCGTCCCTCTGCCAAAATCCTTTGATCAAGGCAGGGCTCCCATCGCTGCTGCTCGGAGCAGAGCCCACGTTTCCTGTAACCCTTCCTTCCCTGCGCACCCGCTGCTCCGTGGGAAAGGTGAATTTATTGGAGCTCCTGGTCCGAGGGGCTCCACATCGCCAGGCAGGGCTGGGAACCGAGCAGTATTTTGGTAGTTCTGCCATCGCAAGGATCTGCTCAGCTGCTCATGCACCCCAAGGTTTGTTTCAAAAGAGCTTTGTGTTGGGGCTGCCTTAAGACGTAATGAAGGCAGAGAAGGGGAACTTTCTCAGGGAGAGCTCTGCAGCCCCCTCCATCACTTCAAAGCCAGCGAGAAGCCACCTTATCTTGACAGATGTTGTACGCCACGGAGCTGGTTACTGAACTTATGTTTCCCATGGCCTCACTCCAACACTTCTCTTAGTTTGTCAGGGATATATTTCAAACTGTAACATTGCAGAAAAGTAGAAGGAAGCAGCTGATTAATGACCATTTCCTGGTAGCGTAAAAGTGCTGGCTCGGGTTGTAGCCATACCAAAGAAGAGGGAAAATACTGGAAACCAGAAAGAAATAAAGTCTCTTGGATTAGAGGCCCCTCTTCTGCTTTTTCCAAGACAAAGCAATTAATACTGCTACGGTGCAGTGTGCTGGGCTGTGTGGTGACTGTACCTGAGGCGAGCTCATCCCATTGCTCCCACTGCTCCTGTCACACCACTGGGAGGACTGGGCAGAGACACGGGGAGCAGCCTCCCCATCCCACCATGGCAGCACCGCCCCGTGTGCTGCCTTCGATGCCCTGAGCGGATGAATTATTCCTGCTTCTTTCCACCCTTGGGGCATTTCTTAGGGTGTGAGGCATTGGTCATACCACCAGTCCCGAGGTTTGATTCCCAGTGCCCTGAAGTTATCAGGCTGCCTTCCAGCTCGATGCAGCCACCTGCAATGAGGCAGGGCATCAAGCTCCATGGGGCAGGTCTGGCTGCAGCCAGCGCTGTGCGGGGGAATAAGGTGGGCCCAAAGGCACCACCACCACCGGGGTGACTCAAGGCTGATGCAAGGAGAGCCCAGAGCACGGATCTCTGCACGCACAGGCAGAGCTCAGCCCCCTGCAGCTGGCAGCCAAGGGAACACGTCTTGTCTGTGAGCGATGCAGGTGTTGAGCTGGAAATTTGGTCGGGATCACACGGCTGTGGGCAGTCATGGGACAGCCCTGGGCGATCTGCCCAACGCCTGCAGCAGAACCTGCTCCAAACCATCTCCACGCGTCTCTCTGCACAAACAATTGTGATTAAACTGAGGAAACAGAAAAGTAGCAAGCACGCAGAGTTGGACCTCGCTCCTATCACACTGCAGCCTCGTTAACGGCGCTGCACAGAGCGGGCCCTGTTTGTTTTGCAGACGAGGCAGCGCCAGGATTCACCAAGGCAGCGCTCGAGGTCGTTCTCCCCCCCACGGGGAGAGCTGCGGTGTTCTGAGAGCAGCGGCAGATGGTGACCGATGCTGCGTGCACCTCCCTCAGACAGGGAGCCGGCTCTGAACGGGGGATTTTCCATTACTTCAGCTTCCCACCGGCTCAATCTTCTGCCTTTAAGAGGAAGCTGCTCGCTGATGGGAGGATCCTTCTGCACGGCAGCGCCTTGAGACCTTGCTCAGCTTTTTATACACAGCAATTCTCCTTTGCATCTCTCACGAGGCTTCCAGCTGTCACATGTTGTTTTTTTTGGGATGAGGAACTGAGCCCCGGGTTACAGGCTCAGCTTTTGGGGTCACAGAGCAAGCTGGGGGCCAGCCAGCCTGGGCACCATCCTGTCCAGTAAGGCCAGAGGAGGTGGTGCTGATGCTCTTTGGCTTTATGCCCCCCAGCTCCCCTGCGCTGTGCTCCCAGTTGTGGGGCTGAGGCTGGGGCTGGGCTCTGGTTGTCAGCAATGGGCTGGGTTTGATACCTGAGCGTTTCGGGACTGTTCTTTGTGTGAGCCCCTGGGCACCCACGGACCTGTCCCGAGGGAGCAGAGAGCAGCACGGGGGTGTTGCAGGACAGCAGTGCTCCGCAGCACCGCTGAGGCCACAGACAGATGCGGGCACTGCAGCAGATGCAGGAGATGTAGCGACGCGGCTCCAGCTTTTTTATCATCGTGCTGTTTTTGGCCTTTCCACTGACTTTGTCAAGTAACCGGCCACACAAGGCAGCGGAGGCTGAAGCCTGGCTTTTCCCTGCCATGCCAGCAGGAGCGGGCAGGCTCCGGCTCAGCCCACGCCGCAGATTTCTATCGATTACTCATTAACCGTCGGTGTGGTGCAAGCTGGGGGAACCACACGACTTGTTAGCATGCACACGTCTGTCCCAGCTTCTGCTCTCTGAGCTATGCTTTGCCCTTGGATTGATCCTGTCCTCTGAATAATCAGGGCTGTAGAAGATCGAACAGTCCGGAGACGAACTGCCTTGAACTGGCTTAGTCACCGGATTGCGCTTTAAGCGTTGCAACAGCTTCGAGAGCTCCTGGCTTCTCCCTGTAAGAAAAAATAAATAAATCAGGTTGAGTTCAGTTGCTGCTGGGTGGTATTTGTACCTCACCCTCTCAAAGTAACATGAAAGAAGATGGCGTGCTTTTTCCATGCTGTCCCCTCCTGACCCAAATGACGAACACCAAACCAAAACGCGATCTGCGCAGCACAAGAAATAGGGCAGGGCGATCAAACCTAAAAAAATATAACATTGCTGTTTGCAGGAGTTTTTGAGACGAGTACAACACTTCCCCCCAAAAAAAGTCAGGCTCACCTCCTGCCTGGGCTGCAGGGAAGGGGACACGAGGGAGTGTTCAGGGTGGCATCTCCTCCAAAACAGCACCGCAGCAATGCCCACGTGGCTAACAGGAAGGAAGGATGGATAATTTCCAAAAGCTGAACGCACAGGTGTGCTGGGAAATTCACAAATTGCCTAAAACAGGTCCAAAGCAAAGGGGATAATTCATCTTATACATCTTCGCTCTGCTCCAGACCCATTGTGGCCGCTCTCTCCCAGGCCATCAGCAGCACTGAGCCTGCGGGGAGCTTTGGGACCTCTTTCTCTGCCGTGCAGACCACGGCCGAACCCACCAGACCCCAAACCCAACCCACCCGACCCCATAGCTCCTCCGAAGTGCAGCGCGCCCAGCCCCGTGTCGTGGTGTCACCAGCAGCCATCTACCCAAGGCCAGTGCTGCCGTTACTGACGTGTGTTTGCAGGAAGCCGGGCTGTGCCTTGCACGTGACAACCCAGCCCGCCGCTGTCCCGAAGCGGCTCGGTGACGGTGGGCTTTGAGGGGGGAGGCACGGCCGCCTCTGCCCCACGCTGGCTCCTGCCCCTCTCAATGGAGCGTTAACTCTGGAGCCTAAGGATGGCAGACTAAGAATGGTTATTCGCAGCGATCTCGTTAATGGTTTCACCACAAATATCTCGCCCTTAAGCTGTGGAGGCTGACATCAGGCACAAAGAACGAGCAGCGGTGCCCCCTCCCCTCTCCAGCCGCAGGCAGCACACAGGTATTGATTCCAGCAGTGTCGCAGCTCCGCGGCCGGTTTCATTCTGCCAAGCTGCCCACGCGGGTTGGCGGCTCCTAGGAGAGAGAAACGTGGCCCAGGGAGGTGAAATTGCTGCTTTCCAGAAAAGTGACGTGCTGCAGTGCAGCGGGAAAGCTTTCGGTGTGAGAGCCTGAAGTCCCAAACAAGTGGGATGTGTGGGAGGGGGCGCGGAAAGGATCGGGCACAGCACAGGGACAGGGACAGGGAGCGAGCCGACGGAGGCAGCCTCTCCACACCTTCCTATTTCTGGGCTTGTTATTGTCCGCAGTGCTGCAGGCTAAATTTGAGGTCATGGGAGTTTTCCTTGAGCCATTCAGTTCATTCCTGAGTTCTGTGCTTCGTGGCTCAGAGCTCTGAGGGGCAAGACTGAAGAAGCCCTGGCATGCTCAGCAGGACGGGCCAAGCCCAGGAAATTCCTGCCCAAAAGGCAAGCCTCAGCAGCTCTGACGGGGTGTCCTGGTGGGGAAGGAGAGCCGGTAAATGCAGACCATTGCTCCTGCCAGCAGAGCCTGGGTTTTCCTGGTTAGCCTGGCGATGCCCCATGTTCAGACCTGGTGGCTCAAGTCAGTTTGTTTTAAGACTCGTGTTAAATTCATTGCCTGTTTCTGTTTTGGGGTGGGGGGAGCAGATTCTTTCCCCCTCCAGGAAAGGTGAGCGCCAAGCATCGCCTCCCAGCCCAGGTGGTTTGCCAGCCTCTGCTTCCAAACCGCTGCCGGCTCTTGGTTCCAGCCGTGCTTTCCCTGCTGCTGTTCGGGGCTGATCGCAGCAAATCCCAGGTCCCGAGCCAGGGAAAGTTTCGAGCCGGCCTGGTTTGTGTAAGAGCTGACATCCCACTGGGGCCGATCTGGGACCCGCAGTGCTAAAAGCATCAGTGGCTGCTGCCGGAGCTCAAGCCGTGCCTCCCCAGGCTGGTGGCAGCGGTACGCTTTTCTCCCCTGGAACAAATGCCGGGGGAAACTCTTGACACGCTCACTGCGGGGATGCCCACACCAGCATTTTCTTCCATTTTCAACTGTTTTGGCACAACAGAGGTTACTGTTCTTCTTTCCACGTAGGCACAGGATGCAGCGCCCTCGGGTTTGGCTCAAAACCTGCCACCTCCAGCAGCAGTTCTGGCCTCCTCAGCCCCGGGGCTGCAGGCTGCTGGGAACAGTTCCAGGCCAAAGCCCTGAAACACAGCACAAGTGGTTCACCTTGGAGCTTCCACACGGTTTTTATTCTCTCCACTGTTCCCACTTTGTCTTTTCTGCTCGTGCTGTTTGACAGCGCCGCTCAGTACCCGCATGCTGATTTACCTCCACGTGCCAGTGCGGCTGATGCAGACAACGGTCTGCTTAACGACTGTGCAGAGCCTTACCCTATATCTCCTCCTTCCTTACTCCAAATCTCCTGCCTTAAAACCCCTTTGCTGGGACGTAGCATTCACGAAGCTCAAAGTGCACCTCGCAGCTTTTCCCCCGGTGAAATCCCAGCCATGCCAAGGTGAAATGGCACAAAAACGCCGGGGCGCCGGCCGCAGGAAGGTGCGGCGGCCACGTGTGCTCCCGGCTGCCGTGCCTCTGCTCCCGTCCCACGGCAGCAGGGCACCCGCAGCGGGGCTGGCTCCCATTTTTTGCCAGAATCAGGGCAGGAGCTCTGCAGAAGCGGCCCTGGCAGAGCAGCGACTGCGGTGCAAGCGGGCGCTTGTTACATAAACCACTTAAGGTAGGCAGCGGCCAAAGGCGGCTGCTGGAAGGAGGATGTCAGCTGAGGACAGGGTGTTGAGGCAGACAACCTGAGCTGCTGCCGGGTGGTTATTTACAGCCTTTCGGCTGGGGAGAGCGCGACGCGGCCGCTTCCCCCGCTGCACGGCTGTAAATAACCTCAGCAGCAGGTGACAAAGCTGGTGCCCACCAACAGCAGCGCCCTGTGGCGAAACCTTTGTGGGGGGAACCACAGCCACCACCACCTCCCCGCAGCACCGCACCGCGTCCCACGGCTCTGCGGGGGGAATCTCCTTCCCGAACCAGGCTGCCACGGGGGAGCTCCATCCCCCTGCTCCGTGCAGTGCACGGCACCGCACTGCACCGAGTTGCTCTGCGCACTGCGTTGCACAAACACACATGGCATTGCACACACGCAGATTGCATTGCACGCGTTGCATTGCACGCGTTGCATTGCACGTGTTGCATTGCACATGCCCCACAAAAGCAAACATTGCTCTGCACACTTGCATTGCATTGCTCTATTGCATTGCATTGCTCTATTGCATCGCACAATTACATTGCATTGCACACTCGCATTGCACAATTGCATTGCATTGCACAATTGCATTGCATTGCACACTCGCGTTGCACACTGGCAGCCCCCAGTCGCGCGCCCCACCCGCCGCCCGCCGGCGAACGTTCCAGACCCCCCACGCTGCGGCAGTAGCGGCGGGAGGCCGGGCTGCCGAAATGGAGGCAGCCCCCACCCCACCGCGGAGCACTCTGGGAAATGTAGTCCCCCGCCCTCTCCCCGCCCTCCCCGCTGGGCGGTGGGCGCGGCGGGCAGGACTACATATCCCGCGGGGCTCCGCGCGGAAGCTGCCTCCTCACTCTCCCCCCCTCCCTTCTCGCCGCTCATGCGCCCTGGAGACGCCGGAACCGCTATAAGGGATGTGGTTGGGCTCCGCGGGCGCGGAGGGGCAGAGCTGCGGCGGGGGCAGGCGGCGGGCGGAGGTGAGGGGGGCAAGGGGCCGGCACGGGGACGCCCCTGTGGGGCCGGGGGGCGCCGGTAGGGCCCGTCCTGTGAGGGGGCGGCTGGGCAGGGTTCCCTTCACACCCCTGAGGGGCTGGGGGTGGTCTCCGTGCCGGTTTTCCTGTCAGCTTCTGCCCGCTGGGAGTGCTGAGGGGTGCCCGCAGCGCCGCTGAAGTGGCTGCTCCCTCTGAGTGTCTGTGCAGAGCCCTCGGAGCCTCCTCACAGGGCTTGTTTGTCTCCACAGAGCGCAGGGTGACCGCCTGAGGTGGTGGGGGTCTGCTTGGCAGGGCTCTGTGCTGCTAAGCTCCTGGGTCTGTGCAGTTTTGAGGCTTTTTCAGGGAATTTCAGGGGTCTGGGGGGATTTTCAGGGAAAACTTGGTTTTCCAAGAGTAGTCCCTCAATGTTTTAGCTAAATGCTGCAGTTACAGTTATGCGTTTTGACATTTTAAATCAATATTTCACCGCTAACACTCCAGTGCATTAGAGTCACTGCACTCTTTGCCCACCTCAGGGTATGTTTAAACTAGTTCAGAAGAAGCCAGTCTTGCGTGGGCTCTCAAAGTCACATTATTAGTTCTATTTTTAACAAAGCTCCTTCACAGTTGCTTTCAGACTTTATTTAAGCTTTAAAAGCAGTTGAGAAAAAGTAACTAGTGTGTTGGGCATGGCATGTAACGAAGTGGAATTTGATTATTTTCAGATCGTTGAGGTGCAAATCCACGTGTAAGCCCTGGCGTTTACGGAAGATGAAAGACATCGACATAGGAAAAGAGTACATTATACCCAGTCCTGGGTATAGGAGCGTGAGGGAGAGAGCCGACTCGGTGCAGCATGAAGAACAGGAAGGGTCAAAATTTCAGCATGCTAAACATAAGGTCAGTTTATTTTGTCATTGTTTTGCTGTCCGTGCTTATTAAATTACATGCAGCAGCCTTTTTGCTGTGCCAGCTCAGCATAGATTTACTACCTTGAAGGTCAATAATGAATATTCTCTTTGGCATGGGAGAGGTCATTTCAAGGGGTAGCATAGCCAACTACCTTAGTAACAAATTTGAGTGCTTATTAAACATTTTTAACTTAAATGTCACCTGACTATAAGCAAAATATACCTTTCCTAGTGTTCAGATTTCAATTTGAATCCAAGAAGTACTGTAGGCTTTTATAGCTAAGAGAATCATTACCACCGTGTAAGAACAGTGAAGAGCTCAGCAGAAATCACGCACCATTCAGTGTTGGCAGCTGAAAAATTCTTAATCATGCCATGTTTTTCTCAAGGATTATTTCTGAGACAGATGTCTAGCTTGCTCTAGATGCAAGATTGTTACTTTTTCCATCTGGATGGAAGTAATCTGTATTGAATACTGTTTTTTATGCATCTGTACACTTAATGTGGTGTGGTACAGTCATAATTACTTTCTGCAATTTAAGAGCTTGATCTTGAAATAGGTACTGGCTTACAGCTTGTATGTTGTTCTGAACATCTAATTTTTAGAGCTTGTTCCCACTGAAAGAGTGCATGCACTAGAACTTAAGTGCTGTAGGGCAAATAGATGTTCAGATAAATGGAAACACCCACACACATGGTGAAAGATATGGTCTGGAACTAAGAACCCATACTGGTTAAAGGAGATTAATAATAAAGAAGATTAATAATATTAGTTGGTCTGAATACTTGTACTGGCATATTTTCTTGCATGTCTTGTTCATAACCTTTCCAAAAACAACTAAAATACGAAGGTAGAACTGCCTGAAGCCAAGGTCAATACTGCCTGCCTGGCTTTTTTGCAATGATGAGGTGCTTGTGAATTCCTTCCTGGGCATTTCGTGTGGATTCCCTGTGACAGCCCTAGTCTGTGAGGACTGGAAATGGGGGAACTTGTCATATTTATATGGAAGAGCTGTGAAGACCCTTCTAAAAGGCTGTGTTTTGCTGCGTTGTACTGGGCACTGAGGCAGAATCTACTTCAGCTCAAGCTCACCTTGTTTCACTGGGGCTTCAAGGGTTTTGCCAGGTATTTTTGAATACGAGCTCGGTGCTGCACTGCTGCTTTTTGAGGTAGGAGTGATCTGCTCTGCAGCAGGCAGAGTGCAGTTTGTACTCGCAGGCTCTGCAGCTTCTGGTGTCCCTACAGGCTCTATGACTCAGCAGACTATCGCTGATGTACAGAGGAAGGTAGAGTGATTGCATTAGAGCAGGCAGTGATGCAGAGCCGGGAGCCCTTCAGAGTCACAGTGCAGCTTTTTGACAGCATTTATTATGTTGATGTCATTGGCTTGTCACCCAGTGTACATTGTCCAGTAGCAAATCTGCGTTGTCAGATTACTGGTGACAACAGCAATGCCATTGGAGGGCAGCTCTGTTTCCCAACCAGTGGGAGGGGGGTTAAGCAGTAATCGTGGCATGGTATCTATCTTTATTGGTCTGCATCATTTAATTGTGCTGACTGCTTTAACTTTGGAGGACAAAATCCTGAAACCTGGCTCAGGTAGCCTCATAATGTAAGGTAAATCCTCATAATGTGATTTACCTCTAAACATGTCGAATGAATGAAATGAAACCAGAGTGTTTTATTTTCTGAAGGCTGGAGGTAAGCAAAGCCCTGCATACTTGTACAGCGTGACATTAAAATCTCTGACTTGGAGGCATGTTCAGATTGGCTGAACTCTGTTGCTGTGTTCTCTTTTTTTGCCTTTGTACCTCAACCTGATTTGGTGCCAGTGACTACAGTTAAAGGTGGTAGGCCCAGATAGCACTGCAAGGCAGGGTTTCTGTAAAATTTGTGGTTACTGATGCAAAAAGAGGTTGGTCCCTGTTCTTACCTAGAACTTTATTTAGAGGAATTAACCTAATTATCTTATTAATGAAACCAGCTAGCTCTGACAGATGGGCACTGTGTCGTGGTTTTACTTGCTAGTTGTTGTTTGATATTGCCAGGGCTGAGTTAACTTATCTCAAACACTTGGACTCCTTGTTTTTGCCAGCTTTATAGCTTGGGTGTATATAATCCATAAAGAACACTGAATTTATTGCTAAATGTCAGTGAGATTAAACCCTGAATACAACAGGGTTGTGTTCATGCTTACATGCAAAATATTGAGGCTAAGGAGAAGAGCTGTCTTGACCTTGTGGGAACCACTCATACTTGCGTGTACAGTTGAAATAAGTTCTAGTTTCATCAGTTTTCTTGGCCTTATCACTTTGGATGTTTTCTACCTTTCACAAGGGTAAGTGAAGTCTTCACTTTCATGAGGTTGACCTTTGCCTGTTAGTCAAACACTTCCTCTCTGCTTGTAACAATAAAGGACAAAAACTGTAGCTCAGCTGTTACAGAAAGCAGTGCTTTAAGGGGAAAGTGTCAGTGTCCTTCAGTACTTTATCCTTCATGAGCCCTGAGATTGGGTCAGATGCTTAAGCTGGTTTATGGGCACATGTTGTGACATGCTGTTACAGCTGGTATCAGAACGCAGTGGGGAGTTGATGTGAGGAGGGAGGGCAGGACCACAGCGGTGCAGATAGAGGGGTTAGGCTGTGGTGGAACTGTCACTTGGGCAACTGAGAGTCACGATGGAGAGAGCTTGTGGAACTCAAACTTCCTGTAGAAAACCTGCTTCAGGTTTTCAAAGATCATGTTAGATAGGTACATCATACATCAGAGGGAGGTAGGACTGCGTATTTCCCCCTGAAGAAGGTACAGGAAAACTGTTTTGGTCAAGGAGCACCAGTTAATGGCCAGTGGGGGTGACAGCTTCTGGCAGGGCCACAGAGACATGTCACTTATCAGTGACATGACTTCACAGTTTCCTGTTGAATCTGTTTCTGTATTTTGTACCTCTCCCTTCTCTTGAAGGAGACAAGACTGATTGCCTGGTCAACTAGTAGGTGAAACCTGCCACTGAGCCAAGGTGCCAAAACCTTTTTATGTACCTTGCTCTGTCTTACGTAAAGGTTGTGTTCAGCTTTAGGCTTTGTCTTGAAGCCTCCACACTTGTTCAGGTTTCCTGCTGATAGAAACCTACAGTGGGTGTTCATGACCATAGTGGAAAAGAACTTGCCATTTCTTCTTTAGAAGCTCGCATGCTGTTCAGTCACAGCCTTGAAGATCACTTTGTTGAAAGACAGGACGTTTCTAAGCAAGCTTCCTAGAATAACAATTGAAATCATTGCCATATACGTAGGTCTAATCTAACGTTTCCTGGTGCTTAATGGGAAAGTTGCTATAGAAATTTAGACTTCTGAAATAGGCACTCTAGGACTGAAATTCAAAAAAACAGTTTTTAGTCATGAATAAGTATCTGCAGTATGCTTTTAACAATTGATTTTTAAGTCTTTGTTGGAGACCTTGATACAGCTTATAAAGTAATCTTAACTGCATGTTCCCAATGCACAATACCATGCTAATTGGTGTTATTGTATCTGGAGGCACTGATCTTCTGAATGAAGATAACTTCTAGATGTACTTGCTGCTGAGCACTATAATCAGTAGGCTTCACCTGTAGGAATGAAAATCTACCAGTGAATGAAAATTAAAGGATGCTTTGGAAATAATGATTTATAGTTGTACCGCTAGGACTTCTTGTTCCCAAACTCTTTTGTGTTCAAGTTTTATCTGAAATAATTGTATTCATTTCTAATGGAAATGGTATGCTGTGAGAAGCAGGGCAGACCCCACTGTGTCCATAAAATATAATATAAAATGACAGGTGAGGAAGGGAAACTTGTTCTGAAAGTGGTTTTGGAATAGACTAATCTCAAATGTAGACTCCATGCGTGTTTTTGATGGAACAGCAGGCGAGTGAGTACTTTGTTTTCCTATCCCGTTCCATTTGGAATAACAGAAGAAGAGAGGAAAAAGTTTATTCTCATGATAGTCAGTGCTTATGAGAACTCAATTATTGAGATTCTAGTCCCAGTGTTAATGCTGGAGTATGAATGTACAAACTGTACTCCAAGCTGTCACTGGAATATGGAGTCTGGGAATAGATTCTTGCTGCTGAAGCATAGTGACTGTCTACAGCATCTGTGCTAAGCCTCAAGATCATATTGTTGCATTACACGGGGCATCGCTGAGCTATTCAGGTTGCTTGAAACAGGCAGGAAAAATGTGTGGCTAACTTTAGGTACGGGAAGCACTACTAATATTCCTGTCCTCATCTTGATCTCTTATTTTTCAGGTGTCTCTGACAGCTTTTGCCAGGCAACAGAGAATGTGATCAGGACTTGCTGGAGTTGATATAAATCCTTCAAGGACTGGTAGCCTTGAAGTGGTTTATCACTGGCTGTCCAATAGTCAGATCAGCTCTGCCTCTCAACCTTGAACATCTGGAGTGTCTGAACAACTGGGTTGAACATCCTGAAAATAGGGATGTGAGTGTAGCCTGGATACTAATGCCTTGGCACTCCATGCTTGGAGCAGCCTTTCTAGACAGCTTAATTACAAGCTTGTAGTTGTAGCCAAACCTGCTGGATGTCTGCATTTTCTGGAATGCCTTTGTAGAAAGCCTTCATATTTTCATGACCTAATGAGCACAAAACTCTAAGAATTACAGCCTGAGTGGGCTACTGGGGACTCTAGGCTCTTGTGGTCCCTACACAAAGACATTGCTATATGGCTTGCTCAGAGGTTATGGTTAGAAGCTGTGGTAGTTTGAGCTGATGCCTATGTTCACTGCATGACAAGGTAAAACTGCAGCTGAACCAAATGTTAGAATCACTTTAATTGTCACCCGGCTGAACCATATCACTGGCTGTGCTGGGAGAGATGTGCAAGGGAAGAACAGATCTGAATGTGTTTCTGAAACTTGTACCAGCTGCTGTTATACTGTCTGCTGCTTGAGAATCTCCTGTCTGTTAGTGATAGGCTGCACACAAGTGCAGTATTAGATGCCTTACTTTTTCAGATCATAGCTGCATAGAAGGTGATGAAGTAGTTTTATGGCAACATTACCTCAGTAACGTTAAAAACCTGACACAGGTACAGATGTATAATGTGATCTGAGTTCTTATAGTTAATGACTTAAATGTAGAACTTGAAATTCAGCTTTTTAGTGTAATGCACAGTCTCTCTGCAAGAGACACTTATTTCCTGGAGCTATTTTGATAACAATTAAGCTTTTAAGCTTCCAATTTCTGTATTGTCGTTCTATTAAGTAAAAAGAAAACTGCCCTGTGATGTTTGGAAGCCTTATGTATGTGAAAGGCTACACAAGGTGAGGTATGATCCTCTGTGGATCCTGCTTTAATAAGTTCTCCTGCTGTGAACAAGCTGCTGCGGTGTAAGGGCACTGATGCAATAAGTATGTGATAAGCTCACAATGAGTTTGATAAGGCAAATTCTGGATAAGTGCCTATATACCAAAGGTATACTTCTCTCTAAATGGTAATTTCTATTTAAGTGTCAAAGGGAAACATAACTTTAAACTCTACCTTGCCAATATTTGTTATCCTTAAGCTTAAACACAATTAGATTGTGCAAAGACAAAAATTCATGCTACTTTCTGCAGATTCATTAATTCCATGTTATGCCCGAAGACTGAAGCAAACTATCTTGATTAATCATGTTCTCTCATGCTGCTGCTCAGGTACTCTCTAATTTGACAGGAGAGATCCCTGAGTCGGTGCCTGGTGAATATTTTAAGATGAACCTCTAACCCCTTAGAGGACAGCACAGAGGTTGCATCACTGCCTCAATTTATGTACATACAGCTGAGAAAGGAGCACAACAGGTTATTGGAAGCTTACCTGGAATTTAGAGGGGGGAATCTACCCATATCTGAAAAGTCTTACATTTCGTAATAAGAGGAATAAAAATACAAAATCCCTCACTGGGCAGAAACGTGCTAGTGAAACAACAGTATTCTGGCAAGTTCATGGCTTCTACGTAGTCAGCTGTCTTTAATCCTTTTTCTAAATCTTAACCACGTAATTAAAATCTTAGCCACGTAATTAAAGCCTTGAATCTGGCTACTTGCTGCCATTGTCTTTTACTGCTGTCTGTTGCTGTTCCTTTGTCAAGAGCAGATTTGTAAAACAGTCTGCTCATGACTGAAAGTGGGCAGGGAATATAACTAACTTCCTTTGAAGTGATACTGCAAGCTTTCCTTCATTGTAGTGTTCTGTATTAGTGCTTGAGCCACTGCCCTATGGCTGTCATAGGAACTCAATAGCATAGACTTAAATAGTGCTGGGAGGATTTAAGGGAACTGGAGAACTTAACCAGAAATGAGACAAAACTTGTTCATGCAGGGAGTTCTGATGCTCTGAGGCACCAAGGTGGTTGTTAGTCTTTGAACACTGATATACTGGTGCTAAGGAGTAGCCAGTGGATCCTGCTGTGACCAGGCTGTTCCACAAACAATCTATATTTTGATCCTATTTGAGGACTAAGGTTAAAAGTATGTCAGTCAACTTATGCTTGGAGCCTTGAGGTATTTTTTGGATTACCTGTTCATTTGCCAATTGGGTGGGGTGTCCCTTGGTTGTGTTGGTATAGGAAGGAAAACTGAGTGAAAGGCTGTATCAGGCTTGATAAATGTTACGATGTCAGGGCTTGTGCTTTCATTCTTTCAGTCTTTGGTGGCTTCATGCCACAGCAGTTTGAGTTTAAAGACGCCCTGGATCTTCCTGGTGTTGTCCTAAATGAATCTGATCTCTTCTCCTGTGGCCTAGCTCAAGCATGGCCTGAGTAAAGAATTAGTGGAAGAACAGAAGCAGCAGTTTGCATGTGGTTCAGGGTAATAGAGCTTACCTGAGTAAGTCAGGAACCAAATCCTCAGTGTACTGTGCGCAGACTTACAGTTAAGGCTGATCACTATTTCCCCTTCTGCAGGGGGTCTGCTGTTACTGTATGACAGCATGCATCAACTGTCCAGCTTCAGTGCTGCATGAGTGCACAGCCTCAGCTCTGAGTGAATCCCATATTGGTTGTATGTGAAATGGAAGACATGGATTCATGCACACCAGAAGCTTAAGTAGGGGCACAGCTGCTGTTAAAAAAAAAATCCTAAAATAAATGTGACATGCCAAACCTCATTTCTTGGACTATAGGAATAAGTGGGTTTGCCAGGGAAGAGTTTAGAACATCTCACCTCAGTGCTAATACTTGCCAGAATTCAAGTGCAAGGTCAAATAAGCAATGTTCCTAGCAGAAAAATTAATGTACCTGACCTCAGCAAGGACTCTGTGTGCATCAAGATGTGGTTAATATTCAGGCTCATCACAAATACACCTACAGTGATCTTGTCAAGGCTGTGTATCCAAACATTGGAACTAAGTGCTACTGGGAGACTTCTGCTCTAACGTGAGCATGCATAAACTCAGGCTAGCTTTGAAATCATGACTCAAACACAAATTCAACTTCTGATAGTTCTGCCTCAAAAGAACTACAGAGTTCTAATTCAGAGAATATTTTAAGCACTGGATCACCGAATTCTTTTCCCTGTGTGCCTGACTAGTCCTGAGCTGTATTACACTTGACCTTGCTTACCATTTACCTCTCCTTACTGAGAACTTGAAGGTAGGAGTTTTCAGGCCTTCCAAACTCTGCCTTGTATATGCAAGAAGTTAAGAGTTTCTATTCTACAGCATTGCTGGCTTAGTTCTTTACTACTTGAATAAAACAATTTTAACTCTATAATGTTAAATCAACCACAAGAGCTTTTGTATTCTGTGTCAGCTATGAGGACTAATAAAAACTTACTGTCTGCTCTAGTTGCATGTCAGGTAGCAGAGGAGATGCAGCTTCTTCCCTGCAGCAATCCAAGCCCTGGAAGATCATGTGCTTTACAGAAGAAATAGTAATTGTTTGGCTGTTGGGATTTGGTTTGTATGTTGACTGCATGCAAACCAAATTCTTTCTCTGCAAGAGGAGTAGGGGATGGAAAATCAGTTTTGTTTGGCCTCCAAGCTTGTCTGGTTTTGCTGTTCTCATCTGATGCTACAATTGTCAAACCAATAAATTGCTACCATCTCTGCTAAATATGAGCCTGCCTGTGTGAAAGGCTAGGATCTCACTCACTCCTTCACATAAATAGCACAGCTGCTTCTGTTCTCTTCACCTGCTTCCCCATCTTCACAGAAACAAATGCTCGTGTTCTCTGCTTAGAAGGAAACAAAAAGCTGCCCTTTCCCTTTCAGTTGCCTTTCTGCATAATCTATAGAAAATGGGCATCAGGAAGAACATCTGTTTTGTGTCTGACTTCTGTGTTTGGCAGCTTGGCTCCTAGGTTTTTACAAGTTTTCATGACCTTACATGACCTTGCTGTAAAGATCATGAATTTGGAACACCTGTTTCAGCCTTTCTGCCATGATGTATCTTGAGCTGCCTGGTCCTTTTCTGGCTGTGCCTCCCCTCACCACGTGCATGCCATCCCTACAATCAGTTTGGCCTTGTACCAGGGAGTCCTGGTAACAGGTGCTGGAGGCTTTTGTTGCTCCCAGTTTGCAGGAAGTCAGGATGCAAGTGTGCTGTGGGAGCAGCACCAGCTCTGCTTATCTTTCTCTGCCTTAGTGCTGGCTGTGGAGGTAGAAGAACAAGACAAGATCTTGTGTACAGTGATATTTTCCCAGGGTACTCAACAGAATACAGCCAGGGGTTGCCATTAGGATTAAAAGCTGAACTGTATTCCTCACCTGGAGTCTCTTGGCTGTTGAATCCTATCAGCCTGCACCTGTGTGTGCCACAGCTTTACCTAATGTTGAGTGCAGGACCCTTATCCTCTGTTAGAAGCTGCCTGTAGTTACAGAAACTTTAATTGCAGGCCACTAGCTGTGAATAAAATGCTGGATAAATGATCTCTGTTACTCTCTGTTGCACGTTTAAGTGAGCCATGATGTATTTCTCCTGTGCGAGTTCAATTCTCCCATCTCTAGTCCATTTATATGCTTGATCTTTACAGCATCCTTTGATAGATAATTCAGAATTTAAGCATGCCTTGTGTGAATAGCATTAATTTCACCAAGTGTTCGGATTCTTTTGTTGTAAGATCAGTCGGTGATCATTCCCCACTTCTCTTCTTCATGTCATTCACGACTTTATGGGCGTCTCAAGTACCTTATCTTTGTTGCTCTTCTTTCCTAGCTGAAAAGTCTTAAATTTCTGCCTCTGTGGAAGCTGTTCCCATCCTAACTGTTCTCCTTGTCCTTTGTAGAAAGTCCTTTAAGTATAGTACCCTTTCTGAACTGGGTGATGGAGTACTGACTGGTGTTCACAAAGGGGCAAACCCTAGGTTTTGGAAGTGGCGTGGTATTGTTCATGCTTTCTTCGTTGTCTTTTTGCCTTTTTGATGATGCTGAGTAGCCAGCTGTTGTTTTATAAGAAATGACTAAATGTGTTTGTTTATTTGTTTTCTCCTGGTTAGTGGCGATCTCTAATTTAGGCTTGTTTTTGTTAACATTGCTTTGGAGTTACTCATACAGGGTTTTACCACCAGTTATGTGGCTTTTATTGGTGTGCTGAGAAGTTGCTGAATTACAAGAAGCTCTTGATAGCGCAGCCGTGATTTACGAGGTACGTGTTTCAAGAGCAGTGCTGGTGCCTGTTATGTCACCTTGCTAAAGACTTCTTCAGGATTTTAATTTCTGAGAAAACTGCGTATACAAGCAGGCACTCAGGATATTACCAGTTGAACACTTGAAAAAAGGATAGAGCTTCATAAACTTAAAGTTAGCAGTGTTGGGCTTGTGAACTGTTTTTCTACTTCAGCTTTTACTCTAGAAATGCACAGGAGACCTGCTTAGAAGTCTCGCTTCTCCCTGCTAAACTGTAGGCTTTGGAGATTTTATAATATGACACAAAACTGTAATCTTTCTTGTACAGTAGCGTGGTGTATTTGTTTCTTGATAATCATATGTATGGAATTTTGGCAACTTTGCCAAGATTGAGTTGCAGAATCTTCTCAGCTAGGGGTTTGTGTTTATACTTTCCTGCGTATCAAGAGATTACAAGGCCTTTAGGGGGCAGTGCCCTAGTCCTTTATCAATTCATTTTCCACAATTGCTAAGACAATTCTGTTGAGCACCTCTAGAGAGTTTAATTGCTTTTCACAGTGAGTGTTTAAGAACATCATATTTGGACTGCTTAAAAACGCAGGATCTTGCAATTGTGCTTTCTTATTAAAAATATTCTCACTTGTAAGTGGTGAAAAAATGTACATTTATCCTGATGTTGTTGAATTTGGGAGACTCCTTTTGGACTCGAAGACCCTTTTTGTGTGCTCTGAAAAACAATGAATCTGCAAATAGCCTGTGGCACAGCATATTGTCAACAGAGCAGGGTGTTTGGGCAGATGTGCCCGGGGCTCTTGCAAGTGGCGGAGCGGAGCCAACTAGCTATGAATTCCTTCGCTGTATCCAGGAAAGTGGTCGTGCACAGCTTCCCCCCTGCTGAGTCCTTTGAGACATCTTTAGCAGCTCCCATATTAATGCTGATTAGGGGAGATTTGATAAGGAGGTGTGGCCCTTAGTGAGTCAGTAATTTAACAGAAATTGAGAAATCTTTTAATTCCGATTTTGTTATGTATTTTGAGGCACTCCGTGTGTCAGAATCCTGTAGTGTTCTTTTGTTTTCTAATTATCCTGGCTTGTTTTATAATCATCCTTTAGATTAGATCATGTATTTTGGGACCCGGACAGTGGGTTGTTGACAAAGTTGTTAAATAATGCTTAGGCACTATTTAAGCACGTGGTTAAATAAACAAAGGGCAGATCTATACTGTCATTATCGATTTCCTGCTCTCACCCTTCGCATGAATGGAAGCTAATTGTCTTAATGTGCTGTATGCTGAGATATTAACATAGGGCAGGCTAAGTCTCTGACAAAAACTATGCAATGCAAGGTTAGGAATCAATTTCTGGCTATTGATGGCCACTTAAGGCTTTGGATATTGTATTTTTAGGAGGTTGCGAGGCAGTTACAGTTGTTGTTTAAAAAAAATAAAAATGAAATAACTTTGCCCTGGGAAGGCTGCTAATAAGGATAAGCGTGGTACCTTGGCAGGGAGGTGGGATGAGGTGATCTTTACAGATTCTCTGGTATCTCTGTTTGCAGAATGGCCAGGGAGATTTTTACCTCAGAGTTCACAACGTAACTCAATTTCAAAGAAGCAGAAAACAAACAGATAACAGGACTCTGCAATAGATGGCCCATTAAGTTAGCAGGACCAGGAGTGAGCCCTCTGCAAGTGTTAGATAGCAAGCTTATCTGCTCAGATACTTTTGCTGCATCAAGCTTCTGATCAAAAGACTTGTTTGAACTCTGCAAAATTTTGGCTTCTCCATATCATTGCTATTTACTTTCTCCTGTTAGATTAGAATGTAAAGTCTGCCTTTTACTAGGGCTGTGGGAAATCTCTCCTGAGATAAGGCTTGCCTTGTATATGGTTGGTGATAAAGTTGCTGAGCCACAGAGAAGTATGGTTGGGAGCAGAAAGAATTGCCATCTTTGTTGCCTTTAGGGAGAAAGAGAAAAATCAGGAAATGTGATAAAGTACATACCATTCTGCACAATACATATTTTTCTTTTGATATTGCCCAAGGTATTTTTTAAAAAGTTTACTAGGATTCTGAAAATAATCTGACTTTCCTGTGGATAAGAATATCTAGATTATATTAAGAGGGTGCAATTTCATCAAGAATGTACGTCTTAACTGTACTGTATAAGCCAGTCATTGATTCCTCAAATTTACAAAGAACGAATGGTGATTTTTTAGATTTTCTTCCACCATATTTCATTTCCCTGAAGCATTTGGTCCCATGGCAATATGCAAGATTGGTCTATTTATTCCTTAAATACACAGACAGTACCGGTGTTAATGTACGTTATGCGGATCCATGATGTGTGTGCCTTCCATGTTTTTGCTGCCAGGCTGAAATCTGTCCTCTAAGACATCAAACGTTGCACTGACTTACAGAAGTAAGAGGTGCAAAGTTGCAGGAGTTGTGGACCTTAAACATAGCTTTGAACTCTGACTCTGTTCTTTTTTATAAAAGCAGATTGAATGCCAGGATGCCTTGGAAGCAGCTGCTCGCGCAGAGGGCCTCCCACTGGATACCTCCGTGCATTCCCAGCTGAGAATGCTGGATGAAGAGCATCACAAGGGCAAATACCACCATGGCCTGAATGTGCTGAAACCCATACGGACTACTTCCAAGTAAGCCTTGAGGCTGCAGAACTGATACAGTCTTTGCTTTTCAAACCAGTTAAAAAGTAGATTTCCATCTGTAGTTCTGCTGACTGGTACCAGAAATGCTAGAATTTGTTTGGCAAGTGCAACTTGCATGGGCAATTTGGAACTTTTGAAAGTATTTTTAATGAGAGTAGGCTTTGTTTTTCTCAGGGATTTACAATTCTGTTTCCTTTTCACTTATTTCCTTTTTTTTTTCTTTTAGACACCAGCACCCTGTTGATAATGCTGGGCTTTTCTCCTGCATGACCTTTTCCTGGCTCACTCCTTTGGCCCACAGAGCATACAAAAAAGGGGAGTTGTTCATGGATGATGTATGGTCCTTGTCAAGGCACGAGTCTTCAGATGTCAATTGTAGAAGGTAGAAACATTTTGCTCTATATTATTTGTTTCATTTTTTATAAGTTCACAGGTAATTATATAATATTGTCCTAGATATGCAGCACAGATATTTTGTTCTGTATTTCTCATAATAATGGAATTTTGTTTTATCCTTTTTTATACCAATTCCTCCTGCTGCAGTTTCTGTACTCTTGCCGGTTTCAGAGAACTTAAATGTGTCTTCAAGGGTGTCTTGCAATTACTTTTCTGATTTTTCTCATGTCTTTAAATGTTATTTAGAAAACAATGTTATATCAAGTCTATGCTTAAAAAACAAACAAACAAAAACTTGAGGTGTAATGATGGAAGAAAAAATACTTATAGAACCAGGATGCTTTGAATAAGGGTCAAATCTTGCAATTAAATTAACCTTTCGTGAATAATGAGAATTCTTGTCAGGTTTTGACTCCATGACTCTTCTATCAGACCAGCAAAGAAAGGTGGGGATCAATCTGTAGCTTAAGATAGCCAAAGAGACTGGGCAAAAAAAAAATTGCGTTTTTTGTCCCTCTCTTCAGTACAAATAACACAACATAGATATCTCAAGATGTAGAGATTTCTCTTTACCTCTTAAAGTAAACCATGTACTTATTTCTCTTGAAATTTAATAATTTTTGTTGCTCTGAGATGGGAAATGCTTAAAATTTTCACAGAGAAGTACCTATGAGATTGTACCTTTTCATGCAGTGAAAGCTTCATAACGTGAAGCTTCTGCTTTTTTTAGGTTGGAGAGATTGTGGCAGGAAGAACTGAAAGAATGTGGGCCTGATGATGCTTCTCTCCGGAGAGTTGTGTGGATTTTCTGCCGCACCAGACTCATCATTTCCATAGTGTGTCTGATGATCACGCAGCTCGCGGGTTTTAGTGGACCAGTAAGTAATATCCATCCTTTTTTTAACAACCCCAGAGGGCTTCATCTCATGGCCAACTGTAAAATACTAAGGTTTCATTGCAGGATTACTTAAATGTTTTGACTAGCTAGAAATTTTGGGGCAAAATTCCAGAGTGATATGATATTCCAAGATAGGCTTCCTACAGCTGGAGGATCAGTTGCTGAATACCAAGGCCAAGTTCTTGGAGAAGGGAGGGGGACTTTAGGTATCTTGGAGGAAATGCACACCTGTTTCTTCTCTTTGCTTTTGAGTATAGTTTAAAGTTCTTCCTTAACTGGTATGTGGTCTTTTTTGCATAAAGTTCTTATGTGCAGGTATTTTATTTGTTTTGAAATTCTGTAAGTTTATCTTGTAATAAAAATCAGTCTGATAAAACACTAATCTTAGACTATAGGCGTTAATAGCACAGTCTTCAAGAGATGGAACCAAACAATTTTATTAGAGAGCTACTTTTTTAAGTAGCAAGTTTCCAGAAATCTGTGAGTATAGTCTTTCCTGATGCTTCAGAGGACGGTCAGACAGGTTCTATGTAGAGTTTGTTAGAGTATGTTATTGCCTTTAGGAACTGCTGCAGTTTGTTGCTATGGGTCGTAATGAAGATAACAACATATGGGACTTGACATTCACACCATTTTTTTGTCACCTGTTTGTTGCACGTGCTGTGCAGATTTACAGTTGAAATTTTGACTAAATTTATTCTCTACACATTTCCCTTGAGGAGTAGGAGCAGTATTACTGCTAGTAGTACACGTTTCAGTGTGCTGGTAAGCTGAAGGTTCATTTCTTGGGTAAGTACACTTGGGTGCACTGTTAGGTGAAATGTCTTTTTAAAAATGTTTTCCAGTTTTTAAATGTCTTATCAAAATGTTCTTCTGCTTTTTATACGTCTTTAAAGTTTGCCTTGTTTTATGTAATATGAATAACAAATGTTTCTGTGGTATTGTTTTCATGGTAATAATTTGGCTTGTATTAATTATAAAATGTCTGAACATACTTTGGTAATAATGTATCATGTTTAAGGTTTTAACAGCACTAGCTTTCCCCAAGAAGAGCTTCTGTCATTGTTTCACTACAGGGCTTTAAAAGTAGCTGCTTTTATCTTTAGTGAAGAACTTGCAGCAGGGTATCCCTAATTTCTATAGTGTAATTTCCTTGATCTGTCTCAGCCAAGCTGCTGGATGAGAGTGGGAAGGAAAAACAAACAAACAAAAAAACCAACTTGATTAGGTTGGGAACTATGGTAGCAATTGATGCTCTATTTGGATAATTTAAAATTATCTATAGACCTTGCCTGTTTGCAGGCAACCTTATTCTTTTCTCCGAATAAGGAACAATTCCCTCATGGTTATAACATTGGGCATGAAAAAACGAGTCTTTACCATCCCTCCTCCCTGTTTTTTAAAATGGCATGCCTCATGTATATGCCTATGCTGTCTCCTCTGAAGTGTTAGTGCTTTCTTATATTGTTACACCCTTTCAGTCACCTGAAGGTGAAAAGGGAGATCAGGAAAAGCACTTGACTTGACCTCTTGTGTTGGTGAAAACTAGCAAAATGGAGTTAAACAATTAAAAATTTTGAAGTGTAATATGAGTGTCCATGACCTTGAAATGCCAGTCAACAGCTGTGGCTGTGCTAATGAGCATTGTGATGGTTATAACTGGATGGGAGTAGTTGCAGACTTCCTTTTTTTGATATCAGATCCTTCAAGGGTCTTCCTTTGATCTTACTTATTTTGATAAATTCTGCATCTGGCACAGTATCCAAACCCATAACCTGGTGAGACAGCTGCATGTGTCAGACTGCCTTGTAATAACCATCAGAATGTACTAACAGAGGTGAGATGCCATTTATCTCCAGTGAATATATGCTGCTGTTTAATCAGCTACCAAAACTTTCACGTTCAGTTTGAGGAACGAATCAATTTTTTGGTTACCGAACTCGGTTTAACTCCAGGTCTGAACAATGTACCTGTTTGCAACTGTTCAGAGCTATTATTCTTCCTGTTTGGGAGATGGGGAAACTTGCTATCTTAGTGGAGTACAGCTTGACAGTTTGGTCAGTTGTTGGAGGGGGGAGTGGTAGGCTGTTGGAGGTAAGTTTCCCGATTTCCCAGTTGCCTCCAGTTGCAGCCTGCCCCGTGTTTTTGCACGCTGGCTGCAGTGGGGATGCCCGCGCTGCAGTGGGACCAGTGACAGAAGCTGTTCTTTAGAATTTTCAGGATGGCTGTTTTCTGCGTCAGAATGAGACAGTCCTGCTGGGCAGAGCCAACGCCAAGAGCAAAGGTAAGGTAAAGTTTATTCAATGGGAATGCTTAAGACAGCCAAGCAGCTAGTACCATCTGCTACGGTAATAGTCACAGGAATTCCTTTTTGCCGTTAGATTCAGTTTTAGTTTTTGTACTACAACTTTTCCTGTCCTGTAAATAACTTTATGCTGGATTCTTTTCATTAAACTAGTTTGAATTGAAGTAGTATGTGCTTAGATGTAAATGTTAATTGTGTGACTTTTTTCCGTTCCCTTTTCAAAATTCTTTAATCTGCTGTTTCCTCTTTCTTTCATCTGGAAAAAAAAATGGGGTATAATGTAAGCTGGTCTCAATTTCATCACGGGAGATGCTGATTCTATAAAACAGTGCTGAAAAAATGCACTAAAAAGTTTTGGGAGGAATGAGACCCCAGGAAACATCTGCTTTCTTTATACATCCTCTCTTGGAGACTTTCAGCAATGCTGTGGTGTGCGAGAAAATGCTTGCTGTCTGCGACCATGCTGAGTTACAGCTCGTGAGGAAAAAGGGGGCATTTTCACCCCAATGCTCAGTGACTCGGTTGCATATGTGGGATTGAATACTGGAAAAAGAAGTCAGTAATCTTCTTAGTAACTGCAAACCAACTGTATGCAGTTGTGGTCCAAACAGTGGATGTAAAACTAAATCCAAGTAAGGAGAAAGTTGGAATGCAATAGATCTGTGAATGTGAGCTCCTCACATTTGTTCAGGGATCGATATGTAAATTTTCTCAGTGGCCATTCTAGAACCTGATGGACATCTGGCTTTAATTCACACCTGTGAAAATGAAAGAGCAAAATTATTTACAGCATGTTTCCTTGGTTCTGACACACAGAATCATTTTCCTCAGAACAGATGAGTTTGATCTCCATTTTTTTCCTGTTACTTGGTGCTGGGCTGTAGCTTTCAATACCTTTGCTGAAATAGTGGGGTTTTGTTTTTTCCCTATTTCTTCAAACTATACAGAACTCTTACTTGCAAAACCTGGTTTAGACAAGAGGACTTCAACGAACTGTGATGTGAAAGGCTTCTCAAATGTTTTCTTTGGTCTCATTTTTTTTTTTTTTGGTTGCTTTTTGTTGTGGGCAAAGGTAATTCTCTGCTCTGTACTAGCATATCAAAAGCACCAGTATCTTAAAGCATCATTTGCTGAGAAGCTGTCTAGGAAATCTCCTTTTGCTATCTGTGAAGCCTTACTATAGCATACTTTTAAAACCAGTTTTCAGAATTTGTGCAGCCTCAGAAGCCTCCCCTGTTGGCACCTGCAAGTTTGACTTCTTTTGGACTTCATGGAAAAATATTGTTGTGTTTTTTGTATTTTTATAATTGTGTGTAGTTTCAGTTATAGTTTGTTAGAGGCTAAGACTGTTAGATATTAATTAACCCTTTATAATTACCCTGTATATGCAGATTGTACATTTATACAATGCTTCACCTGTTGTACTGTGTTTGTGAGATGTTACCATTTAAGATGGCACTTTATTTCAAATAAAAGCCTGTTCTTTCTCAGTCGATAGTATTTAATATTGATGGCGATTGTGAGTTGTATGATGTTGTAATGTGCCGTTGGACCACCAAGAGCTGGAGGTGGGAATCAGTGGTTCTGGGGGCTGCATTCTTTCTGCAGGTGATATTTGAAAAGTGATTCCTGAGGTAAAGTGTTACATTTCTGGGGGAGAGGGCATGGGGAGGGATTATATGGTTAATTTTTTTTTCTTTTTCTTTTCCCCTATCCCCAATGATTTGTGGTATTGCGTACCTTGTGCTTTTTGCTTGTTTTTTTCTTTACTATTAAACTGCTGATGTTTATTTCCAGGAATGTTTTGCAAATGTCCTTCTCACTCTTCCCCTCTACAACTGTAGGTACATTGTTCCTTTTTATCAAATAAGCACGTTTGAAGCAAACCAAAGATAAAATAAAAAGGTCTTAATGTCACGTAAAGGAATGTTTCTTAATGTGCTCAGATGTATAAGTAGTGACTATATTTAAAAACTCTTCTATATGACAATGCATTGCTTTCAGCTAACTGACAGATTTATGTTAAGTTAGAAGACACAGAGGATTATAAGTATGCCGCGAGGAATATGGTTCCAAATTAAACTTTCTTTACTTACTAAATTTGGCTCAGTGCTTGGCTCTCAGCAGGGCTTCGTTTTACAGTATTCCTTGTACTGACAACTTTTACTTCTAGAAGGAAGACGCTTTCTATTTCAAATGGCTCTCTTAAAAGCAAAGTAGCCTACTTGTTTCTAACTTAACATAAAGTTGTTGCATGGTCCTCTGGGATGATGGGGTGTTCATGCGAGTTTGCATTTCTTCCTGTAGGCGTTCGTTGTGAAACATCTTTTGGAGTATACCCAACAGAGTGAGTCCAACCTGCAGTACAGCTTGTTTTTAGTTTTTGGCATCTTTATGACGGAAATAGTGCGATCTTGGTCCCTTGCGCTAACCTGGGCCTTGAATTACCGCACGGGGGTTAGACTGCGTGGCGCTATCTTGACAATGGCATTTAAGAAAATTCTCAAGCTGAAGAATATCAAGGAGAAGTCTCTTGGCGAGGTAAGCTGAGCATCATTTTGGAAATTGCTGGCTGAGAAGAGAGATGTAAATATATTCCTTTGAGAATTAACTGTGCCTTAAAAATAAATAATCTGCTCTGTGTGTTTTTCAGCTCATAAATGTATGTTCCAATGATGGTCAAAGGATGTTTGAAGCTGCAGCAGTTGGCAGTTTGTTGGCTGGGGGCCCTATTGTGGCCATCTTAGGAATGGTTTATAATGTAATTATTCTGGGCCCAACAGGCTTCTTGGGCTCTGCTGTCTTCATCCTTTTCTACCCAGCAATGGTAAGTTATAAAGAATTAAGTCTTACTTCATTTTTCTTGGGCTAGATATATGCATAGTTCCGAATAAAGGTGTTGAAAAGTGCTAGGTTAAGCCTGTTTGGGGTACTGCATGTTATTGAAATTATGCCTAAAGATGATGTGAGGAGCAGAAACTTGGAAATGGGGAACTCAAAACAGTACAAAAAAAAAAAAAAAGAAAATGGAAATAGGAAAGCTAGCAGATCTGACTTTGAGATAAATATTTATAGCTAAATTAAACTGCGGAGTGTTCAGATGCTTGTGGTTGAGGTCGGAAAGACAAAAGGCCTCCATCTTGTCTACAGGGACCGAGTGTTGCATGTTTTGGTCAAGATTCATTCCTGAATTCAATAATAGGTGTTGAAACGTGCTACATCTGGGAGGGAGGGTGCTCTTGGCTAGATATTTCTGCCTCTACTTCTGCTCAGCTGTGAAATAGGCTAGTCCAAGCCCAAAATCTTTTTATCTCTATATTCATAATAAACATTTAAAAAAGCATGGATGCAGAATACCATCAGGTCCACTTTGATGTAATTTATGTGCAATAGGAAGGACTAAAATAATGGGAATTATATTTTTATAAAGGGGAATGAAGAGTGGAATTTGATTATCTTTACCAGTTCACTAAAACTTTAAATTGGTTTAGTAAAACTGTTAATACTGTTTTATTTTCCTAGCACAGGCTTATAGTAGAAATTGATCTGGCTGTACAAAGTCCAGCTTTTTCTTTCACCTTACGGAACCAGGTTAAAAGACTGGCTAGAATTTGCTGTGAGAGTAAATTTAGTTTACCTTAAAGTTAATGCAGTCCTTGTGCTTCAGAAACTGTAGTGAATCCAGTGCTATTCAGTACTGTAAAAGTCCACAGCTTTATTCTCACAAATTTTATTTTTGTTTAGACTTGCTGTCCTCAGTCTAGTGCTCAGTGCAGATGGGGTAGGAGGATGTGAATGTTTCTAGTTTTCCTTTTATGTCAGAATGAAAGCATTCTTGCTCTGTCTCGGAAACCCTTTTTTCATATTGAAAATTTGCTTTGTACGGTAATTAGGACGGACTGAATGTACTTGCTCGGAGTTTCCGCTGATGTTGCATGGTGTTACTTTTTGTTTCAGATGTTTGTATCACGCCTCACTGCTTATTTCAGAAGAAAATGTGTATCAACAACAGATGAACGTGTGCAAAAGATGAATGAAGTTCTTAATTACATTAAGTTCATTAAAATGTATGCCTGGGTCAAACCATTTTCTCAGAATGTTCAAAGTGAGTTCACAAAACTTGTCGATGTTTCCTTTTGTGCTGAAGCCGCGTTGCTTAGTGCTCTGGTGCATGCTTCTAGGTTAGAAACATAGATGTTAATTTACATGTGGTGTAACAACTCTTTCATCCATCACGCCCTTTGTCATGCATGATGGGTTAGACAAACAGTCTTGCTACTTTCTAAAGTTTTGCTTTCTAGCATAATGTTTGATCTTGCTCTAATCCTATTTTTTAAAAATTTTGTTCCAATTTTTGATAATAAACGTGCTGACTGCTCCATTTTTAAAATAAAATGAGGTGACTTCTGTCTTACAAAGATTTGCAGACCACTGTACTTTACTGCTCTCTCTTCCCTTTTTATACGGACGTGTATGTGATAACTGCTAACATGTAAAGTGTTAGGTCTCTCTTGCTCACTGTTTATGGAGTTGTGGTAGTGTCTGCTGTATACAAATTCCTCTGAATCATACTTCATATCTGGTGCCCCTATTCATATTTCTAGAGATTCGTGAGGAAGAACGTAAAATCTTAGAGCGTGCAGGCTACTTCCAGAGCATCACTGTGGGCGTGGCTCCCATAGTTGTAGTCATTGCCAGTGTGGTGACTTTTTCTGTCCATATGATCCTTGGCTACGATCTTACAGCAGCTCAGGTAAGCGGTTAGCTTATTGCAATGGTGCAAAATATTCTTTACTATATCGCTACAGGAGCTTTTCTGTTAAGTCATTTCTCTCCAACATGTTATTTCTGTGCCTGTGTGGCCAGGCTGAACAGAAATGGTGATCTGGTGGGTGTGACAGCAGCTTATGTAGTCATGTATTTTGTACAAAAAAACTCTGTGCTGTTCCAGCCCTGACCTTCCTCAGAACAGGTTTTGAGGTGAATGTGAACCAGCACTCCTTTTTGCTATTCAGTTAGGACATTGGGAATACTGGATTTTTTTTTTCAGTGTGCTTGGATGCAGAGAGTACAGATTTGTTTTTCCTTGTGACTTAAAATAGGATATGAACATGGATCTTCACAAGTAATAGGCTAATGCAGGATTTGCTGTCTGCTATTTTCATTGGACCTACAAACACTGAAGATTTGGTCTGTTACAAAGTGCTGGGTGGATGCACTGTTTTCTGCTATTCCAGAGTATTTTGAATCTTTTAATGGTTATTCTTTAACTGTGGGCCTTTTCTACATCTTTGACTTGCTGCTATGACAATTCAACCTTTAGAAGGTTGGAATTACTAGTTAAGTGTATTGCATCCAAAGGTGATTCTCTTTTTTTTTTTTTTAGGCATTTACAGTGGTCACTGTCTTTAATTCAATGACTTTTGCTCTAAAAGTAACACCTTTCTCAGTGAAATCTCTATCTGAGGCATCTGTTTCTGTTGACAGATTCAAGGTAAGCAGTCCTTTAGTTTTGCAGTTTTAGCTGTTAGTGTGGAGTGTTGTGTGTGTATAATACATGCTAACAGAACTTGAAGATGATGCTGTTTTATTGCTTGAGGAGTTTTTTCTGTATATTTAGCACTCCATGTTATTGTATCCTGCAGAAAGGATAAAAACACAGTCAAGGAATATTAGAGCTTTAAGTTAGTACTGGTGTGGGAAGCAAAATATTCAGCGATTTCAAGATTTTGATGTTGGCCACTGTCAGAGATGGGATCAGGAATTAGATGGTTTGCAGTGTAATAATTCTTGCACTCTCTTAAGACCGTCTGCATGAAAAGGCAGTGCAACTTCTCTACAGTGAAATTTCAAATTTTGTCACTGAAAATTGTTTTTGAAAACATCATGTTCTATGTAGGCAGACTTTGCACAAACTAGTAGATTTTTATTCATAGTCATGAGAAACTGAGGTTTAGTATTTCCAGAGCAGGTTGAGACTGAAATACTGCTTCCATTGTAGGAATAAAATACAGCTGGGACCTGACTAAACAAAATCAATGGCAGAAAATTAAAACCCAGATAACAAACAATCTTATTTCATCCTTCAGTCCCTGTGAATATGCTGTGTACTTTAGTGTGAATTCAGAGGACAGGCCTTTACTTTGCCTTCTCTCTTGTAGACGGTAGTACATACCACTATTGCACATGGCAGCAATTTCCAAATAGGATTCTATAAGTATTAAGTTACATGGATTCTGTGTAATGCATTTATGAAACAAATTTGGGTATTAGAAGAATGGAATCTACAGAATGGTTGGGAGATCCCATTGATTTTTGTGCATTTTTGTTTAATCTTCTGCTTGCATCAACCTCAGGCAAGCTTTCCTAAATCCAATTATATGGAAAGGAATTTTTAGGGGAAGAGGAGAAGAGTGGAAACTGTACTTCCCAGTTCAAGTCTGCAAACAGACAGGAGTTTAACACAGGGTGGGGTTACTCTAAATCTCAATAAAAATGTAACTAATGTTTTGACTCTGCAAATGCATCTGAGCTTTCTTATGAATGTATGATTTTGGGCATAGCAATCTCAGAAGTAATTAAGGCTGACAGTTGAGAAGTCTGTAATCACAGGCTGCTTAGTTCAACACATAAGTTATGTAAGTGGAAACCATTTTATCTTGTATCTAAATTATGTGAAAAATCTCTTCTTAATCTGTGTTGATTGTAAGTACTGATGGATGTGGTGGAAAACATGATACAATGGACTTAGTGGCTTACTTATTCTAAAGCAGCCCAACATAGCTAAATTTGTGTGAGATGGCATTTTCCCAACCAAAGAGGTGTAGGGTATAGGCTGAAGTCATTCCATCTTCTGTAATGAGCTGGTGCTCAGGACAAGTCTGTCACTTTTGCTCATGGTGACATCTCTGCTCCAACCCGTGTATCCTACTCCCGTCTTTTGTATCTGGAGATTGCAGAGTGGTAGTTGCAAACAGTGTTAACAGAATGAGCTCCTCTCATAGCACCCAGAGCATTGCAGTTCTATAAAAGTCTTAGTGTATCTAAGTGTTTCCACCACATCCAGGAATGGCCCGGCCACTCAGCAGGCCCGGAGTTAGTTTACACTAATGAGCTACCTTTTGCTCTTCAGCTTTCTCCCACTATATAGCCTGATGTGTTTTGCTGCGTGAGTGTGCCATAGGCTTGTCTCCCAGTCTTGATCAGGTGTCTCATCTTTACACCTCTCTCACAACTCCTATCAGAGTTTATTTCTAATGGAAGAGGTTCATATGATAAAGAAAAAACCAGCCAATCCTCACACCGCGATAGAGGTGAAAAATGCTACCTTGGCTTGGGACTTCTCCCACGCCAGCGTCCAGAGCTCACCAAAGTTGACCCCCAAAGTGAAAAAAGACAAGAAAGTAACCAAGGGCAAGAAAGAGAAAATGAAGCTGCAGAATGAGGGACAGCAAGCTGTGCTGGCAGAGCAGAAGGGCCATCTTCTAGTGGACAATGATGACCATCCTAGCCCCGAAGAGGAGAACAGAATCATCCACCTGGTTAACCTTCGGCTTCAGAGGACTCTCTACAACATTGACTTGGAGATAGAAAAGGTAAGAGAAGTAAGGAGAAAATCTGAGCTCTTAAAAGACCTCATTTTTAGCTGTGCTTTGGCATAGAGAGCTGTGTATTTCTGCGTGAAATGGAGCATATTGCTTTTGGGCACTCCTGTAATATCCATGGCAACTGTGGTATCCAGGATGCAGTGTCTGATCTTGATGTAAACAGCTGTGCCATTCTAGCAAATGGGATCTTTGCAAACAACCTATGAATCACTGCAAGATATTTAGTTTTCACATCTAATGTGGTTTTTCTGTGTGTAGCTCTCAGAAAAGTCTGAGGCATTGAACTTAAAGAGTAAGCAGAGCAACAGAGGTATAAGTGATGTATTGGTGGATGGTTTATTCCTGCAGCCATTTGACAATTTTGTAGGGTTTTGGCTACGTTCTCAGTGAACATTTTATGCAATCAAGTGTTCTAATGGAGCATAGCAGTGGTTTTTCATTGAAGAATATGCAACTAATTCTTCACTGAGAATTTTTGCACAATAGAAAGGACAAAGAAAGATTTTCAAGAAGTTAGAAGCAGCTGAAGTCTTCATTGCAAGTAAGGTATAAGCATGTGAAATATCAGAGAAAATGAACTTACTTAACGCATGATATCTTTTACAAATTAAAAAAAAAATTGCAGTCTGGTACTTGGATGCTGTAGTAATGGGATCCATGCATTTATCAGAATATTACTGGTTAAACTGTCTTGTAGTACGAGCAGAGGGATAGTGTAAATTCAAGACAGTTGCTTTTATTTTAAAATGATAAATAGGCTGGAAAAGGATTATAGACTTACTTGAAAATGTACAGGTTAATCTACTGTCAGAAGAGGAAAACTTGTGAATGAGAGAGTAACAACTTGTTCCCCAAATGCCTATATACCCTTGTTGTCCACTTAACTTTTTTTTTTACAGAAGGAAAAAAAACAGTTTTGCTGAATTCATTATTTGGTTAACGTAGGTATCAGCCCACCCATTTTATTGCAGATAAGTGCTTCAAAGTGATTGGATTCCAGCTTTTTCTTGGTAGGTGGTCCTTAGCAAATTGCATCTCATAGGCAGGGAGTTTTAATGGACACGTATCCTATATTCTGGTTTTTGTTTAGTCCTTCCCTCTTTTTTTCCCTTTATCACACACCGACCAGTTGTCAATTTGATTGTATGAAACTTTTATCAGTGAATTTGTTCTTCTGTTTGCTGCAGTCATTTCCTTATCTCCTGGTCAAGTTGCAAAGATTTTATTTTTTCTTAGTCTCAGTTGTCACCCACTGAAGGCAATGGAAGGCCTTTGGAAACCATCACCTCAGTGTATTCTGTTTGGGCAGGCGTTGGTGCTTTTGGCTGAGTGCAGCATTCTCTGGGCTTGTATCAGGCCCAGTCAGAGAGATACTTACCTTAAAATACATTCATTTTCACCTGCAGAGTTAACATGGCTTTGGTCCACAGTGGGATACTATTCACTGTTTTTTGAGAGTTTGAATATTGACTGACTTGCATTTATTTGTCCTTTTTCAGCTGTCATTAATGTCTGACTGTAAACTCTGAGATCCTAAAGGTAGTCCAAATTCTGAAAGGGTTATAGAAGTAAGTAATGAGTATCATGTATTTACTTTTTCCTGTCTAGGGAAAACTTGTTGGAATTTGTGGCAGTGTGGGGAGTGGAAAAACTTCACTTATTTCGGCAATTTTAGGACAGGTGAGAAGTTCTGTTTTGACTTCTGCGTTTCTATTCTTGAATTCCACTTATTTGTACTCTGTAGAAGGTCTGTTTTAGACATGACCTGGCATAACGTCATGATTTTGAATTCCAGATGACCCTGTTGGAGGGTAGCATTGCTGTTAGTGGAACATTCGCATATGTGGCCCAGCAGGCCTGGATTCTCAATGCTACACTTCGGGACAACATTCTTTTTGGAAAGGAATATGATGAAGAGAGGTTTGTCAGAAATGTTTGCTGATTTTCATGAAAGCTTAGTAATTCTTGGCCCAAGTGAGGGATGCAGAGTATGTTGCAGTCAAAGCCTACCTCTACTTTTGGAGTCTGTCTTTAAGACTTCTATAAGGCTCATTTAAAAGCCTGCCTCTCTGTGTGTGGTCACGGTGGCTGATGGCTGTCGGTGCTGCTGTCACTGGTCATTTGCAGTGAGGGCTGTCTGACCTCTGCAGCACTGAAGTTATATTTGTACTTGCTGTCCTCACCTTGCCCTGTGTAAGTGCAACAACTCCTGTTTTCAATGAGCTGACACCTTCTGTGTCCCTTTCCTAGTGGGGGGCATCCCTAGGCCCCATGCTAGCGATCCTTGGAAAGAAATTGCCTCTTGTACCTTTGCAGTACATCAGAAGTAACTTCTTATCCTTGGTTTCATCTCAGGAATCCAAGGTGGATCATTTTTTAAGGCTGCTGGAATATCTGCTATAGGTGTAGAAAGTGAAATAATGCTGTACTAGCTAGACACTTTGGGGGAGAAAATGTGTTCTTACTACTTACTTAATCCATCTTCTTTAGATACAACACTGTCTTGAATGGTTGCTGTCTAAGGCCTGACCTAGCCATCCTTCCAAATGGGGACCTGACAGAGGTATAAACTTTGCTTGTAGTAAACTGTTTAGTAGATGGAGAAGCGTAAAGTTTTAGTTTGCCAGACTAGACTGGAGTAAGGGGAAGAAACATCAAACCGGTATGCATATAAGTCAGGCTGCTGAATACATCTCAAGCTTAGGAATGCCCTAGGCTATTGAGAGTAGTGCCATGTTTTTGGCACAAATGTTGCCAGTTCCTGAGTTTTTCATTGTGCTGTAAATGTAGCTGCCTTAACAGGACCTATTTGAACTTAATTTAAATTAGGTAGGCAAAAAAAGTACTGTAACGCTTCAAGCATGTTAACCTTGAGTTTGACTGTGTAACATGCTTCACAAAGAAGTAGATACCTAAACTATAGAACGTGCATATAATATGGTGTGTATGCATCTATATGGATATAAACAGAGGCATATAAAATGCTATGATCTCTTTCATTCCAGTCATCTCTTGTTCATGTGTTGCACGGTGCTGTAGAAATAAAATAACCTGTGTGTGTCTGTATAGATTGGTGAACGAGGAGCTAACCTGAGCGGAGGACAGCGTCAGAGAATCAGTCTGGCTCGAGCCCTGTACAGTGACAGGAGCATTTACATCCTCGATGATCCCCTTAGTGCCTTAGATGCTCATGTTGGAAATCACATTTTTAACAGTGCAATAAGGAAGCACCTGAAGTCAAAGACTGTCCTTTTCATCACTCATCAGCTTCAGGTACTACACATCTTGTGTTTGCTTTCTTGGACTTTCTTGAAATGCTGTTTAGTCACTTGCCTTCATGCTGGAGATTCCTGTGTCCTGTCTTGTTAGAGCACAACCTTGTCCCTCTATAGGATGTGTGGTTTAGGTTTACAAACTTGCTGCAAGCCTGCAGTGAGCTAAGTCTAATTCTTTACTTGATACTAGTACTGTTTGGTGTATGATAGGAACAGGTAATGCTTGGCTAAAGAAAACTTGCTAGAGAAATGAGTATCTTGTTCAGAAACACTTTTGCTAATTTGCCATAACGCAAAGTTTATTTAATTATTTTAATTATTATATATGCGTTATTTAATTTGCCATAACGCAAAGTTTATCACATCAGAAGCATTTAGTTTTGCTATCAGAATTGATATATTCTGAGTTTTTTTGACATACTCTATGTATAGAAATATTAATCAGTGTATTAGTATCTGCAGAGTTTAAGTATTCTGGATTACATATTCTGTAATGGCTTGGTTTTGATAGAACATGAGAACTTTATGTAGAGTGAGAGTAATCATGGTGATCTGGTAAATACAGGACTTTTAAAACTCAGTTTTCTATTAGTTGGGAATCAGTGTGGTTTTTTCCCTCCTGTGTGCAAATGTTTATAAAATACTGAAAAGGATCATATGGGTATGTTTGGGCAGGTTTGTTCTTTGTGTTGTTCTTTCCAGTATCTTGTTGACTGTGATGAAGTGGTCTTCATGAAAGAAGGCTGCATTACTGAGCGAGGAAGTCATGAGGAATTAATGAATTTAAATGGGGACTATGCAACCATTTTTAATAACCTACAGCTGGGAGAGACACCACATATTGAGGTACTTGTTTTTCCATTTTAAAGCACTTTGACTTTTCTAATGAGATAAACCAAATGGCATAAATGGAAGACTGGAAAATGGCTTCACATGTTGATCTGACCAGTATGCTTCTGGTAGGATAATCTGTGCTTCATTAGCACTTTGTATTTGCAGTCACAGTTCTTATCTGGGGAATGCATAGTAGAGGTGACTCTGCCAGTGATCTCATGAGTTGAACATGTAAGAAATGTATTGTTTGCTTTGGTGATGCTCAGAGCAGGAAGTTCTTGTCTCTTTTGTTGTATACGTCACTTCTTAATTTACTTCCAAATTAGCACAGACCTGGACCAACCTTTGAAAAAAACTGTTACAGGTTTGATACTTCTTCACCTAAGGTGTGACTGAGGCACAATAAAAGTGGTGCAACTTGTCAAAAGTGAAATGCAACAGTATATTGGAAATGTAACTGAAAATGCTTTTTGGGGTGTGGCAAGAAAAAAAATATTGATTGATACTGTTTTTGTTATGAAACAATGGCTGTACATGCAAACTTGGGTTTATCTGCTAGTACATCAGTTGGTGAAGAATGTAAACCTGGAAAATAGCGAGAACCATTTAGTGGGACATGCCTTTAAATTTTCAGTTATTTAATTTTTCCCAGTTTTGTCCCAGCTGAAGTTATTCTGTGGAGTAAGAAACAAAAATATATCAGTGGCTTATTTTTAAGTGGTGAAAGACTCCTTACTCTTAAGTTGCAAGTGATAAATATACAAAAGAAGGTGCTTGGTAGAATTTTCTCCTGGGAGATGTTAGTGAAAGAAGCAAAGGAATGTCATATGTTACTCTGCATATCCTTTCTGAGACGTGAAGATTACAGTTCTGCCATGTTAAGGTTAATGTGATGACAGTTAGCATGAGATTGTCCAGCCTGCATACTTGGCTGACCTTCACTCTATAAACACTAGCTCATGGAAGGAGTGTTGATTTGCATTTGCTATAGGATAAGAAGAAAGGGATAGTAAAGTTGCATGTGAGATGTGTCATTTCATGTAAAGTGTCCATGAAGTTATGTAGAGGGTTTCAGTTAATCTCTGCTCTCTGAACAGGCAGTCATTTCCATTCTGTGGAAAGAGAGATAAGTTTAGAACAGTAATTTTTTGTGCAGTTTAGTGTTTGGTCATCTGATTTCTAAAAGTCTGAGTTACCTTTGTCCTTAGAGACATTTCTTGAGAGCTTTCCTGAGAGAGGTTAGGGTGCTTGAGGGGGGAAAAAAGCCTCTTAATAAAATAGTGAGTTATTTTTACAAGAGACTGTGGATTGCATCTCTCTCTCTCTCTCTCTCTCTCTCTCTCTCTCTCTCTCTCTCTCTGTAGTAGGGATATAATTCTTTTACCATGTATGCACATAGTTTCAAATGATTCTGAAAATTAACCTTGCACACCACAAGTACAGATTTGTAGGGCTCAATAGAGCAGGAAAATGTAATTCACCATAGTTGGTAGTCATCTGTTATAACAGCAAAATTAATATCTTCCTTGAAATCAGTGCTAAGCTATTGAAAGCCTTTGTGCATAGGAGTCTTATGAAAAAACATTTGGGTTCAGCTATGAAAATGTAAAAAATTACTCCAGTGCATTTAGTGTCACCATTTTCCTACAGATTAATATAAAGAAGAACACAAACAGTTCACTGAAAAGACCCCAGGATAAAAGTACCAAAGCGGGGTCTGTGAAGAAGGAGAAAGTTGTGAAGAAGGAAGAGGGTAACTATGTAATCAGATTTCTGGCTGTAACTGTTTTGTACACCAATAAGCTCAAAATATTTGCTTCCCCGCTGTAATGAATGTGCCTCAAAGGTTTTGAAACTTGTCTCGAGTCCTGGTCACTCTGTATGGTTGACAGGACAAAGGCAGTAGGCAAAGAGCATTTGTTAATTCACATAATGTGGGTGCCAGCGTAGTAAGTTTAATCAGTCCATCATAGGTCAGGTGCCAATGCTGCAAAGGAGCTTATAGTGCCATGTCTCCAACACCGGCTCTCCCTCCTATCTGGAGGGCAGTGTGTGTAGCTTGGCACTTGCAGAGTGCTAGGCAGGACGTGGCATTTATATATGAAGAATGTGAAGAAGAGAAACCTCTGTTTTGGGGTTCTCTCTATTTAATGTTAACTTTGAAAATTGACAAGGTTTAAAAAGCATTGATAAGGGTCAAAGTATTTCAGTCTATGCTGATTAAGCTTTTTCAGACATAGCATGACACGAATGATTCTGCAGAGGAATTGTAACTTCTTGAAAAACTGTTTGAACCATCGAGTTCTATGTGTTAAGTAATAGCTATTTCTGATAGTATTTTGCTTGGTTTAAGAATTACTTCAATTTTGTGTATATTAGCAGACTTATAAAAGTTCTTGTCAAGCAACTTTGCTTTCTTCACTCTCTCTCCCTCCTCTTTTGTTTCACAGGCCAGCTGGTTCAGTTGGAAGAGAAAGGCAAAGGCTCTGTCCCCTGGTCTGTGTATGGCATCTACATTCAGGCAGCTGGAGGCCCCTTTGCATTCCTCGTGATAATGGCTCTGTTTGTGCTGAATGTGGGCAGTACAGCTTTTAGCAACTGGTGGCTCAGTTTCTGGATCAAACAAGGCAGTGGAGTAAGATGAATAGCATTTCTACTCTCTTGTATTTAAAGGGCAGGGGAATTGTTCTCAGACTAATCCCGAGCAGTCCTATGAGACCAAATGGTGCTTCCTAATTTAAGCAAATTGTAAGGCTCCCCAAGAGGTGATCACACTAGAGAGTTCATCTCCAAGAATGAGAACTCCACTAATGAGAAAGATGTAATAGCTCATGTGGTTTTATACTGCCCTCTTGTTCCTTGTCTTGGTTTGCCTAAGAAAAGGAAGTGAAAATGTGAAAGAGGCCAACAAGCTGCAGGAGGAATTGCTGATTTTAGTGCTGGCTTTTGTTCAAATGTGACCTTACGTCCAGCAGGATAATCTTGTTATACTTTATGGCTTTAAGTCAAATGACTTTGGGGAGTTGCTTTAAAGAATGTAATGACTGAGGGTTGTTTGGGATTTTTCCTACTCTAGGGGCTTTGTTTGTGAGTCTTGCTGCATTTAATGATTCAAATATAACTTTTTTTTTTTGAGAACAAACAATGATCAAATCGAACACCAAAAAACACCCTCACCTCAGAAGAGGTAATAAAGTGCAGATGGCCAAATATGTTAAATAAACAATGAAATCCTTAAAGATTTTTTTTAAAAACCAACAACCACAAAACAATCAAAACCACAGAATATGAGAGCATACGACAGTGTGCCAATAAGGAAATGACTGAGTACTGGCAGAAAAATAATGACATTTGATAAGAAGACAATGTATAACACTCAAGTTGAATGTTCCTGTGTAATAGAACTGGTGGTATGCAAGTATGTGTCACTGTTCAGAAGAGCACAAGAAACAATCGGTGTGAAATGGGAGATTAGGAATCAAATGGAGTGACCTTTTAGAGAGTTTTTGATGCCACAGAAATAGCACATATCACTGTTGGCGAAAGCTTTCTTAAGTATTCAAAGGTTATTGGAGTCTTTTATTTAAAGTACCAAAAATACCAATTAGTAGTTGGGGTCAGTTCAATTCTACCACATGTAATAAGTATGTTTTTAATCCTTAACGATTCACTGAAACCTTGTGTTTCCTGCAGAACACCACCGTGACTTTGGGAAATGACACTGTCATAAGTAACAGTATGAAAGATAACCCTCACATGCATTACTATGCTGGCATCTATGCGCTGTCTATGGCAGTGATGTTGATCCTGAAAGCTGTTCGTGGTGTTGTCTTTGTAAAGGTATGTTCCAGTGCTACCTGACGCTTATCTCATTCCCCCTCTCCCCCTGCTTCTGCATATTGTAGTCTCTGTGGTTCTTTTGGTCACCTCCCTATCGACACTTATCAACCAGAGGAAGTCAGATCATGGGTTTTGAGGTTTCGACCAAGTCATCTCTTGGGGTTGTACCATGCTTTCCATTAAACTTTTGCTTCAATTAATAGCTTCCTTCCACTGGTTGGAAGCATGGAGTGCAAGAAAGAAGCTATATTTACAGTTGGGGAGGGAAAACTGGCAGCATTTTTTCATGCACAGGGAGGGGGCAGTGATAGGCACAAATCCTGTTATAACACTTTAATGTTTGTTGCTTTGTCAGGGAACTCTTAGAGCATCCTCAAGGCTCCATGATGAGCTGTTCCGACGGATTCTGCGTAGCCCCATGAAGTTCTTTGACACTACACCCACTGGGCGGATTCTCAACAGGTTTTCCAAAGACATGGATGAAGGTATCTCTTGCTGCATACGCTGTTGATCCTACATTCAGTCCTCCTGGTTAGCTACCTAATGCTCTCCAGTCTTTTTCTGTTGGAGTGAGAGTATCCTGTATCTGTTGCCAAGTGTGTGCTTTTTAATAGCCACAGCAGGAATTGGGATATACCAGGGTTATACTTGCAGGAGACAGATGATGTATCAAGTCCATCTGTTCACTTGCAAAGATGAAAAGGTGCAGCTGCTTTTGAACCTGCAGCCTGCACACGGATTCCTAGCAGTTAATGCGGGGGAACCTGGAGTATCAGGGTGAAGTTGATGTGCAGCAAAGGTGGTAATTAGGTCAGAGCTGCAGCAGTGCTATTTCTGTAAATGGGAATAATTGGAAAAATTACTAGCATTTCAGAACAGAAAAGCACCCCTAATGGTGATGTACCCTTCTACATGTGAAAAGTCATGAGAAATCACTGTCTTTGTCAACGATGATGTACTGCAGGACTGAATTGCTTTATATAGGTTGTTACTTTACTCAAGATCTTCCTCTGTTTCCCTCCATCTTTTCCAGTTGACGTTCGTTTGCCATTTCAAGCAGAAATGTTCATCCAGAATGTCATCCTTGTGTTCTTCTGCGTGGGGGTGATTTCTGGAGTTTTCCCCTGGTTCCTGGTGGCAGTGGGGCCCCTCATTGTCCTGTTCACAGTTCTGCATGTTGTGTCTAGGTAAGTGCATCAGCTGCTTTGGCTAAAAGTGGAGATGCTTTGACCTGTTAGTAGGGACGTGGGGGTTCCTCAAGTATATATGCGTCAGTACTGTGGTTGTATGTGGTGGGTGTACTTGTCACTTAAAAGTGCTTCTTTCCCTCCAGAGTCTTTATTCGAGAGCTCAAGCGCCTGGACAACATCACACAGTCTCCATTCCTGTCTCACATTACATCTAGCATACAGGGTCTGTCGACAATCCATGCCTACAACAAAGGACAAGAATTCCTGCACAGGTCAGTCTAGATATCCAGCTGAGAGTGGTGGAGCACGAAGTAGGGTGTGACATCTTTACAGTCTGTAAGATTTGTTAGCGGGGTCTTTATGTGATTGCATACATTGGGTCTAACAGTGAAAGTTATTTTCTGGAGGGAAAAAATGAGGGAGAATAAGGAGGAGTATCTAAAGGGAAAAACTGTCTAGTGACCAACTGGGAAGAACAGTGATGGAGTTCCAGATGAGATGAACCACCTCCTATGGGGTTCTCCGCAGTGCAGCAGGTATCAATGCTAATGATGAGGACAGTTTTTCGGACATACTTTTTATTTAGTATACTTTTCATCAGGTCTTCGTCCTGCTTCCTATTTCTTGGTTCTGCTGGTGATGATGTTAGCATTAGTGTGGTAATCAAGCTCTGTTTGCATATTGATGAGCTGTTAGTCTCTGTGCACAGAGACTGTTGGATAGCATTTTATCAACTATTATCCTGTCTTGTTGTAGACTACGTTTGGTTTTCTCTACTATAAACTAAAATCTGCAAAACAAATGGTAGTGAGGGAAAGTGAGACATCCCTCACATGAGTGGTATTTGCTTCCCATGAGAACCTGCAGTAACAATATCAGGGTTTTGCAGGTGCAAGGTCATGAGACCAACAGGGTCGGAGCACAGTGAAAATTGTAACAGAGGTTCTGGGAAGGCACTGCCACAGTGGCTTAAGTCACGTCAGGAAGGCACTCCCCACAGTGCAACAGTGATTGGCATGAAACTGAGTTGCAAGATCAGAAAACCTAGTAACTAAGTTTTGTGAATCTCTCAAGTGTCTCCCATTAAAGTCCTCAGGCTCATAGGCTCAGGATTATAAATTAAATAGTTATTGGTGTGTTTTAATTAGTGTCATCAATCCTGTTAAAGCTTACTGTAACTTTATGTTTACACTGATTATAAAATAGCATGTTATGTTCATATTCATATGAAGCACTGCTGCTGTTACATGTGGAATAGTTTGTAGACATCAAGCATACTCTGGCACCTCTTGCATTGGTGAAGGTGGGGTGAAAGTGTGCTATCTCTTGGGATTCTGATTCACCCCTATATAATTCACTGCTGTTCACATAAACCTGGTAATGCAACTTCTGAGAATTTGAGCTAAGTAGATGTCTGACATTATTTTGGGAAGTTTGTAAACCTCTTCTCTATGGCCTAGCGTGATGCTTTTTTGGTAATGACGGACTAGTCTTCCCGCCCTGAATTCTAATATTGTTGCAGGGATGAAAGTAACTCTGCTACTTGTACAACTTCAGCCTCACTGAGGTCTACTAACATTTTCTGTATCTGTTTCAGGTATCAGGAGCTTCTAGATGATAATCAGGCACCGTTTTACCTGTTCAGCTGTGCAATGCGCTGGCTAGCTGTACGGCTGGACATTATCAGCATCGCTCTCATCACAACCACTGGCCTTATGATTGTTCTAATGCATGGCCAGATTCCTCCTGCCTATGCTGGGCTGGCTATTTCATATGCTGTGCAGGTGAGCATTGTCTGCATGGTGTAGTTTCACTTTTACTTGTTCGTGTTAAGTACCTTAAATGAAACCATTTAAAAACTTTCCTTAATGCACCAAAATGGGAAAAGATGATCCTTTGGTAGCAGTGGGGGAAGGCAATTCAGGGTCAGGACCTTTTGCTAGCAAGAAAAACAACGAAGAACTAAGTGCTTTAGGATATTGTTTTGGAAAGCTGCTTCATTTTAAATGTCAAGCTGATGTCTTAATGCATTCTGGTGCATTGCTTGCAGTACGTTTTCACAGCGCACAGCATCCAGTTCCTAACTGTGTGGGTTAATTTGCTTCGTGTCTCAGAATGCTTGTTATTAGATCTGTTGCTTGGCCTTTTCTGCCTCCTGGTGGTAATAAAGTAAAATTACAAAACTTAGATGGCTAAGGTTTCAAGCTGTTGCTTGTGAGAAAACCTTTGAAGCTGCTGGCTTTCCAAGTGATTCATAAATTAAGGTTATTTTAAAATTAACCATAAGGTGCACAAAACAAGAGTATCAAATATCCACTAGGTTAGTCTTTTAATTAAATTTTAAAAAAATCAATCTTAATTTTTTCTTAATTTCTTCTCATCACTACAGTTAACAGGGTTATTCCAGTTTACAGTCAGACTTGCTTCAGAAACAGAAGCTCGCTTCACCTCAGTGGAGAGGATTGATCACTATATCAAGGTATGACAACAATACATTCAGCTGCTTGTTTTAAGGTTTCTTGTTCATTGCTGGTGTAAGAGAGAGTCTGAGAAATTGCATCTGAATCATTGGGCCTGTATCCAGTCACTTTGTTCATCTTAACTGCCTTAAACTGATACGGGCTGAGTCTGCAGAGAACTGCTGAAAGTTGCATCTGATAATTTTCCTCTTTGGTGCTTTGTTTACTGGAAACAGAACTCTTGTTTTTCTTTTAAAGACTCTTTCATTGGAAGCTCCTGCTCGAATTAAGAATAAAACTCCCCCTCTGGACTGGCCACAGGAAGGTGAAGTTGTTTTTGAAAACGCAGAGATGCGGTACCGAGAAAATCTCCCTCTGGTACTTAAAAAAGTGTCCTTTACCATCAAACCAAAGGAAAAGATTGGCATTGTGGGAAGGACAGGCTCAGGTAAGGAAAAACACTAAGCAGAGTTAAAATACTGCATTTGCAGAATGGGAACAGAGCAGGACAGTTTGGTTCTTCTCTGCATTCTCTGTGTTTGAATAAATTAATTGCTCAAGAACGGTCCAGCTGCATGTCAGTGGTGGATTCTGTCTGCGTACATACATAGGAAGGACCCCCTTATGCAATAAAAACAAGTTTCCTTTTAAAATAGAGGCATATCCTACTATGCCTGAGTCAGTATGCTCATAACGTTTAATACCCTGAGCTGCTTACCAGCACAGGATGCTACCTACAGCATGCTCGTTACAGCTTATTTGACTGCCTTGAAAGTTTTTTTTGTATTGATGCTGCAGCCAGGTTTGGTTCTAATCTATCTCAAAAATTTGTAATGCAAAGAATCAAAACGTTTGATTGTAGGAGGGTTTACACTGCCTCCAAAATGGAGCTTCTAAATATGCAATTAATATTGCTTAGAAGCTTAAATGCTGAACCCTAGCAGAATTGTTTGCTGACGCTTTGGGGTAATTTAAGACACTAATCTTGCACAGGGACAGCTTTTAACATGATGTCTCATCTCAAATGGCTATTACAATTCTTTAGAAGCACTAGTATACTTTTGTCTCATTTTTAGGGAAGTCTTCCCTTGGAATGGCACTTTTTCGTTTGGTTGAACTGTCTGGAGGCTGCATTAAAATTGATGGAGTGAAAATAAATGACATTGGTTTGGCAGATCTTCGCAGCAAACTGTCAATAATTCCTCAGGAACCTGTGCTATTCAGTGGCACTGTAAGGTTAGTGGAACCATAAAAAAAAAGCAAGATGGACAAAGAAGGCTACCAGCTCATAGTGAACTCATTCGAAATGTTAGTTTTTGAGTGGAACAAAGGCATTCTGGTATCTGTACTTTGTTATTGAAACAAAAAGAAAAAGCATGGGTAAACGGTTTTAACTGGTTCAATACAGAACTGGATGTGATCCTCTATAGACCTCTTTTTGTTTAAATTTACTTGAAATTTTGCATCTTTGTCTTCCATCTTCAATCTTTTGTTGTTTGGCTTCTTTAGTGTGCTGGGAACATCTGATTTCCTTGGCAAGGAAATTCTGTCAGTGGAGTACTAGATGGAAATTGTCCATCTAGATGAATTAGCACACTGCTGTTTTGCTATTTATTGCTGAAAAAAAATAAAAATCTGGTTATATTTTCTGCTTCCTCTTCCAGATCAAACTTGGATCCTTTCAATCAGTACAGTGAGGAGCAAATCTGGGTTGCTTTGGAAAGGACTCACATGAAGGAGTGTGTAAGTATTACCATGTCTATGAGATACTTGTTTGTATTTTGTCTTTCGAAGCTGCATATTCTTCTACTGGCTAATTAGGAGATCTTCAGTAAAGTTCTGTCTCCATGTTTTTTTTTCCGTAATTTGCTGTTTTGTTTCTAATAATGAGACAGAATTTTTGGAGAACATGCCATATTTCAGATGTATACTTCTTGGCACATTAGCATAGTAGGGTGTTGCTTCATCACAGGGACTCTTCTGGTTTTAGAGTATTGAATGCTTAGAGTATATTGAATGTAAAATCTGCCCTTTGTGAGGCCTTCTGCAGAGAATCTTACTGTTACGACATTTCAAGCCCTCGTTATTAGTGAGGTGGCACAAGGCTACATGTGTAGTTCTGACTGTAGTACCTGGGCTGTAATTCCTGCAGAGACGTCCTGATTCCTGGACGTCCACTCTTAGTCTTTCTCAACAAGAGCGGCCAGATCTGTGTTAATGCTGATATGATTTTATACCTGGCATGCTTTTTCTAGAAATCAAATATTTTGTACTGAAGTAATTCCAAGTTTGCCTATTGAGAGGGTATATTTCTTCAAGGTTAGTCATGTTTTCATCAGCCATCACCAAGTCAAACGCATTTTAACTGAACCAAGCAGGTCTGATGTTGTATTGTTGTTCCAGTATTAGTTGCTTCTTACTAATTTTCTCAACAGAGAGAGTGTGAGATGGACAGTCAAGTGTGATGGATACTTTGGAACATGGGCAAAATCAGATTTGCACGAGCAGCTGTTTGTCTCGTGCCATAGAGATACAAAAAGTCTGTGCAGCTATTAAAGTTTTCTGCCTCTTCTTTCCCACACAGGTTGCCCAGCTGCCTATGAAACTTGATTCAGAAGTAATGGAAAACGGAGAAAACTTCTCAGTTGGAGAGAGACAGTTACTGTGCATAGCTAGAGCTCTACTGCGTCGTTGCAAGGTGAGCATAACGATGAGAAAAACTGCTACCAGTTTGATACCACCAGCTTTGAGGAAAGAGGCTTCTTTTGTTGGATTCATTTTGTAAGTCAGAGCGGTCATACCAACAGTTACTACAATTCAGGGACTGTTAGAACAACTAGGAAAGGCATCTGTAGCTGCTGTGAAGTCTTGTTGTCAGAAAGTATTCGTTTTTGGTATTACAGTAGTGTGCCAGACTGGCCTAGTCATTTATCCAGAGTGTCTGTCCTGTTACTGGTGAGCATCAGATTCTTTCCTCCTTTCACCTTTTGGTAAAGTTCAGCTAAGTGTTTTCCTTCTACATGGTGTTCTACTAAAATGTAGTCTACAGGTGAAATTTGGGACCATGCAAAGTTATTATTTATTTCTATTTTTTTGAGAATGGAAACCAAATAATAACGTGAGAGAAAGAACTTCTTGATTGAGTCAGAGAGGAGGGTAGTTCTTCCTAGCCTAAGAAAGCTAGTAAGCCAAGTTGGTCCTGCTAGACTCTAGAAGGAGCTATCACTACAAAAGACAAGTCAATTAGTTTACCTCTTAAAAAATGTATTTGAGATTTAGCTGCTGAATGTAAAACTGAAAGTAGTGGAAACTTGTGGCCCGGTCAGAATGCAGGAGTCTCGTGGGTCTAGGATGTGACCATAAAGTGTGATCTGTAGGATAACTTCAGTGAAGGTGATTTCATAAGGCAAACTGAAAGGGTGCTTGTCAAAACTACATTTGTGACCGCAGCTCTGTAAAGATTGCCAGTTGTGGCAATTTCTGGTCATGGCAATTCTCGTCAACTGTGCATATATTGATGATCAGGGAGGGAAAGAGTTACTGTGAATTAACGGCCAGGATTACGCACTACTTTCAGATTTTGATACTGGATGAAGCAACAGCTGCTATGGACACAGAGACAGACTTACTGATTCAGGAGACTATCAGAGAGGCATTTGCAGATTGCACTATGTTAACAATTGCTCATCGCCTGCATACTGTACTGGGTTCTGATCGGATCATGGTGCTAACACAAGGACAGGTAAGCAGACTTCTGTGGCTTCAGTTCCTGTTGCAGTCTGTTTTGTATATGTATAGGCTAAACTGAAGGAACAGCTGGTATTACAGGGTAGAAAATCCTGTGTATTCATTCATATCCTCAGTAATAACTTTCCAACAGCATCAATTATTGCCTCACCATGACAAGATCAAAGAGGAGAAAATTCCTTTTACACTCCAAGAAAGTACCGCAGGGCAACAGTCTCTTTTAAAGGGTTTTAAAATATCCTTTGTAGGTTTAATTCTGGTATGTGTAATAAAGTAAGCATCTCTAAGGGAGCTCAGTGGCCCTTTTCCATCGTGTTTGTAAAGCATTGTGGTATCAAAACAGGCATTGAGAGATACTTTACCCACTTCTCAGGCTTCCATGTGGGAGCCATAAACACTTAAATCAAATGTAGGAACATTTGGTAAGGCTCTTGGAGGTAGAGAAAGGAAAAAAACAAAACATAGCATCTGCCTCAGTCTGTTTGCCAGAGCCACCAGAGGTTGCTTCCTGCTGGGTAGTCCCACCATTTGTCTAATTTAGCTTGAAGCATCCAAGGTTACAGTATGTGTGCATAAATGCACATGCTTTCACCATCTGTTGTCTCATCTAAAGACTGTCATATTTTGGCTCCTTTGCTACCAAGTTACAAGTCCAAGGGGGTGGGAATCCATTTTCTGCTGTATTTTACTAACGTACTTTACCTGCCTTGTTTGTTTTTTAGGTAGTGGAATTTGATACGCCGTCTGCCCTTCTGGCCAACGAGAACTCACGCTTCTATGCTATGTTTGCTGCTGCAGAGAACAAGGTCGCTGTCAAGGGCTAAAATTCAGGGCAAAGTCACTTTAATTTTGGAGAGCTGCACTCCCTGCCTGTGGCAGACCAGCTCTTCCTCCTCCTCCTCCTCCTCGTCCTCCTCCAAGCAGATTATTGCCTTTTCATCTTTTAATTTTTAGCACAATGTGTCAAGCCAGAGAGTTTTTAAAACCATGTCAGAAGAATTCTTCATGTTTTTATTATTGTATTTATTCCATAATCATATTACTAATTTTTTGTTATTAAATGCACTCTACAAATGGCTCAGGGAGCCATAGTTATAAATGTATCAGAGGCCTATAATGAAGCTTTATACATGTAGCTATATCTATACATAATTCTGTATATAGCCTATATTTACAGTGGAAATGTAAGCTGTTTATTTTATATTAAAATAAGCACTGTATTAATAACAGTGCATATTCTTTTCTATCATTTTTGTACAGTTTATGGTACCAGAGATCTGGCTTTGTTATCAGACTGTATCAGACACCGTTTTGTCTCTTACAGTTGGTCTTTTCCTAGTGCCAGATTTTCTGCGTGTCTGAGTGAAAGTGAAGCTTTGCAATAGTGTCCTTTATTGTCACATTATTGTTGTCTAGCACAGGGGAGAAGAGCACTGTGGTGTAACTCTATTGCATTGTAACTTATCAAAGCTATTTGGAGCATCGCTAATGTTCACCACGGCAGCGGCTGCTGCTTCCCATAATGCTTTCCCAAAGCAGAGTTTTTAGTGATCTCCTGAGTGGACAACCACTTTTGGGTGTCACGTTAAGGCCTCATATTTTCTCAGTGTCCTGATACAGTATTTCTTACTGTATCAGCAGAGTTTATTTTAATGCAAGCAAAGCCAAGCTCTTCCTGCTTCGCTGATCTAACACAACCAAAACCGAACTTTTTGTGGAATGATCTATAACAAATTAATTGTAAGGTTCAAATCGTACCCTGTCTGCTAGCAGGAAAGCCTTTTCAAAGTTGCTCCAGCTGACTGACTCCTTTATCTTGAAGCTGCTAACACTCCTCAGAGGTTTAGGTTGGCTTTCATTGGCATGGGTAACACTAACTCTTTGTTCTGCTAACTTACACTAAGGTTAAACATCAGTATTTCCTGTTTCTTTATTGCACACTTGTTAAGGAAACAGTCCCCCACCCCACATCTTCTGGAGCTTTAAACAGGTTCCTGCTGATCAGGATGTAACACTGGTGTAGGATGTTGTTTTCTTACTGTGAAGAGACCTACCTCAGGTTACTAGGTCCTGTGTAGTACGTTGCCATGATCACTGTACACCATCCCTGTTTTATGGGACCTGTGGCCCAGGTGGGCATGGTCGCTCCTATAATAGCCGTGACTTATTGAATGGTCAGCGTTGCATGTCTTTGTCAACTTGGACATTTTGTAGCCTTAGCATGTTTGCAGAATGTCTTGTCGAGGCAAAAATCTGAAAAGTAAATAAAACTATTTTGGGTTTTGTAAATTTTATTGGCTTAAGTGGTTTGTTTTGAGCACATAAATCACTTCTCACCTTTTTAAACCCTGGGGCAAACTTTTGTAGGCTTTTTTTTTTTTTTTGGCAATGCACTTTGGCCTAATTTCTTTTTCATTCAGAGTGTAAGTTTGTAAGTTTCTTTAAAGCCTGGTGGGTAATTTTTGTGCCTTCCAGCATGGGGGTGGCTTGCTATGTATGTTTGTGTTGAGTAGGACAGGGAGTAATAGTTTATAGGATAAGTATTCAGGGAAAGTAGCAAGAGGGAGGTCAGATAGAATACAGAAGATCCTTCTTAGGCCAAGATTTTTCCACATTTTTTACCTATGTGTGTTACTGTAAATAATGTGACGTGACTGCAAAGTCACAGCAACAAGCATTTCTGTCTCCTGGCAAAACCATACCATGAACAGAGCTTAGACTGTAGCTTGAAGGTAGCAGCACATAAAGCATTATTTGTTGTACTTCTTAACTCTTGTTCTGAGCAAGAGTTAAGTAGCACAGATCTTACTCTGCTTACAGGCCTGGGACCAAGCTTACTCTGTGGCAGGTGCTGGCCACTGTTTTACTCAGTGTTACTCAATTCAAAGGGACAAGTATTAGGTCTCTCCAAAGAGCACCTAGCTAAGTGGAGGGGGCTGTTCTTTTCTGAGTAGGAAGCTAAGGACAAAAACAAGCCGGAGGGAGACATGAGGGAGCAGGGGTGCTGGGCCACAGAGGTAATGCCCTGCCTCTTCCCTAAAAGTAGATCTGGGTACAACATGAAGATGAAAGCTGAATATATTAAGGGGAGAGAGAACGTGGAATGTGTTTGGCTAAGACTGGTTAGAACTTCAGTCAGTTGTCATTTGCAGCTGTGTTGACGTGGTTGTCTTGGGCCCTGCAGAACTGACTCTACCCCCATGAACTTTGGTATTTGCCTTGAGTAAAAAAAAAAAAAAAAGGCTAATGTACCAACTGTTCAAGTGCCACTGGGGTCAAAGTGTGACTTCGTTTTGCAGCTAAGGCTGAGCTATTGGCAGTCTGGGCAAAAGGAGCCATCCTGATCTTGTCCTCCTTCTTCTTCCAGGCTGGGAGTTCCTTCACCTTTCTCGATGCCAGCACTGGCTCTTGCCTGGTCCAGCCGTGACCCAGTTCAGAAAGCTAACTTGCAGAAAGTTCACCTTCCAAAAGCAGGAATGCTGTACAAAGGAGGAGACAGCAAGGCACACCTGGAAGGGAGGTGAAGCGGGGCTGCTCTTTTTAGTAGGTGCTAACTGTCACACTAGCTTAGCTATGAGAGGAAACCATGCTCAGGATCCATTGCACCAAACTGCTGCTTACCAGTCATGCTCTCCTAAAATGGTGAATACTTTTGCTGCTTCAGTGAGCTGAAATAGCTCAAGATATTAAACAAGTGTCTGCAACGGAGCAGGCAAATGGTGACATGTGGACAGCGGGGATTAGCTCAACTGTTTCATTAAACCTTAGTCCCAGCATTGTTACTTTAGACATAAGGAGATAAACTGCCAGAAGAAACATTCTTTCTGCTGTAATCTCTTAACTGCTTCATTTGGCACTTGTCTCACAGATAGTACGGAAGTATTGCTTCTCATTTGGGTAGCAGTAAATTTTACTGGCTTTCATCCTGAACCATAGAAGCAAGCTGAAACCTGGCCTGGGGCCCTGTCACTGACATGGAAAGAAGAAACATCAGTATTTATGATGAGAATGAAACATCTCTTTTGAAGTGTTCTACGAGGGGTTGTTAATGATGGGAATTTTCAGAACTCGGGTCCTGCATTAAAATGTGTAGTGTGATATCCTGGTGATTTCACCCTGCAAGCTGCAGAATGAGACTAGGACTGGGACGGGGAATTTCCTTAAAGGGATCTTACCCAAAATAGCACGAAGATAACACATCCCTCTTATATAGCTAAGGACATGGCCCAAGACCAACAGATGGGTGACTTGAGAGAGATTTACTTCAGATAATTTTCGTGTTTGCTGTATGGGTCTTGGGAATTTAGTTGCATCCATTTTGTTCAGATGCAAGCGAATGCAACAGATCCTGATTCATTATCCTAAGTTTAGAAACTCTTAGGGTGTGTTCCTGCTTGTCTGATCTCGTCTGAGTGGAACACTGTGCTTGTTTGGGATGTCAATCAACATGGAGGTAGGAGTTTTCTAAAATTGCCCAGTGGCATTAATGTGCAACTAGATTGGTATAATTAAGTCCAAAGTCAGGCCCTGAAGTCGTGCCAGTTTGAATGCCTAGGGAACTTCACCGTTCCCTACGGTCAGGTCGTATATGGTCAGATCCAGAGGGGCTGGGGCTGTGGTCTGTATACCGTCCCTAGATGGAACCCAGAGGGAGATCAGGGAACAGGATCAGGGAACAAAAAATGAGAAAGCTCAATTATTTTAAAAGGTGAATTGTGTGAACGAGATGAGGAATGTAGCAAGAGGAAGGGGTAAGTGCAGAAAATCTGGTTTACAAGAGGAGGATGTGGAGAGTAAAGATGTCAGGACAAAAAGTTCCTTTTAAAAAGGGATTGGATGAGGACAAAATTGCTTCTTGAAGATGCTTCAAAAGAATATAATGAGAAGGTGCAGGGTAGTTGTAGTGTCCTTAACAACCAAAGAACTTTTCTGAATGTCGCCTTGTTATTTTTTTACTGCAACCATAGTGTGTTTTACTATGATCAGTCACAAAGGTTTTCTTTATAGTCCCAGCTTCAGACTGGTCTGGGATAATACCGTGATTCGTTTTGCCCTTGATTCAGCTGGAGGTGGCAGCCAGGTTGTGCTGGTGCCACAGTTACCCCCCCGTGTGACGATGCAATGGACACTCAATTGGAACATGATGTAATGCTGCTGTCGCTAGTGTAAGGCTTGGGAGGCTTTTAGAATGTACCACTACGGGTCCATTAAACCCGCAACCATGTAATAAATGTTCCTGTGTCATTCAAAGACATGCCTTGGATACTCATCAGGCGGCTGAGGTAGGCAGAGTGTAAGGGTGGAAATACAGTACTGAACAACATGCGGGGCTAGGCAGAGTTCCTGTATGCCACTTTTGGGCTGAGTGGTGCTTCTGTTGGTGCCAGCAGCACCCTTCCTTCCAGCTTAGTGTCTCCTACACACACAAAACCAAGAGGTTGTATAAAAAATTGCAGCCTGGCCTCCAATTTAGGAAGGCAGCAGAGGGTGGTGTGTGACTGCCTGCCTTGAGGAGGAGGCTTGGGGAAGAAGGGAGCATGGCTTGTCCGAGCTAGGACCTGGGAGCAAAAGGAGGGCAAAAAAAAAAGGGAGGGAGGTGTATGGGGTGCTGCGAGGGGAGACTCCAGAGCTAGGCACGGGGCGTGGGTCCGGGACGGGAGAAGCCAAGCAGGGGTCTCGGGGCCGGGGGGCGGCCAAGAGGCAGCACCGACAGCGGAGCAGGGCAGGGGGAGCCGAGCAGGCAGGGCTCGGACCGCGGGGGGCGGCCGGGGGGTGCCGAGGGGTGCCGTGGGGACCCTCCCGGTGCGCACGCAGCCGGTGTCCGGGGCGGGGCCGGCCTCGGGCGCCCCCCGCCCGGCGGCCGAGCCCCGCTCCGTCAGCTCCGGGCCCGGGCCCTGCGCGCTCCCCTCGGCCGCTGCCGTGCGGGGCCTGCGCGCTCCCCTTCCCCTCCCTTCCCCGCCCCGGTCGCTCCGGCCGCTGTGCCTCCCCCCCCCTGCCCGCCCGCCCATGGATTTCACATAGCACCGGCCTCCTCCTCCTCCTCCTCTTCTTCCTCCTCTTCCTCCTCCGCCGCTCCATGGCGGCTCCGGCTCCGCGGCCGCCCGGCCTTTGCTGCTGCCGCAAGGGTTCCGCCGCCGGCCCGGAGGCCCCGCCGGCTCCTCCCGAGCCTCCTCCCGAGCCTCCTCCGGACGTGGCTTCGGCTTCCAGCTCGCAGCTCTTCGGCCTCCGCCACCTGCACCTGGGGCTGGAGCTGCGGCCCGAGGCGCGGGCGCTGGCGGGCTGCCTGGTGCTGGAGCTCTGCGCCCTGCGCCCCCAGCCCAGCGCCCTGGTGCTGGACGTCCACCCGGCCCTGCGCGTCCTCTCGGCCGCCTACCGCCGGGCCCCGGCGGGGGAAGCGCCCTGCTCCTTCGCCTTCTCCCCCGCCGAGGCCTCCCCGGCCTCTCCGCCTCCTCCTCCGCCGCCTCCTCCGCCGCCTCCGCCGCCTCCCTGCCCTCCGCCGCCGCCTCCGTGCTCCGCCAACCCGCCGGCCACCGCCACCTTCCTCTCGGCTCCCTGTATCGCCGCTCCCCCCGGGGACCCCCTCGGGGACCCCCCCGGCAGCCCCCCGCCCGCCGCCGAGCCCCCGCCGCCGCTGCCCGTCTTCTCCCGGCCGCCGGCCGCCGCCTGCCCGCTGGGCTTCAGGGTGGATCCCTTCACCGACTACGGCTCGGCCCTCACGCTCTCGCTGCCCGCCGCCCTCCAGCCCCACCAGCCCTTCCAGGTCATCGTCCGCTACACCACGGCCGACGGCCCTGCCGTGAGTAACGGGGTCCCGGGGGAGGAGGGCGACGGGGAGGCCGGGGAAGAGCCCTGTGCCCTGTAGCAGGGGCTTCAGTGCTTTTATAACGCTCTTCTCCTCCTCATTGAACACCTTCAAAGCCCCTGTCGGAGTTCTTCAGGACACCTTGTGTCGTTAAGGCTAGAGAAGAGCTCCAAGATCATCTGGTCCAACCGTCACCCTGCTGCCAATGTCACCCACTAAGCCATGTCCCATATAATCTGCAAATAAGTCTTCCTATGGTGGTTTTTGTATTATTTTTGCTAGGTGCTTACAAAGCCAGGCCTGCACACCCAGGTTTGTATTCTCACTGGCCATGGTGAGCCTGGAGGTGTGGAGGGAGATGCTGCTCGTTCCGCCAGGTCACCCCTGGACAAGGGATGGGGACTGGTCCAATGGGGCCATGCGAGGTGCTTGCCTGCCTCTGGGTTTCTCTCTTCAGAATCAAGAGGTTTTGTGAATTCTCTCCCTTGTTTTGGCCCCTGGTGTTGAGGAGCGCTTTGCTCCTGGCCTTTTAGGTGCTGTCTGGCACATTTGTGTTTTTGGGAAGTTACGACAGTGAAAATAGACAAGTTATCACTGGAACAACAGTCCTTTTTGCTGCTCTGTAGTCTGTACTGGATTGAAATCAAGAGAGAAAGATTTGTGGTCCACATGACCAAAACCTATTTCCAAAAGGAATGGTTTTGTGAGGTTCTTGCAGCTTGGATGCCTCCGTCTTACCTAGCAGCATGGGCTGTCGGCCTGCTGGTTTGGTGTTGCTGTTGCATTGGTCAAAACGCATCCGTGCACAGATCTGACTACTGCAATTTGTTTAGCAAGAACTGAGCGTGTTGCCTGCTTGCAAAATAATCCAGTAGCAAGGATCTACCAGGCCACACATTTACAAAAGGAACATATTGGTGGTGAGAACAAGTTTGATGCATCTTCTTCAGATCTGATTTTAGTACGAGACTGAAACTTGAGAGAGTAACTTAATCCTTAATTGTCTGGGTAGGCTTAACGTGTTGCCTCAGTCTGGACAGCGAGTTGCATGTGAAGGCTTTTATTGACAGAAGCTTCCTTTTGCGATATGTTGACCTTTTAGCATGCTGGTCCTTACCTAACATGGAAAGATGAGATGAAAATCTGGTACACTTTCAATTCTAACCCACTTGTACGTGAGGATGTCATTCCTTCTCACCTCTGGAGCGCCGTGTCTTGGTGCTTCCGTGTACAGCACTGCGCATGTGCTCTGAAGAGGTACATGGGAGACGTCTTTCAGGGCCCATGGTACATTCAGAAAACCCTGCTCTTTAATTTCATTTTTCAAGATGTGTTTTGTCTGCTCTATGCTTTATTTACGGTAGGGAGGCTCTAAAGCAGATTCGATGTTGCTGTGTGCTCTGTGATCACCCATGGCTTGGCTGAGCCATACCTCACGTAGCACACGATAACACGCTTTCCTCCTCTTGAACAGATGCTTTTATTTTAGGCAAGCCTGCGCTTCTGACACAAATTGTACCTCGTTTCCTAGCTTGCTCTCTATTGTACATTTAGGCTGGCAAAATATTTGTCCTCAAGCAGCACCTGTTCCAGCCCCTCATGTTTCTTTTGAGCTATCTTTTTAGCGCCGCAGTCACTTGGTGCGGTGGCAGTGCTGTCTGTCATTGCTGTTTTTCAGCCTAGTGTTGGGCTGTAAGAGATGGGTGTGAGTACCCCTGTGTGTAAGCGTGAGCCCACTTATTCTCGTCCCCAGGGTGTTTCCTTGTGGGCCCTTTTCTCTCTGCAGCTTCACAGCATTAGACCTCCCTCTTTTAAAAGTTCTGTTTTGTGTGGCCTTTCTCTGAATATAATCTTTTTGTGTCAGAGTTTATTTTCTGCAGGACTTCAGTGTGCTCCTGGGACCTATAAAGCAGTAAATTCGTGTTTCAGTGCAGCACGGGGCGTGTTGGCAGTAAGGTTGCCAGGACAGACAGTAGCCTGTTTAAAATTGGAAACCTGTTGCCTTGATGTGCTCGCTTTGAGCCATCTGGATATGTTAGTTGACTGTCCCATTATTCCTCGTGTGGAGGAAGGAGCCAAGAGCTCTGGTTGTTTGATGGACACTGGGAGACAGCTGAGAGATTAAATCTGCCTTTCGCAGAGCGTTCCAGCTCCCTGGGCTGTTAGGAAGCCGTATGCTCTGGACGTCACCTTTTCGTTTCAGAAGCAAGACCACCATGAACACCGTGTATCTCGTGGTGTATGCTGAAGGCATGCTGCTCAGGTGCATCAGGAAAAGCAGTTCAGCTCTTCCTTCACTCCTTTTCCCTCAACCTTACTTCTTGGGGCTGTGGATAGTGCTCTGCCCCGTACACCGCTCCAGCTCCCTGCCCCCAGCAGCGCCCTGCTGCCTGCGCTCCTTTCTGGGAGCTGCTTCTGCTCATTTTCCCCAGTCCTGCCTCTGTCCTGCAGCACAGCCTGGTCTATTTATATTACAGATCTATTTATATTGTTTCAGGATAACTTTCATCATTGTTCCAAGTGCATCTGGAAAGCGAGACGGAGGCTTGCCGTGTAGCTGCAGACATTAGGAAACAGGGGAAAAAAATACTTCATCCTCTGCAAACGTTTTTTCCTTTTGGCCTGTGGGGCTGGTGCTTCATTTAACTTCAACCAAATGTCAGATGAAGGGAGACTAGTTGAAAAGAAATTGTCATTAATTTATGGAGTTTCTTGTAAACAAGAATTAACTTCTCAGTTCCCCTTTGCTTCCTGCTTATGTTTTCTTCCTGCACTGGTGAGGGGAACTTCCCCTTATCTCTCTCTGCCCTAAAGACATTGCCTTTCAACCTTTCTTCCACCCTACTCTAGTGTTATAGCTTAGTTCTAGCAGTGTCTTATCTCTGTATTTTCTCTGTTAGCCTCTACAGTCTCAAAAAGCAAAGGAAGCAAAACCTTTTGAAGGTGAGGCTCTTCAGCAAGGCCAACAGCTCAGAGTGTAAGTCAGGCTTTTTGTGATACAAGCACAAAAATAGCCGATTGGAGGAATGTTTGCAGAAGTTGACATCAGGGCAGCTCTTTAAAAATTTACTTTCTGAGGCTCCTTCCTGGATTCCCCCCTCACACGGGTATGAAGAGTCGCACAGCCCTTGATAACAGGAGCAGCCAGGCTGTACACAGCCACCTCTCTGGCCCAACAGGCTTGAAACAGAAGGGGTGATCTTAAACCCAAGATGAGACTGCTGCTCCGAGATTAATTTTACTTTTAGATAAAATTTTACATTTTGTAATGCCTGCTTCCCAAAAATATACGCTTCCACATTTAGCAGTGGAAGTGTGAAGCTCTATATGAATAAATGAATGCTGCTGACAGCATGTTGCCTTGCCTTGCCTTTCACTGATCCCCTGGGGTTCTGCTGAAGTGGATAATTTGGGAGAACAGCATGTTTGCATCACTGTAGAAGATTCAAAAGGCAAGGTACAAGATAACAAAGAATAATCTTATAGGACAGAGGGGAAGAGAGAAAACTTTGCCTTCCAGAAAACAGAGAGGTTAACTAGAACTGTAATAGGCTATTAAAATCAGAGCAGACATAATACATGGACTTCTCTTCTGTAAGTACTTCATTTCGTTCCCTTGATGACCAGAAATGAACCAGTGTCTGCACTAACTGCTGTTCCCTGAATTCAGATTTATTGGTTACTTTGATCTGAGGATTCAGCAGACTCAGAAGCTTTATTCCGTGCGCTTGACTGTTCCCAAGACTTCAAGTGGTTCCAACTTTATTGCAAGTTTCACAATATTTGATATTTTCCGTAAAAGTTCAGCTCCAGAGTTCTAGGATTACAAGAAAATCCGTATTTAAAATCGTTCTTACACTTCAGAGTTGGAGGCAGGGAGCATGTGAAAGCATAAACATTACAATTGAAATGGAAAAACCCAAAAGGCAAATAACTGCGCCTTTTCATATCGTTCTTAATATGTTCTAATGATTCGCTGGGGTCTGACTCGTGATTTATTTGCTGTTTGATACTGAAAATTGACATGCTCAGTGGTGGTTTTTTTTGTGTGTGTGTGTGTGACCACCCAGAATCTCCTTATCCGCTCTGTAGAAAGAGGCCTCCAGTGTCATTGACCAGATGTTTCTTACATATACTGACTCTTTCGCATAGTGTCAAAATGTTTGATGCTTCAGCCAGCAGGGCAGTGTCAGGGTCAGAGATAATGTTGTGTACACTGTTCAGCCTCAGGTTTTTTTAATTTATTTTATATTTTTTTGCTTGCACTACCTGGCCGCTACTATTCCTGTTGATGTTGAACGACAACACGAAGATATTCAGGGCACTCCCTCTGAGAAGCGGGTGGTGTGGCTGTGTTTTAGGGACTTGTTATTAGCCAGGCAAATCAATGTAACAGGAACAGTGAATGGCTGGAAGATGCTGTGTGCCCTGATACTACTCAGTGTGCAGACAGTGAGAAACTACTCTGAGCAGCCATGGCAAATAAACAGCGGTAGAAAGCTGTTCCGTTAGAAATGGAAACGTGCCCTGTGCTAGGCATGTGTCTGGGGAGCCAAACAGCTGGGGAGTTTCTCCTCCACCACAAGCCTCTTGATTTCAGATTTTATTTCCTGGCAGTTCATCCGTGTGATTTTTTTGTCCTCTTCCCTCACGTCTTCTTCACATAATGTTCCAACAGATCTGGTGGCTGGATCCTGAACTGACATATGGCAATGCCAAGCCATTTGTCTTCACGCAGGGCCACTCGGTGTGTAACCGTTCTTTCTTCCCCTGCTTTGACACACCAGCAGTGAAATGCACCTATTCGGCTACCGTCAAGGTAAGTGACAAATTGATAAAAATAGTTAGTGGAGCACTTAGCTGCCCTTAACTTATGAAAGCATTATTACATTGTGCTTGTATATATCATATAAAATATACAGCATGATTTATAGTATTATAGAAAATGTGGGATTTTTTTAGATCCCATGTTCTGGTTCTTGAAACAGAGTCAGGGTATGGCCACAAAAAAACTCTGCCTGTCATGCTTGAGTCTTGTGTTCCCAGTACTCGACACTGAAAGAGTAACCATGACAAGGGTAATGAGAGAATTTGGTTTGTTACTTCCAAGAGTGGTTACTGATGATAATACCCAACTGTATTTAATTGATTCTGAAAAGGAAAAAACAGTTTTACGAAAGCAGCACCAAATAACGTTGCATTTTTTGTAGATGGCATCATTTGATACGTGGGCACTTTTCGGGCAGGCTTAAGTACCATGAAATATAAGAGCAGTAATATTTTTGGTTGGTATGTTTTTCACGGCGTGTGTAGACTGTGGTACAAAAAAAAGCCCCACAGAAATCTTGTATTTTCCATGTTTTCTAAATGCTTGATTTTCTGATCTATAACAAAAAAGATGTACGTTAAAAACAGGGAGATTTGTGGTGTAGGTCTTCAGTCTTGGCCATTTAGTGAGTTGGTGTGTATGATGTTGGTCTTTCAGGCTCCAGCAGGCATACAGGTGTTGATGAGTGCCACTCAAAGTACCTACTCAGAAGACGAAGGTGTATATCAATTTTACATGGAATACCCAGTTCCTGCCTACCTAGTGGCCCTGGTGGCAGGAGATCTTATACATGCAGACATAGGTCCAAGGTAAGATTTGCAGCAAGCTGAATTTTCCTTTTGTGTCTCTGTGCGGTGCTTCAGGTTACATTCAGTAAATTCTTTGAGTCATCAGTAAGGGAACTGTGGGGACCATAAGCTGTGAGCTGTGAGCATTCAGACTTTGAGCTGTAGCTGGGTGTAAAGAACTTCATGGCATTGTGCTCGGAAAGGTATTTTCTATAAATGTTTCTTATTGTCCCCAATAATCATTGCAGCTACTTGCTTCATTGCCTTAAGGTGGTTTAAGGGATCTCTGATCATCTTTTACCATGTATCCAGAGACAGTTGACCTAAGAAGGCCTCAGTTTGATGTGAGACCTTTTAGCACTATGACCATAAATGGAAACCCGGTGAGGAGGCAGGCTATTCTTTCTAAGAGATAATTCAGTTTGTTGAAGTATCACCTGATGTTTTCTGTTTTCTGACAGGAGCAGAGTGTGGGCAGAGCCTTGCCTGCTGCCAACAGCCATCAGCAAGCTTTCTGGCATGGTGGAGCGCTGGTTGACTGCTGCAGAGAGTCTGTACGGGCCATATATTTGGGGGAGGTGAGTTCAGTAAGTCTCCCACGAAAGTGTAATGTAATCCTGAGGATGCTGAAAACTTCACTTATTACAGACTTATTGAGAGTCTTAGCCCCCAAAATCAACATTAATAGGTTATGAAGTTAAGCTTGGCTGTGCACTAGAAGAGAGTGTTTTTGAGAGAGTATTTTCATTCTTTGAATTGAAGATATTTACAAAGGCTTCCTATATTTATTCGCAAAAGGTAATCAGGAAGAAAGTGTTGTTGTTAACCCACCAAATGTTGTTTGAAATGGTCTGAGAACAAGACCCGGTGTCGTGTGCCAGTGCTGTTCATTGGTGAAGAAAATCAGGAAACAAAACAAATAGTATTGTTATGTTCTGAAGCAGGGGGACTAGTGTCACTTTGCTGACACCGCAGGCACACGAAATCAGCTCATTCACTCAACAGCTTCCCAAGCTCTCTCTTTCCTGGGAGCCTCTGGGGTAAAGATTTGTTTGTATATGTGGGTAGTGTATGTAAACTTAGTGGTTCTGGCTATCAGATATACAACTTGTGATGAGTTTGCATGTGTGAAGGGAGCATAATGCTTCTGGGAAGTGCAGGATCTGCTGCACGTGAAAAGCCTGTCTAGCCTTATGTCCAAACCTGAGCAGCTCTTTGGTCAACAAAATAAAAGTCTGTGATTCCCTGATCACAGGGAGAATTAGCACCTCTGGTTTAGAAAGCTGGTTCCTGGAATCACAAAAAACTCTTAGAGCTTTCTGTAAGGGGGAAAAATGTTTCTGTGTATGTCTTTTGAATAGCTGCAATTTACCTCTCTTTTTCTTTCTCTTTTCTCCCCCCTCTCTCTGTAATTTTAGATACGACATTGTTTTTCTTCCTCCATCCTTCCCCATTGTTGCCATGGAAAACCCATGCCTGACTTTCATAATTTCTTCCATTCTGGAGAGCGATGAGTTTTTAATCATTGATGTCATTCACGAAGTTGCCCACAGCTGGTTTGGAAACGCAGTCACCAACGCTACGTGGGAGGAGATGTGGCTGAGCGAGGGGCTGGCCACATATGCGCAGCGACGGATCACCACCGAGACCTATGGTATAGCTGCAGAGATGTTTTTCTTTGTGACGTGTCTAATAATTGAGAGCTGGCTGAATGGAATATTTGCCTTGGGAACTCAAAAGGCTGTTGGGAACTGTATTTTGTTGTTGTTCTGGAACATAAGTGGCCCAAACTTTGCTTTGAACATCTTGGATGCTTACAGTCTGAGGTTTTCTTGGCTTTGGGATGAATAAATACTTGATATGGTAACAGGAACTTTGGATGAGGTGTGTGTTAGCACGAGGTTCGAAGGAGATGTGTAGGAACTTTGGAACTGCCGTTGTGTACCAGGCAGGGGTTTGCCTGTCAGACCAAGGTGAGCAGCGGCTACATCAGAGAAGTAAAAAATTTTATTACAGTTACATTGTGAAAGAACTGTCTTCTAAACAAGTATGTCTAATTCTGATCAGTTAGTAGTTAGCTGCTGCTGGAAAGAGTGAGGTAATAGCTCTTATCAAATAAAATATACACACCTACAGAGCTGTCTATTTGAGGCTTTGTGTAGAATTGTAGAGCCTCACCTTTGACCGCTTTTATCAGCTAGTTTTGCAGGTCAATTGTATGGTACTGTCCTTAGAATATGTAAGCAGTAAAACATTCCTATTGCTTTTCATTTTTTCTGGAAATCTTGGCAGCAAGAGTGTTTAGAAGGACACTTTTTTAAAAAAAAAATTAATTCACGTACACTGTTTTTGGAGACGAGATGATGATTATGAAGTATAGGGAAAGAAGTGCCGTTAGCATCTATGGAGATGCTGCAATGTGCAGGATCTGTCTTTGAAAGCTGTTTTATGCTGAGTAACTCTCAGTGGTTAGGACTGTTCTAACATGTCACATTGTATAACACATGGCAATGATAGGAATTGGTCAGAAGATTCTGACCTGTTCTCTGTCCCATCTTAGTCCATCTCTCTGACCTAAGACAAGGTCCTTGTCTGTAGTCGCATGAAATTTAGGATTGGTTGTTTCAAGAAGCAGTTGTTCAGGAAACTAAGAAATGCCTTTCCTTGCGCCGCTCCTTAAAAAGCTCTTTTTTGCATTCTGTTTTGTTTCAAGGACAAACCTCTGATCTAAATCTTGCCATTTCTGACATCATTTCTGGCATATCTTCTGCTGTTAATAAAAAGGCGTTTTCGTAATGACATTGTTTACAGAAATTGGAGTCCAATTGACCACCACACCTCTTGGATCTTGCTTAATCCTCCTCCCTGTTTGCAGCTTGAAGTAATTGCCTTAAACACTAGCTGTCCTGCGGGACTCTTGTTTTCTCCTGTGAAGCACATCCACCCATTTCTTTGCTATTATAGATTTATCTCTCTTCCAGGTTTGTCCTGGTTCTTAATTCTCATTGTGTTTATATCAGTTTCCTATGTATACACTGAGACTTTGAGATTGAATCTATGTAACAAGCTCTGTTGTTGAAGACTTAGCAAAGAAAGCTAAAGTGTTAATGGCCCAAGATGTTAAGTATCTGCTGAATGTGGGAATCTATTTTCCACAGCGTTACACATCTGCAAAGGCATAGGAAAGATTTCTTGACTTGCCAGTGTAATGCAGCTAGTTTGGCATGAAAGCATGGAATGCTCTACGTTGCAGTTAGATAGAAGAGTAGCCTACCCTGCTGCAGCTATAAAAGAAGTCCTGCTTAGTGGAAGGTGAAAACTGTATGATACAATATGGCTAGGGTGCTAAATAAAGCTTCAAAAAGACCCACGGGCTCTTTAATATGCTAGCTAAATCTAATCCTTTTCTGTTTTCACCCAGGAGGTGACATTCACGCAGTAATATCCTTGGCACTGAATATGGAATGATATATTTACTGTTCTACCTGTGACGTTACTTTTTTGTAGCACTTGATCGCTCCTTGAAAGTTGCCTATACAATAGTTGTTCCAATGCTGTTCTGCTTATCTTGCAAGGGCTGATAAGGTGATGTCAGGGCTTTAAACTTCAGCATCATTTAAAGCATGTTGCTTTACTTTTCAGTTCAGCCTGCTGCATAATCAGAATGAGTAAATGTGCTGATTTACGTTTCGACTTTCATTACAAACTGCAAGGAATTTTTCACTCAAGTTCCTATGACAATAGATTACTGTGATTCTGTATTGCCGTTGTCTCTTACACTTTCAGTCACCTTTACTTTCTGCGTGTGCTAGTTCTGCAGGCACTGTCCCACAGCTAATATGTTTCTGTCTGGGGCAGGAGCTGCCTTCACATGCCTGGAGACTGCGTTCCGCCTTGATGCTCTCCACAGACAGATGAAGCTCCTTGGAGAAGACAACCCGGTCAGCAAGCTTCAGGTTAAACTGGAGCCAGGTATTGCTCATGGCTGAAGCTGCCATATAGAATGTCTGGATATTTTGCTGGATGCTGGAATATAGGCCAAAAAAAGACTAGTTTTTACATGCCCTTCCTAAAAGAAAAAAAAAAAGACTGGTTTGTAAACCAATCTAAATGTAAATAAAGAAACTTAAATTGAGGTTTTCTTCAAAATTGGTTAACTCATCTTTATAAAGATTGTTCTGTTCTTAAACAGAACAGATTCACTGGGCAGAAACCAAGTATGAAAAACTTTTGCCTTGAAAGCTTCATGGCTTTGAGCTTTTGAAGTTGTAAAATTAAATAGTTTGCAATGGAAAATACTTGGAAACATCTAATCCTGTGCGATTGAATCTTCTGTTTTCTGTGTGCTCGTGCAAAAACTGCATGTGTATGCATAAGCATCCAGATAAATGTATATACCTGGTCTCCTATTGAGTGAGTTATTCATTGTTAGAGGCTGTTTATCACCTGAGTTAGATAAGTGGTGATGGAGCTCAGGACTGATAGTTCTTGAGTTTTGTCCTGATCACTGGAGATGTGAAGCAGTCTTCAGTCTAGACGATATGCAGGCCAGCCTAAAATGCAAGTGGAGGTATTATCGGAACTGAATGGAATGGAAAACTGCACTGGAAGTCCCAGAAATGGAACAAGTAGTGCTTACTTTACATTGATATATTTGAAAATGTGTAGTACAGTGATAAAACCTGAGCTTGACACTGGGAAAAGAAAAAGTTTGTCTTCATATTTCAGGTGTGTTTTCAGTACTATAATTTAAAGTGATGTGTTTCATGCGGAATTAATCCCTAGTTTACAATAATTGCTTTTTTTTCAGCCTGTACACTGGGACTGCTTCTGTTAATTTACTGCAGTAAATTAAATGTCCTGAGAACAGGCTTGTTCTGTTTTTAAGTCACTGCACATCTACTCTGAGATCGCTGAGGAGTAGAGACATTTAGACCAGTTGGAATTAGTGTCCTTGTTGCATAGTGTCTTATAACGTTGTTGTTTCTCCTTTCAGGTGTAAATCCTAGTAATTTAATGAACCTCTTCACCTATGAGAAAGGCTACTGCTTTGTTTACTACCTGTCCCAGCTCTGCGGTGACCCAAGACACTTTGACTCCTTCCTAAGAGTTAGTGTGCATACATATATTTTTCTCTTGAGATTTATAGCTGCTTTTTTTTTTCAGGCTTTTTGTTACTGTAGCTAATTAGTAGGGGTGATACAAGGGTGTCTGAGATGGAAGAATGGGGTGGCCCCTTCTGCCATCCTAGATGATTCTCTGTACACTTAACAGCTTTTTCTTGCAATTTCTCATAAGTAATTGTGCTCACGTTCTTCCTTCGTCTCAGATTGTGAGCTCAGGAAGTGCCAAATACAAAGTAGTTGTTTATTTTTGTTCCCTATTTCCTGTGCTTCAAATAATTAGAAAGCTGTTCAGCACAGGTTATCAATGACTGGAAAGAGGCGACTTATTCACTACTAAAAGGTATCAGCTTCTTTTTTTTTTTTCAGTCAGAATTGCAAAGGGCATTGTTTCCTATACTGGGGCAAGTTTGTTGTCTTGGAACACATTTGCAATAACTATGTGAGCCTATACCTATTTGTTTTTGAAAAGTGACACAGCTCATTGCTTTTCTCTTTGATGCATGTGTTTTTTCAACTCCTTCCCAACCATGCCCCATTCTATCTTTTTTTTCATGTATGGCTATATGAGTGCGATTTTAGTCCTTTATCTGTTAGTGAATCATACAGTAGCCAGCTGTTCTAACTTTTCACTACTGTGAGCATGAGGAAACCTTCTGCCTTTGATATGTTAATGTATCTTTGATTATATCAGAAAAAAAAACAAAACAAAACCACAAACCCAAAACTCAGCTGTCAATGTCTTTGCAGCTACCCGTTTTTTTTCTTGTTATGGTGCTTTCCTTATTTCGAAGGGAGGTGGAAAGTATTTTTTTGAGATTATTATTACATGTACTTTTTAAAACTGTCATTCACCCTTCCAAGTACTTGTCCTCACTTTTCCTTATCTTTTTTTTTTTTTTTCAATTGTATGTAGTGGTTATTTATCAAAAAGAAGCTATATTTCTCCTAACCATAATTTATCCTTTTTACTGTTTCAGGCCTACATTGAGAAGTACAAATTTACCAGTGTTGTGGCTCAAGATCTTCTGGATTCCTTCCTGAATTTTTTTCCGGAGCTGAAAGAGCAATGTGTTGAGAGCAAAGCAGGTAGGATGGAGTTTATTTAGTTAGCTGTAAAAAAAAAAAAATGTAAAAAGTCTGGATAATAAATTTTGTGCTTGGCTTGGAGGAGACACAAGCAAACGCTAAGGTTGAGGCAAACAAAACTCTTTGGCAACAGCCAGGTGTTCGGGGTACAAATGGTTGTGATGACTTACTGTCACCCCCTCTGTGCTGGTGAATGAGAATGTCTTAAATGGCTGACAATTTTGGCATTAATTATCTGAGTGGTCCTCAGTGGTTTCTCAGCTCATCTTTTGACATTGCCGAGCGATCAGTGCATATGAGATTAACCCATGCTTAAACGCAAGGAAAAGGTGATCATACTTTGAAATTTAATTTAATTACAGAGAAGGTGCTTTGTGGACTAGAACTTTTTGCAGAGTCATTTACGAATATAAAATCTCTTTGATAAGATTTCATCCTCCCTTACAATCTTCTTACATCTGTTGGTGGATTTATAAAGCTCTGTAGTCTAGGTGCTTGTTAGACTGCATGCTTAAAGAAACGAGGCTTATGTTATTCTGCCTTCTATCCCTCGTTTTAAGTAATTATTGGACCCAGTGGTAAATTTAAACCAAACTGGCAGTAGAGTACAGCTCTTATGAATGTTGAGGTCCGATGGGCTTTGTGAAAACCGGCAGCCGAGAGGTGAACATGAGTGATCCTACTGTGGGAAAAGCTGCAGCGTGAGCTCAGCGGTTTTATGTTTTATTTGGCCAAATGGTTGGCTAGTGAGCTAACCACAACGTCTGGCAACTTTTGCCTGACTAGTACTCAGGGGCTGTGGGAGAGGGTAGTTTTAAGGTAGATGGTGTGGAACTAGAAGTATTGCCAAGGGTTAGGGAAGTGCTGAGGTGGTAGAGGGTCAAGGGGAAGAGCTCTTTGGGAAACCAAGCTCTGTTAGCTCTGCCACTTGTGGAGAAACTTGGTTTAATTACTGATTATATCAACAAAATTAAAATTGCTTTTTCTTGCTGGTGGGTAGGAGAGGGGTTCAGTCAGCCCTCACACCTCCTTTTTTTATGAAGCAGATTTTCCCCATATTCTTCGGTATTCCTCAAAGGTCTGAGAATGAGAAATGCACAGAAAATCTTAGAGCATAATTTGATCATAGATACTTGTTAGCCTGCCTGTCTTTAAGAGCATGTGTGTTTCTTTTATTTACTTACTGCAATGCTGAGCTCTAGAAGACTTGTGGTTAAATTTGGCAGAGGTGTTGCTGGCCCTCTTCCAGGTGTAGTGTAGGCTAGCCTGATGAGGCTGCTAGGACTATTATGTCACTGTAACTATGGGTTGGTCTGATTTGCTATTGCTAGAACCTCTCTTAACTGTGCTACAAGCAGTCCTAAACCTTGAGACAGCCAAGCCATCTGCAGAGACTCCTGCTCGACATTTTTGGTGCTCCTCATTCCAGGACTGGAGTTTGAACGTTGGCTCAACGCTACAGGACCTCCGTTAGCTGAGCCGGACTTATCTCAGGGATCCAGCCTGACCAGACCAGTGGAGACGCTCTTCAAACTCTGGACCACTGAGCCTCTGGACTCTGCTGCTGCCGCCAGCAGTGTTGACCTCACTAAATGGAGAACGTTCCAAACCGTGCTTTTCTTGGACAGGTTGCTGGATGGGTCACCGCTGCCACATGGTGAGTACTCTGTAAGGGAAGTAGAAGAGCATTCCTGGAATGACAAATTGAATTCTAAAGGGCCCCACCCCACCTTGATCTTGTCATTCATTATTCTCCGATGACCCTCAAACTTGACAAAACAGGTCATAGTTTTTTCCTCTGTGTATGTGCTCTCTTCAGAGGTGATAAAAAAGCTTTCGGAGTGTTACTCCTCTCAGCTGGACTCCATGAACGCAGAAATCCGCATCCGCTGGTTGCAGATTGTAGTCCGAAATGACTACTACCCAGACCTTTACAAAGTTCGTCGCTTCTTGGAAAACCAGGTACTAAGTGCTGGATTAAAATCACTGCACCTCTCAGTGCATGAGACATGTGCATGAGACATGCGACGTGAAAGACCTTGGAACTTCTGCTTCCTGGCCAAGTGTAGACCAGGTGTGTAGCGAAGGGGCCGAGCATGGCTCACCTGCTAGCGGGTGGGGAGGAACGGGCAGATGTAATCTGAAATGCCTACAGTCAGTCTGTGCTTTTCTAGCCTAACTCATACCCTTGTCCCAGCTCTGCCCAGTGCATTTTTGCATTGCTTTACAGCAGCCCTGGCTTTTCCAGAGCAGAATTTTTCACAATACTAAATCACGTGATTGTTTGAGTATTTACACTTCAAGCGAGGCTAGGGCTCATCAAATTCCTTTCAGTGTTTTTTATCGTGCAGGAGCAAAAGGTTAATGCATGTGTTCGCTGTGGCCTCTTCGCCTTGGCCTTTTAAATAGCTCTGTTATTTGTGTGGAAATAGCTCAGTTGTAGAGAGCAAGTGGTTTTGGTTATCATTAAACTTTGCATTAAACTTATCTAGAATAGGCTCAGCTATCTTTTGAAGAAATGTGTTGCTTGTCTTCAACCTGAATGGATTTAGGGCTGTTGGAGTATAGCTGTAGAAGAGCTGAACCTCTTGACTTTTATTAGAGTGGTATTATCTAGTTTTCCTTTTTTGCAGATGTCTCGGATGTACACAATTCCACTTTATGAGGACCTTTGCACTGGCACACTCAAGTCTTTTGCCTTAGAAGTTTTTTACCAGACCCAAAACCAGCTGCACCCCAATTTACGGAAAACCATCCAACAGATCTTATCACAGGGCTTAAATCCACTTCCTGCCATAGACACTACAGCAGGCACTACAGAAACACCAGCAATGGTGCTTGAGGACAAAGTCTCAGAGGCCACAAATGGTGCCATTTCACTCAGGGATGTTAATGTGTCTGCTTAGATCACCAGCTCGTGTCAGCCATGAAGCTTGAAAATGGGGACAGGAACAGAGGAAAGATACCAAGTGTCGCCTCCTTTTCCTCAGCCCTGCAGCTACAGTGCGTTGCTGTAACTGGATTTCTCTCACAAAACACAAAGGAAATGTGCCTTCAAGTATCCAGCATGTGACACTGCCAGGCTTCAGAGATCTCCTTCAGCTGGGGGTTGGATGTTTTGATTAGGTTTATACCAGGCAGGGACTCCTGGGCAGTTGCTTCTTCAGGGAAGGTGGATAGTTCTCTTTCCTGAGGCTCTTCTGGATGTTTTCTCCGAGGTTGTGTTCTTTTTTTTTTTTTCCTTCTTTCTTTTCTGTTTTGTCTGAAGCCACTGAGGCATGTCCTACTTGCTGTGTGTATGTTGCTGGGGAGTGTATGTGTGTCAAGCTGCCATTATCCTGACATTTGGACTGAAGTTTTGCAAAAAAGACACTCAGGAATTCTCAGTGGCAGCAGATATGTTTTCATGTTATGCTTCTTACTGTGACAGAGGTATTGTGATTTTGGAGGTAGGGGACTAATGCTCAAATAATTAAGAAACTAATTTTAAATAGCTCCTTGTTTCCCCCATTTCCCTATTCCAAGTGGCTAAATAATAATAATGCTTTATATATATAAAAGACCAGGGGAACCTTATGATGGATTTGAAATCCTTCCATAGTTAACCCCACAGTTTTCCCTTTGCACTCAATGGGACAAGCAATAAAGAAATGTGTAGGCTTGAATTTTCAAAAAAAAAAAAAAAAAAAGTTAAATGAGGTGCCCAAATGCCATCAATTCTGGTACTAGCTGGATGCCTAAATCTTTTTTAACTGTTTTGACAAGTCTAGCTGCAACCTTTGTTAGTGTATGTGTAGCACACACACCCATCAGATACGCTGTGTGTTTTCTATTCTGTCCTTTTGGAAAAAATTAACAGGACCTTTAATTTAATTTTTTAGATCCCTAGCATACGTTGGGGCTGTAAGTCAACCCTGGAGATATCCATGCTCAAATTTTACTGCCTTGCATAACATTTGCCTGAATAACAGTTGCCCTGTCATATGACAGTCTGAGGAAAGCACTCATTTTTTGATGTGAAAATTTTAAGCCCCACTTCACTCGAGTCTGTTTTCTGACTCGTGGTGGTGGCAAGATGCCATTTCATTCACACAATGTGCTGTTTCTCTTGATCCCTGGCCAGGCCTGCAGGATGGAGAGACACTCTCATCTGTGCCGTTTGGTCTCCAAAGCGCTGAGGGTGAAGCATTGCTGGCTATTACACAGTACAGGTGAAGGTTCTTCGACTCCGTGCTCCTTTCTTTTAAGCACAGATAACTCTGTGCCTCTTGGTGAGCTCCCAGTAAGCACACCTCTGAGCTGATGTATCAACCGGATAGAGGACTAGTTTGAATAAAAGGTGAAACATTTGGAAGGGGCTCAGCTAACGGAGACGTGAGAGAGAATCTGTTATAAACTTGGTGCAAATTTTAGCACTGCTATGGGGATCTGCATAGCACAGGGAGAGGGGAAATTTGGGAGATTTGTTTTCACCAAAAGAATCTGTTTACACCCATGTGTGGATGGGGACTTAGGTGCTGTTACTGGTTCTGCATTTTCTGGCTTTAAATGAATTTGGACTTCACCATAGCCTTAGCCTGGGCTGAACTGGGATAAAGCAATAATGAACTCAGGCCTCCTTTGTGCTTCATTAGTTTTCAAAAACGGGCCCTCAGCATTGCTGGGCTTCAGAACTCCAGGTTCTGCTCTTTGCTCCGTGAATGGGATTACCTTTTTCGTTCTGTTTTGTTTTCCCAGAAGGGATGGAGAATGATGTTTTCTGTATAAATCTCTTTCCTTTTCGTTTGTCGTTCTATTGAAAGAGATTTGTACAAGCTGACCTTCTGCTTCCTGCGTTGCCGCTGTTGATGCTGCGTCTCCTGGACTCCTCTGCCAGCAGCGGCAGCCTGGCCAAGACCAGTAACCACTAGCATCTCTCAGAATCCCAGGCCTCTGTTTTAACACGTTTTATTTTGTGGGAGAATGTATGTGATCCTGGTTGGAATTTTTAATTTACATGGATGCCTTACGATGATTGTCAAATTAAACTAAGCTTTGTGACAAGTTGAGCTTTTTGATCTGTTTTTCAGTGTCCCCGTGATAGATATCTGGAAGAGCTGATTTGGAGTGTTGTCTTTATTTTGTCCATTTCTGGAGTAGAGCATGATGGGGTTTGGAAGCTATTTAAAAGCTGCACAGCAAGAAGTTGGAGAATTGGCAAAAGAAAATAATAAAAAGTAAATATCTATGGTTACTGCAACTGAATGAAGTACATCAGATCAGCTATGTGTTTGTATACGCATGCATCAGAGCAGAGAAATGCTGTCTGGTCCTAACAGACTGTTTCCTGATTAAAGGATACAAGACTTAAGTAGGTGTTTCAGCTCTGATCCCTGTGAGATCCCATCAGATGGCTATTTTCATCCAACTTATTCTCTGAAACACAGAAACAGCACAAGATTTATTGAGTATTAAGTGTAAAAGTATTCTGTGCATCTTACTTCAGGTACTTTTGCTTCTCTTGTGAGTGGGGAGTGTACTTTTATTTTGAAGAGAGAAAGAATTGGAAGCAGGTTTTTGGAGATAAGCCTTCCTTTTGTTGAACTAAAATAAATGAGTGCTTCAGGCAACTTTCTATCTTGATTTGTAGTAGACTTGATGTTGAATGGCAAATTAGACTGAGATTAAATAGAAACTATTATTGTCCTTACCTTTGCTAGGTTAATATCTGATCTGTTAAAGTAAGTTTAGTACAGCAAAAGATTTTTGTTTAAACAAATGCCAAGAGAGAGTTATTCTCTTTATTTTTAAAAAGAAAGCTGTTACTTTATTTCATTGCAGTCATGAGCAGGGTGGTGTAGGGTCTAGCAATATCAGTTGTGAAAAAGCTCTGAAGAGCCATACGCTTTAATAAAATGGAATATTGCTAACTTAATTTTTTAGCATCTCATAGCCACATGGGTTAATACATTAAGTATAATTCCTGTTAGCTACACATATTACTCTGTTAAGCTTGTATCTGTGATTTTGCTGCCATGATACATTACAGCATCCTGACTATGCGCTCCATCCCAAACATTCTTTTTTTTTTTTTTAAATCTCATGGTCTCATACTACAGTGACCTTGGCCATTGTCTTTGTTGGATAACACAGGACCTTCAGTACGCTTATACGAAGCACGCTTACTGCACAATTCACCTTAGGTCAAGCACACTTCTTCAGTCTGTTTTTCCTGCTTGTGTTTGTCCAAAGATAATGCAATGTAGTCAACAGTTATAAATCACATGACATTTTTTTTTCACTTTTTTTTTTTAAGCTTAAAGTTATTATGACCAAAATATCAGTCTTTTTGTATAAAACCACAGTAGAAATCACAGTGTGAGATTTATCAAACCACTCACCTCTGAGAGTTGTTATTCTGTTGGGAAGATACAATTTAAATGACAATTTAAAGGCTGAATCTGTCTTCCCAGTAGCTAAAGAGAGCACTGTGATACCATTCTTCTGTGGTATGGAAGAAGTATAAAAACCCTTCTCCAAATCTCCCTTAAGCAGCAGTATGACGTTGTGTGCTGTTGCTCTTGACACAGCAACAACCACTGTCAGCCTTGTAGCACTGCAGGGATTAAACCTGTATCTTCCTAAATGTATGTGCTATCAGGATTCAAAGAATTGGAAGAGCTCTCCTGTGTAATTTAAAGGACTTCTGTGCGTCACCGTTTGCAAAAGCGCACATACGCCGGGCCCTCAGATCCCGTTTAGTGGTCTCCCTGGCTCTGAACCGCCACCAATTGAAGACAAATGACAGAGGTGAACAAGGGGTTGATTAGAACTCAAAACTGTGGGAAGAGTTTATGAAAATACCATCAAATAGTACCCTGTCAAAGGATAGTCTTTATTCACATGGAAATCAGCTGGCTATGTAACTGGATGCAAATCCCTTTTAACTCTAAATTTCCATGGCAACGGGACTTGGCCTGTTGGTGTCTGCTTTCCTCCAGGAAATATAAAGCACCTGCGTAAAGTGCCCAGAGAAACGGGTTGACAAAAAGGCAAGTGTCATTTTGTTTTAAAATATTCTAGCTCTCGCTATCTAAACAGACCTGTGTTTCTGTCTTCAGGAATAGTATAATTCAGCAGGATTGCCAAAAGGCAACAGAGAAAATTGCTGCTTTTCTTCCAAAGGGCTTAGGGTCAATAAAAGAAAACATTGCCAGCTGCATAATGGATGAATTTGCCTGTTGCCAAATTTGCAGTCAAGGCAAAGAAAGCGTGTCAGATATTTAGAGACCAAGATAACTTTCATCTCTTTCTTTCTTCTGATTGCATCGTGCATACAGATGCATGTTTAACTAGCTCACTGTTCCAGGTAAGACCTACTGTATTTACACTGTTATAGGAAGCACTATGAACTTTGAGCTCTAATCTGTCCTTTAATGAAATGTACGCAGTTCTGATCTGTGATCACTGTTGCCTAAAAAGAAAGCAGCAAGGGTGAAATCACACGGATGAGAGCCTCACTGTTCTCAGACAGAGAGGCCTTTTCTTCCCTTTCCCTCCACCAGCAGAGACCTCTCCACTGTCAGCTGAGCTGCAGACCGTGCAGCTGCAGCTCTCTTGCATGAGCCACACAAGAGGGGCCCTTATTCTTACTGACGACAGCGTTCCCTTTGCTCCCAAAAGGGTCAAAACTCAAATGTGGAAAGTCTTGTTTGTTGATTAAATTTGCAGTGGGGAAGCCTTGTGTCTGTACAGTGCAGCACTGCAAGCAGCAGAGAATTCCTGGGTCAGCCAGTCACCAGACAGCAGTTGGATCATCTGCTGGTGCCCTGGGACTTTTTCTGTTCCTTTAAGACAGGTTTGTGAGGAAGATTTCAGTGCTCATTTCAGATAGAAACATATCTGACCAGTGTCCTCTGATTCACTCTCAAACAACCTCTGCGCCCATGAATCAGCTGCTGTAACCACGAGCCTGACGCCCATGACAGGAGTGTGTGATAAGGAGTTTCTGTGAAAACATCTTGTCCTTGTGCTGACCCAGCAGCCTGCTTACTTCACGCTATTTTTTTTGGGTAACACGAAGGTATAAGAATGTAACTAAAGGCTCCCAGTGGCCTGATTCAGTGTGTCTGTGACCTGAGAACTGGTAGTGGTTTAGTGATGGATGGCCTGCAAGGGACCTCCTATTTCTGTTTCCTTGCCGTGGGACTTCCTATAGAATGTATGGATTCATATATTTAGATATAAATATATATATACTATAGGTATACTTTCTAAAGAAAGTATATATATATATTTAAATGTGTTTTTCCCAACTCTCTTTTATTAGGCTGTAGTGAGTGATTCTCACTCATCAACGTGTGAGAATTGCTGTCTTCCCTTTGTCAGCTTGTGGGCCATCGCTTTGTAAAAGCTATCTGAAAATGTGATCTGGAAGCCACTCTGTGAAGATGAACACCATCTCCAGCCGCTGGAGATCAACACCATCTCCAGCTGCCACCCCCACGCAAAAAGCATTTCGTTTTATTCTCCTCAGCGCCTAAGAGATGTCCGAGGGAGCCTTTCTGCTTCCCTCCTGCCCCAGCCGTGCCCCCGCTTTTGGCCAGGCGTTGCGGGCACCGAGCCTCCCCTCAGAGCCAGCCGGGCCCACCGACCCCGGGGCCCGCTGGGCCTTGTAGTTTCCCCGCTCCTCAGGCGGCGGCGGCGGTGGATTGGCGGTGGCGGCACCACGCGCCCGCTCGCCGCTCTCTCAGTGGCCGGCCGCCCAAGCCGTTACCTCGGGGCCGGGCGAGGCGGAGGGTGACAGGCGTTGCCCCGGGAACGGCCCGGGGCGGCCATGGCGGCGGGGCGGGCCCCGCGGTGAGGAGAGCCTGAGGGGACGGGCGGTGCGGAGGGGCTCTGTGGAGACGGGGGGTGCGTGTGGAGGGGCCGTTTGCGGGGAGGTCACCTTCCGAGACCCTCCTCGTCATCCTCATCTTCCTCCTCTTCTTCAGCAGAGCCGGGAGCTTCGAGGGTGGCGTCTGAGAGGAGCCGGCGATGGCGTGGCTCGGGGTGCTCCGTGGAAATTGTGAGAGGCTTTCCGTCCCCACGCGGCTTTCCTCCTCCTTTCTCTGTTAAATCTCCTAAGCAACGCTCGTTTGCCTTCCAGGGCGTTTGGGAATATAAAGTCTTGGAAATAGCCGGCCGAGCTGCTTTGGATCGCGTTGAAAATGCTGGGAGAGAAAAAGCAGTTAACGGTGAAAAGAGATCTTTACACAGACCCCACGTTTCCAGCCAGCGACGCCTCTATATTTTTTAACTACTGCACCCCGCTTGCCCAATTCAGAGGCGAGATATCTTGGTTGAGACCTCAGGTGAGTTTGAAGGTGTGAAAGCCTGCGGTTTTGTACAACTGGACTTCAAGGTAGTAAATGTTAGCTAGCATCAAACAATTGCTTCTGGGTGTCTTTATTGGTTAGAAATACAGAATGGGCAAAAACAAAGTATGTGGGTATTAACGATCTATGTCTTAGTGTTTTTAAGTCAGGGTTCATGTTTGTAGTTTTGATTTAAATCGTGGTATAGAACTTCAGAATTCCGTGATGCTCGTAGAAATTCAGATATTTCATTATAATTATGTTTCATCATACAAATAATGGCATATCGAATTAAAAATAACACTACATCGTTCCCTTTTTTTCTAATAAATTGTATAACTTTTGAAAAATACCAGCATTTTAGACTGTTTCAAAATGATGTTGATTTTGCTGTTGTTGCCTTTGCTATTGTTGAGGAAAAATTGTGCTTTGATAACAAGAAAGATTTTCTTTTTTTTTTTTTGCTATAGTTTGTATTATTGCTTTAAAACTTCCATCTAGCTTTTAGAGCCAGACATATGAGAACTAAAAAATTAGAATGCGTTTCTGCAGTACGTTCAATGCGAGTGAAATATTTATGATGTTGCTTTCTATATGTGGGGGGAGAAATAAGGCTATAAAAACGTAACAGAGTGAAAAAGTACATTGCCTTTAGTTGTGTTACTTTTCTGCCTTACATCTGGGGTGATTGTGGAACAACAGTGGAGCTGTTGGTTATCAGATGGAATTAACCCACGAAAGACTTCACAGAGTCCAGTGTGCAGCTGGGTTTTGTACCTTACGCCTTGATTACTACTGCTGGCTGATGAGTTAACTTCCGTTTCTTGCAGCGCTCGCAGATGCTCACTTTCAGATCAGATTAAATTGTTCAAGACCTTGCATGTGAAGTAATCTCTTTCACTACCAACTATTTTTATCTGCCCTAGAAAAGCTTTTTCTATTATATGAGTTCAGAGATTCTTGCAACTTGGGATGTGCAGTGTGATGCGAATGGCATCGCTTCTATCACAGTTGATCATAAGTCTTGCAAGGAGCTGATGAATTAAGTTGTCTTTCAGTTATTGACCTCTCTGCTGAGGTTGCACTTGATGGTGGCATTTGTGCACTAAAATCTATGCGGAAACCAGATTTGCCTCATATAAAGTTCCTGTGAAAAGCCACAAGGCAGTAATTTTGTTGTTGCTTGCTTCGGCTGAGTCTGAAGGTGAAATGTTTTAAGAGATAAAAGCTCCCTTACTTTGTGAGATGTCTTGGAGCCCTCCTGGGCCTTGCGTTACAGACTTCCTTAGACTGTTAGGCAACCTTCAACTTAAACTCACCTTCTTTTACTTTCAGGACATTTGCTCTACTCCACGGTTATTCTCAAATAATCTGCAGGATGTGCAAGTGAAACAAGGAATCTTGGGAGACTGTTGGTTCCTGTGTGCCTGTGTAGCTTTGCAGAAGAGTAAATACCTACTGAATAAGGTAGAGAAGTTTCTTGTTTCACGTTTCAGAATTTTCTTTACCTGATTTATATTTATATATCGTTTTCGAATCCTGATCCATATGAATATCGATTTTGTTATGTTTAGTGGTACTCTTTTTGTTGTGACTTTTTAAAAAAATTAAATGGCTGATATTCAACATAGTTTCAATTTGTTTCATTAAAAAAATGTAATTATTTGTCTTGATTTTGCCTGTAGGTAATCCCTCCAGGTCAGCCCAGCTGGACAGATGAGTCATATCGAGGCTGTTTCACTTGTCGAGTCTGGCAGTTTGGACACTGGATAGAAGTAACCATTGATGATCGTTTGCCTTGCCTTGGTGGTAAACTCTGCTTTTCCCAGTGTCAGACAGAAGATTTGTTTTGGCTTCCGCTGCTGGAAAAAGCTTATGCAAAGTATGTGAACACTGTTATTGAGGGAAGGAAAAGGAGGCACAATACTTGTATATCTTACCTTCTGTTTACTTAGACATCTGACTGTTTGGGGCATAGAACTGCATATTATTCAATATAAAGTAGAGTGGTTGCCAGCTTTCCCGTACTGGGCTGTACAGAAGTCTCTTCTTAAATCCTAAACCTGTAAGGTGTGTTCTTGATTACATGTGGGATACGATAGTCCTAGTGAGAGAATTAGGGTGAAGAGTAAGAGCTGAAATGAATATGAGCTTTTGGATTCAAATGATGTTAAGTCACTGTCCACTGGTCACCTCATTTATTAAAGGGAACTGTTTTACTAGTGCGGCAGTTTGAGGGCTCAATGAAAAGCAGACAGCCTGTAAATATCTTCGTGGAAAGCAGCAATGTTACATCAGTTTAAGCTAGTTGAGGTCATGACTGTGTGTTTCACTGCAGCTTTTGCTTTATTTGATAGTTTATCACTGAGTAGAAGCAACTAGATTGTTAACACGGTTGAAAATGTGGCTGGTTTATAAAACATCTATCAAAATGATACCACTTCTATCCAAACCAGAATTTGGAGACAAAGTGCACTGATGAGATAGACACCAAATGTACAAAAGAACCTGGAAGAAAGATTGTGTGCCTGCCAGCAGAGGGCAGAAAAAGACTTTAAGTGTGAAGTAGTTTCTTCTGTAGATCCGTTGAGTAGAAGGTGTGAACTAGCTAGGACGTGCTAAAGCTTCTCTGTAAGGTCTGAAAGGTGATGCTCTGTTTTCTGTAGAACCTTGTTGTTTTATCTAGGTAGTTTTTTTCTAATTTGTTTTGCTATGTTTTGCATCAGGTAGGGTAGTCTCTTGATTTATTTAAACTGTTGAAGGAAACACTGTGCAGGGTGAACAAAACTAATGGAAGAAGAAAGTACTTATGCGGAAAGCAATTACATTGTGAAAGATGATGTGCAAATAAGGTAAAAATTACTAGGCACAGAACAGTTTCTCTACAGGAAAGAATGAGTGAATAAAATTCCCATCAAACAATGAAATATCTGATGACTTATGTATTCTTTAGGTGAAGTATTCTGAAAATAATGCAGTTTGTGCATTCTTTTGCTTACCTGGGGATTAGACAGGGTGCAGTCATGATTGTGATGTAGGGGAAGATTGAATGGACAAAATAACCTTTTTTTCTTGAGTTTCATTGCTTATAGAAACTTATTCTTGTGTTTTTCCACAGAGTGCATGGATCATACGAACAGCTGTGGGCAGGACAGGTGGCAGATGCTTTGGTTGATCTGACTGGAGGCATTGCTGAAAGATGGACCCTGAAAGACCCTGGAAGAAATGTAGAGAAAGAGAAGACTGGTATGGTTTTGAAGAAAGAATTGTTTAGGAGATTAATGAATCTGAAGGAACAATGCGTAATAAGCTGCTCAGTCCTCAATTCCAGACAAGGTAACAGTAAAGCTGTAGACGTTTAAAGGAAACTTTTCAATTCAACGCTGTTCAGGGCACAAGGCAGCCAGCAATGCTGATTCTAGTACCGTGCATGTTTTGTTGTGCAATTTTATGTAACCTTGGATGAGTAAAGATTTAAGAATTTTGTTAAGTTCAGGATGGAGGGTTTTTGGGGAGGTGCTTTTTATATTAGGTGCATGGGAAGGTTTTAAAAAACAAAAAAATTCACCCAAATCCCAACCCTAAAAACCTTAATGAATTCAGCACCAAGAATTTGTAGATGTTTGAGATCAACTACTGGGTTAAAATGCTTTCAAATTTTCTTTATTTTATTTCTATATAGTTACAAATAACACTATTTTTAATGCTGTTTTTGTACTGATCCAATAAACAATTTCATTTTAGCTCAAAATAGCTTTCTTTCACAGGATGGTTTAATGTCTGTCTTTTGTTAAATACGGGGTGAGTTCTTTTGTATATTTTCTCATCCTCCATTATTATTTTTTCTCTTCAGGTGCAAGTGAACTAGGAGAATTTCATGCCTTTATTGTGATAGACATGTTGAATCTTTCTGAAGTGTCAGGCAAAGAAATTGTCCTGCTACGAATACGAAATCCTTGGGGGAGGCGGTGCTGGAGAGGTCCCTGGTGTGAGGGGTAAGTAGGTTTACTTTCATTTGGAAAATCATTTGTGAAAGTTCTGAAGCTCAAGGTTGAATGTTGCTAATAGATTAAAGTGGAGGAGAAAGGCTTTAGTTTGTATGCAGTTGTTTTGAGAGTTCACTGGTTCTAAGTCGCATTGATCTAATAGTTCTGATAATCTAAAGCTTTTAATATCAATTTTTTGTTTAACAAGCATCATATCTTTTCGTAGAAATATACTTGTTTTGAAAATATGTGTTTGAATATGTATTGAAATATTTGTTTTCTGTCTCCAGTTTTTGTGGTGCCTTTCTTTTTTCTGCAGTTGGTCAAAGGACCTTTGCTTAAAAGAGGTTTGTGGCTTCTTATAAGTCGTCACTCAGCTGTTCTTGTTGGTATTGTCTCAGTTGCAGGAGACAAAAAAAGCTTGTTTAAAACAAAATACAGCAGAAGGATGCATATGCTTTTTGCTTGTGTACTCTTTCTGTTTCTGCAGGTTAATATGAGGAGAAAAAACTGGAATTGATGCAGAGTAGATATAAAGAAGAGATCTGTTTTTAAAAGAAATACAGCATGATGTTCAGCAGTTCAAATGGCAGATAGCTTGCACATAACAAGAACGAAAGGGCAGACCCTCTTAGCTTATTTTGAAAAGTGTTAGGATATTTAGTCTGTGAAAAAGAACACACAATTCTTGACCCAAGGAGCTTTCAGCAATAAATGATAGTAAGATGTGATTGTGTTAATATGTAGTTTGAAGAGGTAGTGTGGAGGTTGTTTTTGTTCCAAGTTAAAAATGAAGCCTCCATCCCTGGCACTGCTCTTATAAGGCCAAAATTCTTTACTCAGAGGGTGGTGAGGTCCTGGCACAGGCTGCTCAGAAAAGTTTTGATTGCCCCATCCCTGGAAGTGTTCAAGGCCAGGCTAGATGGGGCTTTGGGCAACTTGAGCTGGTGGGAGGTGTCCCTACCATTGCAGGGGTTCGGAACTGGATGATCTTTAAGGTCCCTTCAAACCCAAACCATTCTGTGGTTCCAGTGTGATTATCCTGTAATGGTTTTTACTTTGGGTCGAGTTTTGGATATATTCCTGGTCTCTTGTTGTAGTTTCTTTGTCAAACAGTGGCTTGCCATATAGCTGAGAAGATAGCATTTCTTTGAATGGCCTTAGAGCCCTGTGTTTTGTATTTTTTCTCCTCAGTTGGATCCATATGTATTCTAACAAAACAAAAATGTTTCAAATACTGGCTTTTAATGGACCCTAAATAAAATGTAGGGCTTAGCCAGCAGATTCTCATGGAGACAACTTGGTGCTTTATACAAACAGTGGTTTTTGATGTTTGCTGTACAGCACTGAAATTCTTTTAGAGTCATCACTGCAGCTTGGCTTACTTTCCTCACTGGTTTTAGAAACCGTTATTTTGGCTCTTGCAGTTTGGACACTATGCTTTGTATTTAAAGCAAAGTAGCTATTTCAGCTGTAAGTGTGCTACTGTACCTTATCTGGTGGTAGTTTGTTTCTTCAAAGTTTTCTTTGAATGTTGTGATGTATACTTTTCGTTATCCATCTCACTGACTAGCAAAGTGTATACAGGAAACATTCTATGCAAGAATCTGAAAATAAAATGAAACTGCTTCTTGTCCTATACATGTTTGCTGCATGGGATCGAAGATTGTTACGGAACTCGGGTGAAGAACTGAATCTTAGCTTTTGTCTTACAGTGGTCAAGGGTGGAGCCAACTAGATCCAGTAGTTGCCTCAGAACTGCTCTCACAGATCCAAGAGGGAGAATTCTGGGTTGATGAAGAGGAGTTTTTCAGAGAATTTGATGAGATTACCATGGGCTTTCCAGTCAATGAGGAAGGACAACTTCAGAGCCTTTATACAGGTGTGATATGAAAAAACAGCTTTCTTGTACAAATAATGTTATGTCACTGGGAAAGTGTCATTTGAACTGCAAATAGCTGCAACTAGACCATAATTTCTTTTTCTCAGCCTTTCCTACTTCTACACCTGTAGACCTTTTCTGTCTCTACTGCTGGGAATAATAGAGGGATAAAAGGAAACTGAAGATCCTTAGAAGGGTCTTTGGTATTCCTCAGAAATCTAGTTACTTGCTGGTTTGTTAAGAGATTAGCGATCTTGTTTGAAGCTTAGACAGCTCCTATTCTGGAGAGTCTTCAGATTTTTTAGTGAGATATAAACTTCAGATTTCTAAAACCAATTCCTTGTTACTTGTAAAGCTCATGTCATCAGTCTGCCATTATCAGATATGACATTCATTTTTATGCCTCTCAAAATCTTGTTCATAAATGTCTACTGGGAAGAAGTATCAGGGCTACCACAGCATGTTCTCTTGGGCTAGGGAATCTCTGCTTTGCCATGTATTTGTTGTATAAAATGAAATAACCTCTGGTGTCTGCACCATGTGTTTCTTATTTTGTTAGAGAAAGTGCTGTATCACTCTCAGAATCTTTTTGGATCCTGGGTGAAAGGCCAGTCTGCAGGTGGCTGCCGTAACAACAGCAGCTTCCCTACCAACCCTAAGTTCTGGCTGAGAGTCTGTGAGAAGAGTGAGGTGTGCATTGCGCTGCTGCAGAAACACAGGAAATACAGTGCTGACTGGGCTGGAAGAATTCAAAATCTAACTCACTTAGTAGAGAAAAATCTGTCTTTGACTGAAGGCATGCAGGTGAAGAATTATCAGGCTGTGGGATTGCATGTCTGGAAGGTAATTTGGAAGTGACATTTTTCTTTTTGCAAAAAAGTTTCAAAACATTACTGAAACATCTGACTGAAACCATTCATTTCTTGTGGCAGTGACAGGATTCAACAGTTCATGTATTTTACACCTCGTATTTATGTTAGAATGATCCCAATTAATGTCACAAAGCAGATGCTCTCTGTACAGCCTAGGAGTGGACTAGTACTTGATTCTCAACTTTGAATGCCAAGATCCAGAACTTTTGAGACTATTCCAAACTAGTGCATGGTACTTCAAGCTGATTATTTGATAACAACTCCTAAATTTATTCCTCCTGAATATTAACACTTTCTATTCCTCTCTGATGTTCAGCTTGTCTGCTGACATTATCTTCCTTGTTTATTTTTGTAAAAGTATGCATGTTTAAAAATGGTTTAAAGAAAATTTGTTCACTTTTTATTAAAAACTGCTCATTTTTCTAAAATGCCATGCATTGTTATGCGTTTGTTCTAGGTGGAGAAGAAACGATTTAACCTTCCAAAGACCCTCTCTGCTCCTCCAGTTGTAGGTACCATCTGCCATTCGTATGATAGAGAAGTGCATGTATGCTGTGACCTTTCACCTGGGTATTATCTTGTTGTTCCCAGTACTTTTCTCAAAGATGCAGTAGGGCATTTCTTGCTTCGTGTATTTTCAACAGGAAGAATCTCTCTCAGGTAGGTTTAAAAAGAAACAGAAATGTTCTTAAAAGTTGTGGGTGTGCACAAACACATGAAGTATTGGGTTATGTGCCAGTGTTCAAATGTGTCTGAAGAGCTGTGCAGAGCATCAAATAATAGTGTTGTTTTCTCTTTGAATTGATGTAAGTAGTATTCTGTCTCCTTGTTTTTTGGATGAAGCAGCTGTTATCTCATATTTAAAATATCACAGTGTCAGCTGAGTAGCATCCTGACTCTAAATTGTATCCCAGTGGTCTGAGAGAGTGCATATTTCATAAAAGAGCTGAGCAGGTTTCTGCAGAACAGATCTCTCCTATGTGGAAGTTGTTTCTTAGCATTGGGAAAAATGAAGGTGTACCAGGGAAGTTAAAAGCAGCTGTTACTACAGTCAGCGATGGGAAAGAAGAGCCGTATATTGTCATGTACTGAAGAAAGTGTTGGCACATGTTCTAAGAGATTGCCTGACATACTATGTTGTTGATAGTGAGCAGTACAGTTTCAAATGCAAACAGAGTGTCAGCAGCGGACTCAGATGACATAGTACTTTCGTCTTTGCAGAACAGGTGTGAAAAATAGCACTGACATGAATGATGTCTTCTTTAGTTGAATCAAGGATTGGATTTTGAATTAAAGCATTCTACACTGAGTATATGGCAGAGTATTTTAATTGTGAATGCCTCAAAACATTACCAACATTCTGATCAAGTGCTTAGAAGGATCACTGTGTATTGTGTCATATTTGATTTTCATAACTTGTGATGGAAAAATAGACTTTTTTAATGTACTCAGAGCAGTCTTTTTCCCCCAGTATAACAGTGCTTGCTGATTGAATGCAGGATATCATCAGTATCAGTCCAATCGCTTCTGACACTTTTCATTTTTTAACTGTAGCAGACTACAGAGATATCTCAACACTTCTTAGTCAGTTATTTATGAGCAATTCTGGGTTAGTGACCATAAGCCTGAAATAAATGCTTAAGAAGACATGATGATGAGTAGTTGTGTGGAGTCAACAAAGTTGTATCTTCTTCCAAGAAACCTAAAAAAAAGTAAGAGGTTGCCTAACAGCTTGTGCCTGGTAAACTATATACTGTGCTGTTCAAATTTTTTGGTATTCAGATAGTACACTAACAGCTCATATGTCCTTGGACAGAAGCTGGCAAATCGCTGTATAAAGTCATTTACTCTGCAGAATTTGTAGGCAAGATGGCATCAAGTTTTAGACTGAATAAAGGTCTGCAAAATGATGAGGCTAATTTTGCTGTATGGGTGCAAGATGTGGACTTTTATTGGCAGTATATTTGGTTTCTGGACATAGCATCTGTGGAACACTTGGCTGGATATTTTATCCCATCATCTATTGCCGTTAAGTATAACACTTCTGCCTCTGAAATAGAGGTGTCAGCCTGGATACGTGTCTAGAATGGACAGTCAGAGAATATCAGAACAGCTGTTACATTAACTGGATGGAAAAGCGGAAGTAAGGACAGATGGTATGTTTGAAGCTACATTGCATTATGATTTCAAATGCTGTGGAACTGATGTTGATACTAGTCTGTCCATGTGGCTGTGAGAAGTGGTGCTGGGCTATGATCGAAATGTGTTACTGTTACAGCAATCAAGTCTGCACCTAGAATGGAATTCTCTGAATAAAAGCATAGTGGACCTAGGAAAAAAACCCACAGCGTATGTTTTGAACTTAGCGGGAGGTGCTTGTGTGTACTCAAGGCAACACTATCAGCTGTATTGCTTTCAATTATACCTTACAAAACAGTATTGAGAAAAATGTGTAAACTGTGATATATCATGAATATACAAAAATCTATCTGGTTTTGATGCATAGTTTGCATGTGCTATATTCTTCTGAATGTCACTGTGTTCTTGTAAGTTTATGTAATGCTTGTCTGTTTTTGTGGGTTGTTTTTCTAAATCTGTGAAATCATACAGATCTTTGTGCATTCAGTTTTGTTCTCTCTTGTGTTTGATAGTGAGGTAAAACCACCACCACCAGATGCTGGCCTCTCTGAAGAACTCCCAGCAGGTGAATGGGAAACAGTGCAGCTGCAGGGAAGCTGGAAAAATGGGCAAAGTGCTGGAGGTAGCAGGAACTTCCCATCCTTCCATATCAATCCCTGCTTTCCCCTCTCCATTCCTGCAGGACCAGGAAAAAGCAGTGTGAAAGTTACTCTCCGTCAGCACTGCCAAGATAGCAAGTGTCGTCCGATAGGTTTCCATATTTTCCAGGTAAGACTTCTTCTGATCATTTTGCTCATTTGCCAGGTGTGAAGGTAAGCCCATCAGTTATTTCAGTGCCCCGTGCCCTGGGCAAGGGGCATACTACTTTTAGAAGTTCATGCTGATCCTGTGTAAAGGATTGAATTGTCTAGGATTGATTTATCTGTACTTAATGATGCCATCTGGATTTTCTGAAGGCCTTCACATCCTTCTCTTCTATAGCTCTGTACATAAGAAAGAGCATTTGAAATTTAATAGATACACAGGACATACCTTACTGTGCTATACCTGGCATTTACAACTATGAAGACTGAAATATTTGAGAAGATAGGCATGTTTTCTTTCTTTTTTTGCAGGTGCCTAACAGCAGTTGGAAACCAAATACTTCCTCTTTTTTACACTTGGAGCCCCTGGTTAGCTGTGTACCTCATTGCTATTCACAGGAAGTAAGCCAACTTTGCAGGCTTCCTGCAGGAAGTTACGTAATTATACCATCCACATACTTGCCCAATACAGAAGGCAATTTTACAGTGGTCATAGCAATGAAAATAGACAGGTAAAAATATGTTGCTTTGTGCATTTTAATTTTTAAAGCTTTTTAACAAACAGGGATGTTTTCTGACAAGCTGCAGTGAGTTGTAAACCTTATTCCATGTAGTTGCTCTTGATGTGAGTAATAGCACGTCTGAATCAGAGTCTGTAGATTCTGTAAGGTTGTGTTAATATTCCATGGAGGTAAGAAAGTGGAACAACACCTAGCATAACAATCTTCTCTTTTCAAAGTGTGGTAAAGTGATTTGAGAGATCCCCCAGTGCTTTGCACAGAATTAAGTGTGGTTTTCACTTTTAACAGGAAACGTATTCACAGCCGAGAGACACTTGGACAAGTATTACAAGAGGTAAGCGATACACTTCTTAATGTCAGTTGTCCTAAAGGTGACACGCAGGTATCATCAAGGCTTATGTATTAGCTAGTATTTGAGAGTTATGCATTAGCAGACTGGACTTTGAATGCTCTTATTTACTTGCTGCAAATTGATGATCAGTGAAGCAGCTAATCTTTTTCTTGTTCATCTGCCAAAGTGCTGTATGTACTTTGCTCATGGTGCTTGTTATTTTAATATCTAGGAAATGAAGTATGTAGTGAAGCTCTTTATTACTGTTGTTTTGGGAAAACAACGTTGCAAGACTGAAGGGATATATTTAAAGATGTATTTATTATATATTCTGTGAAACTGTTTGGACTTGAGTAAAGGGTACTGCCTGACATCAAGGGAACAAACAGGTTAGATTCTCCAGGACTTCAAAATTTGGTGAATTTGGAAATGGCAGTTGTAGTTTGCTTATCAGTGACAAAAATTAATGTCTGAATCTGATGTTCAAGAGCATAGCGCTCAGTGCTTTCCGAGTTTTAACCTCTGAAGGATCTAGGCAGTCTGCCTTACTGAGAAGGTGGGCTGTCAATTTCTAAGGTTAATCAGAGTAGAGCTGGATGTCAGTGTATAATTCTAGAAGTTTGTGCAATTTCTGATTACTGAAGTTAAGGAATTAACAAGCTTTTTAGTTTCTTTAAGACATTTCAAAGGCTAAACTAGCTTTTACCCTTGGATTCTCCATTTTATTTCAATTCCTTACAAGTTTCTTCTCTTTGTTGACAAAGTTACCTGATTAAATAGTTATTTTCTGCCTTGTTCACTTCCTTGTAGGTTTCATTTACAACTGTGATGAAAAGGTAATCTGGAATTCTCATGCTGTCATTTCGAGAGACTTTGGAAAGCTGAGAAATGCTTCACTTCTTGCTGGTTTTGGTTTTGAATGGGATAAAAAGAAGACACTTATTGCCCTGTTGATTTTCCAATGGTACCAACTGTCAGGCCTACAACGACGTCCTTGTAAAAATACCTCCTTAATCATGTACACTCTAAACATGTTCTTCCCATGTGTTTCAGAACCAGCATTGTACAGTGAATCTTCATAATGTACCTCAGTTCTTCACGGATAAAGGTGGAGAATATGTGCATGTTTTAACCTAAGCTGCAGTTTTAGAAGAAAACCGGAAATCGTAGGTACATAATGGAATAATATTTGGTGGGAAAAAAAATCAAGCTTACAGAAGGAGACCAAATTAAGGAGACCAAAAGGTAAACATGAAGGAAAGAAACTGGAGTCTTTATTCAGGTAGGACATACCTCAAGAACCATCAAAATACACTGGAGTATGGAAAGTTCCTACACTGCCAGTCATGCTGCCGAGCACTTTACTGTGGGCCCTTTGCTGCACCATGCAAATCTTAGGGTGAAAAGAAATTTTTTTGGAGAGTGTTTCTTTAATGAATACCACAGACAAAAGAGATAAGACTTGAAAACTTTTGTTTATGGACTACCGTGTCAGACTGCTTTTGTAAATCTGTCAGAATGTATTTTATGCAAGATCCGCCCTCACTGTAAGAAATACGAAGTTTAAGAGACTTTTCTTAATTTCTGTTAGAAAGTATTTCTTATTCAAGGAAGATTTTTTAGATGTTATATTTTCCTCAATAAAAATGGAGTAATGTTAAAAGGTTTTAAAATTTCTTTTATTAAAAAGGTGAAAACTGTCAACGATGTCATGTCTTTCTGTTCTACAATTTTCACTAAATGGAAGGTGATAAAATGAAATATTGGGAGAATACGGCTTTCCTTTATTTTTATGTCTGAGAAATAAGTAACTTTCAGCTTTTGCTTTTAACTACATTCTAATTTATACTCATCCCTACTGCACCTTGAAAACCAAGAGCACCTAGGATGCTCACAGCTGCATTTTAAGTCGTCAAAACTTTCCACACCTGTTGTGGAAGTATGGGACAATGAAAGAAAAGCTCCTGTGGGTAATAAACCTCTACTGTGCTTGCTTTAACAAATATTGTCATCTTCATTGTTTTCTTCATTTGTTGAAAGGCTGTTACTTTCCCTTCAAATAGCAAATTATTGGATGATATAATGGTGTTTCTAAGTAGAAGAAGAAAGTTCATGAGGACACCTAGATCCATGACATGATGAAATAGTGAACAGGTACTGAAGTAGTAATATAAAAAAGGTGTAAGTATTTCTAAATTGAATATGATTATAAGAGATCCTATTCTGCATAAATTTATGCATTTGTGAAGCTTATATACTACAAGATACAGTGCTTCCAGGGAGTGTGAAAGGAAAAGAGCCAAAACTTAGTCTGCATAACCTGGTATCTTTTGCAGAAGGATGTAAGAGAAGGCCTTCTGTGAATGCAGAGGAGTAACAGCATACTGAAGCAAAACTGTTTTTTTCAGGCATCCTTGCTGCATCAGAGCAGTTGTGTCATTTTAAGCGTGATATGTGACTGAGTGTACATGCAGGGAAAGCTTGGTACAGGTTGCTTCTCTAAAACGCTACATCTGATTCCACTGCTAAAGTGAGTGTGTAAATATGTTTTTTTGGTAATGTTTTTGAGTATTTATATATACCTAAGACTTCATTATATGAGCTTTGCTAAGTAAACTTATTTTAATTTCAAAAAGCTCAACTGTATGAAATCAGACCTCCTAAATAAAAAGACTTCTATATTATTTTGCTATACTGCATTACCTAAACTTGAATACAAGTGAGATACTTGTTCTTAAAGTAACTGCAGTTACTGACTGGTCAAAGTCCCTCAGCTTTGTAGGATGTTCCGGACTAACGTGGAACAGCCCGCAGTTGATATGGATGTGGCTGCAGTATAGCACCCAAAATATACTCCATGTTGATTTCCTTTACTCCCTCAGGGAGCTGGAATGTGAACGCCCGAAGCAGGTTGGTAAAGAAGATGAACAGTTCAATTCGTGCCATCTGTTCCCCCAAACATACACGGTGCCCTGCAGGAAAAAGGGAAAAGAAGTTAGCTGTGTAAAGCTAAGTTGTGAAAAAGAACTTAAAACAGTATTCTATTGAGTTCCATAAATCATGTAAGCTAATTATTTTCTGAAGACATTTCCTGTTTCCTTTTGTCCTTCTGTAAGGACAGAACATGCCTTTAAGGTGATGGGACATTTATTTACCTGAGAAACTGTTTTTCTAATTATGTACAATATTTTTTTTTCCTGGAACACGCATGAGATTTTGCCTTTTTATTTTCTCTTTGTGCTCTGTGTGTTGTGTTCTGTGACAACCACAAAGAACTTACTGGCTAAGGAGCCAGGTTTTGTAAAGCTTCATTACTTCAGAGTCTTTAGATGTTTAGTAGGGAGTGCTGGAACATTGTAGCATGCAATTCTGAAGATAAGAAGGATGTAAATGGTCTTTCTCCAAAATAAATTAAAAAGGCTATATTGGGTCCTTAAGAGCCTAGAACCTTTTCTCTAATGCTGTCCAGGAGCAGACATTTAAGGGATGGGAGTGAAACATAGGCACGTGCAGGATGATGGATAGGCTCAGTGATTCATTTTGACGTACTGTTTTTATAGTATACTTCAGATTTTTATCCAAAGTACATTTCATATATACATATTATATCTATATATCCACACTTTTTAGAATATATGTTATGTTTAAATACTCAGATTACATAAACTGAAGACTACCAAAGCAAGTTTTAAAAAAACCAGTTCCTATGCCTAGGTTGAAATGGTAACATAAATTAGTTACTTTCATTCATGTAAACTGGTGGCAATTTTTTTGATTGGCTATATAATGTTCTGTTACATGCTTGGTTTTGCTGATTTTCTTGAGATGCAAGAGAACCTGTGACTAGATTATTATTGCAGGATTTGGGAGACTGAGATTTGGTTTTCTGATTTATCACAGATTTTTCTCTTTGTCAAATCATATTACTTTTGTCTTTGGTTTCCATTCGTAAAGTGAGAATAAAACCTCATATATAATAACAACCTTGAGGATGTTAAGAAGATTAAATATGTTAGGGACTAAGAAGCTGAGATACCCTGATAGTAGGGACCATACATATACCAAGAAGATGGTGTTATTCCTCCTAGCCATACTTATCCTCTGTTTTAATGCATAAAAATAAAATTCAATACAATATTTCTGGCTTTTACAGTAAAACACCTGACTTTAAATATTCATACCAAATACGTTTTTATCAAAATGTTTTTAAAATGTTAGAATTTAGAAATAGTGGTTTTTAGTTGCGCTGCAAGACGATGAACAGGAATGCTGAAGTGTCAGGGCATTACCTGCTGAGAAAGGTAAGAAGGCCTCTTTGTGCACAAAGTTGCCATCCATATCAAGGAAGTGATTTGGGTTGAACTTCCAAGGGGTTTCCCAGTGCTCAGCGTCATACACAACAGAATGCAGATTTGGCAACACAAGTGTGCCCTGCAAGAAGAAGCAGAGATTGCATTTTCTATGACTGACTCTTTTCTGGCTCTTTCCTTTTATCTAGTAGATAACAGCGCCATCCTGTGTCTGCATCACAGTGTCTGGATTCAGCTTGGTCTCCTGTGCACATCCAGGCTTAACAAACCCTTGTATCTTCTCTGTGTTGTGAAGTATTACGTGTTTGGCTCTGTCTACGTGTTATCTCATCCTAGGGCTACTGAAGTGTCTTCCTGTCTGAGCTAGGTTGCAGCTTGAATTCTTTTAGATGCCTGACAGAATAATCACAGTAGTTTTCTTCTTTTGTACTCTTTACTGGATCTTTCAATTCCATCACATCAAATTCATGCTCAATGTGTTTGGGACATTCCTATTGTGTCAGTGTGACTGTTAGATCTGTCTCTGTAATGAACCATCATCATCTTCAGTGTGTGGTTTTTGGGATGTGTTGTTTATTTGTTTTTTTAATTGGCAGGGATAATTATGGCTCCAAGCTGCCCCCTTAATTGTGAAAGTTAGCTGGCATGCAACTCATTGAACACCATTTAAAAATCATTCCTTAAAACAGTTGTTCTGCTTTGATGCCCAGACATCATCTGTATTTGGCTATCAGGAAGAAGGATTTGAATTTTCCTGATGTATGTTTACTACCTGTGCTGTTAGCCTTTTTCCCAAGCCGTTTCTTTTGTATCTGCTGATGAAAACTTAGCTCTGAGCACTCAGCTTTGTTTCATGCCTGTGACATGCTACAATATGCTCTCTATGCCAAGTTAGGAATTGTTGGAACTAAGGTGATAGAAATACTAAACGTTCATAATTCAGAGCTTAAAAAATATATGTATTGTATACCTTTTTAATGTGAAAGCCCATCAAAGTTGTATCCCTCACGCATTGTCGAGGGACCCCAACAGAGGTAATGTTGCTGTACCGCAAAGTCTCATGAATCACGGCATTTGTATATGGCAGTTTTTTACGGTCTTCATAACTGATGAGATGGGAGGGTTCCAGAGCTGCCTCTATCTCTCTTTGAACCCTTTCTGCAAAGAAATTGAAATATTTAAATTTATTTTCCCCTTTGTTTTCAGTTTTGTGTAAGTGTGGTCCAGGACTGGGGAAAAAGAAATTGCGTTGTTCTGAAATGCATTGACACAATTCAAGTGCTTTGTTGGTTTCAGTTGATCATAGAAATGCATATTCCTAAAACACAGAATGGTCTCTGAGTTATATGTTAAAAAAAAAAAGGGATGGGTTCTATTTCTAGTATGTTTATGAATACTTATCAGATCAGGTAGCTTTGAAAAGTTTTAACCCCATTGAAGGTTAGGAAAAATCTTGGTTGCATACAAAATCATGTCTTTAGCTAGCTATTTTGTCTCTGTTTTATCTCATTAGAACGGGGTGGGAGTGGTTTCTATTAATTTCTTCTATTCTTGTTTAGTGAGTTGCTGGGGAAAACAGACTTCTGTTTCATTTGTTAAACTTTCTAGACCTCAATTGTTGACATACTACCATTTCAATTCATTGCTAACATTTATTTGCTGTGTTGCAAGGGATTGAGCTCATACTTATGTTCTAATGGCATTCACTATGATGTAATGTTGAGTACAGGTCTCTGATAAGGCTTTTACTCACCTTGTATTTCTGGGTATTTCACCATATAGAGCAGTGCCCAGAGAAGGGTGGTGCTTGTTGTTTCTGTCCCTCCCAGCAAAAGATCAACCACGGTCTGAACCATGTTGTCTTTATTAAATGTAGAGGTGGGGTCGTCTTTGGTCTGTGGAATATATTCACAAGAAGTCTGTGAAGTGGAGATTTTCAGACTTACCCTTGGTCATGTAGCAATTGATTTTAATGGATGAAAAAGGCGAACAGCCCATCAAAGCAAAACTCTTGGGTTTACAAACCAAAGTATGCATATAAGAATTCTGTAGTAGTTACTTAAGAGCAAGTATTTGTAGTAGGCGCCAAGGCCAAGGGGAGGCTTGTGTGATAAACAGATACTTACTTTTTTTATTTGAGCTAGGTAGAAGTCAATGAGATCCTGTGGATTTCCTGCTTTCTGTCTCTCGTGAGCCTGGACCTCATTCATAACTAAATTGTGCATGAAGTCATTGCATGCAAACACTTCCTGATGCGGTCCTGGGAAATGGTGCATAAGCCATGGGAAAGCATCGTACATCTGTGATTTTAAACAAAAAGGAGGAAACGTGAGCTCTTTTAGACTGAGAACCCAATTCCAATTTACTGATTACTGTGTAAAGTCACTGCGACACTCATTTCAGTTAGGAGAGGCAATGCACAAGTCGGAACATGGGAAATAATGGAATGGAAAGGTTTGAAAGTAATCATCACCAACTTTTTTTTTTTTTTTTTTTTTAATTGTGAAGTACAAATGCACTTTAAGGCACAAGAGCAAGAAAATTAGATTCTTACCCTGCCCCAGATAGTAGCTTGAAAGTAGATCACAAAATAAATAGCTTTGATAAGCTTGCTGAAAGATTCATCCTCACTGGAGAAACGATGTCCAAAAACAACAGCACAAATTATATTTGCAATAGCAGGGACAATGAATGTGCGGGGGTCAAAAGGCTTCCCTGTGAATAGAGGAGGTACTTGTGAATATTTCGGAACAGACTGTGGTGAGAAATAATACAGGAAGAAGGCATCTTTTTTTTTTTTTTTTTCTTTTAATAGTAAGTAATAACAGTTCAAGTTGTTGATCATCAGATAGATAAATTTCATACAATTGAACTCTAGTACAAATTAACTGGATGGATTGTATTTGCAGGGAGTCTTAATTTTCAATCTGCTTTTAATTTTTATAAAAACAAGTTTGAGAAGACAAACATTAGGTCTCCTTTCTCCTGCCTCTGACTTGTGATCCGGGTTCTCTGAAAGCACGAGCAAATCTGGAGGCAGATGAGTAAGTTTGGAAAAAAAAAAAGCAACAAAAACCAGGGAAAAAAAAGTAAAGTCTGAATTTCTTATGTTAAAATGACGTATTTTTGACTTATGACTTATTTTTCATGTTAAAATGACTTGTCTGTTTTGTTTTCAAGTGCAGCATAATATTTGGTTATATATATCACTTTTTTTTTTTTTTTTTTTTTTTTTTTTTTTAGTTATTCCCACAGATTGGAAAGGCAAAAGTTGCATAATGCTTATTTTACAGAATGGAACACAGCTCTCATTAAAAAGAGTAAAGTAAACAGAGGCTAAACCTGGAAAAAAAAATATGAAATTAAATACATGTTGAAATGGTCAGGACAACCTTTGAATTATACCAAGGAAAACGGTGGATTATGCATCTCTGGCTTCAGTCCAACATTTGTAGTACTTCTTGGAAAAAGTAAATACAAATACTGGGTTCAGTATGGGGAAGAATTGCATGGAAGTTAAAGATTTGGGCTGTACCAGGGACTCAGACTAGATGGCTTACTCATTTCTTGCACATCCACGGATCTTTAAAATGTTGCTCTCAGAAGACAGATGGGCCATTTTGCTGTATCTAGGGCAAAGTGAGCTGGTAAGGGACCTTAGGAAACTTCTATGGTTTCACATCAGTATGGAATATGGTGTGGGTGAAGGATTTGGCTTATCAGAATATTTATATTTAGTTGCTTTATTTTGGCATCTTGCTAAAATTCTACTGGTTTCTATTTCATCCAAACCCTAAAAAGGAGTTTTATTGGACAACTGAATGATACATTCCTTGTGTTGGGCTTCTGTCTCTGCCAAGTCCTAAAGGCTTGCTGCCCTAGAATGGCTTGCATCAGGTTACAATTTATATTCCTTATGGAAGAAAACAGGGTTTTACTATGGGGTTTTGATAGTTTTTTTGAATGTAAGAATTGTTACCAGCTGTCCTCAAGACTATGTTGATAATAAACATGTTTTACTAGCCTTATTTTAAAAAACAATTTCATATTGCCAGCTGTGCAGACAAGGCTTTTTTTTTTTTTTTGCTAAGAATGCAAATAAGAAGCTGGTAAAGTCCCACTAATAGGAAAAATAATACCTATGTTAGTTTTTTTTTTTTTTTTTTTTTTTTTTTTTTTTTTTTAAATAATATGTGAAACTTTTATTCCCCTAACCCAATATATTTTAGAAAATGCTCTGTCTTATTTTTTTCTAGTGAATTTACCTTTGGTATTTGCAAAGAAGTCCAGAAGGTGATGGGCCTCTGTTTGAATCTGATGCTCCAAATTGTTCTTACCAAGTCCAAGGCTCCTTATAACCGTCATGCCAAAGCGTCTCTGTTGCTTCCAGGTGTGCCCGCTTGTCAGAAAAATACCTGAAGAACACAGAAACCTTTATTTCATTGCTGGGGAGGGAAATCCTTTCACTGCAGATGGCAAAACTGGATTTAGATTAGGTTATATTTAACAAAAAAGATACCATCATTTCAGATTCTGACTTTTGGTTTCTTCCTTAGGTGCTTATGACCCCCAGCCATATAGCTGCTTATAAGCGTGGTCATGGAAACTGAGTGGTTGTGGGTTTTGGTAAAGGCAGAACAGCTTTCCCTACCAGTGTCTTCTCTGTGAACATTCTTCTGTTTTAGAACTGATACAATTGAAGGGCAATTCCTCCCAGCAAGTATTTTTTAATCTATGGGAAAAAGCCAGTAGCATGCTCTATAAGAGATTTTTTTTCCCCCTCTTTATTATACTAGCTCTGCACAGAACCTTTTTGCCACATAAACCCAGTTATGTGTTTGTATAACAATGAGTTGTGTTTTATAGGAAAGCATCTTTCTTCTTTGTCTTGTTCGTATATCAGTTTGGTAACATCTCCTACCTTTCTCGCCCATCATGTCCCTGTAGAATGGGGTGAGAGGTCTTCCAGAAGTCTCCTCCGAATGGGTAATTATGCCCTCTTTTACTGCTTTGTACCCGTTCAGTACAACAACAGGTGTCTGTCCCATCCACACTGTGTAGATATTCCCATAGATGTTGGTTAACTGAAGAGTTAATAACAGTAAATTAGTCCATGTGAAATAGGGAATACATACACTTAATTATTCATTTTAAGAGTTTCCTGTTGCTATAGCTAAACTCATTTGCCATCAAATTAGGTCAAGGGTATCAGAAAAATTTAGCCTTCTGTTGTAATGTGCTTTGGGAACAGGCAATAATCATATTTTACAGAATAGATACTAAGGGCATCTCTCAAAAGAGCACCTCTGAAAATGTCACCAAAAACCCACAACCAACCAACAACAAAAAAATCAGGTTTCTGTTACCTCAGAATCAAAGAACAAAGGAATACCTGCAAAATCCCTCAGATTTTCCGTTAATTTTCATTAATGACCTAAATTGTCAGATTTTTTTTCTTGCTTCTAGCTTAATTCAATATTTTTGAATTCTTTCCTGTAGCTTTCCCATGATTATTCACATACACCTCTATTGTCCCTCCTCAGATCATACTCCTATTTTTCCTTAAAACAGTTTGAAGCAAATTCCTTAGTAGTAGTTTTATTTGGCTTATAAAGGACTCATGTTACAAGCATAACAGCAATCATTTTTTTCCTGTTGCATTTTAGTAATAATCTGTGCATTGCTGACTTTCGGTGGACAAGTGAGGGGTCAATTTACAGTATATGTTTGGTCTTCTAATGGCCGCTCATGGCCTGGACATGTTTCAGTGATATCAGCGTCAGGCAAAGGAAATTCTACTCGAGATGGTTTACAAGGCGAGAGATATCAATATGAAAATAGAAAATAAAAATGACACTGAAATATCATTGCATTTAGTCTTTGTGATAATGTTATGCATGGATTTTACTGCATCCACAAGAGAGAGAGAAAATGTGTTAAAGCATTATAATATATTTTACTAAGGAATATTTTTATTAATGCAGGGTCTTTGGATTCTTTGACATTAGTTGATAAATTAAATAATTAGTTGATAAATTAAATAAATAATTAGTTCAATAATTAAAATTGAAGATAAAAAAAGCCTGAAGTTTAGACTGTTCCTATGCAATGTACAGTCTAAGTTAAAACAGACTCAGATGGATTTTCAACCACAGATATAAATAAATACCTTGATGAGAGTTTCTCTGCGAAGTTTGAAGTCCAGCAGCCACAAGTTTCCAATGACAGGGAGAGGAACTGGTCCTGGAGGAAGCTGGCTACACATCCATTGCATCTTTAGGAACTGCAAAATGAGGAGAGATGCTACCAGAGCTATAAAAATCTCAACAATCCCCAGCATCTTATGAAAATTTTTGCTTCTCGCTGTTTTTGTGTATGACTCTGAAAATATGAAGTTGTGTAGGTGAATGAGTTTGCCTCGACTGAAGTCTATCTCTTTCTAGAGAAAATATGCCATCTCTCTGTCTCTCTCATTCTCCCTCCCTCGCTCTCAACCTGCGGTTTTCCCAAGCTGAAGTCCTTAGAAAACTTTGAAATATGTGATCCCTTGCAGTTAGCCAAGCCACACCTACTCTGTTTTATGATCTGTAATTGTGACCTGTCTCTTTCTTAGAATTTTGTTTCCTTCCTATTGTTGATATTGATTCTAAACGGTACTTGTCAGTTATTCAAGGATATCAGGTGTCTTGCATCATGGTAACACCTCCTGTAGCTAAACACTGAAATACAAAGGATGCATTACTTATTACCTTTCTGAAACACTGCAATTATGTGTTTTCTTTTACAGAAGCAGAAACGTGTACATAATACATGTCCTATAGGACACAGTCTCTGACGAGAGCAAGAATTGAATTCAGGCAGCATAAGCCTAAGCAAAGTGTCCTAATACACATATTGCACTTAAGACCATCTAGTTTCCCCTTTTATCATATTCAAGTTATGACATTATGCTGAACATAATGGAGACAATATTGTGCTCTTAAGTGGATATTGTGGTGTTTTCTAAACAGTTGGTTATGCCAAGGAGGCAATTTCCTGATGGAAATTTTGGATGGGAAAAATGCAGAGGTCCTGTTATATTTGTGAAAAAGAACAAATAAGCTGAAGAAAGAGGCTTAACCGTTATTAATTTGTTGATCCTGTAAGCTTTCCAGGAGAGGTTTGTGTGTAGCAAATTTTAACTTGAAAAGTCTTACATTTATTATTCACTGACTTTCTTTGATGTAATCCATGGACAGAAGGTTGCTTTGAGACTTTTTGGAATCTCCACAACTGCAAAGCAAACAAATGGCCTAATTTTGGTATTTTTGGACAAGATGGTGGAGTGAGGTCTCCTTTCTGGTGATTTTTTCTTTGACTCATTTAGAACAGTATTTCAGACCTGGTCCGCCATCTTGCCTCATGGGCCTGTGTATGAAATTTTACTTTGTATCGTTCTTTTTTATTATTTTTTATTAGCTGATACATTACATTGGATTTTTCAAGACTTGAATAAGAAGCCAACTATTATTATTACCTACCTTCAAGTAAGTATAGGAGATTAAAATAATCCATACAAATTGCTTGCTTTAAAATTTTATTGTGATTTCTATGTCTTGATGAATTTTGCTATCTGCGGTTTCCAGCCCCAAACTTTCCATCAAAATCCAACTTACCGATTAGATTTGAAGTGTGTTATGACCATGAAATACAAAGAATTAATGCGTTTCATGGGCTTCTTAAGAACTCCTCTGAATTCCCTTAGCTGCAATCAACTGTCTGCGTGATACAGGTATGGTTATTCATTTCAGTTAGCTTTCTGACCAGGTGGATTTCTGGTGGGTTGATAAAAACAAGTGTACCAATTGTAACCTTGCATTGTTCAGACTTTAAAAATACGTGGACAAGGATTTGTCTTTTTATTTATTTATTTATTTTATTTAGTGGGCTTCCAATTCAAACATGAAATATAGGGCACTTTCAGGGGGCTGCAGCAACAGCACTGCAGCATTCGCTTGTTTTACTTTTCTGAGCAGCTACCACTTGTTGTTCGTGTGCACTAACATGCAGCCCTTTTGCTTCAGTGGGCTGCACGTGCAGAGGCATTACAGAAACTGGAGGAGGAAGAGCTATCAAAAAGAGTGTGTCTGCGTGCCTTTTTTTGGGGGGGTTGTTCATTTCTTTGGACAGAGAAGTAGAAATGGCAGCGGTTAAGGAGCATCATTTTCTGCAGCATGGTTTTGTGTATATTTGAATAGTTAAACAAAAAGCTATGAGGAACAATTTAAAATCAAATACCTCTTACGGCTTTATCAACCACCTCTTACTTTTGCATAAATTGCAGTGTTAGTGAGTTGTGCTGCTGAGCACTCTTATATCCACACAATTATTCAGGTTATGATGCTATTTGAGAGTTTAAAATGAGTTACCTGATGAAATTGGCTAAATAACTCGACTTACTGTTTGTGTGTGTCAGAACTTTACTTCCTTGCATACTTTTATCCCACTTTCATCCAGCTGGACCTGTATGGTTAAAAGGAAGGAAGCTCTATTCTGTTTCTCATTGTGCACAGGATCACCATTTGTAAAAACTGCAACAGTGAAAGGCCACTGAGAGCTGTTGATGGATGCATGCCATCAACAAAGGTATGACTTAACACACTTCAAAATTACCAGAACTAGGCCGAGTTGAGCCTAAAATTGCCTATTAATAATAGCAATTAAATGCCAGTGTGCTTCTATATTGAAAGATTTAAAAACACAAAATATTTCTACTTGCCCCTCCAGTCCACTCTTTTCCTTCTTTTTTCTTCCTTTTTTGAAATCTGTTGAATGGTCGGGTTTGGTGAGCATGTCATTGATTATCAATTTATGCTCAGTAACCCCGTTGCTTTCTAGCTTAATGTGTTGTGGAGCCCACAGGTGGCAGTACTGTAGAGCAATCAGAAACGTGTGGTTACAAAAATGCTTTAAGATACATCTGTATTGCAACTGCTTGGCACCCACCATGCTGAATGAGTATGGCTTGGAAGTCCCCACCTGGTTGCCTCTTGAAGCATTCATTGACAGTTTCTAAAGGCTGAGTCTCCCTATTTTAATATTTTCAGTATTTGTGAGCAGCACCTCTTCACATAAATCTTGCTCCCTCTTGTCTGACAAGTATTACTGCAAGAGCTCACCAGTAGAGATGACAGATGTTCAGTCTGTTTATTTTGAATAGGTGAGGAAATCTGCTTTTGTAATGAAGGCTTCAAACCATAGGAGTGGGAAGCAAATGCATTGCCTGCAGGGGACAGGGAAAGAAACAGCATCACCAGAATCATCAGAAAGGTGAGAGGCGAATAAACGTCGTGTGTGGTGTGCTGGAGGTGGCAAGGGCTGTGCCCAGGGTGTGTGTTGCCTGCTGTGCTGTAAGTACCAGGGTTTGGGCTTTTTGTTGCAGGTTGCAAAGACAGATTCAGTACGTGTATTAGAAAACACTGTGTGGTTCTGTGCTGTGCATGTGTTGCTTGGCATGGTAGCATATACTTGCTGCCTGGCTTGGTGTCAAGCTAAACAGAACAGACAATTTCTAAGCTCCCTTGCAGTGATTTTTGTTTGTTTTTTTTTTTTTTTTTTTTTTTTTTTTCCAGCAGAGATAATTTGGATTTCTCAACTCAGCTGTTCCTTCTCCCCTGCAGCTCTCTGTCTTTCAAGAGCTTCATAACAGGAGCTGTTAATTGGTCGGTGGATTCAGAATTTCTCTGTGGGAAAAGAATTACAGACACGGTATGTTCAAGCAAGCACCAAGGGAGAGTTGCTTAGAGCACAGACATAGTGTGAAAACAGGACTGGAAAAAGCAAGCAAAGAAAATTGCTGTTCTGTTTTTCTGTTCTACTCAGGAAGAAAGAACTTTGCTTACAACATTATAAACAGACTACAGCAGGAGGCAAAAATCTATCTTACTGGGGCCTGAAAACTGATGAGCTTTAAGGTTGTGTAGGCAAGGTACTGGAATGGGACTTGGGAGATTGAAATGCTGTTCCTAGATCTGTTTGTAGCTTGTCTAGGACTGAGGAACTTGCTTCATCTCTCTAGGCCTAGTCAAACTTGATGTTCCTTTTTTAAAAGAGCCTTAAGATTAAATTAATGAAAGGTAAGATGTAGATGGCAGTTAGGGCTGTTTCTGTTGTTATTGTGCTTTCCCTGCCCTGTGCAGTTGTTGCAATCGCTGCCTGCTCTTGTGACCTGAAACCTTCATTACAAAAGCAGATTTTTGATCAGACTTACCTGTAAAGATGGCAGAGATGGTGAGATTTGTAATAGTATTTGCCAGATAAGAATGAGCAGGGCTTCTTGCATGGAGAGGTGCTGCTCACATATAATGGAGACTTTGGAATAAGGAAAACTGGTTGTGTATCAGGTCAGTTACCCTGTTCTCACTAAAGTATCAGGAAGAAGTAATTACTGTTCTGCAGATAGTCTTATTTTTGGAATTTCCTAATGTTTGAATATTTGTAGCCTCAACATTGTTTGATGGTTTTTTAGAGCAGTATCTACTAGCCTAGATGTTCCACTTGGAATGCCAAAAGTCATGGACAGAACAGAAAAATTCAGATAGGACAAGCTGAAATGGGTATTAAAATTCTGTTTCTTCCTGAAAAGGAAATGGTAACATTGAGTTCTACAATGACAGCTGAGAAATGTTCAGCTGTTTAACTTCTGAGACTAGAAAGTAATAATGCTTATGCCATTCTCATTTAGGGAGTAATGCAGGCTGAAATACTGAAGTTTCTGATTGCCCAGGATTGAAAAAGGTATAGTTCATTTTCAACAGCATGGCGGTGTCCCACAGCTGAACAGCAGCTGGCACAGGTCTATTGTGGCAGGACAGAATTCAGAGAAGCTTTTAATTGTATGTATTCTTTTTGATATAGGAAAGCTCATCAAGGAGTGACTGAAAGGAAAAGATGAATGCTGCTTTTGTTGTTTGTTGTTGTTGTTGTTGTTGTTTTTTGTTTTCTGGATGTGCTTCGTGTTTCATGTTGTTTTTCTACCACCTTTCTTTTGTCTGCTACTGGATGTAATATATGGTAAACTGCAGAAGTTCTGAAAGAGCTGTAGAGTAGAAACCTACTAAATGAAAAGCCCCAATGTGGGACAAAAAATAATGAAAATTTGCAATTGTTTGGAACAACTATCTTGCAAATATCCTGTTTGAAACATCATGAAAATCAAGCAAATTCAAAATCTTAGTGATTTTTTTTTTCCTTTTATGACCACTCGTGTTGCAGCCTATACTTACTGGATCACCTTTGTGCAGATATCTTTTGCCATACACAAAGGCTGCCAGAAGAATATACACAGTTTAGAAAGTATAAAGCAATTATCTGTTGCCCAATACAGTAGCAAGCTTTGGTTACCATGCTACTTGGCTAAGCTCTAATGCTTACTGCTGCTCTTGAGACACTGCATGAGACTCTGCTCACCAGTCAGCCACCAGATGGGGAAATGTCAGCCCCTGACACTCCTTGGATCTAGCTGATTTTCAGTGTTGCTTACTTGCTATCTTCCAATTCTCTGTTTCTTAAGTTTTACTCTTTTTATGTCAATACTTTTTCTCATCAACCCTTCAGCTGCTAGCGATTGCAATCTCAACAATTACAGTCTATATCTGTTGTTATTTACTTTGCAGACCTTTAGTCCATGTACTTTCTAGCACTTAATTTTCTCAGCAAAATCGAAGCTTAAATGCCCCTGGGAATATGGCTATCAAGGTTAAGTTTGCCAATCAGGGATCTTGTAATGCTGAATACTTTCATAAATAACTTGTTTGGTAGATGGAAGTATGTGCTTATAGGACACAAAAACAAGCCCTATGAACTGGACAAATAACCTGAAAAATTCACCTGTAAGGTTTGAGATAATGTAACTGTATGATGTGTATTATTTCTCATTATATATGGTAGAGAGGGTAAGCCAAATTGCATGTAAGGATCTAGGTTTTATAGCAGATCACAAACTTAAACATGAGTGAATATGTCAAACTCACTAAAGAATGCAAGCAGATTTTCCTGGATGGGTTAAGAGTTATGTTCTGTAGTCCAGTTGCTATCAATAAGGTCTCAGGAGAAAGTCTGTGTCCAGAGTGAAAGATCAAAATTAATCGTCTCAACATATTTGTTGGACTTCATTAAAGTTTTGGCCATCATTTTGCTGTTTAAAAAAATAAAAATAAAATAATAAAAAAAAAAGATTAAAAAAAGATAAAAGCAGAAGCAGTCATAAAAGGAGAGCCTGAAGGTCCATCCAGCCCTCTATCTTATCTCTAGTCATAGTCAGTCACTGATGCCTGAAAGTAAGAAGAAAACATGGCAGGCATGTGTCTCTAATTATTTCTCTGATGATTTCCTACCTTTCAGGGGCTTCCTGAGCTAGTGGTCATGACTCTGTGAGACAGTGGTGGCAGTATCCAGCCTATTTTCTGCAGTTTTCCAGCTTTTGGTCCATGGACTGTGTACGCATGCAGCTGAGACCTTACAGTGTTCCACGCCAAGCTGAAATGTGTTTCTGGCCTGCCATTGCTTTGCTATTGCAATCTGACAAGCCTCGATCAGGTGAGTGATGGTATTTTCTGATGAAGTTTACAGGATGGCAGCTTGGTTGTGCCAGTAGTGCCTGTACTGGTAAGAACTTCCTTGGAGGTACTGCACTAGGGTATGAATCTGTGGCTTTCTTGCAGATACAGACCCCAGGCAGGACAAAGCTGCGCCTCATTCCATTAGCACAACTAATGCAAACCAGTCACTGGTAGATCATCTAGGTGGTTTATCTATCTATCATTGCAGACTGCTATGGTCATCATGTCTGCTGTCTTGGTAACAGCCTTGAAGGTGGACTTCTAGAAGACCACAGGCCAAAGTTTAAAAGACAGTAAGCATGGTGACCTAGTAGGAGTAACTGGCTGTGCAGACAGCATTAAAATTTCCTGGAATGCTAAATTATTTTGGATTCTCAGTGTTTTTCTTACAGATACAATGTTTTGATTTAGTGATTAATTCACTCCCAGTTAGAAAAAGTAGAAATTAAAAAAAAAAACAGAAGTTGTATTTTTCCTTGGTTTCTCTGAATGTGTAATGGATAAAGGGATGATGAAATTTCTGGTATAATAAATTAAAGGATTTCCAAGTTGAACTTGGAGCAAGCGTACTGATAAAAGTGCCTTGTGATTTTTTTATTATTTACCTTGTTTGAGTAGCATGTTTGCACTTCATAGTAGGTGCTTTTGTTCCTCACTTTCAGTTAGGCAGAGATTCATCCCATATCTTTCACAGACGAGAGAATTTATTACCGCCAGGCTTTAGTAGCAGGGAGATAGAGAGCATGAGGAAGTTTACAGTGTTTAAACTCAGAGAATCTGAGCTGTGCACTTGGCTGCTGAGGGAACTACTGTTTTACATATGTAAATTTGATGTTTGTGGGGACAATTGACCAGCTCAGCTTTGTGTGTGAATGGCCACCTTCAGTTGTGCCTTTAACAAGAAGAGTATGTTCTGGCTTCTCATATGCGTCAGGTAGGTCTCTACAGGTGTTTGTTTAAAATTAGGTTTTACTACAGACGTTATAACTTTTTAAAAAAATATGCAGAGAACACATAGTGAAAAGAGCTCTGGGGGTAAAAGAAAGCATGACATTTAAACAACAAATTTCTCTCTTGAGTTATCTGAAGGAAAAATATGTGTTCTTTAATTGAAGCCATGATTCTTATTGTCATAGCATGTTGGAAGACAAAAACTTGTTGAATATGCAGAGAGTAAATTCCTAGTGGTCTGCAAAAAAAGATTGAAAGAGAAGGTGATCAGTTAGCTATTGATTTTTGGATGTCACAAGAACTTTTTCAGAAGTTTCAGAAGAACTCCTTGGAGCAGAATAACGTAGCTTCAGATGGTACATTCACAGCTGTTAATTTCTTAGTCAGACCTCTCTTGTAAAACAGACATGAAATACTGTCAGTCAGTCAGGCTGTCATGTTCCTGGTCACGTTTCGCATGAAACTGCTGTGGGTACATGGATGCTTTCTCTGGAGCTGACTTTAAGTCCTGTCCTTGAAAAACTCAGGCAGGTGAGGGTTACTGCAGCTTTTGACATTACCCATATAATGAAGTTTTTGTGAAATTATTACCTTTATGATAAACTGTCATAACTGGTGAAGAGAAGCTTTATGCTGAGTACTGTAGACCTGAGAATCAATTTTTGTGTGTGATGTTTCATCTGAATTCACTTGTAACTTGCTACTGCAAGGAGTAGTACTTCAAGTGTATTGGTCACCTTCTTGCTTGGGGAGACTGAAGCAGGAAAACACGCACAGCTGTCTATCATTTTAATTTAGTTTACCCAATTACTTAGTAAAAAGATAATACTTAATGTATTGTTGCTGAATCTACAATAAGAAAGTGTGGCAAGTGGCAAATGCAAAAGGAGTATTCTTTCTCATACTCTGAATGAGGGCAATCCACAGCTGAGGTTAGTAATGTCCTTAATGTGGAAATTTGTATTGTCAGAATTTATTTATTTATTTTGGAAAGAATAATGTTGTGCTTTTAAAATGTTTTTGGAAAACCTGAGAAGAAAAACTGTCATGATACTATCTGCTTATCTCACTTCTTGATTGAACAGAAGACTGACTATGGAAATGTATCATGAAGAAGTAATTCAGTTTTCCAGTTCCTCTCTGTCTGGGATTTTAGGAAGAAGCTGGCAGTGCTGAATGTGTCCATGAATCCTTCAGTTTAAAAATAAATAAATAAAAGAATCAGCTGTCATACCTAGACAGAAACACGGGAAGAGGAAAATAATACCCTCCATCTGAAAGTGTGGGTGTATGAAATGCTCAGCTGTTATGCAATAAAACTATCATGGACACAGGGCCACAGGGCCCAAGAAAGCGAAGTTGTAGCTGTGTTTACAGAAATGGAAACCTGATCGGAACTGAGAAGTTATTAGATAAAAAGCTGTGAGTGATTTCAGACAAGATGTGTATTTTAAAATTATTCCAGATGTAGCAATGAACCATTGTCAAATACCCACCAGACATGCACGATGACTGTATGTAATTCACATCTGAACATTTTTTAACAAAGCTGTTGATTGTCTATCCCTTTGCATTGTAAGTCTTGCATTAAGGTTGCCTGTGATGCCTGATGAGCAGCAGTTCAAGATGAAAGTAAAAAGGCAGTGTATTCCTTAGTTGCAGTGCTGCTTGCAAACCAGGAAGGGATTATCAACCTTATTTAGTAATCAAAGAGGAGAAGGTATATTCATACCAGAATATAACCTTCGTCCTGTAAGTAAAATGGTTTTATGGCCTTTCAGTCCATCATAATGAAATGTGAACGCCCTTATTTAAATAAGGTTTGTGTCAGGCAATAGTGATTTGTACTTGCAAGTTAGTGATATACTACATGCCCTCAACGATGCATTCACTCAGAAAAGGAGTGAGATGAAAATATATCACAAAATGTTTAAGACAGATGTAATAAATCAATGGAAACTGAGTTCCTATTTTTTTTTTCTTTTTTACAGAGTCAGAGTGGCCTTGTGAAGTACTAGTGGAATTCTGATGACAAGTGAGGCTCTGTTCATATTTCTTTTCTAATTCTGCATCTGGGACCAGACCCATTTTGCATAATCAGAAGCATCTGGCATATAAACTTCAGAGCTGATCGAGAGAGTCTGAACAAGGTATGCATTCATGTTCCCAGACAATTCATCTGTGAATGAGTAACACCAGTGTAAACATTAGAATTTTAGGATGTATGAGAAATGTGGTGTGGATCGGGATGAAATGACGGATGATGGTAATTCTGTTTAAAAATTTACTTTATCGTGATACGAGTTATTCCAAGAAGCAATATATTTTCAGATGCCCTACTATACAAGTGTAGGGTTCATCCTTCTTGGTGTGTGTATTTGTGATCTAAAGGAGTGAGATGCCTGCCAATTGCCTTTGCTCCATCATTTGAATGGAGCAGATGTACAATGCCTGGGAGGAGGCAGGAAGCTTCAGTTGGTGAGGTTTATTTGAAGACTGCTCATGACAGAGCTTGCTGTGTGTAGAAGGACCTAAGCAAGGTCCTCACCCAGCAAGAATGCTGGAAATTCTCCTCTAGACACGTCTGGGGAAGAACAGAGGACTTAGTTTATAAAAGTAGCAATTTCGTAAGTTACACATTCCATAAATGTGTGTTGGCTACAGCATGCTTTTGTTAAAATGAACTGGTGTTGAAGATGTATTTTCTGATCTTTATCTCATTAGTTACATTTTTTTACATCTTGTATTGTGCATTCTTGTGTTAAGATTTCCTGTTAATTTTCTGAATTCCGTTCTTTACTTGCAAATAGGTATAAAACTTATACAGGAAGTCTGCTTATAATGATGTTTTTGGTCAAGAATGCAACAGTTGCAATCCAATGATTGGCACCACAAAGCTAATGGAGAAAGTGAACTGGAGATGAAAACAGCAAGATAAGATCCTGGAGACTGTGGAAACAGTGGAAAGCCTGTGAGAGTGCTTTGTCCTGTTTGGATTAGTTTTAAAACATTTGTATGAATTGCACTATTTACTGAGATATTTTCTGTTTTTCTTTCTCTTATAGCCTGAGGGAGATGTAATGAAATTGGAGATAACATGCTTCTGGTAAGTTAATTGTGTGTGCACTGGCAACGTTACAGAATGCAGCTGATGCATTTCTGTTTATTTTACAGAGTCTGTTAAAGAGAAAAATGTACTTTGCCTACAGTTGCTGTTGTGGAGATAGCCAGTATTATTACCATAATTTCAGAATCCCAAACCTGATCACGGTGGATTTGCATAGTTTTGGAGTTCTTGCAGACTTAGTGTGGTTTTTTGTTTTGCCTACAAATATATTTTTTTCCTAACAGGAAAACCTCATTGGATGTGGAAATAAGCTGCTGGCACCTGAGTGCCACAGCCTGAACAACCTGTTAGGGATATATTGGAGAAATATCTTTGTGTAACAGCAGGAATGGGACAGAGTTGAGCAGTTGTGGAAACACCTGAAAACAAGCATTCCACTTAAGTACTCCAGGATTTTGCTCCGTTTTTCCTAAAGCTTGGTCCACTAATCTTGATAACTCCTGTGTCATCCCCTATTGTTCTGTAAGCATGAGTGTAATGTCTTTTTGAGCAGTGCATTGTCCCTCTCTCCTGCCTCCTTCCACATTTTGCTAGTTTTGTTGGTGCTGAAGAGATGTGTGTGCCTAGACTTTGGGTAAATGCCTTGGAGAATGCTACCTGCTCAGTGCTCCTGTCTTTGTCAGTACGTAGCTGTCCTTCAAGTGACATACTCCATCAAACTGATTGCTCAAAAGGATGTTTCTGAATGTAAGATGCAAGTCTGAATGAAGCGTCTGCCTTCTAGCCTTTATTGGATCTTGAAACGATGACAGGTATTAGCATATTGCAGCATAGTGATGTATTAAATATATGCAAGGATGGGAACACTCCTCATTTTCTGGAATAGGGAAGTGTGGTAGGGAAGAAGGGACAATACAGAATCAGTTCAACAGATTCATAACAGCTTTCTCAGTGATAGTCTCGTTTGAAGTGTGAAAGAATGAGTGTAATACTACTGTACCTGATTTTGGTTCTTCTGGGTGTGCAGTTCCTGAAATTGCAATGGAAAAGTCGTGGATTTCCTCCTGGACCAATCCCACTTCCCATCATTGGAGGTGTCTGGCGGATCAATTTTAGAGCTGATCATAGGAGCCTGAAAAAGGTATGTATTTTTGTGGATGTGAACAAAGGAGCAAAAAGTGTAAAAACTAGGGATGGTTGTTGGTAGGCTAATATGGTAGTAGAGAGAACTTCTTTGTGAGGGAAGGTGGGTCATGGAAGTTAAATTAAATGTCTAAACAAGTTAAGTAAAATCTGCAGATTCCTTGCAAAAAAACTGATGGTGTAAATGATGGTGAGAGGAATGAAATCATGGGAAGAATTAGGTCCATGCTGAGCATGTTAATCGAGCGTCTTTCAGTGTTCAGCCTCCTCCACTGAGAGAAGACTTTACAAAGTAATCCAATGTGTTGATAAATTTTTTTCAAAACCCAACCTTTCTTTAGGTGCTAAATGAAACTGGCACGTGAGGGGGTACCTGACTGCAAGGGGAGAATATGGACTTTAGGAAAAGGGAACTTAAAAGACACTGATGCCAAACATTTCTAATGGGTGCATGTTCATTGCTATAGGAGGACAGAGCTGTACTGTTTCTTTGTGTGGAGGTAGGGACTTTGTCCTTGCTGCATATCCTCAGGGTTGCCTGAGACCAGTCCCTATCACTGGTCAAGCAGAGGTGGGATCTCTGTTCACATTCCTCAGCTTGACAGTACTTTTGTATGAGATGGGAGATGATCTATTGAATCTTGAAATCTGTAGTACTAGGAGAAGTGACAACTGGACGTGTAATTTTAAGAGGTTCTAGTTTTTGGTCGAGGGAATGAAACATGGAGTTGAAACATGTAACTGTGAATGGGCAGGTGAACTTTTCTTGTGAAACCTAATATGATCTGTAAGCACTCAGTTGTGGCATTTTCCTAAATGTTAAATTTGCAAAGACAACCCAAGTTAAGCTTTAAAAAGGGCAAGAGCATCTGATCTTTTTATCATTCACATTATTATGAGTAGTGGGGTCCCAGAGAGAACACAGAACTTTACTCCCAAGTTCAGGAAATAAAAAGACAAAATACATTTTTTTTTTTTTTCCTCCAATGAGAGTGTTTATCCCAGTAATGTCATGTTGGAATAGAAGAGCCCATTGTATGTGTGCTTTGGTTGATGTTTCTCCAAAGAGTATTTTTTTTGTCATTGGTCAAACCTACAGCTAGCTAAAATCTATGGCAACATCTGCACCCTGTGGCTGGGTCACAAACCTATGGTGGTGCTTTATGGATTCAAAGCTGTGAAGGATGGTCTCACCGTCAACTCGGAGGATGTTTCTGGGCGACTCCAGACCTTTATGTTCAACAAGTATTCACGTGGAAGAGGTGAGATGTTTGTATCTGTGGAAGAACTTTGTCTACTGACAAGTCCTTAGTTCCCAGCTCACCCATTCGGTCTGCTCCAGGTGGTAGATACAAGGCAAGTCTGTGGTATCCCTCAAAATAGTCTCCAAAGTGCTGCTGTCACACGTATTCCAGAATCTTACCGGAGCAGCAGCATTTGTACTAGATAGGTCTTTTATTTATCCATTATTAGTGTTGTCTAAGCTTGTGCCCTGATTTGAAATAATCCATGTGAGGCTCACTTTATTTGGAGCTTGAAGCCTCCTCTGTAAGCTGAGGCTAAAATAATTCTTATGCTCCTGGTTGTTTGTTTACAACAAAGGCCATTGTAGGGAAAGCATGTACAGAGCTGTTGAACAAGATGTAGCCTTTTGGGATGTCCCAAGGCACAGGAAGGCCACTGGAGCTTTAAACATATTAGTGAGACTGTAGGTGCAACAGTCCTTGTTCAAAGCTTCTTACTGTACTATCATTTACACCAGCCCCTGCTGAATTTTGGTGGATTTGAAATTTTGGTGGATTCTGCATTTGAAACAGAATGCTCAATGGTTCTTGCCCTGGCATAATCCAGGAAGGACGTGGGCCACAGTGAGAGCTGAATGTGTGCTGCAAGCAGCCTGGTAAAATCAGGATCTATTCCCCAAAAGCCAGAGACTACATGCAGCACAGACAACGTGCTCAGAACCAGTTATCAACTCTAGCCATTGAGGAAGTGTGGCATTTTTAAAACAGTGCCAGTAAGGAGATTTAATGATCTCAAGAGGGTTAGGAAGCACAAGAATAGGAACCCCCTGGACCTCTCAATTGAGCTCCTTAGAAAGGTCTGTTGGGTCTGAGCAGCTTGGTGAGAGACACAGTCGTATTTTCAGGTGGTAGAAACCTGAACATAGTGCTTATTGAAGAAAGCTCTTTGCCACTCCTGCAGAAGTGACATGTGACAACATCCGTGGGGACACAATGCCCATATGGGGATGGTGGCAAACATAGCTTACAAGTATTAATTGTATTAGAAGATTGTAGAAGGTAAATGAGATCTTGTAAGAGACTGCATGAGCTGGGCTCTAAGCCTTTCCATGTGAATACGAATTTAGATTCATTTCTGCTCAAGGAACGGGCAAAGAGAAAGCAACGCCAGTCCACTGCCAGTCTTTGCAGCATGTAGCAGCCTGCTGCATGGACTTTGATGTGTGACCACTGCTCTTGGATGTTCGGGCAGGTGTGTGAGTTCTGAGACTGTAGTGGGCTTTCTGCAGGGGTGGGGATTAAATTAACCTTGGTGGTTTTTCTGTCTCTAACAAAATACTATTGCTAGAACAGTGGCCTAATGCAAGTCTCCTCTTCATGAGTGGCAGCATGATGAGAAGGCAATTCTTAGCGTGTATGTCCCTAACTGCTATATGACTATTAACATACAATTGATTCTTAATGACTGAAGGTATCCTGGTCGCAAACGGTGTCATCTGGAAACATCAGAGACGTTTTGGAATTGCAACTCTCCGGAAACTTGGAATGGGGAATAAAGGAATGGAACGTGGGATACAAACTGAGGCCTACCACTTGGTCAGGTTCTTCAAGGACAAAGATGGTATGCCATTGCCAAGGTGCCCTGGGAACTGCACTCCTCATTTTGATGTAGGGTCATGCAGGCTACCTACTGAGGATAGACAAGCTATTTTAGTTCCAGAAAAGACTGGGGTTAGCGTACAGCCAAGATTATTTAGAGTGTAATATAATTTAAGTGCAATTAAAACTTTTTGTACCATCAGAGCTCAACAGTGTGTATTTTGGTATCAGCACCAAGATTAAAGAAAAAAAAAGATAGAAAAGCAAACAAAACAGGTAAGGGTGGGAATTAAAGACCTGATGCCTTCCTGTCCTCGTTTTTGAATGAGGCTTATCTGTTGTTACCTTTGCCAGTGAATTTTGAGGGTTTCAGTGTAACGATCTATTCAGTGTAACAGTCTAAATAGCATAGGCGATATTTATTATAAAATGTCATTGTGATGTTGCTTTCAAAGTAGCAAAGAAGACAAGCATTTGTCACCAAAACACTCTCTCTCTTTGCAGGAGAAGCTGTTGACCCTTCATTCCCCATTGTTCATGCTGTCTCTAATGTGATCTGTGCTGTGGTCTTTGGGCATCGTTTCTCCCTGCAGGATGAAACTTTCCGCAAGCTGATTGAAGCATACAATTCTTTAGTGGCTTTTGGGAACAGCTACACTTACTATGTGAGAAAATGACACATTTAATAAGCAAATTATTCAATTATTGAACATTATATTTATTGCATTACCATGCAATATTAATTACAGCACTATATATTATCATAGTATACCATTTAATTACAATAAATGCTGATTTAAAAATACTGATCATGAATGTGAACTGGGCCTGGAGTGCTTTGGGTTTGACATTATTAAACTAATACAAATAATTACTGTTAGAATTTCCTAGGAAAAGCAGTGTGCTTGGAATGCTGAATTCTTTCATAATGGAAAGACCAGTATTATTGAGGTGAAAAGTGATACTTTTTTTTTTTTTTTTTTTTTTTTTTTTTTTTTTTACTGGAGTAAAAGATTGAGTTTTTGCATTGTCTCTATCCCCTTGTCAATTTACGTAATAATATATATAATATTAATTAGTATTAAACTTATTACTGTTAACACATACAGAATAGACTTACCTGTGAAACTGGATTCATCTGTTGTTAATTAACAGGGCAAATACTAGTGAGGTTATGCAGTAAGGTTAAGAAAGAATACAGGGTAGAAATTGCATCGACTTTAATTTGTGGTTTTAATGCCTGTTCATGTTCTCAACATAACGTTTCTCTTTGCTGCAGTGCTTTTCCTAGAGAAATTAATTCAGTAATTCAGTATTAAAAATGTCTGCATTGTACCTCTATAATGGCTTTAGTCATGTCGTGTAACTTACAGTATCTGTGTTGAATACTTGCTCCACAGATATATGAAATTTTCCAATGGCTTTTAGTGTACCTTCCGGGACCTCTACAAAAAGTAGAATCTCGCTGTGATTTTGTTCGTTCTTTCATAAGCCAGGAAATCAAAAAACACAGGGAAAAAGGCACCATAGATGAACCAGAAGATTTCATTGACTTTTACCTGGATCAGATAGAGAAAGTGAGTAATTTGTGCTGTAATTGACAAAAATGATATCATAGCAGATTTCCTGCACATTTCACATAGCTGTCTGTACACAGCAACATCATTACAGCACACTAGAAATTCTGTTTAAAAACCATGCTGTCAAATTCAAATACGATTTTTAAGCGGTCAGTTTAATAGCTTGTTTTAGAAGGATAAAATAATTACATTTTTTTTTTTGTTATACTCTGGAGTCCTTAGACAAGAGTAGACAATGGCTGGTTTTAAAGATGTAAATATTTAGATGGCTCTTGAATTCTGATTCTTTTTGTATTTTCAGTGTTTGACTTTATTCTCTGTGCTTTGTACTAAACTTTTGTGTGCATAGTAGGACTGTATGACTATTGAAACCATCTAAAAGAAAAGTGATGGCAGTCTCCGCTTTGAAAAATAGCATAAATCACTTAAATTGTAATGCATAATAGATGACTGAAATCAGCAAATGTGCAGGGAGTGGCAAGGGTGGGATAAAACTACTTCTGAAATGTTATTTTTCTGATGTGGATGTTAGCAGTAAGGCAACAACGAGCTCTAAATCCTGACACTTTCTATAGCACCTGCAATGAAATGTGTCTATTAATTTACTTGAGAAAATATCTGCATAAATCTTTTTATTATTCAGGTACCTGTATTTTCTCCATCTTCTAGAAATATTTTATTTACTTACAGTGATCACTGCATGTCTCAGTGGGCAGATACAATGTTAGGCAGATTTATCTTCTGCACTCTTTAATTTCTCATTGACACCTGTAGGCTAAAAATGTCCCAGATTCTACGTATGATGAAGAAAACATGGTGCAGACTGTTTTTGATCTCTTCCTGGGTGGCTCTGAGACCACTGCTACCACTCTGCGTTGGGCTATGCTCTATATGGTGGTTTATCCTGACATCCAAGGTGAGTTATAGACATAAACATGGAGATGTTTCAAGTAGAACAATCCCATTCCTTTTCTATTTTATTTTTTTTGACATCATATTTCCAAGCTTTGTTTTTTAGAAGCCAGTTAAGTAGAACATTTCCAGACAGAGATTTAAAAATAATTTCAGGGATGTTCAGATTCTGATCTATTCTGTCTTCTGTGTATTTTGTCATGATTTTTGACAGACTGTTTTAGTATTGTAAGAATGTAATAGAAAATACAGTCTGGTTGAAAAGACTCAAAGTGAGATCAGAACTTGAGTTTAGGTTAAAGTGATTCTTTCCTTGTATCTAAAATGTCAAACACATACATTATTCGTGCTTGTTAACTGAGACATCAGTAAATTTCTACATAATAAATATATTCATTGTAATTTATGGAACGTTAAATAGAGAAGAACAGAGAAGACAGAAAGATGCCTGAGAAATTCTAGGCAAAGGCAAAGTTGCACACTAGTTTCAAAAATTTTTAAATGATTTGATACAGGGATTTCAGTGGTGGTGAATTGCTAAGCCGAATACATGTTCTCAATGCTTGGATTTGGAGCTAGACAAGGCATACTACTTTGGGTTCTAGAAGGCTGAAAGAACAGAGCCCTGTACACATATGTACTTTTCAAATTCTAATTAAAAAAAAAAAAAAAATCCCTGTTGGACTACTTGCCTAGTTTTTAAGCCTGAAATTTGATCCTGAACTGTCTCAGACTGTTTAAGGTATGGTACTTACTGAAGCATAGGTAACAGCCAAAAGAGATTAACAATTGGTGATGGTTAGGTGATATTACCCTGTCCCAATTCTCAGCATTACATCTGTGTATTAATTTAATCTATTAGTAAGAAGTTCTTGTTTTATTTAGTTTACTCTCTTTCTTTTAACTATGAAGCTGAATAAATCTTTTGGGCTTGTGGAAGGATGACCTGAACATAGAGCCTATAAACTAGGAAATACCAAATTTTAGTCAAATAGTAAAATTGTATAAATGTATGTACAGTTGTATAAATGTATTTACATTTTAGGATATGGTGAGTATAATTTATTTACATATTTATTTTTTCTATCACTGCTTGTTGTGGTGTTCTATGTATAAAGGACTTTTTTTTTTTTTTTTTATTTCTCTATAGAAAAAGTCCAGAAAGAGCTGGATGTTGTTCTGGGTTCTTCTCATCAAATCTGCTATGAGGATCGGAAGAAACTGCCTTATACAAATGCTGTGGTTCATGAGATCATTCGCTTCAGTAGCATTATTTTAATCACAATTCCTAGAGAAGTAGTGAAAGATACAACTGTGTTGGGGTATCACCTTCCAAAGGTACCCTATCTATTCCAATATGATCTTTGGTCATGAGTTGAATTCCTTGTAGTCATGCTTTCCCTCATCCGCTTTTCCTTCCAGTTCAGTACAGGTGGTTGCTGGTGACAGTGCTGACAGACAGTGTTTCCCTCCCCCCGTGCCCTCTGGCCTGTGCCTTTTTCTCACAGACAGTGAGTGAAAACCCTTACCAAAAGCATAGTTTCACAGCAATTAAACCTGTGAGAGTGCTGCAGAGCATTTGAGTTCTTATACTTTCAGAAGATCTTAGAGAGGGCTTATCAGAAATGTAGTGTTGTCAGCATATTGATAATGACAGGATTTTGTCTGCTATGTGGACAAATGGGAGATTGATTTTTTTTTTTTTTTTTTGCACTTTTAATACCTGAGACAATACCAAGCATGAACTAAATTTCATTCACTTAGGACATCTCTTCCGTATTATTACATCTCTGGCATCATATTTGAAATATAATGAAGATGTTTCCCTGCAGCTCCTAAACTGCCATCTGAACTCAATCAATCTACTGCTAGTTTCCTTGACTCATCCAGCCTTTCCAAACCTAACCTCAATGCCAATCCTCCCCAAAGGGGAGGCTCCATGGAGACACCTTCCTATGCAGCACTGCTCCATGGTGTGTGCCATGCACACCTTCCTTTCCTCCACCTTGAGAATGTCAATTTGAAATACACTATTTCATTTGCAGGGTGCTTTGTTTTCCATTTGTAAACCTGCTAAAGCTTGTCAAAAGTTGGAAAATCATTTTACTAGATTTAGGATAAGAAGTTAAGGAACCTGACACCCCTCATTATGTTGCATTTGCTAATGGAATGGAAAAAAGAAGATCTGAAGGGAGTAAAGTGGGGAAATACCTAAAACTGAACTACTGAGGTCTCTTATCTATTTTTTGAAGAGAAAAAGAAACAAAAACCAACAAAACCACTCACACAAACACAGACAATGAAAAGAAAACAGTTTGAGGTTAAACATTTTCATTCCCAATAAAATTACCTTTCAATTCTGCTCCCTCTTTATGTGACTAGCAGAGCAGTGCCCTGAATTATAGCTGGAATTGGTTTGTGTCCTTTTCTTGATATTTGAGCAATTGAGAGGCAGAACTGAGCCAACAGCATCTTCTTTGCAGGGTACTGTGGTTATGGCAAATATAGATTCAACTCTTTTTGACCCTGAATACTGGGAGACCCCTTACCAGTTCAACCCTGGTCATTTCTTGGACAAGGATGGAAATTTTGTGACCCGAGAAGCCTTCTTAGCCTTCTCAGCAGGTAGGTGTGCTGATAACTGAACCCGTTTTTCTGGGTTAGACTGAGAACATGAAGCTGTATTATTTTTCTTGTGGAAAAACCAAAGCAAGTGGAATCCCATAATAGGAGTACAGTTTTCTCAGGCCAAAAAATATTTGATTGGAAAATAACTTGTCTGGTAATTTTATAAACTGTTAACCTTAGAATTTGGTGAAAATGCAGAGAAAGTAAAAGGAGTAAAGACCTATAATTGCCAATAATTTGGGGATTAAAGTCCTTACACTGTTCTTTGCCATCCTCTGCATCTGCCAGATTATGCTATTACAGTGGTGGTTCCATGGCAGCATGCTCCGCTGGAGCTGATTTACTGTGTATAAATAATTCAGTATTTGTTGATACAAGAAATTGAACCTGTATCAAATGCATCCCAGATGGCTCTGCCTTTCCCAGGGGGCTTCTGGAGACACACTTTCACTAAGTGTGTGTGTTTATAGAAGAGTAAACAATTGTTTAAACAACAAATAAAACAAAAGCTATTGAGGATCATGCCAGGATTATGAATAGTCTGGTTGTCAGAGCCCTCACCTGGGCTGTGAAAGTGTCAGCCTCATGGTTCCCGGCCTACACTGGGCAGAAGAGGAATTTGATCATCCCAGGCCTAACCACTGCACCTTAGAGCCTGTCACCAACTCTCATACTCAAACTTAACACAAAGTTAATTGATAAATTGGGAAAAGTTTTTGATTCATATAATTAATTTGGAATCAAGAGACTGAAACTGAGTTCATAGCAGCAGGGAGTTAGGGACTAGTTAGTAAAGTGTGAAACTAGGGAGAAGCATCTCTGGTACCTTTTTCTGTAGTCTGGGTAGATCCTGCTTACAGTCAACTGCAGACACCTCAATTGTTCAGTCACTTTAAAAGAAAAATGTCAAATTCAGCAAATCCTTTGTTTCCTGGTGAGAATGAGTGATGCTTTTTTGAAAAACTGGGAAGCAAATGCAGGCTACAGATTTGTCTGGGGACTGACTGCTTTCCCTTCTCCCTCTGCAGGACACCGTGTATGCCTGGGAGAGGTGCTGGCGAAGATGGAGCTCTTCATCATCTTCTGCAGCCTGCTGCAGACATTCAAGTTCACTCTGCCAGAAGGAGTTAAGGAAGTCAACATGGACATTATCTTCGGGAGCACAATGAAACCCCATCCATATAAGCTCTGTGCCAATCTTCGCTAGGTTGCAGGGTATGACAGATTTGAGGACGAAGCATTGACAGGCTTGCTAGTGTGGTGATCTTTTGTGCACCTTTTACATTCTTCATTTCTAGCCGAGATTCATTGTCAGTCTGTTCCTGTTGTGTCATATGTCTAAGAAGCTGGTCCTGAAAAACATTCTGTTTTTCTTTTTTCCCTGTGTCTGGAAAATCCATCTATGTTCTTCTTGTGTATTAGAAATGAAATAAACACACAGAAAATGGTTACAATGTCTGGTCTTACAGAGGCTCAATGGGAATCCTATTGGAGGGAGAAGGAACATTACAGCCAGGACTTGGGGATGCTTCCTATCGACCCCTGCATTCTCAATTCGAGAGTGGTTATGGAGGTGCACTTCCCAGAGGTGGTGGCTCTGTGGTGGCTGCATGGGGGAAAAGAGTTGTGCTGGGACCTCTGAACTACCTGTGCGCCAGCTGGTTTGTCTATTTAGCACATAGCCACGTTGAGGTGATAGCTTGAATCTAGAAGTAGTAGAGCTACATCAGTAAACTAGAAGTAGTAGAGCTGCACCAGTGCAACCCGTCATTTCACTGTGAGGCTGGGGACGTAGGCTGTGCTAGTGAAGGCACCACCCCATATTCCCTCCTGAAGAATTACAGAGGGGAAGGGGAGCCCCAGTCCTGGTGAAACAAAGGCAGCATAAATGGTAAATGACTAGTGGGCTGGCCTGAAAATGTTTGTTTTGCATTTATTATTGTGGTACATTTGAGAGGCAATCTTAAAGAGGGAGTCCTCTCACCCAGTGGAAGCAGTTTGTAATGGTGATGGTGAAAACAAGTCTAGGTTGGCCACATCTCTTTATTGATGCCTGAAAAGACAGTTACAGCTTGGAGTCCTGGGAAGCAAAGCTTGGCACCTACAAAGGGAAGGCCAGGACAAGAAAAAATTACACTGATTTTCTTGAGAGCTGTGTGAGGGCTTTCTGTGGGTACAGAGGCTTTGTGTAGCGTGCAGCGTGGCACACAGACTTCCAGTAGCTGAGCTAACGGAGACTGTTAGCAGAGCTGCAGAGCAAAGCTCTTGCCAGTTTCCTTCCCTGAGGAGATTTTAGAACTGTTATTGCAATTATACTTCATGGATGCTTTGTTTATCCAACATGATGTTTTTCTTTCTTTAATGTAACATTGGTTAAACAGTTCTACTCACATCTGTGAAGGAGCTCAGTATCAGGAGGCTTACTACTCTTTTCTCAGGCTTCTGGCTAGGGGCTCAGATGGATGCTCTTGGGACTGCCATGGATCTGAAGCTTGCTCTTGCTGCCACTAGTCAGGACTTAGGAGAAGAGATGCGTGAGCTCGTGTGGTTCTCCTGCTCTCTAATTAATCTCTAGCTCTGATACGTCTGTGTGATGCCGCGTGTGCTGTGTGGACGTAGATTTCTGGGGGAGTGGAGGGTGGGTTGTGCACTAATGCGGAACTAGGATTCAGTTTTCCTACCCATGTAAAGATGGTGTTGCAGTGGTGGCAATAATGAGGCATCTGGTTGCTACCAGAGTCTCAATCACCTCTGTGAATGTATCTGTGAATATAGTATGTGCATGTACTGGAGACTGAATAAGAGGTGAAGTTCAGGAATAGGCACACAGGATCCATATTGCTTTAAACATTTTCACTTGCAAAATCTTAAAAGAACCTGCAAATATTCCCTAGTGGAGACAGAAGTCATTTTTACAGATGTTATATCAATATCGTGTATGTCTCTGTATAGGTTTTTGAATAGCATTTATGAATCTGCATTTTTTAGTCATCTTTCACCACACCTTAGAAGTTGTCTATGGACCTAGTGTGGTCAGGAGAACACACACAAAAGCTACTGGCCTGGATCATGTTATTTCTGCTGCTGCTAGCTATATTCTGGAATTTCATTTCCAAAATGAGTAAGTAAGAACTCTGGTAGGCAAAAGGGAATGTGCTAATAAAGGAATAAATTAGCTAGCACTGGAGTTTTCACTCTAAAGTAATATGGTCCATTTGACTTTGTCTCTTTTAAATAGACCTACAAATCTTGAACCCTTGGAAACTTCTGCTCTGTAGTCATAGTAGGACAAAATTGAGTGAGGAACGTTTTGTGCTTATGTCTTTGACAGCCACAGCATGTTGTATCAGGCAATCTCATTCCTAATTTCTATCCCAAGCACTACTAGGCTTTCATGTAATTGTTACCATACCTGCTATTTTTCTACATAAATATTCAGACGTGATTCACACACTGATGTCCGTGTAGTTAGTACTACACCTAATTGCAAAGCAGCCTGGTCTTTCAAATGATTGTAATGCTGAGAAAAATGGTTAAGAAGAAGAGAAAACATATCTGAAATTTAACAACATACAAGAATGTGAAGAGAAATCAGTACAAGAAAAATAAGAAATCAGTAGAAAGAGGAGAGGATAAATTTTAGTTGAAGTCACCTGGCAATAAGGGATGTTGCAATGGTCCTGGGTCTACCTTTCATGTCCAGCTCTGTCTGGTAAGGTTTAAAATTCCTTATTAACTATGGGATTGAGGAGTTGTAGTGTATGTGTGCATATGCACCCATGGCTATAACATCTGTGGTTCGTATTTCAGAAGCAGATCAATGCTTCAGTCAAACCTCTGCTACTTCTGTCCTGTCCAACGTGAGGAACTCCTAAACTTGTTCTATTAGAGCCTGTCTGCCAGCATGATGGTACTGCATCTCCAAAAAGCAGAAACTAACAAATCTCTGTCAGTGTGATCCTTTCCACAGAAACAATTTCAGCAGTGCAGAAATATCAGCATGGAGGCAAATATTCTTCACGCTTCAAGCAAATAAAGCTAAGTCAGCAAAATTTAAGCATATGTTTGACCTGTGCGAATCAGTGGCCAAACACTTCATTGTGCTAGGAGTTGCTACATATAAGCAATCTTATCTTTAATAAAGTACACTGTGATAAGTAGTGAATAGCTTTCATAAACATCTAATCCGAGTATTTCAAAAAGGTTTATAGTTAACTTTAAGCTGGTCAACAAAGGGATTAAATTCTTCACGTACAGTCTACCGAACCACCCTTGTATTTTCAATAATACCATGATCTTTAATAAAGATTAGCTTGGGATTTAAAGTTTGCTTATATTTTTACTATACTACTGTGATATTTATTAATTTGCCAATTTAAATGTCTTGATCTTGTTTGTTTATGAAGCCAAATGCTTCCAAGGGGAAGTCATATTTGACCAACGTGAGGAGCCTCTGCAGCGACATGATCGGCCTGATGGATGAGGAGGGAGCAGTGGATATCGTCTTTGTGAACATCAGTAAGGCTTTGACACTGTACCACATAAGGTTTTCATAGACAAGCTGTTGAAATAGGGGTTGGGTGGGCAGACAGTGGGGTGGATTGAAAACTATCTGGGCCCGGAGGGTAGTGGTCAGTGGTGCAAAGTCTAGTTGGAGGTCGTAACTAGTGGAGTGCCCTGGGGTCCAGCACTGGTTCTGGGCCTGTTTAATGATCTTCATTAATGATCTGGATGATGGGACAGTATACCCTCAGCGAGCTTGCCAACGACACAAAACAGAGGAAAGTGGTGGACACGTAAGAAGGTTGTGCTGCTGTCCAGAGGGACTTTGACAGGCTGGAGAATTTCACCTCTCTGAAAGGCTGTGAGCTGGGACTCTATAGCCTAGAGAAGAGAAGACTCAGAGGGATCTCATCAACCTCTCCTTGGGTGTGTAGCTAGTCCTCAGAAAACTCTGGTGGCTTTCCCTGTTCTCGCAAGAGGCCCCTTATGAAACCAGTACTGTGGGCAGGGATTTTTGTCACAGCAACTGTCTTGGCACAAGGAAGCATATAATTAACCTGCATTTGGTTTTCCTTGAAGGACTAACACTTGCCAGATTTGTAGCTGTAATGTAATGGAGCAATGTCTTACATGCTTAAAAATAAGAACACTTCATTCTCTGGGATCAGAAAGCAAAGGAAAGTGATAAAGAGGGAAGGACTGAGAGAGACATAAGCCTAAACATCTTTTTCTTCATAGGGAGGTACCAGAAAAACAAGATAAAAATGGATCTCTTGCTATATAGCAGGTTTCCAGAGACAAGGTAGCCTTGGAAATCAGAAGTGAAATGTTAATGTTAAGTGTAGGGCTTGTATTTTTTGCAGCATCTCTGCTGTTTGTAGAGTTTCTGAAACTGCAATGGAAGCGAAGACAACTCCCTCCTGGACCAACTCCATTCCCCGTCTTTGGAAATCTGCTGCAAATGAAGTTCCGAATTCATCATGACATCCTTAAAAAGGTATGTATTTGGGGGCAACTAAGTAATAGACTCATAGGCTGACTGAAGAATGAATGTGTGTTTTTGTTAACATAGTTCTCTTTTGAGTACTATGGAGGGATTTATTCTGTATTGCGTAGACATGAAAATCTATGGGGATGAGTTAAATATGGTTGTTCTTCTGAAATTTTTGGCTTACTATGAACCATGTCATTAAAACCTTAAGTGTACAAATGAACACTTAATGAAAAAAACAATGCTAATATTCCTGCCTTACAAATAGGAAAAGCACTGTAAAGAACAGACTTACATTTTGTGGAGGCTTTCATATGGCTGTGTTTTGGCTCTTGTTGCATTGGCAATTTCTAAGTACTCCATGAAATTGAGTGTGTGAGCTATTGAGTGTGTATGTGTTTTAAGTATAGAAAAGATTTTTTAAATGCTTATTCAACTTTTTTTTTTTTTTTTTTTTTTTTTTTTTCCCACAAGATCTGAGATTTAAATTTTTGCTTATATACAGTTTGGTCAGATTTTCAGAAGAAACTTCAGTCTGCTGAACCTGATTGAACTTTTAAATAGCCAATGTGCCTACACTCAGAATGAGCTCTTTTCTAAGCCCAGTTGTAATGCAGAGCACTTCAAGAATTTTTATCCTACTGTTTTATATTCCTAGTATATACATTAATTATTTAATGCTTATATTTAACACTTATGTATGAGTAATAGCACCTCAATTTCATTGTTTGTTTTCAAGCTTCCTTTTCTCTGTTTCTTCCCCATCCTACTAGTTCTCCTAAGTTACATATTTCAAGGCAAAGTAGTGTGACTCCTCAATGTAAAATTATAGACACTACATGTCTGTTGTATTTTCTTCTATTTCTGACCTCCCAAACCTGAAGAATAGTATTGCTTATCCCAAGGTTTCAAAAGCTGTCCCTCCAACAATGAAATTCAACCTTAGATAAATACCAAATCTGCAAGCATGTGCATATAAATCTTTGCACAATGTGCATAGCTGTTCCCTCTTGTTTGCACACAGGCAGCAAAATTTTGCCCTCCTCTACTCCTGCAGTAGACTTCTTGGAATATTTTGACAGCTTCTGACTCCTTCCAGCCTATTCCACCCCACAGACTTCCTACTTTGACCTAATCACTGTTGCCTTTCCCGCAGCCTTGTGTTCTCTTACTATTCCAGCCCCCAGTTCTTCAGCCAGGGAAAGGGCTCTCCTGCCTACCTCTGTTAGTGATGGCTGCGTGCACCGTGCTGGAGACACAGGGCTATCGCAGATGAGCTAGAAAGGAGAAGGTGATTCCTGCTTTCCCTACCTCCTCAGCTGCTCTTGCTGCACTTAATACACAAGGGGGAACAGTAGATGGTTCTCCTAAAACTCATTATCTAATGTTGTCATCTTACAATCATGAAGGAATTCATCTGCAATGAGTTTGAATTGTAAGACATGTCTGATGTTATTTATTGCAATATTGTCTGTTTGACAATTTAGGAACATTCTGATTATTAGTAAATGAAAGTTTACACAGAAACCTGGCTGCAAGCTATATTAGATGTAAGAATTAATTTGATGCTGTCTTCTCAAGGTCCAGTGCCCTTGGGGAATCTGTCAAGGGTGAAGAACTGTTTCACCTTGTTTTGATTTAAATGTGATGGTTCTCATCCATGTTGTTCTGATACTGCTTTGTTCTACAGATGAGCAAACTTCATGGTAATATCTTCACCTTATGGCTTGCAAACACACCTGTGATTGTCCTGCAAGGGTACCAGGCAGTGAAGGAGGGTATGACTGCCCATGCTGAAGAGGTTGCTGGAAGGCCACAAAACTTAGCCTTCGAGATGTTGACTCATGGAAAGGGTAAGGATTTTCACAGATTCTTCTAAGATATTCTAACCCTGGTTTTGGAAACTGATTCAGAGTCTCAGAGCTCTTTTTTTTCCACCCTTATGGTGGAAAAAAAAGGTCAATATTTTCTCGAAGTTTTATGAAACATTGCTTTTAGGGTTCTATTGGAACAATAATGGCAGAATACAGCTATAGTAAGATTTTCTGTATAGGTGGTAGATTGTAGACTAGAAGACAAGAGGGAAAGAGAAAAGAAAGAGGCATGCTCCAGGACTGCTGACAAAAATTAACTTGACAGAGAAACTTCTTTGAAACATTAACTGTATGTATTTATTAATTCATACAGCATTAACAACATTAATTCATTATGATTCCAGGTGTTATGTTCTCTAACGGTCATCTTTGGAAGCAACAGAGGCGTTTTGGCCTTGTAACAATGAGGAAAATGGGAGTAGGGAAAAAAGACCAGGAGTGTCAAATACAAGAGGAAGCCTGTCGCCTGGTGGAATACTTGCGGGAAACAAATGGTATGTGCCTGTGCTCAGCATTTGGGTCAGCATGTGCGGTAGTGATTTTGCTGAAGAATAGATCATAGGTAGCTTTTGAAATTATTTGTTTGGTTACAAAAGTGGATTAGAATTGTACATGTGGAGCTGAGTCTCAAAGGTCTGAATCTTATGATCTGTGGGAAGCATTTCCTTGAAGTGCTACCTGTGAAACCATCCCACAGGATGAATTTAGAACTGAAACTCCATGGTTCCTGTCTGTAAGTGTTGGTATTTCTCAGGGTAACAGCAAACAGTAACAAAACAGATCTCACTGCACCCTATATCCCTCTACAGAAAAGAAAACAAGGCATGAAGTATTCAAAGCTTTGGCCAAGGCCGCAGAACTCCATGTCTCAGCTCTGGCTAGTGCAGTGGAACAAGCTCACCTCACATGGCTTGGGGTAACTTCCTCAGTAAGAGAGGAAGTTTGTTTAATTTGTGCTGCTGAAAATGGGGAGCATCTGTAGGTTTGCTCAATTATTCTGTTATTCATATACAAAGGATGTGAGCAGAGAATAAAGGATGGTTCTCCTTTTGATTCAGCTGCTTATTCATATACTGTCTTGGCTGACCTTTTCTGTACCAATTATTGCCAAATGTGAGATCTGCTGATGCCAAGGTTCTCTGAAACCTGGGTGTTTTTATTACCACTACAAATCCCATTCCCACCAGCAGTCTTGCCTTTTTTTGGTAATCAACAAAAAAACCTTTGGGTGTTTGAAGTTACTTTTTACTCATGTCTTCTGCTGATAAATCACATTTTTTCATCCACTAACATCAGAAGAGTTTGATAAAATGTTATTTCATCATCTCTCTGTTCAGTGCAAAAAGCTGGAACAATAAGTGTTATTGGTAAATACTGTTCACTGTGTTGACAGGAAAACCTCTGGACCCCACTATTCCCATTATTCACGCTGTCTCAAACGTGATTTGTGCTCTGATTTTGGGACATCGCTTCTCTATAGAAGATGAAAATTTTCGCCGCTTGATTGAAGCTGTTGATGATATATCAGCATTTATGAACAGCAGCTGGTTTTATGTGAGGATTTTTTTTGTTGTTGTTATTTTATACAGCTAGACAATGAAAGGCAACTTGTAGGTTACTCTTATAACAAAAATGAATACTAATGCACCTCGAGTCGCTGGAGTATGCATCAGAACAGTACTTCCAGATGACGTTTAAATCTGATTTCAGTTGCTTATGCCTTATCATAGCATCAGAATTTCCCAGTTCTGGTGGACTGGGATGGAAACACATAGGCTCTTTATGTGACTAAGACATGTACAAAGGTCTTTCTCACAAAAGTGCAACCTGTACAGCTCCACTGTTTGAAACACAGTAGCAAAATATAAGCAAAAATACCCGAAAAGCTCTGAAATAAGCTTATCTTAAATTCTGACAAAGTGGCTTTCTTTCAAAGTGACTCCTAAGATATCTTCTAAGAAGGGTAAACACAGGATCAGCTATTCCCAAAATGCTTTCAGGAGATATTTGTATAAGCTGTTCTTAAAGCTCTTAATAGTGTCCACAGCTAACCAAAACATTCTAGCCCAGTATTGCATTCTGGCCTGCTCTCCACAGTGCTTTCGTAGTGGTGTACAATCCTTTAATAATCACCTGTACTAATCGATTTTCCTAGTAAGCAGACAGGTAGTTTTAAGCAAAATTGTGCAGTGGGATGAGGAAGAAATGAAAGCAAGGAATATGAGCAGGCTTGTGGGAAGGCATAGGTTTGTAATGCAGCTGCCATTAAAAAAGGTGAGCCCAAGACTTATGACTTAACACGTAACTTAAGCAGGGTAATTCTGCTGTGTAAACTGGAATGACATGAGGCAGTCTGTAAAAGGAGAAAAAAATAAAGGGAAATGAAGTAGAAGAGTGGAATTAATATAAAAGTTGTTTTGCCTCTCTTCTGCTGAGATGTTGTTTTATAATGGTTTAAGTGAAAGAATGTGAATAAACAGCAGGGAATCCATGCGGCTCTGTAGGTTTCTGCTCTGTAAAGTTGTTTTGCATATCACACATGTGATGTGTTTGATTAACTGCACTTCTTCTCTGGGAAAAAATGTATCAGTAAAATCTCCATGCATTCAGTATCCTACAGTAAGATACCAAAACAACTGAACATCTGGCTTTGGATATTTCTACTTTCAGTTTATCAGATGTGTCAAGGAAATTAGCTTATTTTTTTTTTTTTTATATGAGGTCTTTGCTACTGAAGTTCAGAGGAACCTTATCTATTCTTCATACAACACAATCAAAAATCTATAGCATAAAACTAAGGGGAATTCTACTCCAGGGAAAAAGGGTACTAAGAAAGTCTTTAATGGATCACTGGACAGGAATTAGCTTTTCAGTGCAATGGTGAAGATACAGTCATCAGTCTTTCATTCGCTTCCACTGCCCACAAGCCTATATTAGTACTCAAATTTAGTTTGCTAATTCCACATATCTAAAATTTCTTTCACAGGTACATGATCAGATTCCCTGGTTTGCAGACCGTTTTTTAACACCTTGTAAGAAGACTTTTTCCGGTGTAAATTTTATGAGAACTTTGTTGGCAGAGGAAATTGAACGCTACAAAGAAAAAAGAAAAGCAGATGAAAGTCAAAATTTTATTGGTTATTATTTGGATCAGATAGCTAAAGTGAGTACCTCTGTTCTCCTTTTAGGCTCCACTAACAACTAGGGCTTTTAAGCGCTCCTTTGATTATAATGGTGTCTAGTATCAATTAGGGAAATATATAATTTCCCCCTAGAAAAGCTTATAGGTGGATGAATTATAAAACAAACAAAAAACAAATAAAAAACAACCAACAACAGAAACTGTGAGATGGCAGGAGGAGGATGAAGTAATAATGTGAGTAGGTTTGTGGGTAGATTATCTATAGCCACAATAATAGCAGGTCATCGTATGATTAAGTTACAACTAGGAATAACAATTATGATAGGATTTGTATCAAGATTAGAAAGCATATGTGATTACATAAATTTGTCATGGCTGAAGAACCAAATGTGCATGTGGATAGGATAAATTTACAAATGCACTGGAGAATATTAGAAAACGTCTTTGTATTATTGAAGAAGTTTTCTTTTCTAGCCCTTTATTTATTTATTCATTTATTTATTTTTCATTTTGAATAGTATCAGTAAATATTCCTGTGGTGCAGAGTGCTTTGCTTCTCTTCTGTGTGCCTTAACTTGATCTTTGCTATTCATATTTGCAGACTGAAGGAGATGCTGACGCTACATACGACAAAGAAAACTTGATCCAGGCTATTTTTGACCTCTTTCTGGCTGGTACAGAAACTACAGCTACCACTTTACGTTGGGCATTGCTCTACATGGTGGTTTATCCTGATGTTCAAGGTAAGCACACATAAACAGTTTTGCACCTTTTTATAAATTATAGGTGTTCAAATAGTGGCATATGAATCAGGTGAACTGCATGTGTCTGTTTCTTCCTGTGTCCTTGCTAGCATACGGGCTAGTCATTTCAGGCTTCATTTCTGTACGATTCAGAATGCAGGGTGTGATCCATCTGATCAGATGGAAGGGTCTGCTCTAGGATGAGATATATCACACCCCTGCTCCTCCACCTACAATTGAGTAGACTTCCAGTGAGCACAAGATAGAGTCTTTGGATGACCCTCTTTGATCTATGGCTTCCGCTCCTTGGTATGCTCCCAAGTGCTTTGCAGCAGAAATCAATTCAGTGCAGTGGTAGGCTGTTAATTTGTGTGGTTATTGTATGATACTTAGAATCTTGAACATAGATATCTGCATATAAACAGGTATTAAATAAAGATAGGGCTGAGTAGATTGAAATTGTATACTTTTAATAATGGTTTTCACAGAAGAAAGATACAGGTTGTCAATGGAAATAAATAATCAGAGTGCACAGAATAATAAGGATTTAATAATAACACAGAATAATAAGGAATAATAAGGATTAAAATGTATTATTAATCACTCTGAAAGCCTCCCGTCTAAGCTGGGCATCAGGTGCAGAAGGAGGCTGGCAAGAGGAAAATGACTGAAGTGGTAAGGAGAAGGGATTTCCCATTGTTGTTAACTAATGGCTCTTCAAAAGACCTAAAATTTGAGACTGTACAGCATATACTGAATTTTCACAACATGGTCTTTCAACCTCTCAGGCTATATTAAAGCTACCTTAAGTTTCCTGATGCATAGGATCAATCTACTTGCAATGATCAGACCATTTCAGAGCAGAAATTAATCAAAAATTACTTTCACTTCAGGTTGTAAATAATAATAATGAAAAAGTGTCCTTGAGGGAAAAAATTCTTTAGTGTAAGTGTTTCCCAAGGCAGCTAATTACAGAATAGTAATTTTGCCATTCACAGATGGCAATCAAAATCCATGTAGTTCTGAGCGAAGACCAGTCCTCGTTCAATTACTAAACCAACATCTTAATACATGATTAATATTTATGTCATCCAAATGGGAATTTGAAGGTAATTTTATTTTTTTAAAAATATATTTTTCATCTTGCTGGGTGGTATTATAACTGTAAAAAGCATTAGGAAAAATATGATGATAGAGCTTATAGATTGTTGTATACTTAAAGCTCAATATTCCTCTACAGAGAAAGTCCAGAAGGAGCTGGATGCTGTTCTGGGTTGTTCCAATTTAGCTTGCTACATGGACAGAAAAAGGCTGCCCTATACAAATGCTGTAATCCATGAGATCCAGCGATACAGTAATATCGTCTTAATTGCACTTCCCAGGCAGACAGTGAAGGACACAGAACTGCTGGGATATCCTATTCCAAAGGTACAGGCATGCTGCGTGTTTAAATGTTTGAGGTCTGGTGCAATTGTAGTTGTTTTTAAAACAGTTTTAGCGTAATTTTTAAATTACTGCATCCACTTCAGCTGTCCAAAACACTATCCTGTTTTAGGTCCTTTTGTTTCAATTGCTCATTTAGTTGAAAAGCATCTGTGATTGAGAACTGCCAATATCAGCAGAAATGTGGTACATGAATTTAATTTAGAAATGATTTTGAGGGTTTTCCTGACTGGGGACACATATGCTTGGGTCCTGCCAGTTCTGGCGCTCTCCCTAAGATATGACCGTCTCTAAAGTAAGCCTGTTGCAAGGAGTTGTGTATATTGTCCTAACTACTTTGTCCTACTAGTAGCTTTTCAGAGCATGACTTCTGACAATAGAAACCATGTGAATGAAGGCTGGAAATAACCTTATTAATTTCCAGCAGTCTCAAGTAAGTCTCTTGTCAAAAGGGCCTATTAGCTGATGAAAAAAGGCCATCCCAAACCAGAAAAAAATAGTTCCACTGAAAACCTTGGAAATTTGAAATTATTTTAATCTTACAGGCTTTTAAATGGAGTATCTTACAAATGTTATAATTAAAATATTTAGAAGTTTTATGGCTGAAAGGAACATTAGGGTTGTTTCTATATGTTCTCCTATCATTGTTTTTCTTTAGTTTCATTTTCATTCTTTTTTTTTTTTTTTTTAATGGATCTGCTCAAAGCAACTCTAGCATGTAGAAATCACAGAGTAACAAAGGTAAAAATTAAATTGGTACTCATTCCATTACTGAAAAGCTAAGTATGAAAAATGCAGTGGCAATAACAAAAAGAAAACCCACACATTTTTACAATTGCGTGCTTTTTCTTTTTTTTTTTTTTTTTTTTTTTTTTTTTTTTTTTCAGAACACTGTAGTTCTAGTAAATATTGATTCTGTTCTGTCTGATCCTGAAAAATGGGAAACACCTGATCAGTTCAACCCAGGCCACTTTCTGGATAAAGATGGGAACTTTGTACACAGAGAAGCATTCTTACCATTCTCGATAGGTAATTGCACTGAACAATTTTATTTATTCCATGTGATAACAACTTAGGATCCATTCATTCCTCAACATGACTTGGGAATAGGTATATAAATCTACTCTACTGTTGTAAAGATCTCCAGGAAAAGTCCAATTGTATGTGGAAAAGATTGGAAAAGAAGGAATGACAAACAGAAACCTTTTTCTTGGAAGAGATCCGTTTTCTCTTGGAGGAGAGATCCAGCTATCAAAGTAGTATCAGCAAAATTCATAATGCTATTAAGCATGTAACTGTAAACTACGCAGCCCTGGTGATCATTTCTGTAATGTTCTGTCAGCCTGCTGTGAATACAGATGGAAGCTTTCAGAGTGGAAATACAAAGCAGCCTTTCAGTTTTGAATCACTAAATGACAATCAGTTAATCATAGGAGAAAAGGACTAAGTCCGCAGAAAACACGCAAGCAAACAAAAACCCATACCTATTTGGGAATAGCTGCTGTGTTGTTGTTGTTGTTTGTTGGTTTGTTTCATTTTTTTCCTGAAAACTGCAAGCAAATTAGAAAGGTATTTTGATAGAAATCCTTTGGCTGATAGCCTTTTCTGTCTTTTCACAGGGAGCCGTGTATGTATGGGGGAGCTTTTGGCAAGGCTGGAGCTCTTTATTGTCTTTTCCACCCTGTTGAGGGCATTCAGGTTCACCCTGCCTGATGGAGTGAAAGAAGTCAACACAAAGTTTGTTTTTGGAAGTACAATGAAGCCTCCTCCATACCAGCTCTGTGCTATTCCTCGGTAGGAAATGTTGCTGTACAGATTCAGGGAAGACTTTGCATGATTGTTTCTGCAAATTAATGCATCTTAACATGTCTTAAGATTTTTTGATTTCCTTTTCATTTGGCCAATCGCTATACTGGAAGGTGCTTTTCATACAGTTGCATCTTGAGGATTTTACCTACAAAGAGTTTTCAGTTTGCAAACACTTGGTATATTTGTCCTGGTGCATACTATTAAATAAAGATATAATGGGAAGAATTAGAACTGGGTCTCATTTATTGCTAACAGGAAGCAGCATCAAGAGAGAAAGAACTTGAAGCGAGGTCTATATATTAAAAGTGTCATGATAAAATATCTGTACATTCTTTCTCATAAACCACAGTTTGTGGTGATAGGTGTAGAGGTCATTTGATCTGTCCTAGGATATCAGTGGATGGAGGAGTTAAGCTCCTGGGAGAAACCTTCTAAAGAGTGAGCTAATATGATCTGAGATAAGTACATTTTCTGAGACTGAACAGGTTTGTTGTTGTGCAACTCTGTCATTGACTCGTGGCAAGAAGTTGAGCATTTCACCCACCAAAACGAGTAGTAATTCTGCCCTTGAGATGAAAGTAGAGGAATGGCTTCATTAAGTGGGTGTGGAGAGCTTTTCATAATCCAGGCAAGGAGCAAGTACTGGAAGACAAATGACAGCAGCAAGCTAACACAAAGTGTTGATAAATAGTTCCTTCTTCCTTTTATGAACCCAGTGGTTGACAGCAACATAAGAACACATATTTTTCATGATAGGTAGTCATCTGGCATTGTTTACTACAGATCCTTCAATAATTTATTCAGCTTCATTTGTACTTTTCAGTTCTTTAATGGATTCCTTATTACAGATAGCTGATGACATCTATCAGCATAAATTAGCATATCACCACCAACAGAGGATTTGGCACTACTGATGACTTTTTGAAGCCCTTTATGAGCATCGTGCTTAAGTACTAAGCAAATGTGGATATTCAATATTTTGCTAGCTCAGTTACTGACATTTAACAAAGGATTTTTTTGATAGGATTGAGAGTGTGCTTTTTCCTATATGACGTACAAAATGGATACTGTATTCTAGTATATGGGGGGTTATTTTTATACACCAATTAGCTGGTAGCAACTGCTGTAGGACTAAAGTCATTGTCAGCTGTGTTTGTTTTAGTTACCTCAGCCTATTTTGTAGTTTAAAGCACCACAGTTTAACAGGCAGAGATCTATGAAATCAGTAACCTGTGATGCCAGTGCCATCTAATAGGACATAAAAACACATCTGGACACTCTCATGCTGCAGTAATCCATGCAAAATGCCTACTCATACCCTTTACGAAAAAAATGTGCCAGATTAAATTATGTGCCAGATTAAATTATGTGCCTAACATCCAAGGTTACTCCACATGCTCAGCTTTGCCGGTGAGTACCGCGAGAGCTTTCTAGCTCTTCCGTCTTACTTAGACTGGGAATGTCTGGGGTTCCTTCCAAGCAAAAGTTGAAAGGTGAGTGATGGATGTGGAGCAGACATAAGAATGTATTGGCCATCCTATTACCCACGTATCACTCTACTCTCATTTTCCTGCCTCTATCTTATCTTCAAAATTCACTTCAGGTGTTCTCTTGCTTGGTCTGCCTTCCTGCTTCCAATTTTTGCTCCCTGTTTGGCCTCATTTGGCTTTCTGTTTTTACTGCCCTTCCTATGTTATGCAGTTGTTTGTCTTACCTTATCCTTTACTGTTTCTTAAATTACTTGCAGAGTAGCTGTAGTTACTTTCCCTAATAGCATTGCTTTGTTATGCATTAAGATAAAAAGCAGATGACAGTATGGATTGCAGCCTCTTCACTTCATCATCAGAGAAAGCAACTTGAGGCTTTATTGTTACTTAGAGCAGCAAAAAGATATAATTTTGAAAAAGGAGTGGTTGTCAGAAAGCATAAGGAAAACAAACAAATAATAGATTGATAATATAGATATCAGCATGAGTAAATGCCAGGTTTTTCTTTCTCTCTCCCTATGCTTGTTCTCCCCTCCTAGAAGCCCAGCAGGAAAGAGGCAATAGCTGCAGGGCTCCTATTGAGATCCATATGGTTTACTTTCAAACATAGCCATATTCTTTATTGTGAAAATACATTTATTTAGTTCTGGGAATGTAATCAGCACCAGAGTATCACCATTCCTACACATAAAGCACAAATTACTCAACCCTTGTTTCTTGTTTTCTGAATCTGAATCCATACTCTGGGGATCTTCCATGTCCCTGGTGTTAGAATGAATTTGTGCAGCCATTGCTTCATGATTTAGGAGAACAGTTGTGTTGGGAGGGTTTTGGCTTCAATGTCTGGATTCCTCTGAAAGGCTTGGAAAAGTCTAATTGGGCACTACTTTACTCATGCCCGCTGATATTTTTTATTGTGCTTGATATGTGTGGTTTAAAGAGCTGGATCATCCTAGAGACAAACGTTTTCTAAAGTTTCAGAGTTTCATAACAGAAAATGTGAAAATGTGGAAATAAAAGTAGTCCTGGAGAAACTGGAGATGGATATCGGAATTTAAACTGATTGTTTTATCGCTTGCCGTAGAATTTTAATATAAAACCAAAGATTCTATTTAAATTCTGGATTCAAAGCTGGTGTGAGTGTGGAAAGATGGGATTTTAGTGTGGTTCTTCAAAAAGTGTGTGTGTGTGTGGGGGGGGGAAGTGCTGAGTAAACAGAAGATAAGACAGTGCGGAGCCTGTCCAGATGAGTCCAGAGAGAAATCCTCAGGGCCCAGCTGGGACCAGCATGGAGGAGCCTGGAGGTGTTGGTTGGAGCCATTTTAGGAGCTGGCCAGCCCAGAGGGAAGGCTGCAGCTGTCATCTTGACTGAGCTCTGCAGAGGGTGGCTGAGCCATCATGGGCAAGCGTGGCAGAAAGATCTGGGGAAAAATCACCTGAATTTGGTGCATGGGTGACAACGTGGGAGAAGGTGGGCTGCTGGCTTGACAGGGGAGAGGCACTCATCTGTGGGACTGCTCGCCCACAACGGCCACCCTGTGTGAGGTGGGGAAGGGCTGGGGTCTGGCGAGCCTTGTTACATCCTCTCACTTCTCCAGCATGGCTGAGACTGCAAATGCTGATCCGTGGTTTTGTTCAGCTCCACTTCCTGCCCTTTTATTTCTCCTGGCTGCTCCTGCTCCTGCATCATGCCCTGATTTTAGATGTGGATGAAGGTTGTGACTGATCACTGGCAGGACCTTGGTAAATCTGTCAATGTGTTGAAGGGAGCTGGATACCTGGATTAGTGGTAATGTGAAAACTCCAAGCCACAAGGCTACAGAAAGAAATAAAGAGGTTTTTACTGAGGCTGCTGCCCTGGTGGCTGTGGAGGTCCTATGCAGAGCTACGGCCACCTGGCTTGGGCAGTGTCCTGGGCCATTGGTCTGTCCTCCTGTTACCTCGGCTGTGCTGGGAGATGAGACCCTTGATCTCTAAAGACTTGATTGAGAGCAGGACCCCAGGCTTGAGAAAAAACAAACAAACAAAAAAAAAACAACAACAACAACAACAAAAACAATCCAGATGCAAAATCTTCAACTATCTAAAAATCTAGGGATCTACATTGGTATTAACTTGAAAAAATTTGAAAAAGTAGTGAATTTTAAATAGATTTTGCAAAAGCACACTGGGTAAAGAGCAGGTAAATGAACCCATCAGAATTTATTTTTAAAGTGGAAAAAAACCCTGCTGTTGAAAGAGAGCTTTAAATTAGAAACAAGTGCTTTGAAGAATAAGCTTCTTATTGTAAACAAATAAAGCTTTTGTAGAAGCATAGAAATAGCCATATTTCTTGGTTAATACGCATTCCTCAATTATGCTTTAATGGTAATGAAGTGTGGTGGTTGGAAGCTAATTGACTTGGAGGTCTGGAAATTGTGGGCTGGCAGACTCCAGGCTATTCTTTCTGGATAAGTGTGTTGTGTGTCCCAGAGCCACAAATCCTGTGAAGCAATTTTTGCCCCAGAGAAAGAGCAGCTGAAAGAAGCAAGATGAAGCACAAGCCTTCTTGGCAGGTTTTCAGAAGATTAGTGAAAATGTATTTCTTTTATTAATGTTTTGCTTTCAGGGAATGTGCATTTTTCACAGAGAAGCATTTACCCACAGCATTTCAATCAAGATCCATAAGACAGGACTCAAACCATGACTGCTGTATTGTCCACAACCCCTCTCTTGTGGTTTTTCATGGTCTGATTGTAGGCATGTAAAACTCCCCCGATAACAGATTTATACTTCCTGCGTGTGCTAAGGCCTGGCAAAGAGCTTTGCTTCATTCTGCATTTATTCTCAACTTGCCAACTGTGGTACATGCATGTTCCGACTGGTTCTCACTCTTAAGGAGAGACCTTTAGTTCTGGTTGTAGCTCAAAAGTCCTAATAGGTTTTTCCCCCATTTTTTTTCCTTTTTGTTTCACAGTAGAGGTACTTTCTATATGTATATGCTTTATTTCTCTAGCAAGCTTTCTGACAATGTCTCAAAATACTCTCTAGAAGTATCCACCCTTATTTCAAGATTGAAAAAGGAAATTCAGAGGCAAGAAAAATCCTTAATGATATTACCTATTGCAAATAGGCTAGAAAAAAAAGTGAGATTATACAATATAATAGTTAGGTTTTAAACTAAATTTGAAAGCTGAACAAAATTTGCTTTGTGTATTGACCATTAGATTCTAGTATATCTATTTTACAATAAATGTGGGCTTTAAAAATTTATCAGCCTTACCATTATCCTTTATCACTGGCTCTCCTGCATATAGGTATAAATAGAACATATACAAAACATTTTAAAAAGTCTGAGATTTAATATCCACTAACATTTGCATGCTTGATTTGTATGTATGGTTATTGCTTTTCTAAAAGCATTCATGAAGAATTTGTAGGAGCACACACATCCACAATTGTTTCAGACAATTAGATGGAGAATTTGTGTGTGGATATGTGTATTTACACTGCATGGAAAATCTTGGCCATGGTTTAAGATACCATTCCTACAAATCCTGTGATCCATATTTGATAACTGTAATCTGAATAATAAGAAGGAGAGGGATATACACCCACTAAATATGCTTCAGCTTCAAAATGTAATGGGTTGGACAGAAAAAGAGTGGTTGATAACAAAGAGGGAGGGTTAGAGGGCGTGGAATAAATAATTATTATATGAAATTTAGACTTACGAAAAAAACTGGTTGAGCAACCAGCCTTAATAGCTTCCATAGACTATTTTCAATAAAGACAAGCTGGTAAAAGCAGCAGTTAAAATGTTGACAATAAGTCAAGTTTTTATAGCCTTGGTTCTATTTCTTCTAATTATGCAGTTTGTTAAGTTGCAACGAGTACGGAGACAACTTCCTCCTGGACCAATCCCTCTCCCAATTCTTGGGACCTTGATACAGCTGAACTTTCAGTTTAATTGTGATCTCCTCATGAAGGTATTTATTTTTGGTTACTCTAATTGTTTAAAAGTCTTTGTAATTTTTAATTTCTTAAGTTGTTTGCTCTGTGAAAACATCCTCTCTCACAACAGCACTGTTAACATACTTCAGTTGTTTACTGGTCACTGCAATACTGTGCTTGTTTGTTTGGCAACTGCTGACTTGGTTGACAAAATAAGAAAAATTTATTGCAGCATGAAGTAATTTGCCAGGCTAAGAACACTGGCATTGGATGTACTGAATAGGTGAAAATCATTCTGATGCTTAAACATATCACCTTTTAACCCTGAGTTTGACAAATTCACGTGAAACTTAATGTCCTTTAGGGTTTAATATCTTTAGGGATAATAGATCAGAAATTAAGGTAGGGGAAAAAATACAGTTTTAAGGAATGACTTTCACAGCATAGATTTTTAGCTTTTTGTGCATTGGCAGTCTCTAGCTTAATCAGGAAATAGATACCTAAGATATGCTGTGTGTGTATATGCTTGTTGTACTGATGGATCTAAAAACCAAATAAACAAACCTTTCATTAATTGTTTTTTTGAGGAGTACTCCTCATCTCTATTTCATTGTTGGCTCTCTCAGTGCTTTCATAATTCTCAGTATTCTCTTCTGTCGCTGCCATGTGGATGAAGCCTGTCAGTTGTTTTGACCAAGCTGCAGGTTCAGACAGAAAGTAAGAACATTGTGAGACAGAGTGATCTTAATCAAGTTCCAGGACCTAGATATGCAAAGTGAGGGTTGGTAGTCTCTACAAGCTGGTTGCTCTTCTGATGTTTCTATCTCCCCTTTGTGTTACTGTACAAATGATAGAAAAAAACTCTTGAAATAAACTCCGGAACAGAAGTTATGCATAGAAAATATCCTCTTGGAGAGGGTTCTGGAAGCAGAACATGATGACCGAGCCTTGGCTTGTGTGTTGTAATGAAAGATACCTGAAGTTTGTTGGCATACATTTGTGGCTCTGAAAAGCTGGCATACTTGTCTATTTCCAAAAGTGAATGCTGGAAAAGACATTCATACTTTCTCATAGATAATCGTAGTCTTATGGGAAAGATGGAGAACATAATTCCAGGTTAGGGCTGGTCCTGTAATTAGCATAAAAACAGGTTCATCCTCTGTTTGTTTGTAGTGTGGGGGATTTCACTGGTGCTTTGCTGGCTTCTCTCCCATCTACAGATGGCAAAAATTCATGGCAATGTGTTCACCTTATGGTTTGGATGGGCTCCAGTGATTGTACTGAATGGATTTCAAGCAGTTAAGGATGGTATGACCACCCACCCTGAAGACGTTTCTGGGAGGCTAGTATCTCCTTTCTTCAGAGCAATGGCCAAAGGAAAAGGTGTGACTTTATTTTTTTTTTTTTTTCCCCCACCATAAATACTGTACCAAAACACTGTCATGACAAATAGCAGATCTTCTGTAGCTTGTAACCCTTTCCAACAGTATCACAGTGGCAGGGTTTGTCTGTGTCTATTTGATCCTTATCATTTCAGAACTTCCCTCAGTCCTTTACAGCCACTCCAGAGCTTCACTTTTACTACCTGTGGATCATTTATAAGGGAAGTGACCTGATCTTGGGTTGTATTGCCCCATTATTTGCTTTTTCCCATATATAACTCTGTCTGATAGTACAATGTATCTGGACCATAACCTAAGGTAGTAGCTGGTAGTGCTGAAGTCTGCCTCCATCAAACCCCAACCCACTGATGCTTTGCACTTGAGTATAACAGAATTTACTTTTTAACTGGGAAAAATACAATAAACACCTACATTAAGAGAATGGTAAAAAATTATGAAGTGTAAGATGTGAGCATATGAAGGTGAAACATTATGAAACAACCTTTATTGTAGTTATTGTAGTTTATAGAAATACTGTAGTATGTAGAAATACTGTAGTATATTTCTAATTTGGTCATTCATTCATGCATTATACTACATTAAAGATTCTGTGAGTGCACAATATTTTTTCCTTCTGAAGATAGTTGTCACAAAGCCCAAGCACTGTACTTTTCTAACCAATGGACAGGAACATTTTTCCCTGGCTGTGGACAGTCAGAAATGTTTCACCTTTTCTCTTCATGAGAATCATTACTCAGATGAGGTGAATTCCAAGTGTAGAACGGAGGCAAGCACTTCATAGAGCATCTAGAGAAGCAGCTCTTGAACTTTGAAATGTGTTTGTCTTAGGATCACACTTAATCTTGCAATTCTTCTTAATATCCAGTTGAGTTTGTCCATTTTGGCCCTGCCCATATGCTTTCAGCATTTGCCACAGATGTTCCTTTGAGCCTTTGTGTTCACAGGCAATACAATAGTTTAATTATATTCTGTTGTGTAGTAAGTCTTTTAACATAGTCTTTGTCTGTAATATATATTAGCATGATAAAGAGTTCTTCCTTGAATGGATTTAGGGATTATGTTGGCAACTGGTCACACCTGGAAGCAGCAGAGAAGGTTTGCACTGAAGACTCTACGCAACCTGGGTCTGGGGAAAAGAGGTCTGGAACATCGAGTTCAAGAAGAGGCCCGCTACCTGGTAGAATTCTTTGCAAGTATGAAAGGTATCACTGTGACAAATACTGATTCTTTTCTGTCATTTGCCTGATGTCTTTAGTGTATGTCCTGCTCTGAAATCAAGGGCAGCTTCTGTTCCATAGGAGTGTGTTCCAGGTCTTGCGGTGTCTATGTGGAATGAACTGAAAATGCAAAAAGCCCAGGCCTGTGGTTTTTTCAAACACAGTGGGAGACTATTTTTGCTCAAACTTATTTACAAAACTACAGAAATAGGGAAGCGAAACTAGTACTTATTTATTATTTATTCCATAGAATGATAGAATGGTTGAGGTGGAAAGTTATCTATGAAAATTGTCTAGTCCAACCCCTTTTCAAAGAGGGATCAATCACAGCAGGTTGTTGAGGGCTGAGTCAAGTTGGGTATTAAAGTATCTTCAAGGATGGAGACTTCACAACCTCTCTGGGCAATGGTTTCAGTGATCAATCAGCCTTACAGTAAAAAAAATCTTATGTTTAAGCAGAATTTCATATATTTCAATTTCTGCCCATTGCCTCTTGTCCTTTACCTGATGCCACTGAGAGAAGTCTGGATCTGTGTTCTTTATTTCCATCCATCAGGTATTTATACACATTTAAGATACTTCCCTGAGTCAATAAATTCTAAATAGACCTACCTCTCTCAGTCTCTCTTCCATCAGATGCTTCAGTCCCTTAATCGGCATTGCAGCCCTTCACTAGACTTGTTTCTCTATGTTGATGTCTTTCTTGTACTGGGGAGCTGAAAACTGGACCCAGCATCCAGATGGGTCTCACCAGAACTGATCAGAGGGAGTGGATCACCTCCCTCAGCCTGCATGCAAAGCCTTTTCTAATGCAGCCCAGCTTGATGTTGGCCGCCTTTTACCTCAAGGGCACACTGCTGGCTCTTATACAGTGCTGGTTCATAAAGATATGGAAATATTGTCAATGCTGATGAGTTAAGTCTTGTAACACCATTTACATACATTCTGTAAAGCAGTGAGTACAATCTTGTCTTCATTACAACATTTTATCCTGATCAACCCAGTTAGGAGTATTTGAGTTAGATTTCCCAATACTGATCATTATGCAAAATGCAAAGTAAATCAGGACATGCTGTAGCTAGCATTGTGTCAATTAAAAGAAATTAAATCCAACTAAATCCCTCAGCTTAAGAACTAGGAGAGATGGAGATGTGACCACATGTGCAGGAAAAAAAATCTCCTGAAGTCCAGAACAATAAATTGCTAATCAGAATTGTGCCTTAGGTGTTGGACAGTTGCATCAGTACAGATGTAACTACAGCTGTTTATAGTCATTTATTCTGAAGTAATAAAATTTTGTTAGGATTAGTTTTTCAAGTAATCTCTTTAAAATTAGTTATTATATTATTGACACAGTTGAAAAGAATTTCCGTCATTTTATCTTACTGGAGGTTGTACATCTCTAGCAAGGTCAGACAAAATATAGGCAAGGTCAGACAAAATATAGTAGCCTTGCATGTATTTGTGTTTTTTGCTGACTAAGTTTTCCTGTTTTCTCACAGTTCTCAGATTCCCTTTGATCTCAACGGTGTTTTCAGTCACTCACACGCTTGAGACCTATTTTGAATTTCCAGACAGCAAATCTGCATAGATATTTTTTCCCACCTCTAATTTTGCTCAATTGTATTGCAAAATGTTTTAGCAGTCTGGCATTTCTTTAGGGTGCAGAACACATTCCTGGGATATTGGGATTGCACCATAGCTGTGAAAAATCAGTAGGATACTACAGTTTTGTAACAAGGTTGCTGCTTCTTGGTGAAATGCAATGCTTGCTTCAAAGTTCTTTAGGTAACCTATAATGTTCTCTCATTTCACTAAAGCAGAATATGAGACATTCAAGTGACATTTATTGTTATGGTTGCAGAAAATCCCCTGGATCCTTCTTTCCCTCTCGTTCATTCCGTCTCAAATGTGATTTGTGCTGTCGTTTTTGGACATCGCTTCTCCAGAGAGGATGAAACCTTCCGTGAGCTGATTAAAGCCACAGAGCATCTATTCAAATTTGGAGGCAGCTTTATTCATCATGTAAGCAAATAATCTGTTGTCTTTGTCTGAATACGGTGGAAAGCAAGAAATGCAGATTCAGGAAGTGGCTGTTAGATATTACAGTTTTATAATGGGTGAGTGATGTCCCATGCAGCTTTACTGGGCATTGCATAGTCTCCAGGTGTGATGGTAATGTACTACATACCAGCCTTGGTCATTTGTGTTCATTGTCCCATGTCTGAGTACTGTGGTAAGGTAGTTTGCTCCTAAATCTTTGCAGCAAGGTAGAAGCTGATGTACTGCTCCTGGGTAATATTTGTTGCTCAGTTGCTCAACCCTCATGCACAACAGAGGCCTGCCTTGGGCATCGTGATTCTTAAATAGTGAATGCAATCTGGGCAACCATATATGACTAGTCAGACTACAGTTGTACGTAAGGTTTCTGAACAGATTTTCAAAGAAAACAAAAACAAAACAAACAAAAAGAGGAATTTCTTAATGAAAATTTTATGGCTGGACTCTACTACCTTTCTGTCATAATGCAATGATTAACTGATAAATGCCTGACAGTAAGAATTGCTTATTCAAAACCACAAAGTATAGTTTCTCTAATTCAGCCAGCCTCCAGGGAATACCTAATAAAGCTCTTTCTGGGAGAAAAGTGCTATCTAGGAGAGTACAAACAAGATAAGCTCAGCAAAATGAAGACTGAGGAAAAACTTCTGCTGATAAACAAATTAGGGGACGATATTCTGAGCAGGAAAATAATTACCAAGAGAAAATACACTGAAGATGCAAGAACTATGTATACAAATTACCCAGGCATAAACATATGCTGAAAATCAGAATGATCTTTCTAGCTTTAAGAGTAGCTGGAAAACAACTATTGTTAGGCCAGATTTTCTCAAACAGTAAAAGAAGGATAAAATTCATCTGGTTGTGTCAGCTAACCCCGTCTTCTTCAGAGGAGAGCACTCAAAATTTCATGTATCTATTTCTCAGCTTTTCTAGGTTTCAGATGGGTAGTAGATGTTTCAAGTTTTATTGGGGACTCTTTGAGATCTCTTTTGGTAGAGTCTGCTTTGGGGAAATACCAAGTTTGTACAGCCAGCCCTTTTGGGGAATGCCTTTGCACATCCTGGTGAGATGAGAGGGCAGTTTGCAATGGCTTTGCTTCTTCATTTCCTGATACTCTCCACTGGAGGGCAGGACCTCACTTTTAAAATGCCTGAACTTAGTTTATTCCAATTTAATACATGAGTTGAATAATTGAATAAATGAATACAGTTCGTTCTAATTATAATCATTCTAATTTGGCTGTTGGCTGAGCTTGAAAGCCTTTGTAATTCTGAATCTTACTATTAACACAGCCAGAAATTATATAGTATGCTGTTTCACAACTTGAAAACATAAGTATACTCTTTCTCAGAATATTTTACTAACGATGCCAAAAGCACATGCTAACATGAATATTAACTTCTCTTTTTAGTAGGTCTAAAATGCATTTTCTAGTGACAGAGTCTTTGTGGTACCTCTTGTATGTCACTCCTGCAGCTGTATGAAATCTTCCCCTGGCTGATGTGCCGTCTCCCCGGTCCTCATAAGAAGGCATTGTCTTGCTATGATGTCCTGAGCTCTTTTACAAGGAGAGAGATCAGAAACCACAAGGAGAGTGAGATACCAGATGAACCGCAGGATTTCATTGACTTTTACCTAGCTCACATTGAAAAAGTAAGTGTTTGTTCTGCTTGATTGTACATTCATAGGGTATAAATTGAGGTAGATCATTAAATCATCCTGTCTGAGCCTTTTATCACAATCTATTACCTGCCATAGACATCCTATTGTGAATCCAGTAACCTGACACTTGCTAAATCCTTTCTGATTATTGATATGCTGCATCACCTTACAATTCTTTCACTAAAGGGTGCGTTAAACACCACATTTTCTTCTCAGTGGCACAAGTTTACAGAATTATTTGTGGCCTACGTGACAGAACACTGAATTTGGAAGCAGACCACAGGAGAGCTGGGAAGGGGTTGGGATGTTCTGGGTAGGATATTTGGCTGGTAAGGGTTTGCCAAGACAGGTTGCTGCAAGGGGTCAATTGGATTTTGAGATCACTGTGTAGGGAATATAGGAGTCAGCAGTGTTTCAGATCAGCCTGGGGAAGGGGAGAGTGCAAGGGGTCAGTGAAATTTCAAGCATACAAAGAGGATCAGGATAAGTTATTGCATTTTGGGTATGTAGGCATAGTGGAGGGATGTGGGCATCAGTAGGGTTTTGAAAGGCTGTAGAAGGCTTGTATAAGCTGTGAGTGGTATCTCTCCTTCTTGGTGACTTTTTTATTTGATTTTCTTGGGAACCAGATCCCCTTCTTAATCCCATGACTAGCAGCTACCCTTCCCAGCTGCAGCTCCTTCTGCCTTCACTTTTTTGTTCTCCTTTTCTCCCCTACAGCAGGTCATATTCTTCCTCCTGTTCGGCTTAGTGATAGGAAGAAAAAGGAGAAACAGGAGTTGGCAAGATGAGACAGGTGTGACAGGGGGGCTGTCAAAGCAAGCATGGCCTAGAGATCCAAATGAGATCTCCAGGGTGGGAGTATCTATTCTTGCAGCCCCTGCACATGGGAGTAGTGGCTGCTCCTAGGTGGCAGTACTTCCCTGCAGGGATGGCTGGTGCCCCTTGCACCGCGGTTGTGTGCTGGTTGCAGCAGTAAAGGCAATGCTGCCTTATCAGGCTGTAAGCACGCGCCCATCCATCATCTCCTCCTGGCACACCAAAAACTGGTCTGCTGCCCTGGGCTGTTGCCTGCCTTGTGTAGTCCCTTGAGATATCTCTGCTGCTGTGCTCATCACACCGCAGAGACGTGCATCCAGGGAAGAATCTTTGTTAGCCAGTTCTCTTGGCCAGCTCTTTGGTCTTCTGGCATGTGTCTTATGAATACTTCATGATGCTTGATTTCTTCTTATTGTGGAGAACAAAAGCAACTATTGTGTGGAACTCCAAGTATATTTCAACTGTGAAATTGTCACTGTTGTCCAAGCTGGTAATTCCATCAAAGAAACAAATCAGATCCCCTTGCCAAGATCGGTTTTCTGTACATTGATAAATAGTATTAATTTGTATTTCTGTCTGGTATTTCTTTATTAATTGATTCGTACATCAGCTGGTATATATATATGTATATATATATATATTGTCTTGAGTGGATGTCAACCTAACTGGCTTTTAGTTCCTTAGATCCTCTTGCTTTCATTTTTTTGATATTGGCACAATTTTAACACATCTGGTCTTCTGAGGCGTTTAACTGCTTCTAAAGTCTTTCAATGATGTTGCAAGATTTATGAAACCTGAACCTCAGTGGACCAGAAATTGTTTTAGTGAGCTCTTTTGGGACTCTGCTGGGTGAAAATCATCCAAGTTTATTTATTAAAAAAATAAAAAATAAAGAGCTGTCTGTAGTAGATATGTAGGAGCAATACAAAAGGACTAGATGCTATTAAAACAGAAAAAATATCCTTCCCTCTTTCTGTTTTGCTCTATTGACAAAAGAAAGGTTCAAGATCCCTGAGCATAACCTCTCTAAATGTAGACAATGAATTCTTGAAAATTTTAACAATGTTCTTTCCTGATTTCATCATACATATGCATGTCCTTGCACTTCTAACTGCAAACTGTAAAACCCCAGAGAAGCTGTACACGAGTCACTGCGGCCTTCCAGTGGGGCTGAAGCCTGAAGACTACAGGTTAAGAACCATTACTTTTGACAACCCGGAGCTCTTTACCTGGTCACAGTATTTCTTGTTAGAAAAGCTAAGGGATGGAATATGACAGGAGGCCTGATGACATACTGGTACATGACTTCAGAGAAACACCTATTTATGAAACATTCCAAATGTACTACCATTTGCACAAGTAATCCAACAACATTTTTTCTGTAGATAAACATAACCTAGCTTCATGATCATGCGCGGGGTAAACACACCGTGTCCAGTTGTGAAATGTTAGCTTTTTGTATTAACAATCGTCTTTGGTGTCTAATGTTCTTTATCAGTCTCTCCGTTGTACTAGAGGCAAAGCACAATGCAGCTTGGAACTGGTGATGACATCACATTGAATCCTATTCTGATTTTTGTAACTTTTATGAATAAGTCTCTACTTTTCCTAATTGTTTGCAGTCCAAAGATGAACCCAGGTCTACCTACAACGAAGAAAACATGGTTTATTCTATAAATGACCTTTTCTTGGGTGGATCAGAGACAACGAGCACTACTTTGAACTGGGGTCTGATGTATATGGTGGCAAATCCAGACATCCAAGGTAAGAGGAAGTGGATAAGCATATCACAGATATTTCTGATGCAATAGAACAGCACATTTATAATGTTTTAATGGATCAGAGATTATTCCTAGGCACTGATATATGGCTAGTGGCCCATGGACCTTTTTATACTGATAGATCTGTGCTAGGCAGCATTGGTAGATCCAGAGTTTCTGTGTGCAAGCTCTTACAGCAGCTGCAGCCGTAAGGCAGTTGCCAGAAAGCGTTAACAGTTTAGGAAGTAGGGATATGTATAGGAGATTCTGGCTAATTGAGATGTAGGGGCTGAGGTCTTTGGAGGAATGAAGATTGTGGTAAGATTGTCAATGAAGTAGGAGGGCTGGAGCTGCTCTTTGGGAAGCCAGAGGGCTTGCACGCATTCCTGGAAGGAACGGTGGCCACTGCTGCACCCACTGGTGAGCTGCTGATGGTATTTCAGGAAGCTGAGTTGGGTCCTGTCTCATACAGCAGTAAATATGACTGATGGCTGAAAATAACAAACCAGAAACTGATGTGTCTTTGGGAACTTTGGTACTGCTTTGTGTTGGCCAGGTAGCAGAACTGGGGTCTACAGTGAGTCCTTCCCTTCTGTGTATTCTGTAGGCAAGAGAAGAAGTAAAGACAATCAGCTAAAGCTCAACTGGCAGCTTTTTACTTTTGTTTATCAGTCCATTTCTGAGCCCAAGGTATCAGGGTGTCAATTTAATCGGCGATTAAATTAACTCTGTAATGTATTTGAGTTTCTTGCAACAGAATGATTCCAGGTGGGAGGAGAATTTGATGGCTTATCTGTTACATCTATGTATATCTTAGTTCGTTTTTAAGTTTGTCTTTTAAATATCACTCACTTCCATAGAGCTAAATTTGAGAGAATCATTTCTTATGAAGAGAATCATTTCTTATGCTGGATAACAGAAAACCCATTGTTAGATAGCAGAATATGTACAAATACCCAGAGGAGAATAGGATTTTAAATGGAGAAAAGAGATGAAGATAAGAAAAATTGCTTAACATCTAGCTGTCAGACAAGAAGGTTTACTTAATCTCATGTTATTGCATGTTTATTATCACCTGCTGTAATTAAGGTTATGAAAGTGCTGACTTACCTAAATAATTTCACTTATCTAAATATAATACCCTGCACATTCTTGGGAAAGCAGGGTGTGTGCAGAATGATCCCTGCCTGGTTTCTTGAGTCATACACGTCATCTAGACTCTCGTAATGAACAGACACCAGTACATCTGTCCTCCATTAACTGCTGTCTTCTTTTTGAATCCATTCATACTTTTGCCTGCATTGACACCCGGTGACAATGTAATACAGTTCCATGATGTACCAGACAGAAAAGTTTGTCTTTTTGCCTAATTATTGAAGTGGGCTCTCCTTGTTCTCTAAACTACAGGAACAGAGAAGTATGCTTATAGTTTTGCAGTTACTGATCTCTTCAAACTGTACTGAATCCTGAAGTAGCCATGTGCTTGATTTTGTAAGATGGCTGTTTGTAGAAGAAAATTAACTTTGTTTTAAAAATATTTCTGAGTATGTATTTTAAATTCCACAAATTGCCTACCTGTTGTCAGGGTCTGCCTAACCTGGTTTTGTGACAGGCTGCTGGCAGTTACCGAGCAGGCTTCATGTGAATGAGCACAAAATGAGCGATGCAGAATGGGCTACTGTGCATTTTAGTGCTGCTTTAAAGGCCCTGGAAAAAGACTGGATGATTTATAAATCTAAGGCATTTTTTTATTATGTGTGTGCTGCTTCTCTTGAAGTTTACAGAACAAAATTTATAAATCTGTTAATTCTCCCAACACTTCTGTGACAGAAGTAATTTAAATTGTATTATTCTTGACAAACTGACATGTGCCAAGAAGCAGATCTCATATTTTTAAATGGATTTGGACATTGTTCTAGTTGGCATTGCTTCACTTAACACGTCCTGCATAAGACCCATTTTGTTTTAACAGGAATTAGTCTCTTAAGGCCCAGGTTCACCTCACTTGAATTCCAGACAGCTCTGATCTTACTGGCTGTATGTGCCTGAGGCACCTAGCCAAAGGAAAACACAAAGATAAATCAGTTATCTACTGCATTTAAGCATTAGTGAGGCAATGTTTAGTTTTAAAATTCTGAGCAACAAATGTCTTTCCTTAATATACCATCAAATAACATCAGACCCAGAAGGAGAGCTTCTGATGTTTCAGCTGTTGGAACACTTCACTAACCTTATTTGCTTTATTTATATTTTTACATTAATTTTGTTGCTCTCTCAGTAGTTCCAAATGGAAAATGTATTTGAAAATGGCAGTAGTGAAAATGCTTCTTACATTTTTCCACCTGAAATGGTGACTATTTCTCCACAGAGAAAGTGCAGAAGGAGCTCGATGCTGTTCTGGGTCCTTCCCAGTTAATCTGCTACGAGGATCGGAGAAAACTGCCCTACACAAATGCCGTGGTTCATGAGATCCAGCGCTTCAGCAATATCATTTCAGTTGGCATGCCCAGAGTCTGTGTGAGGAACACAACATTGCTGGGTTTTCCCCTCAAAAAGGTATAGTTTCTCACAGTTGCTACAGACCTTTCCTGTGTAAGTAGAGCGAGGTGCAGATTCACATCTATTTGTACCAAGGTTTTTCCCTCAACAGGAGTGGGGTTAGATGCCTCTGCGTGAGACTCTGAACAGGAAGGAGGACAAGAAACCATCTGCCAGGCTGTGATGAGTGACGCTGCTCTTGGGAGAGGGTTATTGGTGTGAAAGATGCCGATGGGTGGAAGAGGGGTTTTTAGCAAATGTTTCTACAAACTGATGAAACCTTAGAGATTGATCCTGAAGGATACTGTGATTGAATTTATGCTGACAAGGCACTGGTACGATTTGAATTAATTTTTGTCTGTGGGAAGCCCATAAAGGATCAAGGAAAAAGGTTTGCAACTAGCTTTCATCAAAGGGACTAAATCACAGAAACCTCTAATATTAGAAGTGAAAATGGTAAAAATGTTATTCTGTTGACGTGGCCACTTCTACTCTTAGGCTTGGACTGATATTTTGAATGTAAACTTCTTTCCATTGCTCACAGTTCTTCGCTTCCTGCTGGGGAAATGAACTTACCAGCCTACAACACCGAACACTGAAAATAAACAATGACTAATGCTTGTCTCACCTGTCAGTTTCTGGCTGCTGGGGGAAGATTGACAGCCAGAAATGAATTAGTGTTTTTCCACTTTCAGGGCAGCATAGTTCTTCCAAATATTGCTTCTTCTTTGTACGACCCTGAGCACTGGGAAACACCTCGACAGTTCAACCCTGGCCATTTCTTGGATAAGGATGGAAACTTTGTGAGCCAAGAAGCCTTTTTACCATTCTCAATAGGTAAATTTACCAACAGCACGACTTTGAATGGTTTGAGTTGGGACTGTATAATTAAGATGTCTATTAAAAACCTTTCAGTCACCTCTTACAAGCGTCTTTGTGAAAATTGTGATAAAATCAAAATGATTATTTTCAGTAACATTTCCCAATCCAACTGTAAACATCTACTTAAAATTCTACTGAGCAACTAATTATATGGAAAACCAGAAACATACTGAGAAATGTATACATCTAACCTGTCCTATTTTTGGAAGGAATCTCTCTGCTAGTAATTATGGTTATTAATCTGAAGTATACATTTCAACTCCAGGCATATATTTGAAAAGCACTTGTAAGCAACTGTGCTGATGCTTTATGCCTAAAAAACTGGAGCATATCTCCCAGGAAGAATATTTCTTTATTCTTCATTTACAATACTGAATGAATCTCTTTCCAGCTGCCAGTCAGTTAAAGGTAAGGTTTTTGAGGTAATTGAAGCAAACCTCATAGCAGAAGGGGTGCTCAGATATCTACAGCTGTAGATAGGATTCTTTAAAATGAAATTTTGTGACACTGATTGCATTAAGTTCTAAAGAAATTCCAGACTCAGCAAAAATATGTTTGCTTTGTGTGAGAATGAATTTGATTGTTTTTGAGTTCAGGGTGATTTACTCACTGCCTTTTCCCTCTTCCTTCTGCAGGGCACCGAGCATGTTTGGGGGAGCACCTAGCAAGGACCGAGCTCTTCATTTTCTTTGCCAACCTGCTGCGGGCGTTCACCTTCCGGCTTCCCGAGGGGGTGACAAAGATCAACACAGAGCCCATTTTGGGGGGCACGCTGCAGCCCCACCCGTACAAGGTTTGTGCCATTCCACGCTAGGCTGCAGCACACCACAGACAACCTGCTAAGCAATCTTACTTCTGTGAATATGTTACATGAGACCGTGGTCTCATGTAACACGTAATTTTTTCTGGCTCCAGAAGTGCCCCCTTTGTCTACATCAGATTATTTTTTTCAGACCTGTTACGTGCTCTTGAAGATGATCTCTTTTTTAATTGAAATTATTCTTTTGCTCTGGAGCACACCATTGTTCTCAGCCTTGAAGACATCATGAAGTGTTGCTGTCCATATGGGCAGATTTAGAGACGTACACTAGTGAGCAAATGATAAAACTGACTGCAGACTTCAAAAGTTAAATTGCTAGCACTGAGTTATCCTGTTGTTAAAACCAATGTAGTTTGGAAAACCATATGTGGAAAATGCTGCCTCTTTATATTACTGTCATCATTCATAACATGTTGGTCAACTTTTTGTTGATGGTCACTAATAAAGGATAAGAAGGAAAAAATTAGCAGCCGTTTTTATTTATGAATTATTTATAGTTCACTGTGAATTTTGAGATTTGAGCCAACTTATATATATATATATATGTAAATGGTGTCTTTAAATCTGCCAGAGATTATTTGGTGGGAGTACAGCAGAGAAAAGGTGCAGGCTGAACTCTGTCACACAGTGAAGATACAGAGAGATTTCTTTTAGGGCAGATAGTTTTAATGTTTTTAAATGCTGCTGTGCCCATTTTTGGAAAGTCCTTTGTAGCAGAGCAATTATTTGCTCCTGTTCTGTGGTTGATTCCTGTCAGGATCAGTGCTGGGTAGATGCTAGAGCAAGTGCAAGGAGCTCCTCAAAGGACCTACTTGAATTACAGAGCCTGCTGGAATTAGAGCTGATGGTAAATTGAAAAATATACATGGAAAACACCAGAGATGCTCTGTAATCACCTCAGAAGTTCAATGATATACCTGAAGCTACAAAGGCTTCCTGCATACACAAAATACTAGTCAAATCCAATTAAAGAGCCTATGATAGTAGAAAAGGAGGAAAAAAAAGATTCCTGTGGTGAATATAAATTGATTTATGTTGTCTGAAAAAGACTTGTAAAATTTAAGTGAACTTGTCCTTCGTTAATATTCCTATTTCATTTTGAGAGGATAGGACAGCTAAACAGATGATGATCTGTTAAATCAGTCATCACTATATGTCAGCCACTGTGTCATTGAAATGAGTTTAGGCAGTCTACAATGCATTACAAATTAAGATCTGTCTCATTATTTCTAATTCAATAGCTGATGGAACATGGCATCAAAATAGTAAGGCACCTGATATTTAGCTGTTATTAAATTAAATGGCAGAATAGCGCTAGTAAAATATGGAAGATCACATTCTGACATTTTATTTGACTGAAAACTGAGCACCCTGTTGAAAACTGATGTCAAAGTCTTTGTGGATCTGCATGTATGTGGATAGACAAGGCAAAGCTGAAAATGCTGTGATTTGGGGGTGTTGGGGCTATAATTGCTTCTTAAAAACGAAGCAGGAAACAGTGGTAGCGTTACAAGAATTAACACCATTGCTATGTGATGCTGTCACTCCCGATGGCCAGATGCTTCCACAGATACACTTTCAAAAGGGAAGCTCATAAATACGCTTGAGATGGAAAGTTGTCTGGGAAAGCATGCATGAAGCCAAAGCAGGTTGAGCTGCCTGCACCCCTGGGAATGACACAACCCAAAACAATGGACATAACTACTACTTGTCTGAGTGCTCAAGAGGAGACGCTCAGGGCACTTAATATAAAAATTATAGATCGTACATGGGTAGGTTATTTACACATATTTATCTGAGACAGGCCGTGCTCACTGGGGATTTTTAATTCCTTGTGCACAGCTGCCTGAAGAGGAGACCCCAGCCCATCAGGTGTGGCAGCAGGACATCAGCAGGAGGCTCACAGCGGGGACATGGGGGGTCTAAGCTGGGATCTGCCAGGGCACAGCGGGTGAGGAAGAGGAGGGATGCTTTTCAGAGCCTTGTCTTCTCTGTTGTTGGCTGACCTATTTTTAAAGGAATTCACTGAAACACATATTCTGAAATACCCTGGTCTTTCTGAGCACAAAGGGTATTGAAAGCCCAGCTGGTGTTGCCACAGAAAGCCAACAAAGCTGAGAGCAAAGGGAGTCCAGACACAGAAGATGTGCTATAAAGGAAAATGTAGAAAAGGCAGAGAGGCAAAGCTGAAGCTGCTGGGCTCAGCTTGCTCTTGGAGAGGCTCAGAGCCTTACAGTACTGCAGTACTCCTCTCTCTGCACTGAATCCTGCAAAGCCAGAGGAGTCATTTGGTGTGGGTGGCCTCACAGCTCCTGTCTCTGGAGTGGCTCATGTCAGCAGGTGTGAGATTTGTTCTTCTGTTCTTCTCCTTGCACATCAAACTGATGCCAACTATTACAAAAAACAACAAAAAAAACCCTTTGCTGTAGGTGTAATTGGGGAGACAAACCCTATAATAATTATAAATTACAGTTGAAACAATGCATCTAGGTCAACTTTTTTTTTTTTTTTTTTTTTTTTTCGAAAATTAGGTGGAAATTAAAGGTTTCTGTGAGAGTTTTAACTTTGTTAAAATATAATTGTCTCAAAATTAACATGTAAAATGTTTTCACATTCACAGATCTGTATTCAATAGAGGGGAAAACATTTTCTTAGAGGTAAGAGGTTAGGAAAAATGGATGACAGTACAGAGATCTTTTTAAACACACCTTGTCTAGCAGTCTTTTTTTTTACTTGGTAAGAATAAAACCCAAGAATTCTAAGGAAAGGAGAAAGGTAAGAAAAACAAAGCCTGTCTAGGAAGAGAGCCTTAGAGTTACTAAGTTATTTTTTTCCCATATCATCTGGTAGACAGATAAAGCAGCAAGGAGATGAGAGGACGGAGTAAATCTTTAGTAGCTCCAATTATTTATTTTCCAGTTGTCTGCTTTCTAAACTTAAAACAGATCAGTGTTTGCTTCCTTCTATATCAGCTACAAAACGTGACAACAAACGCCACGATCTCTGGGAAGAGATCATAGAACAGGAGCGCATAAAATGCTCTGGGAGGAGATAGGTCACTGCAAAACAAATATTCAAGCACTTATATATCCGTCTGAGGAGCAGGCAGAGTGGCTGGCTGTGTAGCTGTGTTAGAAAATGAGGATATACACTCAGTGCCAAGGTGCTTGAGCTGGCTGTGAATGACCTTGCTCGGGGAGCAGAAGCCAGCCAGCTCAGCCCTGCAGAGCTCGCCCACTGCCTGCCCTGGTTTGCAGTGGAGCAATTAGTCCAGACAGGAATTTTCCTTTCTGCAGCAAGCTGCTTCCTGACATTGAAGCCAGCTTAGATGTTTCTACTCTGTGCTGTGATGCATCTGCAAGAAAAAAAGTGGGCCTTTCCTACCTTTTAGAAGTATTCCCCTTCATCAGCAAGAGAAACGTGGCTCCTGTGAAAGAATGAGAACGGCAAGAGCAAAAGGTAAGGTAGGGTGGAGTTACTTAACACAGACTCCCACATCAGTAAGGACACAATTCTTTCCCTTGTTTTCCTGAGCCTTAACAAACATATTCCAGCATCTGCAGAGTGTCAGAAGCACGGACCAAAGTGAATGCTTCTGCACTTTCTCATTCCTTTAAGAGTTCACCAGTCAATATCAAAATGAAATGAAAATTTCAACATCTGGAACTTCTGGATGTGTTCCCTAGTAGATTTGCTCCATGCCTCTTTAAATTTTGTATGCAAAGTAAATACAAGTTATAAAGAATAATAATTCTGTATTTCGGTAGTAAAATGAGGACCACGGGAAGTGCTAGTTTCTTAAAACCACGGTACATCAAGAAGGCTCTCTGGCAGATGGACAATTTAATGCCCTTCTTGGCTTCAGTGGAAACGGTAAGGGTGATCCAGAGGAAAATACATTTAACACCAGTGACATTCATGGAAGATTTGTGTCTAGATTAGGTAAAAGAGGTTAGAAAATAACTGGATAAATGGGATGTTTTCAAATTGGCTAGGCTGATTCGTCCCAGGGCACTTAGGGACCGGTATTAACCTCAGAGCAATTAGCAATTATCTACGAGAACATGGAGGATGGGAAAAGGTCAAATGTTTATTTATCTTCAAAAGGTAGGAGAAGTTGCAGAGTTATAAATCAGTCAGCCTGATTGCACTTCTGAGAATATCCTGGCAAAAATAATCAAGTTGTAGGCACTGGGAGGCAAACAGAAAAAGTCTGTAGTCACCAAATAATGTCAAACTAACTTAGTTTTCCTTTTAGGAGAGATGCCATTAATGTAATTTACTGCTCCTTATTGTGCCTTTGGCACAATCTCAGAAAGAAACTAGGGAAACGTGGGGTTTGGGAAGCTTTGCAGAACTTATTGGAAAAATCTGGCAGTGCTTATGGATGCTACCCTGTCAAACTGGAAAGAGGCACTGAATGGGATTATGTTCTACATACATTTCTATTCAGTATTTAATGAAGGGCCTTGATAATCAGCCTAAACACCAAGCCTGGTTAGGCCTAATTTCTTGGAGCTATCAGATCCCAAATTGCTGCCTGGAGTGAGGTGAGGAATGTGTTCCCAAACTTGTGGCTCACAGAAACTTCAGGGCCTTAACTTTAAAACACCATTTTATGTGGATTTATTACTGTTATGTTTATGAATGTATGAAGGCTGTGATAACACTGATATTTCTCTTTATTGGTTCTAAGGTCAGATATTTGAGGGTGAGATGACCCTATTCCAGAACTTCTCGTCCATCCCTCCTGCCTTTCTACCAGTAGGGCCAGTTTTCCCCAGGGAGTTTCTCTGGGAATTTTTATTGAGCATTACGGTTCTCACAGAGCAGCAAATCACAGCAGAAAAAGGCATTTTAATTTTGCAGTGACTCATAATGCCTCTGTAAGCCAGAGTATTCCAATTCAAGTTTGATGTCCAGAGCTAAAATATTTTCTTTCGGTTTTCTTGAATAAAAGATTTAGTGGGGAAAATAGAACATGTTCATCAAAAAAAAAATGTTCTGAGGTGTTATTTGTAACTGTATTTTTCCATTCTGAATTTTTCTATTCAGATCATCAACCTAAAAGCTCCTGATGAACTTTTTTTTTTTTTTTCTTATTGAAAAGCTTATGAACTTGTAACAATATCTGTGAACAAATCTCAGCCAATGTTATTTTTAGCCAATACCCCAGGAGCTATTTATTTGCTATCCAGCAGACTGAGATCCTAATATTAAAGAAATAACAATAATACAATTGTAGCTCTTCCCCTTAATAGTTTCTGAGATGCAGCAGGTGAGGCAGGGGTTGAGATAAAAATACAAGTAAGTTCTGGGGCCAGCTGGTGATGTGATGATATTCTACAAGGAATGCACTTCAAGGAGCATTGCAGAGAAAATGACTTTATGAATGATGTTATTCCAGAAGCTATAAGAGAAGGTCATACAATTAAAAGTGAAGAATATTTCCTATAGCCTGCAAATATTTTGAACTAAATTTTTTGACTATTTTGTATTCTATGAGTTTTTTATAGTATTCCTAAGAGTTATTTAAAATGTTTCATCCAATGATGCAATCACGTATGTATAGCCCCTGCCTTGTAAATTCATCTTGGATTGCCACCTGGGAGCTATAGATGACTGTAGCATGTCAAATAATGAAGGTGGCTTCCTTTAACCTGCTTTTGAGCAGTTTTCAGCAGGGACAAACATCACAGTCTCCACCCTCCATAATTACTGAGGGTATCAGTAGCTTTGGCACTCAGGGACAGAAAACAATATCCCGTAGAAATGCAGACCACTTTTAAATGCCGTTACAAGTTTTAAGACTGCTACTGAGTTATGGGACCTGCAGACAGAGATGCACAGGATTTCAGGCTCACCACTGTCAGGAATCACTGTGGCCTGAGTCATGGCAGAAAAGGACACAGCTTTGCAGGAGTTTGAATCACTGCTTAAATCTAGATGTCTAGTGCTAATGCATGTGCTCAGTCTGATGATGTAGTTAATGGAAGCTGTCTCTGATCAGCCTTTCGCCTGCTCAGGAAGGACATTAGCAGCAGCTAGAGAGAGTTGGGGGGTAGTTTGGTACAGGTCAAGTGTGCGAAAAAAAAAAAATATTCCAGTTTTAGTATTTCAGCAGTGCAACCTCCGAGGAGCCAGGCAGAGGGCAGCAAAGGTCTCTGACAGGGCTGTGCCTGCAGTGCTGCAACCAGCTCAGAAGGAGCTAGCTTTAAAGCAACCAGTTTCACCGGGGCACGCCGCGGCTCATTGCAGCTTCATTTGCCATCAGTACGAGACCGGCTGAGGCTGGGATGCTGCTCACCAACACCCAGGCTCAAATGCTACAATACCATGCCTTCACCAGGTTTCTTGGAGACTTTGGTAAAACACACCAAATTTTCTTGCTTTCTAGCAGTACATTGGTACTTGCTTACTATGTACACGGGGTTTATTCACTGTGACCATGTTCCTCTGATCCAGATAAGAGGTCCATATTTTCTCTGTGTCTATAGTCTCTTCCACGCAGGGGAATGCTGTGCACTGGGGAAGCTCCCAAATAAATTATGGTATGTCTCGTATTAACTTTAATATTCTCTAGGTGTGATAATGGCATTAGACTGAGCCCAGGTGTTGGAACGAGAAGTAATTACACAATTTGAGATGTGGGAATTGCAGCGATGAGGCTTAGAAGCAGAACATGGTTCCATTTACCCAGCCTCTCTCCTTTCTTTGCTGTTAAGTACTGCCAAGAGAAAAAAACTCTCCTATATTCAAAACAAATAAAGTAGAAAACACTGAATAGAGTAATTTTAGCTATTGTTCATCAATTTTAGCTCATTGATGGTTCTTATCCAGTTTTTCATCTGTGTTTCTGAAAGAGGGGAATCAGGACTGAAAATTACTTTCCTCTGATCTTTCAGGTGTGTTTGACTGGAAGATTAACACAGAGCTGGCCAAAATGATTCTCCTTGAACAGTGCCATCATTTGATAAAGGAAAGCCCTGCACTCCGTGAATCCCAACAGAAAATGTCTCCACAGCTCAACTCAAGCATAACGAACCAAGACAGAGGACTTACCTTTCCACCTGCCTTCCCTTTCTAAAAGGTGGGTTACGCTGTAAGTGTAGATGTTGAAAAGATGATTGCCATGTTATTGATGAGTTGCAAGGAGTGCCTGGATGTAGCAACCTGTGTTGCTGCCCACTGACAGCTGTCTGATTGCACATTGATGAATGCCTGCTTTGTTATGTGTGCACAGGGGAATTTTCAGACTTTAGGAAATTCTGTATCTCTTGTCATCTTAAGTTAGTCTCTGTGGAGACTTGAATTATGAGGCATGCTAAAATTTCATTGCTATTTGATCGCTTGCTGTGTTATTCACATGGGACAGGGTGGACATGGATAATGGCACAGGTTACCCTCAATTTTTCAACGCCTTTATCATCCAGTGGGTGTAATCAGCCTACTTATTGCATCCTCAAAATTTGCACTAAGGCAAATATTGCATGCATCCATAAGGTTTCCCGTGGCATCCTCATTGTACTTACTGTCTGAATGCTGTGTAAAAGATAAGAAGTAAATATTAACAGCTTCAGGTTCCATCACCCTGACTTTCCTAATGGGGAAACAGGCCTTGTATCCCCAGTGCCACCACTGTGTACCAGTGCCGCTGCCTGTGTACTTCATTGGATCAACCTGGGGGCTGAGTCTTTTACCAGTGTTAACACATTATCAGCATTTGTATATGAACATACAAAAATAATACAAAATTAAATATTTGTATTCAGACCACTGCTGCAGTTACTACAAGTTGTGGGTAAATTGTACTTCTCCAGTCCTGAGCTTTGTTGTCTGAAGACAGACATCCATTAAATGAACATATAATTAGTAATTGGCCACATCTGAAGGGGGGACTACAACTTGCCAAGAATTACACAGGCATTCAGGATGAGAAGCCAGCTCTCAAAAGTGGTTTTCTGTGGGCTTGGCCAGATTTTCTTGTGCTTCCTGGTCTCTTCACGACAGCATCAGAATTCTGCATTGGAGGGATGGAGGCCTGAGACAATAGACAAAGCTTTCTGTGATCTGAATTTGTTCATAGAGCAGGGGCTGCCAGAGCACTGTCAGTGCTGGGGATAGCATGTGTCACATAATTAAAGGCTTTGTGCACACTGGGGTCTGAACTGAGCTCTGGCAGGGAAAAAACAACCTTTGTTCTTGGATATTGCTATCCACCTTTCACTGGATGGGGGAAAATAAAAGGAACAATGTGGGATAGTTCAGTTAGCTTGAAGTTAAATGTGTAAGGATGCTACCTGCCTATGTGCGCAGTCTGCTTTAGTACAGTTATGTTGGGACCTATGGTGAGGGGGACATAAAGCTTTGTTGCAGGGCTCAGCTGGCAAGTGTTAATTCGTACTGTTTCAGCTTTGTGATCTACCATTTCTATGTTCTTGCTCAACCCTAGGTTGAACTACAGAGATTTTGAAAGCATGAGATTAATATATATATATATGTGTATATAAATATACATATATATATATAAACAAGGATTAAAAAAAAAAAAAAGCATTTTGGTTCTTTTAAAACTCTGTATACCAGTGTTTTGAAAAGTTAGAAGTTAATTCTGTTTATAATAGTAGTTTGGTTATTATTTCCAACTGTAGATGAGATTTTTTTTTTTTTTTTCAAAATCCAGTGTTTGCATTATCCATTTGTAGTTCTATTTCTCATTTGGTGATGCGATTCTCTTTTGCATCCTTAAACTGAGCATCACAAGGATCTTTGGGAGTAAAATGTGTTCATTAAAAGCAGTTATTTGTTATACAATGATGACCACATTGTTTAGAAGATTTTGGCTTAAAACAGGTCAGATGACACGTTTGAGAACTAATGTCTGCTGGGAGAATTTGCTTGTGACAGAATTAATGATGTTCTCTTCAGCTTCGAACATGTTATTAAAATGGGTGAGGAGAAGACGAGTGGTAAAAGGCAGGTATGTGCAGTGCACAAATTTAACAGGGCTAAATCTCTGCAGGAAAGACTAATGGGAAAAAAAGAATTTTGGCCTTCATGTTGTTGCAGGCATTTATTTATTTATTTGTTTTTTACACAAAGCGGAGAAAACCAGCTATGAAATGCTGACAAAACACCATTCTCTGGCCTCATTTTGTGTCTTCAAACTATATGGTTTCTGGAGTCATAATATGCAAATATACACATACAAACTTTTTCCTCCTGGCTTCTGAAGGCCCAAAGCAGTCGTTGTGATCTCCTCCTGAAGGTGGACAGGAAATACCAAGTGTAATGGCAGAATAAATTATCCTACTGTTTTTAGAAATACTTAGGAGGAGAGATAAGGATGTATCTCCTAGTAACAACACCTGTGAGGCTCATCGGTCAGCGAAGAAACTTGGTCCTTCCTACTTATTCATGGATTCCTTTTCTAACCTGTGTTTTCTGGGTGCCGATCCAGCTGAACCTGGCTGTAAATCTGTGAAATGGCTTCGCTTTGGAGAGCTCTCAGCGACTGGCAGAGGGGAGGCACCTGGCTACCAGTCCTCTGTGAGCTCTGCCTATTTCTGGGAAGCCACAGCAAATGGTGAGATCACCTTGCTGTGAAGACTGCCTGGAAATACTCCGATGTCTTCTTATGTGGTGGTTCCTGCTTCCAGCACTGCTGTGTGACTGTTAGGTCTGTTAGGGCAGCTGAGTGCTCCGTTGTGCAGGTGGCTCTTCTGGCAGGAAGGAGGGGTGTGAAAAGTAAGAAAAATGGAAGCGAGGGCAAATTCCTGAGGCAAAAAGACAAGATATAAGGGAAAAGTGTTTGAAGACCTGGGAAACGCTCAGTAGGTTCAAAGGTGATGTGCTGAGGAGGGGCAGCTGATCTTTTTGGTACTTGTCCTGAGAATCTCTACAAGCTGAGTGGATTTTCCAGTTGGTAAAATAGTTTATGAAACATTGTGAATAAAATCTTTCATGAAGCATATAAGCCTGGAAGAAGTTGCTTCTTCTGATCCTCTTTTTCTCCATTTTTACAGCAGTTCTTCAGCCTTTGAGGGTACTTCTTTTCTCCTCCTGTGTCTCCGAGTCCAGACCTCAGCCTTGTGCTCTCCAGTGCATGTTAGATGTCCCCACTCTGCTGTTCCAGCTGTCCCATTACATGTAAAAGTGATGGGCTGTCTCTTCTTTCTTGTGGTAGAAGATGGCCTTACTAGTATTATATATCAGAGAAACTCTGATGCCTCTCTTAGCAGTACTAGTGCAGCTTAATATCTGTAGGAGAAGCAACAGTTTTGATCTCAAGTAGAGTTTTTCAATCCTTCCACTCAACACCTGTGAAGTATTTTTTGGGAAGAAGATCCATCCTGGACATTGCTGCTGGAATACACAAGCAATAACATAATAGTTAGGGTAATAAATAAAAATTAGGTCAAATATATATAAATATATTTGGTTTGCTGAAGTGGGGGAATGTGTCCATGTACTGCAGTTGCCTCATGTGTAATCAATTGAGAAACTTATGTCTGAAGAACTGCATTTTCTCTGCCAGTATCAACTGCTAATCTCTTGCATATTAATTTACTATGTAGCATCAGTGGCTGCCACCCAACTTCACCTCTGATCCGTAAGTAATTGGCAAATGCTGAAAGCTGCTGAATGTGCTTACCATCTTTCTTGAAAGTCACACTAGTGGAGTTGCTATAGGTGCTGGAAATTATTTCCTGAAGGCAGGCAGCTGAACGGCAAAGCCACAAGTGACACTGTCTGAGGGCTTTCTTCCAGGGGAGGTTTGGATAAATGCAGTCATTGGTGAGATGTGTCCCTGCCTCCCCTGGGGGACTGGCAGAAGAGCAATAAAGAACCAGCACGGAGGCAGATGCTGAGAGAGTGAGCAGATTAACAGGGCTTGTTGGGGCACAGTTCAGGCTGTAAGATCAATTGTGAAGGGAATTTCTTGCCACACATGGTGTGTAACCTGCAGCCCTCTTGTTCTCTTCATATTAGCACCTCACGGTGCTCATCCCCATCATCCAGCTGCCCTTGGTAGCAAGGAAGAAAACTTCCCAAAGGGGGAAGAAAGGCACAAGTCAGCCTTCTGCCCACTGCACTTTGCACATGGCTTATTGCCATGTTGCTACTTTAGCAAAGCAGATTTCTTCTGTTAGCAGCTTAATGCATTTAGTGCTATACCTCAAAAGGTCGCTGGCTCTGCCACCATGCTGGAGATTTAGGGGTGTGTGTGTGTGACGGAGGGTTATTGAGCTTCTGTGCTACCCAATGATTTTTTTTTTTTTTTTCCCTTAAGATAGACAAATTTAATACAGAAATTTCACCTAAATCTTTCTCCAGATATTTGGGAGGTGTATTTATATTCCTGAGCCAGGCTGTTAACCCTGGAATTTCATGGAAAATAGTTCTGCTTGAGACAAAATTTGCAAGGAGAGAAACAGGAATGACAGTGTAATTGAAGACTGGGAACCGTCACAATGTCAGGTTTGGTCAGAGGATGTTTTATCTTCTCACAGGTCAGAGGATGTTTTATCTTCTCACAGTTACCAGCCAACCTGTGACCCTCCATAACACCCACATGTTCACTTCCATCTCAGTCTGCCTGTGGTTCGTACCTCCTGTTCCTTTACTTCTGCTTGCCACAAGCTTATTAAAGACTTTGAAAAGTTGTAAACATCTGACAGCAAAGGATTTACAACAAAAAGTGTAAGGTGGAGATAGGTAATGGGAGCTGGTACAGCTCCACTTACACTAATCTGGGATAATGCATCGCTACAAGTTGAGTGCAGTAATTATAATACATTGCTGAGTTGGGCTGATTCTGTCTTTCATGTTTTGCAGCTGCCTATTATTTACATTCCTACTATGTAAATATTGGAGCATTATTACTTGTCCGATTAGCAAGTCTGCTCCGTTACACGCTAAATTTAAATAATCTTGTAGTGCTGTGTAAATTCTTACTAGCATGTAGGAATAGATATTTTTGCCTTGACAGATCAAAAATATGGTTAATAATGGCAAAGCACCCTGAGATACTTAATGGATTGGGAACTAGAGAAATGTAATCATTCCTTGTTGTTAGTGTTGCATGAAGTAAATTGAAGTTATAGGTCAGTGCTTATATCTTGAGTTTGATTTTTTTTTTTTAATGCTGATTTAGAAGTATACACATTGTAAACTCCTGGATGTCCTGCTTTGAACATATGAACTGTTTAAAGACAAAGGTGGTACGCGGATTACATTGGTGTTGCAATCTTTTAGGCTTACAGACTTTATTCATTATTTTATCTGTTCACTGTCATAGCAACCTTCTCAGCCTTTCTTTGTCTCCAAGTTTTCTTTCTAAAAGTGATATTGACCAAACAGATAAAGAGATGAATATGATTTTATTTAGTCTTCTAATGAAATTCATGTAAGTCAGCATTTCTCCTGATTTTTGTTGCCTGCACAAAACTAATTTTGCTCATTTTTTTTCAATATTTTAAATTTGATATTTTGGCTTTTTTGGGGGGGATGTTGCATTTTTGCTGAGTCCTATCACAGGTATTTCCTGCTTCATAGTTGGCAGTTTTAACTAACTTGTAATACCTCAGCCCCCTTCCCACGTATACTGCCCATAATGTCTACTTGTTACTTTTGCATAGATAAGGTCATAAAAAAAACACTCTTTTTCCATTCTGCCTTCATTGTATAATGCAGGCATGTAGGTACATATGGTAACTGCAAATTTTGGCCAAATGGAGGAGACAGATTGACATCGCTGAGTCATAATACTTCCCTAATGTTGCCAGGTTTGCAAAATACTGCATTCATGTATGTGTCAGAAGGCAAGGCAATTTCTTGTTCAGACTTGTACTTCATTTTTTAGTGAAGACACATTCTCTTTGCAATGCCAAGATAGGATCCCATGACAATTGACATCCAGTGCTTTCCCCTTTCTGTGTTGCATACTAGGTGTGAATCCCTTCATTATCAGAGGACAGATTTTTGATGTGTTCTGTAAACCTATTGACAACTGGTCATAGACATAATACCCAGGATTTTGAAACTGTGGTTACAAATGTAGAAAAGAAACCAAGGAAAATAAAGTCCTTAATATAAGTTACATACTCAAAAATATAAATAATAATGACAACTGTAATTTAATTACATTTTAAATAAGGTATATTTTTATATGTTGATTGTTTTTCTCATTATTTAGTTGTACGTTTTTATTTATTATCTTAATGTCATTAATATGCACTTGTTGAAAATGTTATTGTTACCCTCTTACTGGAAAAAAAACAAGTTTGAATACTCAAGGCCAAATTCTCAGAAATTACATGTAACAATTTCATCTTCTAATTGCATGCTTAGTTTCTGATGTTTTTGTCTGTGTGAATTAAGGATTTGTGTACTGGGAGGCAAATCTTAATCTGCAATCGCATATAAAGATAACAATATTTGTGACTAAAACACCTGTTAAATCTAACCTATGAGAGTTACGTGCCAGGATGTGAACAGTACTCTGAGTTCAGTGATTCTGAGATGAACAACTCTGAATATTTTTAAGGCTCTCAAGGCAAATACCTTCAGCACATGTGATTCCAAGTTTTCAGTGACTACCTATAGACAGGTAGGTACGCCCAGGGTCAGGTTTGATGTATCTTAATAAGGAGAATATATGGGGTGCAGGAAAAGGGTAGGCAGTGATAAAGAGGGAGGGACAGAAGGAGGGAAAGGAATTGAGACTTTACAGGAGTCAGTGTGCAAAGAGAACTGGTGGAACAAGAAGGAAGATCACCTTTCCTGAGCTCCACTACATTATTTTTGATAGAGAGAAGCTGAAAAATCAGCTTCAAAATGCTGACAATAAGTCAAGCTTTTGTAGTTCTGGTCACTTTTTTGTTAATTATTCAATTTCTCAAACTGCGAAAGGCATGCCGGCAATTCCCTCCTGGACCAACTCCTCTCCCATTGCTTGGAAACTTGGTGCAAATGAACTTTCAGTTACATCGGGATCTTCTGATGGAGGTATTTATATTCAGATTGTCCTAATTGGTTAATTTTACTCAGAGTTTAAATGAAGCTGATATATTAGTAACCAAATGAAGTTTTTAAGTCCTAGGAAAGCTGCAGACAAGGTACGGATATATAAATGTCAACTTGGTTCCTGTATTCAGGCTATGTGGAATACGTCAGCTTCACAAGCAACTCTCTGTCCTTAAGAATCAAATAAACTTGGGGATAGGGTTCTTGACTTGTTACTGAAGTAGGAGAATACTAAATCAAAAAGATACCTTTATACTGCTGATAACTCAATGTGTGTTACTTATTTTAAAAATTCTGATGCACTGGCATTGTCTGATTTGATGACAAAGTGGGTAATATTGTGCACATGTACATATACTTGTAATACTGAAAGGGCACAAACTCACGATCTTCCTACTCCTCCTTCAAACTATTTGTTTGCCACTTGTTTTACAGACAGCTGTTCCTCCCCGGTCCATCTCAGTCCTTCCCTGTAATCTGTCAGTATTCCTAATGGTTTACAGATGACCTCTAATCCAGATCTATGCTGGAGACAATACACACAAATCGTTGAGGGCAATGCAGACTTAGTCAGGCAATGATGCTGTAACAGGAAAAAGAAATCCAAAATCTAAAGAATTATAAGGAGAAGCAAGTGACTGGTGTGACCACTGGGCTCCAAAGAGGTGCACAGTGTGGCTGTTCTATTAATTAAGTACAAATATTGGGACCGGATACGATGTAACTTATAATAGTTTTCTTTCTTTTGCTGCAATGCTGCTGCAGCCTGTGCTTTGAAAGGGAAATCACCTCACCGGGGTAATTAAAGTCGGCTGCAGAAAGGTTTATTCTCAGAAAAACAAGTCTTTTTATGCTTCTAACTGTAATTACATTAATAGGGGTCATATTCTCAGCACAAAACTGACTATTTGGCCAGTGAATAGCAAGTGCAATATCTGTTCAAGATATACAGAGTTTTATCTGTTCTTTTCTGGCACTCTTCCCATCTACAGCTGGCAAAAACTTACGGCAACATGTACACCTTGTGGTTCGGGTGGGCCCCAGTGATCATACTGAATGGATTTCAGGCAGTGAAGGATGGCATGACTACACACCCTGACGATGTTTCTGGAAGGATGGTATCTCCTTTCTTCAGAGCAGTGGCTAAAGGAAAAGGTGAGATTTTCCTGCCATAAATAATGCACAGTAATGTCCACTTGGCAAACTTCTCTTGCTCAGCCTTGTTAAATCCTCTGCACTCCCATTCAGGATGCTCTGTCCAAATACCTTATTATCTCATGAGAATAGCCTGCTATTTGTCACGATGCCTTTTGTGCTGAGCTTTCCCAAGCCTGGGAAACGTTCCAAATCAGGTTGTTTCTAGGTGACCTTTTTTGCTGTGTTCAAGATGTGTGTAGCCCTAGCTCAGAACTCAGCAATCTTACTCTCCTCAGAGGATAATTCATTCTTCTGCACGTGATTTTGCTGTATGTTACATGAATGCAAAGCATCGTTATAGGTTTGGCAACTATTAAACTATGTATGGTTGCTGAACATCTTCCATCCTGAGTGAGAGACCTATAACACCTCCCTCCAGAAGTCTCATAGCTGTGTTAGCAGTCACTCAAATATTTCCTGAATACCCTTTTGTGAGAGTGACTCTGTCACATTAAAATCCATTTCTCCTTAATGTATATTTCTCCTTAATGCATTTTAGCAGTTTTTAGCAAGAAATGGAGCAGTCAGCAGATCCTTAGATTGTTCTTTTCAACAATTAATGACAATCAATATTAAGAACATGTGGTTTAGTTATAGTTTGGGTATATTTGGTTATGATAATTTTACCTCCTAAAGTTACTTGTACCACAGTATATTCCTTGATTTACTCATGTATTTCATAATTATTTTAAAATGAATCATTCATGTCCATGACAAATATTAATATGCTAGGGAATACTCTCAGGTATTTTACTGGCAAGTGGTCGCTCATGGAAGCAGCAGAGACGCTTTGGTATAATGACTCTACGCAGTCTGGGGATGGGGAAAAAAGGCCTGGAGTATCGAGTGCAAGAGGAGGCCTCTCACCTGGTGGAGTTCTTTGTGAGCCTGAAAGGTATCACTCTGCTAAAAAAGATGCTTTTCAGTTTCTGGATCCATATCTTCAGTATGCAAGCTGACCTACCTCTTTCTAGGGTTGGGGTGGGTACAGTCATATATCCAAAATCACCTGAAGAACAGATAGAGCCTAGTATTACAAGTGGGAATTTATTTCTTAAAAAGCTGTTTCTAAACCTACTCTTAAACTTTCCCAAGCTTCTTCAGTCTTTTCTCCTAAGTAGCTTTTTATATTTTTGAACATGTTTGTTGCTGTCTTCTCTCAGTTCATCTCCCGTGACATTTCTTGCCTTGCACATTGTCTAACTTTTCTTCTTCCATACAACAGAGGACATCAGATTTAATATTATATCTTCTAATTAATCTTGGTTGTGCAGTACTATTTCACAGGAAGGGTTATAAGACTGTTTTAGAGCAATAAGGAAACAGTTCAATACTATCCTTTGCTCTAAGATGGTTTTATTTTCATGAATACATATTGATGTCACATCTGTCCCCATTCATGCCCCAGATGGATAAAGATATTATTTTATGTAATTTCTAATAATATCTCATCTTATCTGTATAAGGAACAACTGAAGAAAGCATTGAGAGTGAATGCTAGTTACTATGTTTGCAGGAAGACCTGTGGATCCTTCTTTCCCTCTCTTCCATTCTATTTCCAATGTAATTTGTGCTCTGGTTTTTGGATATCACTTCTCTGATGAGGACAAAACCTTCCATGAACTGATCAGTGCCATAGAGAACTTATTCAGATTTGCAGGCAGCTTCATTTATCAGGTGCGTAAATCACATGCTATTTTTTTTCTGAAAAAGGTAGAAAATGAAAGTGTGGATACAAAAATGAGTCCTCACTAAATGCAGAGCAACTGGTTTAAGGTTTATAAAGAGGATAAAAATTTCTAAGAGACAAATAAAGAGATAATTAAATAAGTGAAAGACGTCATTAGTGGAGTTATTCTGGCAGTAGTTCAGTGACTCTCTGACTGTAGTTATTCATTATTTTTGTTGAAGAACTTGGCTAAAAAAACAGGGGGGTATTTGCTGATGATCAAAGCAAGGAGACCGTAACAATACAGTGGAGGTTCAGGATATCCTGCTGAAAGAGCTCATAAATAATGTGGATTGGAATTATACGAATGGAACAAATTCTAATAGTACAAAATTAAATTATGAATCATATCAGGAATTAATGAGACAATTATCTGCTACAAGCTTAGAACAGTCCAGTCCAAAGGTTAAGACGAAAGGGACTGGTGGAAACTAGCAGAAAACAGGATGAAAAAGGCAAACAGGATCCTAGAATATTTCCAGTACTGTTTTCCCTTTAGATCCAGAGAACTGTTAAAGTAGGTTCTGGTGTGTAATGACCTGTGAGACCTTTTCCAGGGTCTTAGCACTTCATGTTGTATGTTTGGAGTGAAACAAATGTAAAAGAAGGATTCGTGAGATGACCAACTAATGATCACATAACAAAATTTGAGAATGTTGCTTGGTTGGCTTGAAAGAACAAGGCAATGTGGAGACAGAAATGCTGTTTGCTTGGCAGGGTGGGATGGCAGATGCTGCAAAGAGAGAGCTGTCTAAAATAGAGGATGGTACTTTGAGCTAACAAGTATGTGTATAGATACACTCTAAGCAGACTAAAGATTTAACATTTTAAACCATTACTGGTTCCTCTAGCAGTTACAAAAACTCTGGAAAGGGAAATGAAATTCTCTTAGAGTTCTACCCAGTTTACACTTTCCTTCTGTGAGCTCCACCAATTGCCTGAGTTAGTGGCATGATCAGAGTGTTGGCAGTACTGACTAGACCCTGAGATTCAGGAGTGTCAAAATTAATATTAATGTTTCCCAAAATGATGAAAAACAAACAACTACTAAAAGCAATGACAATCTGTTTATTCCACTGTCAGCATTTCCAGACAGGACAATTCAACCCTTTGGTGTTCCTAGAGCAGCTTTGTTACTGACGGCTAATTCACACTGCCTCTTGTATGTCACTCCCGCAGCTGTATGAAATCTTCCCCTGGCTGATGTGTCGTCTCCCTGGTCCTCATAAGAAGGCATTGTCTTCCTATGATGTCCTCAGTTCTTTTGCAAGGAAGGAGATCAGAAGACACGTGGAGAGAGGGATGCCAGATGAACCGCAGGATTTCATTGACTTTTACCTGGCTGAGATAGAGAAAGTAAGTATTCATTCTGCCACATCACAGTTTGATAGCTTACTTGAGAGACCAAGGCCAAAAGAGTGACATACTGTGGGGCACGTGTTTAGAAGTACACTTTGGGCTAACTGTAAAAGTTGCAGTTTGTTCAAAATTTTTCAGAATTAAGTCATCAGCCGTGAAGCTGCCTGTTTGTTTAATGAAAGAATAATCCACCTCATGAAAAAGAGCAACACAGCCTTACCATGCACTTTTGGGAAACTGTTGATCTCTTAGTACTCATCAAAAACTGTATATTTGAATATTCTTTGTGCACGTGCCATTATTTCCACATGTGGAAATAATGACTCTTGGGAGGCATACAGGATAAACTAACTTCAATATTTAACTTCAACTTTTTATCATCATCTACAGTCTAAAGATGAGGACAAGCCCAAGTATGACGAAGACAATTTGGTGTGTGTTATAAATGACCTTTTCCTTGGTGGCTCAGAGACTTCAAGCACCACCTTGTGCTGGGGACTGCTCTACATGGTGGCGAATCCAGACATCCAAGGTGAGAGGGATCCTTGCTGTGAAATACTATGGGTATTACAGATGTTAATGAGGGTTGGATGCAATGCGTGGCAGACACAAAAGCCACTAGTTGAGCCTGGCTCCCACTCTGTGGAAACGCTAACACCATGCTAAAATTACAGCAGTGGAAAAAAAGCTCTGTCCTCTCACCTGACCACACCAGATGGCTGAAGGAAGCCATGGTGAGAGAAAAGTTACTTCAATGCCGTGAATGCCTCTGTAGATCCAGACTGAATCTCCCCCATCTTACATCTACACTAGGAAGAGAAAGGATATGCCCAGGGTTTAAGAAAGATTTGGATAGTTCTGGAGTCAGAGTTTCTTCCATCTGCTGTGCTCAAGCACTGAAAGCTGCAAAGATATCTGTATTCCCACAATCTGAGCAGAAAGCCGAAAAGGCTGCGTCATTTTATGCGTATTTACACTCAGAGTGTCAGGATGATTCTGGTGTTGTTTGTTCAGTGTTGCCATACTTGGACCAACTCCTCCTTTGCACTGGGAATTAATATCCAAGGCATTTGCGTCAATTTTGAAAAAGATTTAGATTTTGAGATAAAGTAAACTAAGCAATCCCTAAATACCTTCAAAATGTGGAGCTGAGTGACTCACCCTACACCCACCAAGCATACTGTGAGATAAATGTCAAAGCTGAAATAAATACAGTTTAGTTCTTGTTTATGATTCTGGACCACACTGCTTTTTTGTTTGTTTGCTTGTTTTGCTCTTGACTTTTAGTTTCATATGTTAAATTCAGACGTTAAATCATAGACTAAAGACTTTATGTACTATGCTGAAATACTACTTTTTCCTATTGCTTTAAGGAAAAGAGACCAGTTGAAATATTTGATGCATTTTTCCCATCTGAAGTGGTGAATATTTGTCCACAGAGAAAGTGCAGAAGGAACTGGATGATGTTCTGGGTCCTTCCCAGTTAATCTGCTATGAGGATCGGAGAAAACTGCCCTACACAAATGCTGTTGTTCATGAAATCCAGCGCTTCAGCAATATTGTCTTTGTTGGCATGCCCAGAGTGTGTGTGAGGAATACAGAACTGCTAGGTTTCCCCGTCAAAAAGGTACAGATAAATGACACAACAGCAGAGACCAGCTGTGCTTGGTTGGGGATATAGACTGAGAGGAGAAATGGTTGTCAAAGCACCGGTTAAGACATTCTTGCCCAAGCTCGCACTGCCAGCACTGCTAGGATGGAGGAAGACTTGTAAGGAGATGGTAATAGCTCCGTGAGCTGAGACAAGCGCAGTGACCTGCCTGACTCTGTACAGCTGAGGGACTGTCAGCTACAGCTGGCAGCAAGGGACTTGCTCCCAAATAAAGCCTGAGACAGTTGTTCACAGCCACTAAATAATTTTGTAAAGTGACATAAGCTATGCTGAGTGTTAGTTCTCACTGTAAAACCCTAGCAAGAAACAGGAATCGGTTGCTTTTATTGCAAGAGAGATGGGAGAGGCCAGTACCATTACAGGCTTCCATGTTTGGCCCCACCTAGCTCACTTTGTGGTGAAGGCTTCGGTCTTTGTTCTGGCTGGATCTGACAGTCAGGTATCCTAAGGCACACGAGCTGGTCTGCTGGGAAAAACGTGCTCTTTGCCAGTAAAGACAAAGCTTGAACAACTACTGCTAAAAGGGCTCAGAGCCTGCGGTCAATGAAGTGATGAGTATTGCAGGGATTTCTGGATGCATTTCTCTTTCTCTCAAACCTGAGAGAAGGTTTCCAGGACTAGGACCTGAATATCAACAAAACAGACCTGCAAGTGTTATTAAAACTGTCAGTAGAAGTAGTCACCACAATATAATGCTAATAACACCCACTGGCATGGTCGCAAGGCTGGGAACTGATAATTTCCAGCTAAGAAAATGACCAACAACTCCTGTTTTCTAGCAAGATACTCCTCTGACCACTTGATATCTGCACATTAGAAAGGAATGGCAACCAAACAGAAGTCTTATCCAACAGGCAGAAACTGAGAGGTGAGAGCCTAGTCAATAGAACTGTATCTATCAGTGGCTTCTTCCTTGCAGGGCACCATTGTTTTGCCAAATATAGCATCTGTTCTGTATGATCCTGAGCACTGGGAGACACCTCGGGAGTTCAACCCTGGCCATTTCCTGGATAAAGAAGGAAACTTTAAAAATCGAGAAGCCTTCCTACCGTTCTCAGCAGGTAAGTGCACCAGCATTTTGAACGGTCCCAACAGATTACATGAAGAATACAGAAGTTTGAGACTGTGGTATTTCTTCAGAAAACACCTTATATTGCCACTGTTTGCTTCTTTTAAATAATAGTACTGGCTTGTATCTGCCGAGAGAGACACTTCTGTGCTCTCTGGTCCCAAGCTGCTCTTAGTACAATGTGGTGGGAATCCCACTTGAATTCCTGAACCTCCTAAGCCTGTTAAATATTGCAGTCATCCACATTTATTTTTCCTGTAATATTCTTCATATGTATTTTTTTTCCCCTGAGAAGCAATGTACCTTTTGTATGCTGGAGTTGCTGCATTCCCTCTTATAGGAACAAGTTGAAAGAAAAGAAGAAATGCATCCCGATATACAAAGTTCTTGGGTACAGAACTGAAAATCCAGTTGCAAAAGAAGGGAATTAAGATAACAAAGCAGAGTCTGAGACCACATTCAGCAATAAAGTTCCTACTCCGTTTTAGTACCTCTGCTGATGTAGCAGGGTAGTCACTTAGATGCCCATCCAGGAGTGGTTCCTTAGCACAAATGGAATAGCTGGCTTTTGCTTTCCCTTAATTTGTCTGCTAATCTGGAAATGTGAATGTATTATTAACCTGTTTTCTTCAGGTTTTTGTTGTTTCTGTGCTATTCGTGCCACTGATTCCAGTGAGGAACACTTAGAAATTAACAGTAGGCTTCTTGTTTGCCTGTAAAGTGACCAAGCCTTTGCTCAGTTGCAAAGGCCATTGCTGACTAATTTTGATCTGCTGACTTGAACTCACTAAGAAGGCATGTGCAAACAGCTGGCAGATTCTTCATGTCTGACCCTGAAGCTCAAGATCTCCTATAAAGGGAAAGTAATTTTCTGCCAGGTCAGGAAAGAAAGATAGTAGTACCTCAGGGATTTGTGCTGGGCTTTTCGTTTGGTGTCTCCTAACCTATGACACTGGAGGGATGGGATCTTTCTGAGAAAGAATTCAGGAAGTTTTATTTCTGTGGTTTTCAAGATCCTGGCCCTGAACAAGAGTCCCCTCTGCTTATGGCAAGAATGAGCAAAGTGATTACAAAACGAAAAAATTCATATATTCTCACTGCCCTTTCCCTCTCCCTTCTGCAGGGCACCGAGTGTGTTTGGGGGAGCACCTAGCAAGGACCGAGCTCTTCATTTTCTTTGCCAACCTGCTGCGGGCATTCACCTTCCAGCTTCCTGAGGGGGTGACAAAGATCAACACAGAGCCCATTTGGGGGGGCACGCTGCAGCCCCACCCGTACAAGGTTTGTGCCATTCCACGCTAGGCTGCAGCACACCACAGACCAGCGTGAAGCAGCCACCATTACCTCAGTGAACTTCCTCTCAAATGTATAAATCTTCCTCTGCCAGCCAATACATTGGTATTAGTCTACCCCAGGACTATTCAGAAAGTGGACACAAGCCAAGATCCAGGCAACTTTTCGTTTGGTCACAGAAATTCTTTCAAGGATTTTAACTTTTTTTTTCCCTCTTGGAGAGCACCTGAGCAAGATGCTGTGGTTCCCAGTTGTGAAGACAGCCTGCTGTGCCTCCCTGTCCTGGCCAAGCAGGAACATCATGGTGATCACTACTGAGCAAACCGCAGTAAAAATTCAACAGAGGACCTCAGCAAGAGCTAAGTAGGTGTCATTTCTGTGAGTGGTTTGAGGCATTTGACTCTGGAAAGTGCACCTTTAAAGTCCTACTTTGGTTTTACTGTCCTGAACTTAGGCACTTTAATTTGTTGTCAGCTACAAATAAAAGAAAAGGCAAACATGCTAGAAAATGGCTGCATTAATGTCTGAGTTTGAGGTAAGCATCTCCCATGTGGAAGATGAAGAGTCAATTTGAAGCTGAATAAACTCAAATTTCATATTTACTAACAATGTGAATGTGTTGCTTGGCAGTGTGATTGTTATCATGTATTGACAATTTTATTATTATTAAAATACATTTTCTGTGATGTAGAATCATGCTGGCATTGGTCACTAAGAGATTGGGACCTTTAGATCTGTAATCAGACCTTCTGTTTGTCAGATGAACATAGTAACTGGTAGCAGTAGGAACCCATTATCAATTCTGCCTGGAAGAAACATAAATGTGGGGTGAGATATTCACTTTGCCAGTGGATTTCACTGCTACCCGTTTGATGCACAGGCATGTAGAGACTTTGGAAAGCAGCATCTAGGGACTTTTTGAATGCTCAGATATTCCCTGTCTTCTCTGAGCCCTTTTCTTCATTATAACTCATACCATGCTTCCTGCCCTCCATTCAACCTCTCCTTCCCCATTCTCAGTTCCTACTCCCATCCACTCCTTATCCTTATAGACTCTGTTTCAGGATTCACCTTCCCTTTTGGTTTCCCACCACTTACATCCTTTCATCAGAGCAAGATTGTCTTCTCTGACTCAGCAGAGGAATCAACAAATGTTGAGCTGAAAACACTGATCAGTGAGTTTTCAGAAGGGAGCTTGGAAGATTTCATTTATTTCTCCTTTGAGGTTCTAGACCATAAAAAGAAGAGCACGGTAACTACAGAGGATGCACTGGAGGTAGCTCAGTGTAAGAAAAGTTAAATGAAGACTTGATGCAGGAATCCTAAAATATCTGTTACTTAATGTAGTTGCTTACTGGCACTGATTCAACTCAAGACAGAGATGGTTTAAGCATACAGCTGGAGATGATAGCCAAGTTCATCTGTAGCTACAATAAAACAAAGTGCTATAGTATTCTTGAGTCCAAAACACTTTTGGAAAAGGTTCAAACGCTGGAGTTCAGTAAAGCTGTGAGCAGTGCTGCAAACTTAAGACTGAATTTGTATGAGTACCAAAACTGTTTTTTTACACTGGGATATAATCTGTTTGTAATTAAATCATTGTGGTGCATCTGAACTTCCTAATTTAAAATGGAGGCACATGTTACTAAAAAGAAGTGGTAACTACTGAAAGTCATGCTGACTTTCAGAAAGTGTAGCCTTGACAGTGTCTGTTCTACCACAACCCTGCAGCTGCAGGCTTGCTGGGCTGGAAGGGAAAGCAGAACAGTGTTTGGGGGGGGGGGGCGGGAAACTGGGCGGTGGTTCACAGTAGCAATAACTGCCATGAATAACCTCTCCTGGTGACTACACAGACTATATCAAATACTGTTCCAGGGCCTACACGCTTCTGCTCAGCCTAATCTGTGCTTCTCCCCCACCCCATCCTCCCACACCTCCTCCTCTGCATGAACCCTGCTGGAGATGGCATCTCTTGCTGCCTTTGCCCCTTCCTGTTGTCATCTTGCCACTCGCTGAAGAGGCTTAATGAGAAGACGTGTTACAAGATGGTTGTGTTGGAGGTCTAGAACATTATGTCCATTGAGACTGCACTGTACTCGGCGTCTGCTGATAGATCAGCTTCTCTGGGATTAGGCATGCCTTAGGAGTGGCACAACATGGAAAGACTGCTAATTTACTGCTCGGTTCAGCCCCTCAGGGACTGCGTCCACCGGATCCCTACCAGGCACTACAAAGAAGCACGTTTCACTTTTGGAGAATCTCCCAAAAGCTTGGCTGAGGGGCAGGAGCCCCCCAGCTCTCCCTTCTGGAGGCAGGAAGCTGACAGTTTCCAGATAGGCTTGCACAACAGTCTTGCCAAGCTTGAGAAGAATGATATAGAAGGCAAACAGAAACTCAGGAAATCTGATCAACAAGCTGGTAAATTGTCCTGTGCCTGCTGGAAGTGCCCCTGGGATGGAGAACAACCCTGCTTCCCTTCCAGGGATCATTCTTCCAGCACTTGTACAGGGTTACAGACACCCAGCTCCCAGACTGGCTGCCCTCTGGCAGCTGGGAGATTCGCAGGCTATGGGAAGACAGCTGAAGTAATCCCAGGCCAGATGCTGGTGAGGGAGGCAGAGAGTAGCAGGATCGTGGAAATAATTGCTGTGCTTAGTGCCTTGCTGACCTTGTCATCAAAAAGAGCCCAAAGCCAATCTTAAGGAAACCTGGTTGGCTTCCTTCATCCCCTGCCCACTGCCCTTTCCATTCTCCTGCCCCTTCAAGTGCTGCTGTCCTGCTCACCTTGTCATCGCTGAGCTCCCTGCTGGTTACAGCCCCTAGGCACGTCTGCATTACACCACCAGAGCTGCCAGATGAAAAGGTGCACGCCCTGGTGCTAATGACTGGTGTGACGGAACATTTTGTTTAAGTGAAGGGACTAACCCTACACTCCATCTATTTTATTTTTTTTGTAAACAGTGTCAACCACAGCCTCAGGTGTCTGAGTTCTGGTAGACTTGTCATCCTTAATAATATGGTTCACAAGGGTTTAAATAATGTTTGCAGGTGTTTATTCAAGGGAAAGATCCCCAACTGGATGTATTGCTTTTTAAAGCATTGCAAATCCTTCGGGGAAAACTCAGTTCATGCCAGAGAATTGCAGAGCTGGCTGCTCTGCTTACTGTCTGCAGGATGGCAGGAGTCTGAATGGAGAAAGCTTACAGCACTTAATGTTGCTGGACATGAGAGGAAAAAGCTGCCTAACATTATACGGGGCCCAGCTCTGCTAAGGTTACAGTTAAGGAAAACGTTGCCAAGTTGTCTGATACCAAGATCCTCAACTCATTTTTTTTTTTCCTCTCATGTTTTTTCCTATTTCATGGTAGGGCTCTCCTAGACATCAATACTAGCACAACAACCACATGGCAAGTTGTGTGCCAGACTTCAGGGAAACTATTTATCCTGTCAGAAGGAGAAAGCAGGAAGTAGAGAAACAGAAAGCCTTGCGTGTATGTTTGGTAGATTTTGCATCCATCCAAAGATTAAAAACAAATGTTTGCTCTTCTGTTCAAACATGTTTAGGAAACTGGTGCGTGTCAAAGGCTTGAGCTTAATTGTCCCTGTTGATGTTCCAGTGTGTGAAACAGTGAATCAACTACTTGTAGTGGGGAAACCAACTTGATGGTATTACATTTTTTAAATAGTCTGTTGCACTAGCGTAGCACATCTGGGAAAACTATTTCTATAGTTTTGAGGAGACCTGGAAAATCCTGAACAGATGGGAGCCAACAGAAAACACTCACTGTCTCTCCAATGGAAGGGCTGGCAGGTAGGTGTCAACACAACAAAACCAGAGACTGCTCAAAAGAACCAGAAGGGATGGTACTGCAGGTACTGCACATGCCTTGTTGGTAAGCTATGCAACGCCTTGCCACTGGGTGTTGTATTAAACATTTCCTTCTGTTCAAAAAGCAGCTGGATAAATTTTCAGCAAGAAATTTCCTTTTGGGTTGCTTCATACCAATACAGTGTCTCTCATTTATCCTGTTCTTATAACCTTTCCTAAGGCCTCTGCTACCATGTGCTGTCAAAAAAAAGAACATTAGATTAGTTGAATTTTCATCTGACAGAGCATGGCTGTTATGCCATTTACTCAGAATTAAAATGGTTTGATATATCATGCTTCAGTTTGAGCGTTTATTGTCATAATCTTATATTTTCCATTTGATCAATTTGCTCTTACTTCCAGACTAGACCCTGACCAGGTGCCTGCTGAGACAACTGAGACTAAAAAGAGATGTTCATCCAAGCAACTTGTAATCCTGAAGCATGAGCCAAAATGCACTTAGTGTTATTCATTTTCCTTTGATTAAAAGTCTTGCTGCTGGCTCTTTTCAGAGCTTAATTTATTCATTTTCTAGATGTCTTCAGGTGATAAAAATGCATTGTGAACAGTAAATCAGATTTTATTCAGTACTAGAATGAAATTTCTGGTCAAAACAAGAGATAATATGCTAATTGAATGGGGGTTGCACACATTTCCTTTAATGCATTGTAAAGGAGCCACATATCATCAAGACGTGAGATCTGCATTTGAGCCTGCACTGTCAGAGCAGCCTGAGCTGGGAATTGTGAGTAACTCGGGATGAGGAAATCCCTCCCCATAAAATTCTGATGCTATAAATGTAATTGTCTTACCACCTCTCCTTTCTGTCCTCATTATGCCCAGTATTTTTTACCATTGTGAAATATCACATTAATAGCATTTGCAGCTGACTTAAATTGGAAGGAACAACAAGCTTCGGTGTCATGAAGGAACTAATTTATGAGGAAATGGAGATGGATGAAGCATTAAAATAGTTGAGTTTCAACATGGAAAAATACAGTTAACATACCTGCAAAAATCCCCCTGAGCTGAAATATTCAGTGGAAGAGAGGGGGAGTGTCTATGGCTGCATATGCAGAAAAAGCACTGCAGAATAAAACAAAGGCATCTGTTTGTGAGCACAACTGTGTAAGGAATATTGGATTTACTTCTGTGTGCCTGTTACAGGTTATGCTATAGGCCAGGCAGATCAGACAAGCCATATGATACAGTGATGGAGGACAAGAGATGGCAAACGTGGGGCCTGAAGAACAACTTTGCTGTCTTGAAGCATTATGGCCAATGCAGCTTTGTGTGCAGATCAAATGGTTGGAGGTATACGTACTATGATTTCAATCAGCAAGTCATTTTGTTAGATTAGATTTGTAGATAAAAATTGTACCCAAGAAAAGAAATGTCAGCTCTTTAACCTTTTTCCAGCATGCACATGTAAGTTTCATCCATCCTTACGCCCTAGCCCTTTGAGATGTCTCTCTAGATTTAAATCACACTGTTAGGAATTGTTCTCATTTGTTGAGGCAAATTACACAACGTTGCCTTTTTGCCTTTTAATGGTAGCTCGGCACAGGAGGTCAACGTACTTCACACTGTGAAATGCATCTAATCAGCTATACCAAGGTGCCCTTTCTGAGATCAAATCTTACAAAGGCAACAGTTTTTGCATGCCTTTTTTCCAGCTTGAGTTCAATCCAGTCCACAGTCATGATTTACAAAGGAATAGCAAGGGATGATTTTATGATTCTGTAGTTGTTCTGGGAGCACAGAGCCAGTACGCAACTAGCCAGCTGCACAAGCTTGTTCAGGGCAACAAATGCTAGCCAGGATTCGAAGTACAGATTCATTCAGGAGTGCCAGTACCCAAAAGCATCATTCATGCTCTTCACTGCGTGCTATACAATGCCTCTACGTGACTGTGGACTGATTACAAGACAGCATGCCAGGATTCAATTGCTTTCCATAGCCACCAGCAGAAGCAGATGAGTGAACTTTCTAAGAGTCAAGGTTTGTGTAACTCAGGTATCAGTGTAATTATTAACAAACTGTCAATTTTTTATCTTTCTTTTATCCATTCAATAGGGAAGCCTTAACTTTCTGATCCCATCCATTAATCCACTTCCACTGCCCAGCAGGGCTAAAACAGCTCAAATTTAAATGGAAAATATTAATGTTGCTTAATTGTTAGGGCTGCTGTGTTTGCCCAGAGAAGGGAGATGTGAGTAGGTGTTTTTCAAAAAGGACAACCACAACCTGAGCAGAAGTTTGTGAGCACCAATCATTTTGAATGTGAGCAATGGCTGAAACAGACGACTGCGTCACTCTGTGGCTCTGAGAGGTCTCTGCAATGCATTATTTTCTTGGTGTGCGTAAAGGACTGCCTAAGCAGAATCTGGACAGTGCTGAAGTGACGTCGGCAGTCAAGCCTAGGAATGGCCAAAGAGCAAAACACCCACCACTCGAAACACGTTGTGTGTAGGTGACACAGTCCTCTCCTGGAGGAGTTACACAACTTGTACGTTATCTGCTAGCTGATTTTAAATATATAAAAATGATCAAAAGATGCCATGTAAATAAGGTGTTTTATACATTGAGCAATATTGAATCTGTAGTTCGCTCCTGCAAAAACTGATGTTACTACCAGAGTCCACGGAAAAAAACATGGATTTAGGGGAGACTTTTGAGCCTTAGAGGATATGAAAATGGAGTGCCTGCAACTCAGCCAAAGCCAGTGAATAAAGCAGTATTTTCACCCTCAGGGAAACAACTAAGTCAGTTTGAAAACCTTTAGTTTATTGTTGCAAACATGGGCAGCCTAAAGGAGAGATTTCCAAGTTCACACAAAGTTACAGAGGTAACGTGATATGGTATTTAGAGGTACTGAACTTCCAAATAAATCTGTATATATGGATTTATTTAAGCCTCTCCCCTTAAGAAATACTAACCTCAATCACACCGACCTACCCACCTTTCTTTTGCCATATTCAATGGTAACCAATGCAGTCACTTGTATATTTCAGTAAGGACTCACTCTTCCCCAGCCCATTATCCCTTAAGACTTATTGCTCTCTGATGTGACCTCACAAACAAGAAATTCCAAGTAAAAAATTCTGTCCAGAGTCAGGCAAAAGGAGACGGATGACTTAAAGTTGTCAAGGGCTGACCTGGGTCCTCACATTGCTAGAGGAATGGAGAGTGATTTGCAATTGCCATTCAAAAATGCACGTGTTTTGTCTTCAAGGACAAAATCCAGCATCTTGACTAAGAATTAATCAGATGTGTTACACAGGCAGTATTTTCTCAGGCCAAGTCTGGGGGTTGCCACATTAAATATAAGCACTGTGAGATGCCAGTAGGCCATGTCTGGGAATCCATGAGGCTGCACTAAATTACAGAGAGTTTTCAGTGGTTTTATCATTAAGCACCAGGAAGACTTGAGAAGATGATTCAGTTCCTGTACTGTTCAGTGTGAACAGGTGAGTGTTTGTGAACCTGGGAGCAACCCATACTGTCATATATCAGCACTCAAAATTCCTGCAGAGGTTTGTTGTGTGTAATCTCTTCTGATATGCTGCTGTGTAGCAGAGCATGCAGAGCCAATCACATCACTATACAAGATATAAGAATAAGGAAGTAAGCTTTCTTGACAAAATTGATTGCAATAATATGGCAAGATTATAAAGAAGGGGGTTAAAAGACACAGTTCGGTTTCTTCTCTGCTTTATTAAGCTTCAATTCTGTTTCTTCATGATTTGTGTCTTGGACAGGACATGCTATCACAGAGGATTACCTATCTTCTTACCATCAGTACTACCACTTCTATTGTACACCTTCACTGGATTTGGGTTGCTTTTTTTCTGTTATTAACCTCAGAAGAGACATTGGTACAACCTTGCATAGCATAGCCTGAAAAATACTGATTACTCAGTCTTCTTGTTGGGCTCACAGCAGTTATTTCTCTATGAGTACCACGTAGTGAACAGAATTCAGAACAGTGAATAATGTTTTTAATTTGGATAACATCTCCCAGCCTCCTGTAAGTATCTTTGGTTGTATGTAGCTGTTTCCAGGAGAACCAGTTAATAAACTGCTTGAAGAGCATATCCTGCAGATAGAGAAAGGCTGAGATAGAGTCCTGCAAGAAGAAAAAAATAAAAATATGAACACCACAAGTGGAATACGATCAATACAAAGCAATTAAACAATGCAAAGGAACAAGGTATGAGTCACAGCACAGAACATGGAAAGCAAAAAAGGCTGCAAGTCAGCTACAGCAGCAGTCAGATCCCAGCTGACAGTATGACACTGTGGCCAAAGTACCCAGAGAGCCTGTCAGATGGCAAGAAACTATTTCTCTAGATTTTTCCTTCTCTGAATACTATTTTACTTTTTTTTTTTTTTTTTTAATTTGTAGTCATTCAGGTTAGATCTTTCAGATGTTTCTTATCAGTGCTCTAACCATATGTCTCAGATACTCCTACTTAGAATCCTGAAACTGAACCACCCTCGCAGTACCAAAATACATCTTTTGGTATAATTAAATAGCAGATCTTGCTGCCAAAATTTGTCTTGACTATTTTAATATGGTGAGAGAACTATTAGGAATTTAAGTAGAAAGAATAAAGGCAAATCTGCTTTGTTTCCTACTGATTCATGATATTTTGCCCTGGCTCCCAAACCATCTCCCAGATCTTCACAATAAGGTATTTGCTTGACAAGAGATTTCACACTTTGCACATTCTTTGGTAAAGCAAGAAATCAAGACCTACAGAGAGACTAAGGAAGCAGGAGAAACACAGGGTTTTACTGCCTTGTACCTGACTCAGACACAGCGAATACAGTACATGGATGCTGTGCACAGGAGGACACTGGTGGAGGAGTGGGACTCTACAAACTTGTTCTAAAATTTTCCTTGAAATAAGGAAATCCCGTGGAGCGTTCTGAATGCATCAGATCTCTGAAAGAAACATCTGCCATTGAAAAAACTTCCAACAATGATCTTTTGCTATCACTCAAAGCACTTCTTAAATCTGACTACAAGACAGGATACTTTGTTCAAACATGAAGAAACAGAGACTTGGGATCTTTTTGTTACTGCTCTTCACAGCTGTTTGCTTTGGGAAGTCACAGATTCTGCAAAGCCTGGTTTGCTGAAGTCATCTGGAGTTACGTTAATGGCTGCACATGCTGGAAGATCTGCTGTGCTCTAATCTCACCCCTCTCCTGCCTGAAGATTAAAGGCAATCCCAGCTCTGTGATTTGATTAAGACAACCTGGTCTGGGTTCTCCACAACCTTTTTGTCAGGAACAGAAACTACAGCGAGCACTTTGCTCTGGGCACTGCTCCATGTTTAGACTTAGCCACGACAAGAGGGGAGACTAATGAAGTCACATATACAACCATTTGGACTGTGCTTTCCCAAAGAACACACCGAGGTCAGCACAAAGATATCATTAGGATGGAAGTGCAAAGGTAAAAACTTGTAAGACTGTATCCAAATGGCATTTCATGCTCTCGGTGAGCTGACAAATGTATCTTTGATTTATTAAGAACCACAGATGCATCTAGGCCCATTAGCTTCACCTTGCTGCCTTGTGCCCTGGCATGAATATCCACTCTTTTTTTTTCCATTCCTTGAGAGTCAGAATGAAAGCAAAGAGAGCTGGGCATATAACAAGCATGTCAGACAACAGCAGAGAGTGCAACGTCCCCGTAACAGTGCTGCTGAGCACAGCCAGCTGCCCTGGCCTCTCCTAGGGTGGTCCTGAAGAGACAGCAGTGCTGCCAGATAGGCATTTAATAAGAGAGGCAAAACTCCCATCCTTAACATCTGGCAGCAACATGGGATCAAAACTATTTTTCCTGTGAAGACCACCACTGTGCTCTCCCAGCACAGCTTCTTCTGCCTCCCTGAGCAGTAGAAGACATCTCAAAAGTCCCATGTTTGTTAAAAGTGGCAAAATTTTATGTTTCTAAAATCCTCCAAGGTCATTTCATCAGTAATCAGTCACGGTATGTTAACTATTTTCAATTCTAAATTCTTTTTACACATTTTAATTTATAATTATACTGAATAGAATAAGTCAATTTGGTCTTGTGCTATTTTCTGTATTGATGTGTCCTGAGTTTTACGGTATGAATTAGCAAAAATTTGGATTCAAATACCAGCTGGCAATAATAATAATAAAAAATCTCACTTCATTCAGAAACAGTCACAGGTAAAGTTTCTGACAGCTGTCTCTAGCTCATTTTCTGGTGGGCAGTGGTCTGTTTTATTGAATATATTTGAAGAAAGATGCATCACTTGTACAAGAAGAGTGATTTTTTCCCTTCTGTGGTTAAGATGCACCATGTAGGGGCCAGCATAGGGAGAGCCCATAGGAGCAAAATTCTTGTTGATCATGAGGAGGTGTTACCTGTCAATGGTTAAATAAAGCAGTTAACTGAGAGCAATGCTTTATAACAAACTATCTCCACTAATTATCTGGGTTACCAATTATTTGAGCTTTGCCAGGCATGTTGAAAACAAGGAGAAAATAGTAACATTAGTACGTTAGTACTTAGAATGGGGTAAGACTGTAAGGGAAGTCATTTTCCTTCCCCTCTAATTGCTGTGAAGATCTGTGAAGGGGAATTCAAAGTGCTGATGCTGAAGATGGATAAAAGTAACTGAACCTCTCAGGGAAGGGTTTGACTGTGGGAGGAAAACAGTGCTGGGAATTGCTCGGCTCTTTTGCATAGTTTCTTGAAGTGTTGTATAATGCTTCATGGTTTTTCACAATGTTTATGAAGAAGGACACATTTTTTAGACTTGTTTTCAGCCTTCCATAAATTCCTCCCGTTATTATGTCTCCCCATTACTGAGCCATCCATACATTCACTGCCTATAAAATCTTATTAGGTGATTAGTTGAGAATGTTTTAGTGGATTAGAAAAAAAAATCACCAGAAAGCTTAATATAATTTCTATAAAGGGTAGTTCTCTGTCTCCTGTCACTGGAGTGGTTGAATGGGAATGTATTTGGGACAGCAACAGCCCTATGAGTTCATGCAGGAGGGACTGTGAGGCAGAAGAAATTCAGATAAAGATTCATGCTGCAGCTAAAACCTCAATGAGACTCTGCCAGAAGGGGTGGTCCTGTCCCCTTTGTCCTTGGCCATGTTCTTGCTGCTTCTGCTGCATCAGTGAGACAGCAGCCAGGAGGTGAGTGTGTTCAGACTGCTGAGCTAGCAGGAAACTAGTACTATACCTAAAAATGAAAGGCTTTCCATTAGATCGGCCAGATTACTTATTTTATGGCTCTGTGGTCACCAGATGCAACCCTGGTGAAAGGGAAATGTGGGACTATTCGATTTCAAGGCATCTTGCTTCTGGGTAGATTACAGACAGGTTATAACATGAAACTACACGAAGCAGCATGTCCAAAGTCACACAGGAGATCTGCAGCACAGCAGGGAATGGAACCAGGTCTCTGAAGTCTAAGCTCATGTCCAGACCAGGCTACTAGTCCTGTCCTTGCTGTGACAGCTGAAAAGTGGCTCACCTCGGTTCACCTCTTCCATTTTTTCTGCTCAATCTGTTTATGGTTCAAGGGACACACTCCACTGCAGCCCAGCTACATTCATTTGGGACTAGACATGGTGAATTTCTAGTCTCCAATAAGACTGATGCCTGCAGGGGAGAGGACTTGGGGGCACAGGACTCTGGCATTAGCTGGTTGAAGAGAGAGATGATGAGGAGAGCAATGTTTTCTGTAAGTTGATTTTTTGTGGGTGTTCTCTTTCTTTTTGTCTAGATTTCTCTGATGTTCCTGAACATCTAGAGGGCCCGAGGGAAGCTTCCTCCAGGATCTACTCTCCCCTTCATTGACACTGAACTTCCAAACTCACCATAAAATGCTCTTGAAGGTACTGAAGTTTTTTTATAGTTTTGTGAATAGTTCAGGTGCAGACTTCTAATGTATCCTTGGCTAGAAGGTAAAAGCATCTTTCTCCTCCTTCCCAGCTTCAGTCTGAGCTCTGCTTTCTAAGTAGAACTACAAGCCACGCGTCTCCCTGTGGGAATTTAGAGAGGATTAGCAATAAATGGAAAGGGACTGTAGCAACAGTTGGAAATGCTGCAAATCACTGAACAGACACCCTGACATAAATAGAACCTGGGGAGGACTGTTAGTGTAGCACAAACTACAAGGTGGGAGGAAAGGAAACACAAAGAATAAGCAAAACTTACTTAAAAGAGGCAGCAAAGCTTATTTGCTTGGCAACTGAATCCTGTAGCCCTTATTATGGTAATATTGCCATTGGCTGGTTATTTCTTGGCACAGCGAGGCCCTGGAAGGCTTTCTTAGGGGCCTGGCTTGGCCATTGCAGGAGCAGCAAAGTGGGAGAGACTGTAGCATGCTGGAGATGTTACTCCTCCAGGCCAGTCCTTGCTGTTGGGGATGGAAATGAATTAATCTTGCTTTTAGGACAAAGAAAAACTTCATTACCTGTGATTTTAAGATTTTGAAGGTCGGGCTGAGACAATAGTTTTTCCTGCACGGAGTTCAGCTTGTTTTGGAAGGGTGTTGTGAGTGTCAGTTGTTATCAGAGCTGATAGGCACTGCAACACAACCAAGCGGATAGATTAGAGTCTCAGTATGTTTGAGTTTGACTGTGTAAGCAAGCAGCTGCACAGAACTGTGAGTAGGTTACATTCTGTGTACTAGCTGATATAGTAGTATATCAACACATTGCTTTCTGGCCCTCTTATTTATTTATTTATTTATTTATTTATTTTTATTATTTTATATTCTTGGACAGTGCACAGGTTTGGAAGGAATACATTAGTAATGTTACCTTAATGTAGTCTACACACTACATCTGCCAAACGAGACCCACAGAACGCTTTCCTTTCTCCATGTGCTGCTGGAGGAACAGCCAGGAAGGATTCATGTTCAGGATTCATGTCATGTCTCCATCTCTGGCTCTCCTCTCTGCAGCAGTCTTGGAACAAGGAGAATCATTAAATCTGGGAGCTGTGCAAGATGATGCATCATTGAGGCTCCCTACTTTCCTGTGTGCACAAAAGAAAGCACAGATTCTGCAGTTCCTTTGGGTACTAGATGGAATCCAGTTAAGGAATTCAAGCACTTGTTTTTTCTTTCCTCTCCACCTTACTTGAGCTATTAATTAAAAGACTGGACTTCCCACTGCTGTGAAAACCATTCTGCAAATTACTCTCCCCTACAGAAAACAGCTTTTGCTCACAGTAAGTGGCAGCAGCTAAGCACCTCATCATATTTGCATGTGTTTTCACTATGGTCAGCATATTTCAGAATCCCTGGCAACATCTTTGTTTCCCACAAAGGAGGAGGCCTGCACCCACCTCCAGAGAGATGCAGTCCTGCCTACAGATGTTCCTGAGCAACATATTTGAGATCAGCAACACAACATTACCAGGGGATTCCTAAGAGCACTTTGCAGAAGCCAGGACACGTGGAAACTGTGCGTAGTAAAACTCTTAACAGCTTTATGAATAGCCTGTCTTCACCAGTTCCCTCACCCCACCAGGGCAGAGGTATGCCTTTTCATCTCTCATGTGCCCGTCATATGAAGTGCTACAAGTGCTCAGAAAAAAGGGTCACTCATTTTATATATAGTTACATATGTGTGCATGTATATATAGTTACATATGGTTTGGTATTACATATGCATGTATATGTAAAACAAGAATCATATGCAGGCATGATCTTTATTCATCTCCCTGCTTCATACTTTAAAATCCCTGAAACAAATGTTCAGAAATCCTTACCTCCCATCCCATACAGTCACAAGCTCTAGCTGATGTTGTTATCTGAACTAATGCTTTGAGCAAGATAACACCACCTCTTCTTCTCTCCCTCTGTGCAATTAAGTCTTTCTCAACTACCCAGGGTTGAAGAGTTCAAAACCGGTCTCTGATTTATAGGTGCCAGAGCCTTGATGTGAGGAACTAGTGAGACCCCAAGCTCCAGCAGCCACCAGTAGGATCGGATGGATGGCCACTCGTGATTCACAGGCCAGTCACGATTCCCACCACATCTTGAATGATATACCCACATCAGTGGCAGTCTGAAAAGTTTGGCTCAACTGCTTCCCTGTGTGAGACCTGGCAAGCACACTGCTCGGTGCAACGGTGAGCAAACATTACCATCTAATGGCTGCTGGTGTTAATTACAACTATAATTTCTATTTTAACAATGAAGGCTGTTCCTTGTCTAAGTACTGGTACTCTGAAAACACTGTATGACTGGAAAACAAATGAACATGGAAAGGTAATAAAAGCAATGTTTATGATTTTGCTGTATCCATCAATTATCTCTGGAGGGGCAACGTAAATGGAAACAAACAAACAAACAAACAAACAAAAACACACACTGAAATGTTTCTGGGTAACATGACACAGTTGCTTTGTTGGCTATATAAACTGCAGATACGTGAAAAATAACAGTCATAAATAGTAATTCTATGTATTAATAACAGTGAAAGCCCTCTAACATTTTAATAGTGAAACATGATCCCAATCTCTTTTATTACCTTAGAGAAGGATGAAATGTCTCCCGTTCCTTTCTCGTGCAATGGCAAGGACCGCAAAACAGCCCTACATAATAGAAATTGTCTTTGAGCTCTGGTCTAAGAGTACTACTAAGATGCAGAAGGCAGGCACAGCATAATGTATCTTTATGTGTCTCATTGTCCTAGGGGGCTGGGCTCTATAGAAACGTATATACACCACGGGCAGGAATGGCTCTGGTGACTGTGCTAAATGGATTACAGTCAGTGAAGAATGCCTTGACTGGGCATGTACTTTTTTTTTAGGGATGTCATGGGAGGTCCCTGTGGGACTTTCTGTTGTGTATACTGAAATATTTTTAGCAGACTGAGCTGTTCAGAGAACAGAGTTTGGTACAAAGCCTGCATCTATTTTTAATGCCTCTTTTCAAGATTAGCTGCTCTTGGCAGCAAGGTGAATGCTGTAGAACCACTGCTCCATGTCCTTCTCAAATGCTGGGCCCCAAATATACACTCAACACACAAAATTAATGAGTTTCCCATTCATTTACTAGCCTAGCCTGCACGATTCTTAGTTGCTGAGCATGTTACCAAGGTATCTCAAGAAGTCTTTACAGTAAAAGGTGTAATAAAGAAGTCTACAATGACCATCCAGAAAAAAAAGGACAAGCTAACATTGTCGTGGCTTTGAGAACTACAGCCAAATGTTGACCTAAGGTGTAGGAGGAAACAGGTCATTTTGGGCAAGGCTTCACTTAGAAAACATGAGAAAAACTGTATTCAAGGATATTTGAATTCTACAAATCTGAAAGTTAGTAGGGGAGAGCTGTCAATCTGAAATGTAGCAGTATACTAATGGTCATCATTCACACATCTTGTCTCCAAAATAAACTTTAAAGAAATTAAGTGGTCATTTATTTCCTACAGTCAGTGCAGAAATACACCTGGATCATAGCCATGGTTAGACATGGTTCAGCTGTGCACATTCAGACTTTAAATGTCCTACAAAGCCAAGATGTCAGGGTGTTCCTTGTGCTTGTGTTTCCACGTGCAGCTCTAAGAAACTTTGCCATTACTGTTGAAGCATTTAGACCCTCTGTTAATGAGACTAGTGGTGGCACTAACACACTTGCAGGATCTAAAAACACTTATTAAGGATGAGATCAGGAACCACCAGAAGAGCTGGGTGCCTGGAGAGCCATGGGACCTCACTGATGCATACTTAGCTCAGAAAATTAAGGGCAATAAGTATTTGTCCCCTGTACAGCTGCAACATATTTAAAATGCTTGTAGCTCAGATATTTCCAGCTGCCCTCCTACCTCCTCCTCTTTTTTCTTCTGAGAGACTGTTGACCTGTTTATTTCTTTTAATTCAACCTCAAAAGCAAAATACTTTGTCTAATACTTGAGGATGTTCCTTGACAGTCACCACAGAGGCAGTAATGTTGTTCCACCCTAGACTGAAACAAGCCTTATTGTACACTGTCTTCCTCAGTCAGTAAGATTATTTTTTAATAGAGCTACAAGGCCGCTGTCTTACCAACTTCATCAACTCAGTATGGATTTTGTGATGCAAAAAGCCCTGTTGCTGGAAATTTGCTATGCTATTAAAAGATTCTTAAAGCCCATCATCTTGCCTTGCATCTACAGGCAAAGGATGACCCACGCTCTGTATTCTGAGATCACCATGACACAAGTGATCACGGATCTCTTTTTGCAGGCTCAGACATCACCACTAATATTTCATGCCGGCCTCTCCTCTATGTGATGGTGTGCCTGGAAGTACGAGGTGAGAAATGCACAGATTGTACTTATACATGTCACTGCCCCTGCTTGCGCCACAGTACTAGGCAAAATGCCGTTGAGTCAGCTGTCCTAATCCTGCAGTGTAAAGTGTTTGGGGCATTTTGGGTTTCTACATAAAGCCTACACATACAATTCCTTCCTGAACACTCGCAGCAGAGCCCCACAGGGCTGGCCCTAGCAGCCACACCCAACATGGCGGCGGCCCCGCCACCCTCCGCCACACACAAGATGGCGGCCGGGTGCGTCGCTTTTCCGCTTCCGACTCTCGCCGCGCTCACGGTGCCGGGCCGAGGAGGGGAGGGGGGGCAAGGCAGCGAAGCGGCGGCGGCGGCTGGGGGCTCGCGGCCGGAAGCGGCGGAAGGCTTTGGGCGGCGGACCCGGCGGGGCGGAAGTGGCGGAGCGGACGGAGGTGGCGGCAGCGAGCGACGATGAACAACAAATTCGACGCGTGAGTCGGCGGCGCGGCCTGCCCCGGGCCTGACGGGACCGGACCCTGCCCGCGGCTCCCCTCCGCCCCCCGGGGCCGCTCCGGGCCTGGCCACGAGTCACCGGGCCCGCAAAACCCCGGCCCGGTTCGGAGGCTCCCGCCTGGCCCCGGGGAGCGGGCCCGGGCCCGGCCGCTGCAGCCCCCGGTTGTGGCGGGGCGGCCCTCCCCGCCGCTCCGGCCCTCAGCGGGGAAGGGGCCGCGCCCGTGAGGTGCTGGGGGGCAAGGAGCTGGCTTCTGGCCCTCACAGATGCCTGAGGTGGCTGCCACAGGCGCTGGGCATGGGGAATGCCGCGTGCGGTGCTGGCCGCGTGGGCTGTCAGGTGGAGGTTTGTAACCTCGGTCCGTGCGGCAGCTCGGGAGCACGGGCTGCTGGGTTTGGTATGGGAATTCTTGGCTGCGTGGCGTGACGCCTGATTTTTGTGTTCCTTCTCAGATTGAAAGATGATGATAGCGGAGACCATGACCAGAACGAGGAGAATAACACACAGAAAGACAGTGAGAAGGAAAAGAATGACCGAGAGAAACCACAGAGTACTACCAAGAGGAAGGTAAGGTGCTGGCACCTGCCTTCCCTCAGGGCGTGAGGTGGGAGTGCTGGAGAGCCCTCAGTTCTGGGATAAGGGAGATGTCTTAAAGATCTGTGGCCACTTCGCGTATTGTTACTGTGCTAATGACAGCAGAGGGGCCGTGCTATTATTTGCATAATACGGTGCAGCTTTCGAAGGTATGTAATCTGAGGGGTGAATGCTCCATTCACAATTGCAGCTAGGCACAGCCAAGCTTTTGAATAGAAATGAGCATAAAGCTTTGTTTTCCTCCAAAAAAACTTTTCTTTTGGAAGAGTATGTGGGAAGGACAGATTGACAGAGGCATGCAGTTGGTTTATCAAGCCCTGTGCTACTGTTGAAATAATTTGCAATGGAATCTCTGTGAGTGTTGTGGAGCTTTGTTAAGAAGGTGGATATACACTTTTTTTTTTTTTAATCTTGTACTTAATATTGTCGTGTCTGAAGTAATACAATCATAAACTTACCATAGTCCAGAAGAGAATAGAGACTTCAGCCCTAGTTACTCCTGCAGCAATATCTTGTGACACAAGATGAGGGCTTTGAGGCTTTTTTTCCCCTGTCAGTTTTGACTCTGAGCCAATGAATTCTTGTTAACCTCTTTTATGAGTATTAGAAGACTTTTTAAATTGGAAATGGACGTTTTGGAAACTGAAAAAGACCTCTCTACTGACTGCTAGCGAAGCTGACATAACAAGTTCTGAGACAGACTAATCCTCCCGGCGTGGCGGGGTGTTGGTTGCTTAAGGGAGTTGTTGTCACCGAAGAGTTGTAATTGCTTTTGAATCATGGTTTAGCATAAATGAGTCTTACTCTTCCCAGAGATGAATGACTTCTTAATTCAGCAAAGTTAAACTCTTGTATTGCCATTTTAGTTGGTCTTTTTTTGTGTGTGTGCAATCACAGTTACTATTAGAAACAGCATCACTAAATTTTCCTTTTAGTTCTCATAAGGGTTGCTTTTTTGTGACACTTCCCTGAGCATGTTACTATTTCCTTAGCCGTCCCTGCACTGCAAATTTCCAATATTCTTTGGAACAGTCAGCTGCTGTTAGCCTAATGGTCCGTGTCAGACAACTAACAGAGATGGCATTTTTTTCCTGTGAAAACAAGGATCAGATGTTTGTTTTATAATCCGTGAGGGCAGGAACATGTGGACTTTTGATGCTGTGAATATAATTATTTCCATTCCTGCTTCTGAGGAGTTTATAAGGGATAAGCAAGGTTTTCTGTTCTGCAGGCAGTTGTCCCGGGGCCAGCTGAGCACCCCTTGCAGTATAATTACACATTCTGGTACTCCAGACGAACACCTGGGAGGCCTACCAGCTCGCAGAGTTACGAACAGAACATCAAACAGATTGGCACCTTTGCCTCAGTGAGTATATCCCTGGTGTGCTTGTGTCTCGTGAGCATGATGTGGCCATCGTCGCTGGCTTGCTGAGTGTGTGCACGTGGACGCTGTGTTTCTGCTGTCAGGAACAGAGCTGGGAGTGTGACGTGCTGTGACTTACAGGTGAGTTCTTGAACCACGTACAGCAGGGGACGTGTACTAAGCAGTTCTCTGCCCTGTGCTAGACAGCTGGAATAATAATGATAGAAATAAAAAGAAGTCACATGTGGCTTCAGTCTGCTAGCTGCAGCTGAACTTGACGGGTAAGCAAGAGAAGAAAGGAACAGCTCCTCTGGATGCTATGTAGCCGTGATGCAGACCATACAGTCCCCTGATGCTGTGCCAAGTGTTCCCATCACAAAGAATGAACAGGCATCGGGTGTGCTGTGAATGCCAGCAGCTGTTGGCCTGGTGTCTGTTGCCCTTCTGGAAGTGATGAGTGAGGTGCAGTTTGGTGCTGAGTGAAGTAGTTAAAAAATAAGCTGCTCTCCCTTTTCCCTTTCGCTGTTTACGGTTGTTTGTTCCTAGAATGAAGGAAGTGCTGGAAGGGCGGGCAGTGTTGGGTTGTTTCATGGTACTGGCAGTGCAAAACCGTCATTAAGATGCCAAGGTACACAAGTAAAATAGGTCCTCGGTGTTACAGACACCACAAACACGATCATTCTCACGGCCGGGAAGTATTCTGGATTCTGGCTGGTGGTTGCTTTGTTTGTTTGTTTTTAATCTAGTCGTTTCCCCAGACTTTTCAAAGGCCCATGCAAATGTGAGTTCTTCCCACTAGTAAAACTATCTGCTGCGATGTGGGAATTTGTAAAAGAAAAGAACACAAAAATACCCTTTCATCTCTTCTGGAGGCTGCAGAAATATGCCTGTCTGGGCAGCTTGGTGGTGTGACTGCAGCCACGCAGGGTAAAGGTGGGAGGAATTGCTCTGAGCATGTTGGGTCACGGGGAGCTACTGTTCCTGTTCCCCTCTGTGATCAAGTGCTTTTGGCTGCTGCGTGGTGATCTGGCAATAACTTTGCAGTCTATTAAATCAGTGTAGACTTAATAGCTCCTTCCAGGAAGAACTTCACACGTTCTGTTGTCTACTCTTTCGTGAAGAATTGCTGGTTGTTGTTGTAGGCTGGAAATGGTAGAGTTCAGCTAGGATGAAAGGGCGTTGGCCAGAAGATCTGCTCATGTGTTTGTTTCCAAATTCTGTTAGAGAGCACAAGCTGCAGGAAGAATTGCCTGAGCCAAAATCTAGGTTTGGATTTATTCTTTGCTTTTCAGTAGAAAGCTCTAAAAGCTTTTAAATGCTAACCACTAGAGGGCATGTGCACGTAGTGTAAGAACTTGATTTCCACACTGCATTTGGATGTATCTAACAAAAATAAATTGCTTCTGACCCCACCTTAGATTTGTTTCATAATTGTATTGGCTATAAAAGCAAGTTCCTGCTTGGGTGGTAGAGATCGGAGGTTGGAGCAGAATTCCAAGTGCTGACCAAGTCACGGTCAGTCTGATAAAGTACTTGGGATGGTGTCTAACCTCGCCTGCTTTGCTACTGATCTGCCTAATAGGTATCGTCTTACTGACTAGAGTTCTCCTCAAATGTGGAAACTAGTATAACCTCTTCTAGTGCCTGGTTTTGTTTTAAAGATCCAGCCTCTCTGAAATCCGTTCAGAGAATCTCAAAGGATAAATATTTTATTTTTAAGAATTAAAAATTCACACCAGACTGTCTGAAGGGGCTGTCGTGATGGAAACGGTATTTTTCAGGTGGTCAAAGTGTACCACAGCAGGTTGTAAAGGGAAATAAAATTTTAAATAAAAGCTCTGAGTGGTGCCTTAAGATTTTAAAACAGCTACAGAATGCCTCTGTTGTCTTAAAACCTGGACACAGTAAAATCAAACACAAAATGTCTCGTTTGGAGGCTTGTGCTGCGAGCAGTGGTTGATGCTGGGATGATGTGGTCCTGTGCAGGGAGGCTTGGCTTTATTTGATGCACTTGACACACATCCGCTAATTAAAAGTTTGGGCGTTAGGATTTGCAAGAGATGTCTGGCAACTGTTGTCTAGAGCAGATGTTATCTTAGCCTAGATTTCTTTGGACAAACACCAAGTATTTTTTGCAGGTACTTGTTGAATATTTCAAGTGGTCATCTGCTGGTAGAGCCAATCAGAGCCAGGGAACCGAGCTCTGATCCTACTGCTGCCTTATGGGTATCCGAACCACCACCCTTGTGCCAAGAAGGTAGAAGAGAAGAGGGAAGGTGGCTCTGGCTAGCTGGTATAGAAAGGGAAGCCTGTTCCTGTAGGGATCCTGGCTCTGAACTGTTTGGGCAGCCTCATTGTGTGGTTTGTGTCATTGCAGGTGGAGCAGTTCTGGCGGTTTTACAGTCACATGGTACGTCCTGGGGACTTGACAGGCCACAGTGACTTCCATCTTTTCAAAGAGGGGATCAAACCCATGTGGGAGGTGAGTTGCAGCTCTCATTTCTGCCTTGGTGTTTTTCCAGAGAGTGCATCCACTGTGGACTCTTGTCACTAAAGGGCACTCCGGGCTTCTCTTGGGTGCAGCCCTTCCTTCTGTTTTTCCTGTGAAGTTGTTCTCAGAACCCTCTCCCCTGTAACCTGGTAGTCCTGTGATCGATCCTCTGGCAGAGGAGGGAGCAGATGCAGAGTTGCTAGCTGTGGGTCTGGAGCACCTCTGGACAGCATTGCCTAGAGCCCAGCGAAGGGAGCACCAACAAAGCTCTGTACCTCCTACGTGTTGGCGTTTGCCTTTTATTACAGCTTTGTCCAACAACAGCACTGTGGGGCTTTTCTCTAAAAGGGCTCAACCTCTGTAAGGAGAGTCAACAAAGATAGAAACCAAACCTTCTTTGTCAGACAAGGAAGAAAGAAGCACATGTGGTTAAAAGCCTACAGCTGTACAAAGCTGGAGGTGGGAAGACTTAGCCCTTCATTTGTTTTTTTTTTCTTTCCAAGGTACTAGTTCGCTTGTGTTCATTCCTGTCCGAATCTGTCAAAAAAAGAAGAAAAAAAACATTTTTGCCCAGCAAATCATTTTTCCAGTTCCTAGCCAGCTTCCAGCACTGACCAATGCCATTCTCAGTATGAGAATTTTATGTGTTGCTTTGCAGTACCTAATTATGCTGCTTGGTCCTGAGAAATTTATATGTGACCCTAGTTGGCAATTATTTTAAGCAAGGTGTTTTATGGCCAGTTACTGCAAATACAATTTATATAAAACGCTTAACCCTCTTTGGACTGCGAGCAAGCTAGCTGCTCTCATAATGTGTCAGCCAGAGAGACCGCAAGTTAACAGAATTCCTATAGAGCATTTCACTGTAGCCATTTTAAGTAGGGGGTGGAGAGGTTCTTTGTTTTTTACTTCAGGCCATGATGCCTTCTTGTATTTGTAGAAGAGGATCCTTGCTGCTGCCCTTCTCTTTGCTGCTTGCTTTGCAGGGCTTTGTTTGTGTCCCTTTCTCTTTCAAATTAATCCTCACATGCTGCAATTTTCGTAAGCACATATATGTGTGTGTAGCTCCGATCTCTTTCAGGGTCCATCTGTGCCTTTTCTGGGTAAAGTCAGAAGCAGTAAGCATAATGTTCCCTTGTGATTTTCTGGGCTGCAGATCATTATTATTCTGGTAAAGGGAAATCAAATGCTTGACTGAACCGAAGCTTGTTTAACCTGAAAGAAAACTAATGATAACCATAAAACACACAATACAGCATCTGCCTCCCAATCACTGTTCTCTTTCTAGCCTTGAACCTGCTTAAACCACATTTGAAGTATTTTGAGCAATACCACTTTATTTTCTGATCCCCATTAGGCAGTGTGGAACATCTGAGGAGCTAAACTCACCTCTCTGCTTATAAAGGCTGAGGTGTAGACGACTTAATTCTTCGAGTGGAATGTTTACAACATGGAAAAGAAGCATGCTTAGTCAAAAAGCATTTTGCGTTTCATAGGAATATGCCACATTCCTAGAATTTCTCTCTTCTCTTTCCCTTCCTAACCACCACCTCTTAGACTTGTTCCTACTTCTCTCTTTGGCTTTGGATGGAATTTGTTCCCCGCTCACCTTGTAAGATTTTGCAGCTACAGCGTCATGGAAGGGAATGCCACAGTGAGCGTTCTGCGCAGAGAATGAACTGCTGTTGGGTGTAGGCGTGTGTTCTCTGAAGCAGGGGAGTCTGTAGCAGTTTTCAGTTCAACATATGGAATCTCAATATTGAGGTGACAGACTGGGTGCTTAGCATAAGTATTTCCTTTCTTCTCTCCTCTGATTTTTGAGTATTTCCTTGAGTCAACACGGACTGGGTCATAAATTCAGCTGTACGTGAGATAATGTCAGTGGTTCCTAGAGAAAGGACTGGTCTTTGTGTTAACGCAAACCATGAGCCCATTCCTGGAAATGCTGAAGGAAAGTGCTTTTCAACTTCTCACTTGCTATTAAACGTGACTTTGCAAACTGTTTTCCTACCTCCTGTATTCTGTGGTGAAAGATTTTTCATCTTTTACAAGCACAACTACATATACAGCGGATTAGACGAAGTGGGAATTAGGCTAGGGTTTAGGAATAATTTTAGGGTTCTTGCTTCTGGTTCTGTGTGCAGGTTGGTAACATTAATCATTAGGGCTTAAAAAAGCATTAGAGCTTAAGTCTTCAGTGTATAGAGCTTCCTCTGGAATGCTGAGTGTCATTGTTTCAAATGCTTTTTATTCAAAGTAAGTGGCATGCCTCTTTCTCTGCTGGTATGGGGGAGAAGTGAAATGCCTTTGCTTGAAACTACCTCCAACTACCAGCCCCTGGTGCCCCACCCAATCAATATGTCAGTGGCTCTGCTGTCTTGTGGGAAGGAGAAAAATTGCTGGAGGGAAACAAATCGATTTCTTGCCCGTCTTCCTAGGACGATGCCAACAAAAATGGTGGTAAATGGATTATCCGTCTGCGAAAGGGCTTAGCATCGCGATGCTGGGAGAATCTCATTCTGGCGATGTTGGGAGAACAGTTTATGGTGGGGGAAGAAATCTGTGGGGCAGTCGTCTCTGTCCGATTCCAGGTAAGCTGCTCTGAGAACCGGCCTATGCTTCCATTTGGCAGGGCTACAAAAAGCACCATCTGCTTACCCCTTACGTACTGTTCTGTAGGAGGATATTATCTCGATATGGAACAAGACAGCCAGCGACCAGGCCACGACAGCCCGGATACGTGACACGTTACGAAGAGTGCTCAACCTACCTCCCAACACCATCATGGAATATAAAACACACACCGATAGCATCAAGTACGTGTGGTGGCAGGGGGAGGGCCTGCTGCTGGTTGCATGCGTGCTTGAGCAGTTTAATGCAGGGCGCAAGAATGGAGGGGAGTGCTCACGTGCGTTGTGCTCGCTGCAAACAGCAAGACAAACAGCAGCAATTGTTGCCAGCGCGCTTTGAAAGCCAAATACCTGTATCGTTATTGTGTTGTTTTCAGGGATGTTTGGTTCTAATAGTAAGACCTTATTCTTTTTAAGTGTGTAGTACTGGGTTTAGTTAGCAATCCACCCAGCCTGTCACTTGGGAGATGGGCAGCCCAGTGTGGGGCTGTGGCTTGATGCGTTCAGAGACGAGTGCAGTGTAGGGGGGACGAGATCATTTGAATAAATAGAGATTCAGGGGAATGAAGTGCGGAAGCTAAAGGGATTTATAGTGCCATTAGACTTATAAATGTTCTTGGGAAAGTGCTGTGTGAATTTACAGTGCTGTACAAATGATTTCTAATCATAATAAACGTCGTATATTAAGTCTTCCAGGCCCTGGTGACAGAGGCTCTTTAACAAGACTAGAAGATCGTGGTACACAGAGAGGACAGCTGTATTTTTAAATAAACCTATTACAGCTTACCATGCCAGGCCATTCAGGGTGACTTTTATTCCCACAATGTGACAAAGAATTGCATATGTAGGTATTAGTTATAGGTGAATAATGTATTTTTTTTCCTAAGTATATTACGAACCAATGCACCAATTAGGTCATATTGGTGAAATTAACACTTGAAAAGGTGCACCAAGAAAAAGAAGTGAAATGAATTAATAAGACATTGATAGAGCAGCAAGCTTTCTAATCCAGCCCTTAATCAAGGTCCAAGTACCTTTCATGACCTATTTTCATTATGTTAGCTTGGCCTTTCCACATAAACACCTTCCTAGATAGCACCGTGAGGAGAGTTTGGTGAGCTCAGTCCTGGTTTTAGCAGAAAGCCAGCTTCTGGTTGCATCCAGTTTAGAGTGTGGGTCACTAGCAATAACTCGCAGGTCTGTTTAAACTGCCTTTTAGGCATCTAGTGCTCCGCACGGCCCTCCTGCCTGTGCGCGTGGGAAAGAGAAGGGAAGGGGAAATTACTATTATTAACTGAGTCTTTCCCAGGCAGCTTTTTGGTTTCTGAAAGTTCCCACTTCTGTTGAAATCTGCTCATGATTTTGCTGGTAACATATCTCATGTGCTTACTGCCAGGAGAGGGCACTAGCAGCTGTCTGTCTGTGTTAGGAGATAGCAAAGTGCTCTTGACACATTCCAGGATATTTTACTTCTGTTCAGCAGCAGCAGGCTGCAGCCTGTGGTAATGTGGCTTTGTGGTGTAAGAGGGGAGATGTTTCTGTTCTCCCTGACTCTGTGAGGAAAGCTGTGTTCCAGCTGTGATGTTTGTTCGTGTAGCAAGTTTAGAATGGAAGTGATGTGGCCTTTCCTTAATAAGCTCTCCCCACCAGCACGTCCTATGAAGCCACAGAATGCTGCTAGCACCATGTTTGTAACTGGTTTTGCTCTGGCAGGTGCCAGCCCTTGAGCGGTGCATCCAGCCTCGTGGTCTTACTTCCCACAGGAGTGTGACAGACCGTATTTGCTGCCCTCTCTTGCTGCATAGCATCAAAGTTTCATTTTACTCTTCCGATGTATGGTGCAAGAGAAGCTTGTCCAAGAACAACAGGTGTCGGAGGAGCCGGGCTTGGTAGTTCAGATTACAGTCGGGAACAGTTGTTAAATAGCAGGCTGACTTGTCTCCCACTTACTCTTCTGTGGGCAGGAGTGATAGGGAGAAATTTGGTTTGATGGCATCCTAGCAAAGCAGGTCTGAGCAATTAACCTCCCATCGTGTCGGGTATCACGAGAGCTCTTCTTTCCATGGCCTCGCTTGAGCTGCAGCAGTGTGATTTCAGTGCCGTCCCACATCTCCTAATGGCACTGGTGTAATTCAGAGCAGAGCTGCTTGTCAGTGGAGTTTGTGTAGTGGTGCATGGACCCACTTATTGTGCTTTTCTCGCCTGGTACCGGCTCTAGCACGGAGGGAGGAGCTGCAGGCAGCCAGCTGCAGTGGCAGCGGGGAGGTGATGGTGCCTGCTTTGTTGCCAGAGAAGAGCAGGACAGCCCCAGCTTTCAGCCTGCCTCTGCTTGGCTGTGCCTCGCATCATTAAGGTTTTCTCACTAATGAAGAATCTCTTGTGTAACTAGTTCTATCCTCCATAAAGTCTGGCTCCTTTTCCTCGCCCATCTATCAAGCCCTGTTGAAATACTGTCCGTCATGAATAAACTCCACTTATGCTGTGCATGTACCATGTGATTTATGACTCAGGAGGGCTTTCTAGCCAGCACTCTATATTCACACTCTGGCTGTGTTTTATGAAAGGCTTTAATGGAAGAGCTGTGCTGTAGGCTTTGTCAGGGCTGCCTTGCTAGGGGGGCTCGTGGCATTTTTCATTTGTATGGGCTGCATCTCTCCACTAGAGCTCTGCTCATGTGCAGGGTTTGATTGGCATTGATTGTGCTTCAGGGAAGGGAGCACGCTTAGCAAGAAAAGAACAGGCGTTTCTCAAAACCTTGACTTCTAGGTAGCGAATTGACCTGGATTAGCTTTTGACACACTGTAAATGAATGCTTCTGTGGAAATTGGTAGCATGCCCCTCACTGTGGAACCTGAGCACTGTGTTTCAGGTTTTATATATGCCTTTTGTGATGTTGCATTTCGTATTAACTCATTTTTAGACACCATTTTTCATGAGTTGTCAGTGAGGCTGCAGCCCCCTTTGTTTCAGAAGGCGGTGGTGCTGCCAAGCTGCTTTTGAAAAGTATCTGTTGCTTCACAGCTATTCCAAGGACCTGTTCTGCATTCTGTCCCTTCAGCTCTCAGCGGTGGGGCTTGTGCATTTAGCTAGATAAGCAGATCTTTCATTGCAATTTTCCCATGTTCGTCCTTTCTCTTGCTTGCAATATTGACAAACTGCCTAAATCCCAGCAAGTGGAAGGGTCAGCCTAGTCTGTATTAATTTCCAGTCTTGCTAGAAGAGCTAGAGCAATCTGTTGGACTGTGCTTAATTCCAGGGGATTTATAGTACCTTAGGCGTTACGGTGCTGAGCACCTGAAAAGAACCTGTGACATTTTTGGGGCTACCTTGTTTCAGTAGCTGGAGAGAAAACGCTTCTCTTTGTTCCCTCAGAGGTGGATGAAGAGGTGCACTCACCTGAAGTGAGCCACTTAATAGGTTCTGCTCATCAGTGTTGTTAACCTTGGCGGTGACAGTGTCCGGCATGTTACAGACAGCAGTACTCGCTGTGGTTGGAAATTAAGGAAAAAAAAAAAAAAGAAAAAAGTCTGTTTTGCTGTCGTAGAAGGTGTACTGTTGTTGGTTTTTTTTTGAAAGCAGTGTTGCTGACCACAGCCTACTCATGTCTCAGTGAAGCCACTGAAATTACTCAGGTATCTGTAGTGAGCGAACCGCAGTCGGGAGTGTGGTGGTGGGGACGTGATCACTGTAAGGTTTGATTCCCTTTTTTTTCTTCAGGGTTGTAGCGTCAAGGGCTTGGCTGTCTTGCATACACCCTTGCTCTGCCTGGGTTTATCAGCCGGGTTATCAGCCTTTCTTTTTGTGCTGCTAACTGTGGGGTCAGTGGTCTCCTGTGCTGAGAGCTCCCACCTGTAGAACCATCCAGGAGGCCCAGGCAAGTTCAGCAGCGCTGCTTTGTGTGACAGGAGAGACCAGACCTTCGCTGCGTGGCCGTGCTGCCAGCTTCCACTGAGCTGGCTGGGTCGGAAGTATTTCGGTCGCTGTGTGACTTTATGGATCGTCCTGTCAGCTCTAAAGCAAGGCTGCTTTTTCTGAAAACAAAGCTTCAGTTATTTGTAAGTGCCTGCTGCAGTGAGAGCTGAGCAGCGTATAAAACTCTCCTTTCCTTTCAAAGTCACCACTGATAACTAATGGGACGGCTCAAGTAAATGAGAAGAATAGTTGATCTTAATAGGGCTGGCACTGGGTTCGTTCCACTGCAGGCAGTTGGAGGAAATGGCCTTGGACTATATTTTGGCTAGGAAACCAGCAGATATCCTAAGGAGAGAGAAAGGGTATGCACTGCAAGAAGAGTGCAGGGGCAACATTCTTGTGACAGAAATAAAAAGAGGAGGCAGGGAATGAGGTCTTGAATCCAAGGGAAATATGACAAGAGAAATCCTCATAGAAGCGGTGAGTGTTTGGCAGGGTTGCTGAGACGGTGAGCTGGAGGTGGCGGGCTGGGGAGAAGTCTCCTCTGTTGCACCAGAGTTCAGCCAGTGCTCTAATTATTATGTTAACTGTTATGTTTTTGTAGCACTGGTTTTCGTTTGCTTGCTAATTTCCAAGGACATTAGGAGTTGATACTCTTCAGCGCTGCCGTCCTGTTTGTACCTCCCTTCCCATGTCTGTTCAGCTGGTGTGTGCAGGGTTAACCTTGTTTAAAGTTACACGGCTTCCGCGTGGGGCCCGTCACACTGCCTGTCAGCGGGAGGGCAGGTTGTCCTCAGTCTGGCTGGCGCTACGGAGCTGTGTTGCTTCACCCTCACACCCAGTCTGAAAACAGGAATAAAAGCTAGAGGAGGGTGGTGAGGTTCCAGATCCGAGGCTCTGCAATACTGGCTTAATTTGTCTATTGCTCCTTTCTCAAATTCCAGTAACGCTTCCAGGTGCTGTAAGTCTAAGAGCAGTTCCTTAGACTTGGGCTTTGAAATGATGGGTTCTCTGCCTTGTTCTTGGTCACCTTTGTATATTTTATTCAGAAAGGTCTCTGCCTTTGTAAGAGGTTCCCATACCTTGGTGGCCTGTCTCTTACCAAAGAAGGCACTAAATCTATTTCACATTTCTTTTCAAGGAGGTCAGTTCAGATGTGTTCAATTCAAAGCCTGATGGCTTCCCTCTTGGCCTTTGCTACAGATAGGGCCAGATATAGGAAAGAATATTTCAGGCTACGAGAATATCAGATTTTTTTTAAAGCTGTTGGTCTGTAGGCTTATCACAAGGTTCCTGGTGGCTTTGGGCAAACCCTTTAAGCACTCTGAAGAGCACAGGGAGAGGGACGGTCTCTGGTGGGTGTTGTGAAGGTAGCGTGTGCTATAAGCTCTCCACCCCTGTTTTTAGCTACGGAAGCAGATGGAAGGGAGGCAGGGCTGCACAGAAAAATACCAAGGGGAACTGCTAGGACTTTGAGGGTGCTGTGGAGAGAGCTGCCGGCGCTTCTTGCACAGTTGCGATTTGGAAAGTCCCTTGAAGCTGCTGTGGCTGCTCTTCCTCTTTTTGCTCTGATGGTGGCTTCTTTTTGCAATTTTTTTCCCTCCAACTTGCTGAGGGTAAAGGGAGCTCTGCTTGCATCCTGACCCTGGGTAGTGGGGGAGAAAGTGGGAAGTTCCACCAGTCGTGGGTCAGGAATGAGCGTGGAGGACCAGCTCTGGCTGGCTTTATTTAGCCAGCTAATGTTTCCATTTCCCATCTGTTCAATGGGAATAGCCTAAGTGTTGGGGATCAATTCACTGAGTAGCTGATCGCCGCACAGACAGCATAGCACTGAGGTACTAAAAATGTCTATACATAAAAATAACCTCTTAGACTCTTTGGCACCGTGCCTTTGGCACATCACAGGCCATAAAGATTCTGCCAGATGAAATTAACTGGCAGCCTTGTTCGGTACGAAATGGAGAGCAGTTTGCTCCGCTAGCATAGTTTAGGTACATTAGGGCAGACACATCTTAGTGGATTTTTTCAGTCAAGTCAGCAGATAGTTGGAATAATTAGTGCTATAATATGTATGAGGGTCTAAACTTAAAAATTCTTGGCTAGGAGATCTTTTTCTCCGTCTGCGAGAAGGACTTGGCAGCTGAAGGACTATGTGCGTGATGTTATGTGATGTTGGAACAGGGGACTCCTTGGTTTGAAAGGGGTAGTACATCATCAATTATGTTGACAAATAACCTTGTGTCCCTTTTGTAGAGAAAAGAAGTTACGAGTTTGGGTAGAGCTGCGAGAGAAGATGTGATGGTGGGTGATGGAAATGTGGTAGAAATGTAAGGCATGGGAGGCCGAAGGGAAGACATGAAGGTGGAGGCGAGGCTAGAGATGTAGTTAGCTTTCCAACCTGCATTCAGCAGCGAGGAGGAATTCAGGTCAAAAGTTTTGTCTTTCGCCTAACTCTCTGCTGGAGAGAGGCAGTTGTACCCCCAGTGTCTGGTACTGTGCACTGGCTGCGTGACACTGGCAGTTTTCCTTGAACTCGTAGGGTGCTGTGGGTCAGCTGAATGTGGGAAGAGCTGGGGGGAAGGCTCCAGTTTAGGTGACTCTGCTGCTGCGTTGCTTAGAATGAACCACCTGTGGCTCTGTTTCTGTCCTCCAAGCAGCATTCAAGCTGCATTGCAGATCTGACCTCAGTGATCACCTGTGAGATGCCTCAGCGAGTCCTTTTTCTGCAGACTTACTCACCCTTGAGAGTGCCCTGCTATTTCCCAGCAGATCTTTGAGAGAGGGCTGGTGTGCTGGTGCCCCACAGCTGTTTCTGGTGCAGCACCCTGTGCTATCAGCTTTCTCCCTCACGTTTCTTTGGCCTCAAGGATTGATGTCAGAGGATCAGCTCAGAGATTCCAAGTAGCTTTGGGACTTCCGTGGATGACTGTTGCTTGTCCTTCCTACTCAAGATCAGAAAGATTTTGTGCTCCCATGGGTGCTCAGAAGATGGTTTTGATCCCCTCAAAAGAAGGATTTGTTGTCCGGTGTTATGGGAAGGTAGTGTCATAGATGCAAGGTGGGCATCACAGTGACAAGCTTCTTGCTTGTACGTTCCCAGCAGGATTGCCTGTGTGCGGTGTAGTCTTTGAGAGTACCCATGGCACACACTTGCTGGTATACTCTGTTAATTTGGGCTGTGACTTTGCTGGGAAAGAGAATGTGACAACTGAGTTGCTTTTGCAGATGCTCAGATGCTGATTTGGAGCTTGACTGTGTGAGGTTCAGGTAGGAGCCTGTGGGTCTGTTTAGGGCACGGATGGTGACTAATAGAGAATTTCCGTTTCTGTACCCTCCTGTAATGTTGATGACTTGATGAGGTAATGCAGAAAACAAGGTATGAGGTGGCTGCAACAAAGCACCAGCAACAAGGTCTGCGGGACAGCCTGGGTTTATGACTGACCTGGGTTATCTTTAAGGTCCCTCCTGCTCCCTGGGACTTTGGGGTTGGTAAATGGCTTGGCGTGTGCTGTAGGCATTGGCACTGCTTTGCTGGGTCTGGGGAACGATGAGGTTCTTTGATATCTCTGATCCCAGAAGATAATAGTCGTGCTCACGTTAACCTCAGCATCTTTTCCCTGAGAGGGCTTTCAGTATTCTGCCTTCGTAAAACAGACAGCAATTTTTCAGTCTGCTAGCTTTGTCCGTCAGTAGCATTCTCCACCAGGGAATGCAGCGTTAGGCCGGTCCCTCTACCTTGTCTGAAAACGTTTTTGTTTCAAAGAGCTCTGGTGTTTTTATTGGGTTGTCGTTAACAGTGCAGGTTTACAATAGGAAGTGAGGCTTTCTAATAGTGATGGGATTCTGCCACCTGATTGAAGAATGGCCTGATAACTAAGCCGTGTGGCGTTAAAAGAACACCCTGGTGGAGGGATTACCGCGTACTCAGATACGTGGTGAAGCATGAGGCCAGTATCTGGCTGGGTTTAACCAGCCAAGAAGTGCGACAGTCCTCCAGAAACACATAACATCGGCTGTTTTATCAGTGATAGGAAATGGATACTCCATTTGCGACTGGGAAGGTCATACCTGTCTCTGGGTATTAATGTGGCTGCATCACAGCAGCCAGTGGGAATGCTTCATGGCTGTGCAGAACGTAAAAGCTGCCTTGCGCTGTCAGATGTTTGGCTGGGTTTTAAGGATGCTTCTATCCACTAAGGCTATCAGAGAATATTGCCTTGCTCTCTGAAGACAAGTGCCTTTCAAACGCCATTGAATGTTTCTGCTCTTGTTAAAAGTTAAGAAGCCTTTGATCTGAAGTGCTGTTTTTTTTGTTTTTTTCTTTCATTTTTTTTTTCCCTCTGGCTTGCCAGGGCCTGGGAGGAGTTTCATGGCCTGGTGAACAGCAGTGGCCGCTGATCGAACGCTCCCCCTCCCTCTGTCACACGCAGGGTAGGGCCTCATCTTTCTTCCTATGTGACTTCACGGCATACCTCTCAGCTTCCAACCCTCTTCCCGTGGGCTGGCATGTTTTCCTCTTGCCTCGTGGGCTCGTTCCACTACTGGCTCTTTCCTAAAGGTCAAAACGTATTTTTTTTTCCCCCAACCAAAGGCACCAACATTCACAGTGGTCTGCATTCACTCAGCATTTTCTGATACAATGCTGCGTGCTGTTTTGCTAATGTGTCCTTCCTCTGTGTGAGCCGGTTGTATCCCAGACCTAGTCCCAGGAGGCTGAGAGGTACGTCTTCAGCTTGGGTCTGCTGCCTGGGGCTGACCGTTAGCAGACACGGAGTGGTAAATGAATGCTGAGCACATCCGTGTGATGGACACCGCGAGAGGCGCCCGGAGCTTGGCATACACGCCTCTGCTCCCGACGGTGGGCTGGGGCAGAAAAATTAGTCTGTCAATAAAAGCTTGTTCAGGAAGGACACGCAGTAGCTACTGTATTTAGAAATAATAATGCTGTGGCTAATGAGACGAAACCACCTGCTACTTCTGGTAATGGCAACCGACCATGCGCGGAGAAAACAGCCAAGGTGAGCTCGGTGCCGTTGTGAGCCTTGCAGCTCAGACTGGTTTTCCCCTCTAACGCCTGCTTCCCCGACAGCAGGCCCTTTCCTTAAAAAGGACTAGCACGAGGCCAGGTGAGGAGGGTTGTGTTTGGCTGTAGCCAAGTGGGATTGCTGCACTGCCGAGTGCCGGAGTAGAGGAATCTGCTGGAAGAAACATTCCCCAGCCTAATTCCTACCCTCTGGTGGCGTGTAGCTGCTCCAGTGCAGGTGAGCATCGAGGGCCCGCTGGGAATCCCACTGCTCCCAAACCCTCCTTCCGCAGCTTTGGGCTTGCTCTGAAGTCACGGATGAAACAACCTTTCCTCACTGATTCGGCTTTTTGTGAGGATCAATGTTTACAAAACATTACACAGGCACATAGGAGTGTTTTTATTGTTCAGAGGACATTCAGCTGACCTTCCCGAAGAGAAAACAAGCTCACTTCACGAAACGCCAGTCTCAGAAGGCAGTACATGTGCCAAGTGGGTAGGAAGACAGTGACAGAGTTGATTTAGCTCTTGACTGTAGTGAGTTACCTACCAGGGAGAGCGGTGGTGAGCAGAGGGCCGGGGCACCACGATAGGGGTAAAAGGAGGGGAGATGTAGGAGCCTGCCCAAGAAAGAACTAACCACTGTGCCATCCTCCTGAGGCACATGACATGGGTGAAAGTACTGAATGGGACAGAAAGTCTAATTGCTGTTGCAAATTAACGGAATCCAGTTAATGAATCCTGAATCATGTTCCCAGATGGCAGCACAGCCTGCTTTGCTTGCAAGTACAAAGGTGAACCCCAGTCTTCTACAGATGGCCTCCAGCATGGTTTTTGCTGTCATGTAATAGCAGAGTAACTTGTTTAACTCTCCTGAAGAGTGTTTTTGACTTCCTTCTGCTCCTCCAGCTCTCCAGCTTGCCTCCTGGAGCTGTTCCAGCATGCACTGTACTGTGATGTTACAGCTACCACGTGGCTTTTAGCAGCACACAAAGCTAGCTCAAGGGTTGAAACAGGGTTTTACAGTCCTGCAAAGCACCTTGCTTCTGAAGCTGTGAGCTGCCTTCACTCTTCAACACGGCTCTGCCAATTTGTTGTGATGTGTGCTGGGTTATCCCTAGGTGTTTGGTTTGGGCATCTTACTGTCCTGCCCTGTTAGGGGAAGGGGCGCCAAACCTGTCCTCTCAAAGTAATTATCTTGTTTAATTGACTTTGGATAAGAAATAATAATAATAAAAAAACCCTCCCAACCTTTTTATTAATGAGTAAATATGGGTTGCGTGTTGCTGCTGCCCACAGGCCAGTGGTAAGCATTAACACAAGTTTTTGTAACGTGCCCCATCTTCAATTGCTGCCACGTGCTGCAAGACTCCACAAATGAAGGTTGTGGACCAGCAATCCTTTCTTTGTCAGTAGTCCCATGGCTGTACTCATGTGAGTAAAAGCTGCTGAAGAAGCTCTGCTATTTAAACTTGGGAAAATGTCCTCGTTGGTTTAAATATTCTTTAAAGGCAGGAGAGACCAGAGGCCTAAACTTGCTGATAATGGGACAAAAGGAACTAGTTATGAGGTACTGAGGCAGGAGGAGGCTTCACTGCCAGTATATCTGTGCTCCAAGCAGAATCCCTGAGGACAAACATTTGGGAAGGAAGGGATCTTGCAAATTGTTTAAATCCCAGAATCTGTCAGGGAAATTTGCAGTGCCTGTCTTGCTTTGGTCACAGGAGATACCACTTTTTGTCTTCCTGCTGACTGGGGATGAACCAAGATCTTGTGTTCAGGTGTTCTGGAGCAGCAGGTTGGCTTAGCAGGAAGTCTGTAGTGAGAAAGTTCTGCTTAGGAGGTTTAACGAGCATTGTTTTGGGTGACATGCTGGGATGGCAACACTGATAGCCACGGTGGGTGGAACCCTGGGGTGCTGTGATCTGAGCAATGCATATCTGTAACCTCTTTTTTCCCTCTGTTTTCCAGGGATAATTCAAGCTTTCGAAACACAAAAATCACATTGTGAGAACAAGAGTTGGCACTAAGCTCCTCTCTCCGTGTCGAAAGCACTGAGAGGTCTCCACCAGTGCCCTCCGACCTCTGAAGGGACTCATGGGCCACTCTCGCACTCCTCCTTGGAGGAAGGATCCATCTGAAGCCCTCCAGCAGCGGTGATAATAGAGGCTGATTTTGTCATACACAAACTTTTTTAGCAGTGGGGCGGGAGGCCAACCTTTCAATTAGCAGCGTGCCCTCGGGGCCACATCTTGCAGCACTTTCCTCTCTTTCTGTATACGGCATGCAGGATCTCTGGGATTCTGCCTTGACGTCGGAGCCTTTTGCTGAGGGATACCAGTATTAAAAATCTCTCTGCAGCTGGGAGGAGCTTCCCAGTTGAGAGTCAGCCCCATGGTTTTCAGATGCCCACTTTCAGCTCTGCCAATAAATTATTGGGTCTCTTTGTTTCTTTCAGTCTTTTCTGCTTTTTTTTTTGTTTGTTTTTTTGGTCTAAAAGTGCTGGGGTGGTATTTCCCTAGTCTGGGGTAAGACCGTAGGCCTGCGTCTGCGGGTTCCATAAGGCAACTTCCCCTGAGCTACCCACCTTCCTGACCTGAAGCTACAGATCTAACTGTTAAAAAAATAGGTTACTTTCTCTTTGCCTTGTCTTCATGCTCCCTGGTCAGCAGTGCCTTGCACCCAGCCTTCCTTGCTGGGGAGAGGGCTGCAAGCTGCCCTTAAACTAGGACAAAGAGGTGTCTGGTGTCACTTAATTGCTTTATTCCAACTGTCTCAGTGGAGAACCATCAGGAAAAGCTGAGTGCAGGGCTCTGCGTGCTTCTGTGGGTGGCTGAGGTCTGCAACTCTCCAGCCATCTGGGAAATTGGACCCCAGTGGCTGTAGCAAAAGAGGGGGATGGCTTGGGCTGCTGCTCAGAGCTGCGTGGAAGCTGTGACCAGAAGAGGGACTGAGGGTGACCTCTTGTCTTCTGTCCTCTGGGGTGAGGCTGGACTGATAAGTTGTTGCTTGGAAAGACAGCGAGGCTGCAGTTCAGATGCCACAGAAACAATAGGAGCTAATTATTTCCTCTGATTCTGCTTGAGTACAACACTAATTGTACTCATTAACAGCTTTAGCCTTTCCCCTCTTCCTTGGGGAATAGCACAATTGCCTTTCATTTTGAATAGAGCCTTTGCATTGGGCCTGAGGGGGAGGCTCTGGGCAGAGCTGGGGCACACCTCCTGCCCTGGGCACTCCTCAGCCCCAGGGAGAAGGGGCTGCCAGGGCCAGCTTGGTGATGACTACAGAGCCAGTAGCCCGTGGGGGAGAAATACCAGCCTTGGGGACTGGGAGACCTTCAGCCTTATGACTCCAATTGCAAATTCCTTCTGTTATTGAAGTCTAGACTGAAGGCGGCCAGGACTGACAGAGAAGACAGCCTGAAGTATTCTTCTGAGGGGCTTTGTTTTCCACATGGAGGATTTTGGGCTGAGGCAGTAGCACAGTGACTGATGACTGCCTGCTCCCCGTGGCCACACAGCTTGTGCCTGCTGGCATCTGGCTGGGCAGGAGGGCAAGGCAGTTTCCCTGGCTGTAGCATCACTCTTAGTGTTTGTCGAGACCCCACGGTCCCATTCCTGTTCCTGCCTCTTGTTTGCCACCAGCTTTCAACCAAATGCTCTTTCCCAGGCGCAGTTTGTTTTCCCTGCTGTGATCAGGTACTACTATGGCTGCTACTTAAAATTCCTTTTAAATACAACTCTCCCCTGCTGCTCTCTGGTATTTGTTAGGGGGATTTAGTTGTAATTACATTTTGGCAATCTAAGCAAAAATAGCCTAGCAAGGCAAGGCTGAAATACTAGCTGCAGGCTCCTTTTATCCACAGCGCATTTAGCTTCTTGCAGATGACATCACTTAGGGTTTTAGTCCTGTTGTTGTGCCCAGCTGCGCGTCGCGTCCACCTCTGCTATTTCGTGTACTCGCCCACTTCTTGCTTCTCATGCCCTGCGTCTAAGCTGGTGCTGATGAGCGCAGGCTTGCTATTAAATCCAAAAATGCTGCAGTCCTGCTGTGCTCGCCCTTAAATACTCATTGCGAGAGAGATGCAGAAGAGCCCTTCCCCTGGGGCTGTGCCTCCCGCTGCCGCTGTGGTTGATTTTTGGAGGAACTCGGCACCAGTTCCTCTTGCTCAGGGAGCGAGCTGGCTTGGACCTGGAGTTTGCCCTCTTAACTGCTACGAGGATCCTTGAAGGCAGAAGAAAACTGGTGTTCTTTGATCAATGTAAAGCACAGGATTTGGTGCTTCCACTGGCTTAGAGAGGGATGGAGCCAGACTGGTTTCTGAGCAGTGCTTTTGGGTTGTGATCTGCCGTCTCCTGCTAGTAAGGGTGGTGAAAAGATAGCCATGGGGTTGTCTGGGAGGGGAAGCAGCCTCTGTCACACTCTAGAAGGAGGTTTCAGATCCTCTTATAACAAGCTTGAACCTTGAATCTGTGGTGAGTCTTGACCTTCCCTGCTCTCTTCATTCCGAAGGCTGTGTCCACCCTTAAACTTGCCCAGATCCCTGCGTAGCTTCCTTTGAGGAAACCAGCAGCACTTTGAACCCCTTTGAGCCATGGAGCCCCCATCCCCTGGGCTTTGCTTTCCCCAGGGGGTGCTAGGCTTGTGAACCCTGCCTGTCTGCTTACAGCTGGTCAAGCAGGAGCTGACGGCTGGGCTGGGGTTGACTGGTTCAGGGAATGATGGTGGGGAAGTTGGCAGGGCTGGGGATGCCAGGCCAGGGCACCCTGTCCCTTCAGCCACCGTGGGACTGGGGACAGGACATCACTGTGTGTGGCTGTGTGGGGACAGAAGTGTGGTGCTGCCACTCACCAGCGAGATGGCCACGTCCTGGAGGAGTTTCATGCCCCAGGACCTGGTCACCTCACCCAGATCATGGCCAGGGGGCTGTGCCCATGCCCAGGTCAGTGGGTGCCACCCCTGCTGCTCTGAGGTGCCAGCCTCGAGCTCTGGTCTCTGTGCCACGCACCTCTGGGGACCAGGTAGGGAAAGCCACCTTGCAGAGAGCACAGGGCAGGCTGACACAGCCGGACGGATGGCTCCAGGCTGTGAGCATCCAAGGAGCATGTCTCAGCTGCTGGGCGTTTGCTTCTCCTTTCCGTCTGTGCCCTCACCTCTGTCAGTGCCAGCAGCCGGTTGCTGGCAGTATCCAGCTCATCTCCAGCAGCAGCAGAGGCAGCTGGTGCCGGGCTGGTGGAGGCACAGCACGTCCTGGAGCTGGCTGAGGGCAGCACGAGCTGCAGCACAGAGGAGCAGACGCAGGCAGCTGGCCCCCACCGCGAGGTAAGCAGCAAGGGGGGCACAGAGCTGGGATCCCCAGCAGCCCTCAGGCGCTCTTCCACAGGGTTCCCTCACCCACCGTGTCCCCCTCTGCACCACCACGACTGCTCGGCCACCTTGGCTCTGGTTCCCCCTTGTCCCACCTCTCAGCACCTTCACGGGGCGCTGGCACAGGTGGCAGGCAGTGCTGTGTCTGTCCCCAGCTGGGTGCCAGCCCTTAGGGGGGTTGTCCCACAGAGGTAACCCCAGTGGTGGGCACGAAGAAGCCACAGGAGCCCACAAAACTGCCATGAGGTTTACTTCCGTGTTCATCACAACCACGGCCACCCTGTGCTCCCCATCACCCCCACAGCAGGGGGGTGACAGAGCCCTGCCACCCCAGTCCCCCTCCAGCGCTGTGCTTGGCACCGGGAGCTGCCGCGCCCGCAGCCAGGCACGTAGATTTGGGGCACATCCAGCCCCTGGCATCGGCCTCGGAGCCAGTGGCAGGGGGCTGTCGGGTGTCACTGGGGCAGGTATGGCTTGGGGTCCCCGGGGAAGGGCAGGGCAGGCGCCTGGTTGAAGTGAGCCATGAGGAAGATGCCGACAGTGCCGCACACGAAGAGGGAGGCCATGATGAAGAAGCAGACGCGGTCGATCACCCGCCCCACCAGGATCCACTCCTCGTTCTCCTGTTGGCAAGCATCGATGGGGCGCTGAGGGCTTGTCCTCGCCGCCCCCGGTCCCTCCCCGTGCCGCCCCGGCCCTGACTCACGCTGCTGAAGTCGTTCTGCTCCCGCGTGGCGTTGGCGATGTGGTTGCAGGCGTTGACACAAGCACGGATCTCGGGACCTGCCTCCTCCAGGCTCTGGCAGAAGTCCTGAGCGTAGCCGCTATCCAGCCCACGGCCTGCGGGCACATGGCCCAAGGAACCAGTGAGTGCCAGGCAGCCTGGTGCATCACCCAGAGGAAACGCCAGCCCGCCTGGGGCACTCACCGATCTTCTCCAGCACGGTTTTCATCAGCCCGTCCCTCTCCTTCTGCTTCTCGAAGAGCAGCTCGGTCCGGGCTTTCCAGAGCATGTACTCGTCGGCTTTCACCATCAGCCCCAAGGAGCTGCGTCGCCGGGAGGCTTGCGGTGGCCCCGGCGCCTCCTCCGGCATGTGCATGCCCAGGTAGCGGGGCAGGAGGTGCAGGCACACCTGGGCACAGCGTCACCCACGGGGTCCTGGTCCCCTGACACCACCCAGGGCACCCGGTGGGTGCAGTGGGGTCCCAGCGCATCATCCCTGGAGCACCCTTGTGCCACCAGGCACCCCCTGCTCCCCAGAGCTCAGTAGCAGCTTAGAGGGGTCGGTGGCACAGCGTGGTGCCTTGGGGACATCTGGGGGTCCCTGCCTTGGGTTAAGGCATGCCTACGGAGTAGGGCAGACCACAGACACCCACCCTAATCCCCCCATGTAAGGGACAGGGGGGGATGAGGCAGGTACCTGGCGCACCCTCTGGGACATGGAGTGAGTGTTGGGCGTTCTCAGCGAGACGTTGAGGACGATGACGGCGTTCACCACGATCACCACCGTCACCACCATGAGGAAGGTCAGGTACCTGCGAAGGGGGCACGGGCCCTCAGCTGCCATGCCGCAAGCTACGGTAGTGGGGAACGGGGTGGAAACTGGGGACCAGCAGTGGGACGTGGACACGTGTTAGCCCCGTGTCACCCTGCACGTGGAGGGTTGGAACGTCCTGCCTGTGAGCCTTGGCTCCCTCTCCCCTTCCTGCTGTGGCAATTTGCCCAGGATATGAGCAGACAGGGAACATTTCTGTGCCTGGGTCCTGTCCAGGGGCACTGGCACCCGGAGACCCCCCGCTGGCCCAGTGTGACCCCATCCCCTTGCGTCACTTACTTCCCGATGAGCGGCACCGCCTGGGAGGTCTCAGGCACCTTCTGGGCGATGAGGAAGAGGAAGACGGTCTGGGCCAGGAGCACGTTGATGGAGACGGTGCATTTCTGCCCGCCCGCTGCCGAGGAGGGGCAAGAGGGAGGCTTGGCAGGGGGCAGGGGCACGGGCACAGCACTGCTTCAGCAAAGGGCCTCCCCCAGTAACCAACCAACCAAGTCCTGCGTGGCAGCTTAACCCGGGGGTACCCAAAAATTCATCCCAAACCCCAAATATCTCAGAAGAGGAGCAGCGGGGGATGAAAATCCTGGTGCCCACCAGGGGCACGGCACCAGCATACCTTTGGCGGGCAGAAAGTAGACGAGCACGGCCATGGAGGAGATGAGGACGCAGGGCACGATGATGTTGATGATGTAGAAGAGGGGCTTGCGCTGGATGATGAGGTAGAAGACCACCTGCTGGTACTGGGTGTCGTCTGGGGTGAAGTGCCCCGAATTGATGATTTTCCGCGCGGGGCGGTGCTTGATGGCCCACTCGCCGTTCTCTGCCACGCAGGGATGCCACCACGTGAGTCCTCGTGTCCCGCTGGGGACACTGCCAGCACCCAGCGTGGCTGGGAGGAAGAGGAGGGCTGGGCACGGCGTGGGGAGAGGTGCTGGGGCCACGATGCAGGGCAGAGGAGGGCAATGAGCACCGAGGGGTGCTCCAAATTACCCCTGAAAGCTACAGGAGGGGAAACCGACGGGGCACCGGGGGTCCCTTGGGGACAGGGGCTCCCAGGATGAGTTACGTGTGGGGCTGGGGGTCCCCCCCCAGCGCCCTGCCACCGGGGAGCCGTGGGGGAAGCCGAGCGTGACGCTTTATTAAGGCGCGTTGTTTTCCCCCCGCCGTCTGCGGGAGCGATAGATTTTTCCCAATCAAGATCGCAGCTCGGGCCGGTAATGAAAAAATAAATCTCTCCGCCCGAAAAGCATTTTGTTCCTTCACTGCGCAATTAAAATGTGATGGAAAACGTCATCGTTTGGCCGTGACAGCTACGTTCCCAACATCAATCAAGCTGCCGGGAGCAGCGCTCTCCGGGAGGGACTGCCAGGCGGCGAGAGCGGCGAGCCGGGGGGGTTGGAAAAACAAATCTCTCCCCTGCTCCCGCTTCCACTAATAACTTAAGTACCCATGTAATGGCAAGGGCTGCTAATGGCCTCCCCCCCGGCTCCCCACCGCCCTGATTTTGGCAGCCAGCGGCATTGCAGCAGGCTGCCGGGCGCCCCCAGGGTGGGCTGCTCGTGTTTTGGGGGGCCGCGGGGCTACCTGTGAAGGCCTCGGGGTCGATGGAGATCCACTCCACGGTCTGGCCTTCCTCCACCGTCAGCAGCAGGTTGATTTCGTTGGCGCTGTAGGTCTGGGACCTGGGGAGGGACAGGTGGCATGCAGCAGGCCAGCAGGGGAAGGGGGTGATGAAGTGCCACCAGGTCACGCCGGCCACCTCCTGCTTTTTCGGCCGCTTGGCTCGGGAGCCCCTCACCTCCTGGTGGTCACGGGGTGACAGGGGACAGCTTGGTGGCTCTAGCCCGCCCCGGGGCTCATCGTGAGACACCTGCCTTGGGGACAACGGGGGACCTGTCCCCCTGCCCCCCCCCCCACCCCTCCATAGGGTGCTCACTGGAAAACCATGGTGCAGTTCTGCCAGTCGAAGGGGAAGTAGGTGACGTGGATGGAGCAGGAGCTGCGGTAGATGGCGGGGGGCAGCCAGTAGATGCTGCCGTCGGGGGACACCAGCACGTTGGTGTAGAGCGTGATCTCGAACGTCCCGTCAATGCTGAGGGGGGGAGAAAAGGGTGGGCTCAGCCCCACGCCGTGCCCCCCCGTGGGTGTCACCCTGTGTGCGGGGAGGTGACACTGCTGCACCCCGGAGCGGCCTCACTTGTTCTCCAGGACGATGTCGGGCAGCCAGACCATGGTGGAGGGCACCCGCAGCAGCTGGATGTTGTCGTATTCTTCGGGGTCCCACCGCAGGCGGTAATCGGACCATTGCTGGGCAAGGGGAGCAAAGTGTGGGGGGGTCACAGCACTCCCCGGGGCTCCCTGTCCCATGTTGTCCCCAAAACGGGCACAGCAGGGGGCACCCACATGAAGGGGGTGTGGGTTATGGTGCCAGCCCCCCACCAGGTGCACAGGGAACCGGGGGGGTCCTGTCTGAGGTCTCACCATCTCGATCCAGACGTTGGTGGTGAGGGTCTCCTCCCGCTCATTCTGGCAAGCGAGGAAGGGACGGAGGTGGCATTAGCCACCTGTCCCCTGCATGGGGACAGATCCCATCCCACCAGGGCCTCCTGGGTCCCTGCAGCATCACCCCAGCACCCCAGATCCATGCTCCTGCCCGGTGCTGGGGGCCGGGGGGGGTCTCACCAGGGAGATGAGGTTGGTGAGGGTGAGCTTGAGGGTGACATCGATGACTTGGTCCCCGCGCAGGGCCGGGCGCAGGTGCCGGTTGTAGTTGGTCATCAGGTCCTGGAGCAGCTTCTCCTCCTGGTTCCTGCAGCTCACACCTGGGGGGGGGGGGGCACGCAGTGCCGTGGGGGCACCCCGGGGTGGGCTGGGGGTGCTGGTGCTGCCCCCAGGGGCTGCTGGCATGGCTGGAGGTGTCATGCATGGGGAGGGGGCACACATACCTCTGAGGGTGCCTGGTGGTGCACAGACAGGGCGTGGGGACACCCAGGGGGACGCTGCACAGCGCCGGGCACCCATGGGTGACAAGTCCCCAAGGACAAAGGCAATGGAAGGGGGGACCGGGTGCCCCCCCCAGCAAACCCCCCACCGCCCCGGGGTGGGGCACCCCTTACCTGCCAGGGCGCAGAGGGCGAGGAGGAGGCCGCGCATGGCGGAGCTGTGGGGGCGCAGGGGCTGGGGCTCCGCTCGGCCGCCTGCACGCCGAGCTTCTGGGCCTGGCGCCCGGCGGGACGGGACAGCTGTCCCCGTCCCCGTCAGCTGCTCCCAGCAGCAATGCGGGACAGGGAGGGGTGGGAGGCAGCCTGAGTCCCCTCCTGCCCACCCCCTCCACCACCAGTAGAGCGATGGCAGTGTGCTGGGCAGCTCCGGTGGCGTTTTGTGCCCTTGGCGAGGTGTGGAGGCGGGGTCGGGGCAAAATGAGCTCCGGGCTCAGTTCCCCCCTTGTTCCCCGGAAAAGGATGTATTGCCCCATAGTGGAAACCTACACAGCCATGGGTTGTGGAAAGGGGGTGTCCCCCTGCAAACACCTCCAGCAGTGCCCTGTGTCCCCCACCAGCGGTGACCACGGCCCCCAGGCCACACAGGTCCCCTCAGCTCAGCCTGGGGAGCAGTGCCCGCCCCAAGGGTCTGAATCCTGCCCGGCCCCATGGGGGGAATGCTCTCACATTCCTGGCTCGGTGGAGAGGATGTGGCAGCTGTCCTGGGCCACCAATGGCGGGGGGGACGTCAGCTGTGCCCCCTGAAACTGGAGCCCTGGCCTGCCGCTGCTGAGCTGGGGAAGGAGGCACCCCCTGGGTGCCATGCACCATGGGATGGGGAGAACTTTGTGGGTCTGGCTTAGGGTCTTGGCCCCCTGTAGCCACAGCCCAGCACCAGAACACCCAGCAGCACCCATTCCCTGGGTGGGCATCGCCCCCCTGGCACACACCAGTGCTCGGTGCTTAGGGTGGGACACCGAGAGCAGGCACCCAGCTTTATTTCCCTGAGCCACGGCGGGGTGAACAGAGAGGACCCCCCTCCTCCCAGCCAGCCTAGATGTAGCGCTTGTTCTCCTCCCGGTAGTCGTAGGGGTCTCCGGAGAAGGGCAGCGGCGGCGGGTGGTTGTAGATGCCCATGAGGAAGATCCAGAGCGTGCCCACCACCAGCGTCGGGGTGATGAGGAACAGGCACAGGCGGTCCAGGGTCCGGGCCACGCGGTTCCAGTTGTCCTTCTCCTGAGGAGGGAGCCGGGAGCAGGGCAGCGGGGGCACGGTGGGCATGGAGAGCCCCCCTCCACCCCGCCGTGCCCGCGGCCCCCACCTCGTTGTAGCTGTTTTTCTCCCGCATGTGCTTGACGATGAAGTTGGCACTGTCAACGGCGGGTTTCAGGTGCTCGTAGAGCTGCTCCTCGCTCGTGCCCGCCAGTGCCAAGCCTGGGGGGGCGCGAGACCCCTGAGCCGGGCTCTGGTGGGCTCCCCCAGAGGGAACAGCCCCCCCTCCCGTGTCCCACCCCGTCCCCAAAGAGAGGGGCTGAGGCTCACAGGCAGGGGTGACGCGGCTGGCGAGCCCATGCCGCTCCGACTGCTTCTCGAACATGAGCTCGCTGCGGGACTTGACGCTGTAGTACTCCTCTGCCTTGGCGATGTAGCCGGCCGAGCTGCAGCGCCGGATGCACGGGGCGCCCGCCGCGCTCCCCGACGGCTGCGACATGCGCAGCAAGCGGGGCAGGCTCTCCAGGAACACCTGGGCACGGGACGCGCCCCCAGTTTCCGTGCCCAAGCCGGGCGCACGTGGCCCAGATGGGACTCCCCGGGGCCGTGACGCACGGTGCCACCCCCCGCGCCCCCCGCGCCCCTCACCTCTCTGACCCAGTCGGACATGATGTGGGTGCTGGGGGTGCGGAAGTGGAAGTTGAGGACCACGACGCAGATCACCACCACGGCCGTCACCAGCAGCATGATGAAAAGCAGGTACCTGGGGTTGGGGGGCACGGACATCACCACAGGGGGTGGGGACGTGCAGGGTCACCCTGGGCACCCCGAGATGCCCTCGCTGTGCCCGGCGGGGCCCAGGACTCACTTGCCGATGAGGGGGATGGCATGGGAGGTCTCGGGCAGGCGCTGGGAGACGAGCAGGAGGAAGACGGACTGGGCCAGGAGCACCGAGATCACCAGGGTCATCTTCTCACCACCTGGAGAGCAGGTGGGCTTGGGGTGACCCTCATCACAGATCCCCCTCCCAGTGCCCCACCGTAAAGGGCCCCGTATGGGATTTTCTGTTGCAGGAGTAGCACAAGGTCCTACTTGGGTTATCCTACAGGGCTCAGGGGTGCCTGGTTGGGATGACAGGGTCCTGCACCGGGATGTCCTGGTGCCAGGATGTCCCCCTGTTGGGCACTGGGGTGTCCCCAAGTCCCAGGGCAGGAGCGGGACGTTGGGTGTCCCCACGCCCCTGGTGCCGGTGCCACGGGGCCACTCACTGTCAGCCGGGAGGTAGAAGACGAGGATGGCCATGAAGGCGATGAGGACGCAGGGCGTGACGATGTTGATGACGTAGAAGAGCGGCTTGCGCTTGATGATGAGGTAGAAGGTGATGTCCTGGTGCTCGCTGCTCTCGGGGGGGTAGCTGGGGTGGATGTTCTTGCGGGCTGGTCGGTGGATGATTTCCCACTCGCCGTTCTCTGTTGGGACACGTGGGCCATCCTCACCACCCCCCGCGGCACCCGGGTACCAGGGTGCCCCAAGCCCCGTCTGGGGTGTCCCCAGCTGCCACGAGAGCGCCGGCACTACCTGTGAAGCCTTCGGGGTCGATGATGATCCACTCCACCCGGTAATACTTGTCCGTCTCCGGGTCGCTCTCCTCCTTCAGGTGCATGCTGATCTCCTGCGCGTTGTATGCCAGCGAGCTGCAGGGGGACGGGCGGTGAGGGGCTGCACCCACCTGCTCCATCCTCCATCCAGGGGATCCCGAGCCCCCCTCCTTGTGCTGCGCCCTTACAGCAGTGGGCACCACGGGGTTGGGGACCCGACTCCTCGCCCACCCTCCTGCCCCCGGCACCTGAACTTGAGGGTGCAGTTCTGCCAGTCGAAGGGGAAGAAGTCGACGTTGATGGGGCAGGCGCTGCGGAAGATGGCGGGCGGCAGCCAGTAGACGTAGCCGGTGTTGTAGACCAGCACGTTGCAGTAGTAGGCGACCTCGAAGAGCCCGTCGTTGCTGCGTGGGGGAAAGGCGAGGTGGAGGCAAGGGAAAGGGAGAGCCCCGGGCATCGGGGGACGGCTCTGGCAGAGGCTGCTCGCCCGGGGAGGGTGGGGAAGGGAAACTGAGGCACGGCTCACTTGTTCTCCAGGACTATCTCAGGCAGCCACAGCATTTCTGGCCGCAGGCGGAGCACCTCGATGTCCCCGAACTCGGATTTGTTCCACTGCAGGCGGTAATCGGTCCAGCCCTGGTGGGGGACAACCCCGGGTCACCCCCTCACCACACCAGGCCACCCCACGGCCCAGGACACAGCTGATGCCGTGACACCCAGGATGACAGCACGGGGACAGTGGCCACAGCACTGCGTGGGGACACCGCTGGGATGACAGAGCTGGTTGGCAGTGCCGGGTCCCCGTCCCCCTTCCCCTCCTGTCCCTCCTCACTTGTTCGAGCCACACGTTGGTGGTGAGCGTCTCGTCCACCTCTTTCTGCAACGACAGTGGGGGGCACGGAGATGCCACAACTCTCCCCAGGACCCCCCAACCCAAAGCAGCCTTTGTGGGGTGCAGCCAGCCCCCCGGCACGGCGGCGGGTGCTGCCCGCTGGGGCTCACCAGCGAGATGAGGTTGGAGAGGGTGAGGGCCAGGTAGACGTCCACGACCTGGTCGGTGGAGACGACGGGGCGCAGATCCTTGTTGTAGCCCCTCTCCTCGAAGAGGTGGTGGAGGAGCCGCTCCTCCTGGTTAACGCAGAGCCCGCCTGGGGGCCACGGGGTCAGGCAGAGCCGTAGGGGGCTGGAGTAATGCCTCCCCCACAGGGATGCCCAGCAAGGGCAGGGCAAGGATGGAGGGGACAGGAGCCGGCCAGGACGCTGCATGTTGGTGACATACGGGGGTGCAGAGGGGGCAGAGGATGTGCAGGGGGACACACGTGGGGACACATGGGCATGCATGGACACAGGGACATACAGACACCTGGACACAGACCCAGCACTTGCACAAGGCACCGGTGCAGACGCAGCAGCACTGGGCACATGGAGATGGATGCATGCATGGACGCACGGACACGGACCAGGATGTGTAGGGCCATGGTCAAGGATGCAGAGCTGCTGTGCACACCCAGAGACACACGGACACACGCACAGAGGCAGCAGCAGCGTGCACGCACACGCAGACACACAGACACAGTGACACAGTGCACATAGATAGACACACACGTGGCGAGGACACAGCTCTGGGTAGGAGGCATAGGGGGTGCTCAGTGACAGCTCCCTGCCAGTCAGTCCCCAAAACTCAGCCCTGGGGGAACCCCCAGCACCCCCATGCCCCAGCCCCCGGTGCCCCACTCACCCCACACCACCAGCGCCCCGAGCAGGGCCAGCCACAGCAGCACGTCCCCCATGCGGTGCCCGCGGTGCCTTCGCGCCGTGCCAGCTCCTCGCCACCTCCCCGCCCGGCCCGGCCCAGCGGATGTCCGGCCACCGGGACGGACGGTGCCAGGTGCCGAGGGGGAAGGGTGCCGGCACCGGATACCCGCCGCGGCCCCCTTGTTTCCGGCACCCCCTCTTTTGGAGAAGGGAGACGGGCAGGCACAGCTGGCCTCGCCACCCCACGGTGCCCCCTCGTCGCCCCGGCGCTGGGAGGAGCAGACCCTTCCCCGCCGCTTGATGCTGCTCGAGGGCAGCGGGGATGGTGTCCCACGAGCTGGAGGTGTCGGCACCCACCGGGGGCATGTCCCCTGGGAGGGGGCTTGGGTGGCAGCTGGGGTGGGCACCGGTGCTGCGCTCTGGGGAAAAGGGTGCTGAGGCGGGCCCGGGCTGCCTGACCCTGCTGGGGTCCTCCCCCCCAAAATAATGGGGGGCAGGACCCGAGGATGGGGGCATCGCTTGGGGAGTGTGAGGTGATGGGGAGGGTGAAAATATAGAAAAAAAATTCTACCGGAAAATAGAGCCCTTCTTTATTGAAAAATAAACCTTTCTCTGTACAAATAAATAACAGTCCGGGTGCCTGCGGGGAATATGGTGGGGGGGGGGCTTGCTAAGGTGGGGGTACCAGGGAGAGGAGGGCTGAGGACCCCAGCTGGGATGCTCCGGGTCCCTCCCATTGCCCCAGGAGGTTGGTGGGAGGAGGGAAACTGAAGCACAATGGGGGACAAAGGAGTGGGAGAGCCTGAGCTAGGGAGGGGAGTTGAAAGACGTGAGCGACCCCATCCCCTGCCAGCACCCCTAGGTTTTCAAAGCCTCGAGTGCCAAAGCGACGAGGCCGGGCATGCTGCGGGCCAGCGAGTCGCTCTCCAGCCCCACGAGGCCGGCGAAAGCCGTGGGGCGGCCGCCCACTGTGGCCCGCACCTGCGCCCGGTACAGCCCCTTGGCGTTTTTGGAGCCCAGGTCCACCAGGATCTGCCAGGGGAGGAAAACACCGTCAGCCCCAGGGCCAGGGGACACGCTGCTGGCAAGCTGGGGATGGTGAGGTGCCGGGGGTGGCTGCCCCACGCACCTCCTGGAAGGTCATGGCCAGGTCCGGCTCCGGCACCCGCAGCACCCAGGCGTACAGCTCCTGCACCGCGCCCACCCGCAGCGCCGAGGCGTTGAGGCCAGGGCAGGCTGCGGGCCCCGGGGGGGGGGACAGGAGAGAGATGGAGATGGGGTCAGGGAGCGTGTGGGGTCACCACGCTGCCACCGGCCCCAGGGTGCAAAGCCGAGGCTGGGCTGGCCATCGCCGGCATCCCTGTGGCATCCCGCAGCACCTGGGGGTTGTGGGGTGCTCACCTCTGCCCACAGCTGCCTCCTCCTCCTCTTCCTCTTCTTCCTCCTCTTCCTCCAGCCCGGGCTGTGTGGGCACCAGCTCACGTTTCTCTCTCGGCACCAACCCTGCGTGAAAACCCCGTTGGGGACGCCGTTGGTGGTCTCTGCCTGGGCACAAAGCTGGGTGGAAATCAGCCCCAGCCCCCCCAGGGCTCACGGTTTGGTGTGGGGGTCCCCGGTGGATCTCCAGGTGCCTGCCTCTGCTGTGTGGTTTCCAAGGGGGTGCCGAGGTCCAGCTCTGCCCGGAGCTGGGCGAGGAAGGCTCTGCCCTGTCCCACCAGCTCCTCCACCTCCTCCTCGCCCTGCTGCGGGGAAGGGAAGGGGAACAGGGCAGGCAGTGGGGTTTGGTCCCTCTTGGCCCTGTCACCAGAGGGGTGGGGGTGTCCCTATCCCATCCATCTCCAAATACCTGAAAGAAGAGCCACGTCTCCCCGGGGAGCTGCTGCCCATCTGGGGTGGGTGCCGGGGGGCTGCCCCCATCCATGGCCCTCAGCGCCTGCACCCAGTCCTGCAGCCGGGGCCCCACGGCCCCAAAGAGCCCCGCAAAGGGGGGCGGCTGCCCGGCCCCCCGCCTGCAAGGACAGCGGGGACAGCTCAGGCAGGCACCCGGTGGCACCCGTCCCTTGGGCGCTACCACCCCCTGTGCCCCCCTGGTGGCACCTGGTTACAGGAAGAGCAGGACCCCATGGCCTTGAGCTGTCCCCAGAAATCCGTATCGGTGCCCATGGGTATCATTCCCACCTCCCCAAAACCCACAGCCCCCACGGCCCACCATGCCCTTGAGTCCCCCCCTTACCTGGTGGGGGGTCTCCCCTCTGCTGTGGGGCTGGGCTGGTCCCCTGCCACAGCCACGTCTGTGGGGACAAGAAGGGGACAGGAGGGACAAGGTGTAGGGGTGCCCGAGCCACCGGCACAAGGGTGGCGTGTCCCCACAGGGCCCTGGGGTGGCACAGTACCTGGGGCGTCCCTGCGGACGCGGGCGGGGAAGAGGTGCCCGTAGATCTTGCCCAGGAGCTGGGGCAGGGCGCGGGTGAGGAAGGAGAAGTCGACCTGGTTCCGGATGAAGTCCCCGGCCCGGTGCAGGAACCCCACCAGTGTCTGGGCGTAGGAGTGCAGCTCTGGGGGTGCAGAGACAGAACCACGTCCCTGGTACCGTGCCGGCACGGCACGCCCCCCCCGTCCCCAGCCAGACGCAGCCCCCGTGCCCTGGCGTTGTCTCACCGCATCGCCTCGCCCGGGCACGGCAGGTGTCCTCAGCAAGGCGGGTGCAGGCGGCCTGGCCCAGGGGTGCCCGGCAGGACCCCGCGTAGAAGGAGCAGAGGCGGGTGCGCTCGGGGGGCTGCCGCTCGGGGGGCAGCTGCGACAGGGCCAGCAGCTCGAAGCAGCTCGGTTCCCGGCTGCCAGGGGCGGCTGCGAGGACAGCGGGGCTGCCATAAGCTGCTGAGCCCCCCTCCCATCACCTGGGGGGACCCCCTGTGGCACCCCTTCCCACGGCCATCCCGTGCCCCTTGGGCACTCACGGTCCATCTGGAGGCTGAGCCAGTCCGTGAAGGCAGCGACGCGGGTGTAGACGCCGGGTTTGCCCCTCTCGCCGCAGCCGTCACCCCACGAGGTGATGCCGTAGAGGACAAAGTGGCGCGAGGAGGGGTCCTGGCACACCAGCGGGCCCCCCGAGTCGCCCTGCGGGGGATGCCCGTGCATCAGAGGGGAGCACTGACCACACTGGGAGCCTGGCCGTGCCGTGCCAGCACCGTGTGCTCACCCCATGCCCAGGGGGGTGCTGTGTTTGGGGGGGAAGGGGGTGAATTACCTGGCAGGAGTCGATGCCCCCGGACAGGTACCCGGCACAGAACATAGTGCTGGTGAGCAGCTCCCTGCCCAGGGCGCCCCGGCACGTCTCCTGGCTGAGCAGGGGCACCTGTGCCTCCATCACCACCTCCGCTGACGGCCCCTCTGCCGGGCAAGGCACCCGTTATGGGGTCCCCTCTGCACGGCCCCCTCTTGGGGTGCTCACACGCTCCCCTCTTTAGAGCCCTTGGCTTGGTGGCTCGGCACCAGGCACAGGGGAGGGGGTGGCACCTCTTTGCCAAGGGGGAACACCCCGCTGACCCCGTGGGTGCCGGGTGGCACCCACCTTCATAGAGGGACCCCCAGCCCGCGATGTAGCAGGGGGTGCCGGGACTGGGCTCCGCGGGGCCGCTGGGCAGGCACACGGGGCTGATGGTGGCTGAAGGGGCCAGCGGCACCGCCAGCTCCAGCAGCGCCAGGTCCCCGTGGAACGTCTTGGGGTTGAACTGGAAGGAAAGAAAGGTGGGAGTGTGGGTGGGAGTCCCGGGGTGCGCAGGGCTGGTTTGGGGGTGCCCACCTCCACCTCCACTGACCTTAGGGTGAGGCACGATGCGCCTGACGGGCGCTGCCCGCTCACCAGGGTCCCGCTTGCCCAGCTCGTGGTCGCCAACCACCACCGTCCATGCCAGCTCGTTCTGGGTCCTGGCCAGGGAGGGGAAAGGGAGAGAGAGATTTAGCGGGGGGGACATCAGTGCCACCCCCTGCCCCCTTCTGCAGGGACACCACGTCCCCATTGCCCCGTGTACCCGGTGAAGCAGTGGGCAGCAGTGAGGACCCATGCGCGCCCCACCAGCACCCCTCCGCACATCAGCTCCCCGTGTAGCCGCACCGACACCAGCCAGGGCCAGGCCCCCGGGGGGGCCACGCTGCCCCCCATGATCCGTCCTCGGGGGGCCGTGGTGTTGATGGGGGGTCCTGCACGGTGCCCGCAGCTCCCTGGCGGACAAAGCCGGGGTGAGTGACGGGGGTCCCGCCGACATCCCCCTTTCCGCCACGGTAACCGAAGTGGCCGAGGAGGGGGCGGTGGGCGGCCCCCGGGGGGGGTCAGGCCATAGCAGGCGTGCTGTCAAGCCTCATCGTGCTCACGGAGGCGAGCGGGCGGAGGGCTGGGGGCACCCCGCGGGCCGGCAGCTGCCGACGCTAACCTCTGCCCCCCGGCACAGCGGGCAGCCTGGGATGGGGCTGGGGGCTTGTGGGGGGGGCACCCCGGCTCACCTGGCATCGCCGCCTCTGCCGGTGCATCACTCGGGGTGGCGGCTGCCAGCCCTATGGGGACAGGTTGTCATGGTATGTGGGGACGTTTCCCCCCTGCCCCGATGTCAGCACCGTGTCCCCAGTTCACTCCAGTCCCTCCCAATGCCCCCCAGCAGCACTGCATCCCAAACAAACACCGCTGTCCCGCCCTAGGGGGCCTCGTCACCTCCAGTGACTGTGTCCCCGATCTTCCCGTCCCCCCCCCAGTGCCCTGTTCCCCCAGTCCTCCTTGTTCTACCCCAAATTCTCCACCCCCTGATGCGCCTGCACCCTCTGTTCCACCCTGTATCTCCCTGTCCCACCGTGATCCCTCTGTGACCCCCCCAATGCTCCATCCCCCCAGAACCCCCCCAATGTCCCGGTGCCCCCAGCCTCCCACCCCACCCCAGCTCCTCCCGCCCCCTCGCTGCCCCATCCCAATTTCCCCATCGCCGCCAACGCCTCCATCCCCCAAATCTCCACATCTCACCCCAGATCCCTCCTTCCCCCCATTCTCCTGCCCCCCAACCTTCCCATCCCACCAGAGACCCCCATCCCCACGCTCCATCCTCCGACCCCAACCCTTCCCTCCCCAATCCCCCCCCCCCC
>CM021739.1:16496733-16642993 GCA_011075105.1 Heteronetta atricapilla | reverse complement strand
GGGGGGGGCACAGGCGCTGGTAGGGGGCACACGCCTGGCTCAGCGCCCAGTTGCGCTGGGGCAGCTCGGGCAGCGCCTGGGCATCCAGCAGGGCCTGGCAGCTGGGGGGGACACCGGGGGGCACAGCGGGGGCTGCGGGGACAGCGGGGACGTGGGTGTCCCCATGTCATCCCTGCACCCTGCCCGCCTCCACCCGGGTCACCCCGGGGCGGGTGGGAAGGGGGAATAGGGGGGAGCTGTGCTGGCTTGTTTTGGTAGGGTCTCCTGGGCACTGGGGTATGTTTTGGGAAGGGACTTTGCTCTGATCACGTGGTATTTGGGGTAGGGCTTCAGGTTGGGTAGGATCTCAAGAGGATGGAGAACTGCTTTGGGCAAGGCGATGTTTTTGTAGGGTCTCCAGCTAACGTGGGTTTGTTTAGGGAGTCTGGGCACGGCTTTGGGGAAGCCTCTGGGGTGAACACCTATGGGGGGATAGGGTTTGGGTAGGGTCTTGGGGGGGTAGGGTCTTGGGGTGTTTGGGGTCTCTAGGGGATGGACGGGGCAGTGTTTGGGTAGGGCCCCTGGGCAGTGTTTGGGTAGGGTCTCTCGGGGATGGGGCACTATTTGGGTAGGGCTGCAGGGCTGGGACTCACGTGGGCAGCGGCGGGTGACGTTGGCGCAGGGGGGGGAAGAGGCAGGGGGCGCAGAGCCCGCAGGCCCCCCGCTGCCGCTGCTGCTCCTCCTGGGCCCGCTCCAGCGCCAGCAGCGCGCTCCTCAGCGCCGCCTCCAGCACCAGCGTCCCCCGGCTCGACAGCGCTGCCGGGGCACATCAGGGTGCTCAGACCCCTTGGGGACCCCCCCCAACACCCCCAGCCCACCCAGGACCCCTGTCCCGGTATCTCCACGCCGGTGTCAGGCTGGGCACGGGCGCAAACGGGGGCGCACGGCGGGGTGTGGGCACGGGCAGGTGTGCCCATGTGTGCCCACGTGTGTGTCCCCTCCCGTGTCCCCACGTGGCTGTCCCCGGGGCTGGCACAGGACAAGGGACCCATCCTGCTGCCCCCCGCCCCTAAAAACCAAATCCCATCTCCTCCTGCCCCCCCGTAAAGCATCCCAAAGCCACCCCTAGAGATGTCCCCGCGCACTCACCTTGCAGGACGCCGGCTGGCATGGGGTACAGCCCCTGCCCCGGGGGGGCCCCCCCGGCCAGCTGCAGGAGCAGCAGCAGCAGCACGGGGGGGGGCAGGCAGACCCGGGGGCCAACACCCCGAAACCTCTTCCCTCCTCGCTCCATCCCGGCCGGGCAAGGCTTTGGAGGGGGAAAATTGGGGGTGGATAAAAAAAAGGGGGGAGCCCCAAAAGTGCCCGAAGCGCCGGAGGAGGCGCGGATATATACGGTGCCCCCCGGGCGGTGGGAGGAGAGAGAGGGGCCAGGGGAGCACAAACAGGCGAGTTCATTAATGTCGCGCCAAGATGCCATCCCGGGGGGGGGTCCGGGGTTGGGGACGCAGCTCGGGGCCTCAATGCCGCCTTTGTTCGACGGGGGCCTCGGGGCGGGCAGCATCAGACGGGCGCTGCGCTCCGGCGCTGCCCGCGGCCCTTGATCATTTTCACGCCAAGCTCGGCCCCGCCAACTGTGCCCCCCCTCCTCCCGTCCCCGCCTCGTCCCACAGCCACCCCAAATCCGGCCCCGAGCCCTGGGAAGGGGGCAGCTGGCAGCGGGGTTTGGGGGGGTCGGGGTGCGGGGGGTGGGAGGCGGGTGGGAACGCGGTGGCGGCGGCGGTGGCACGCACTTCAAAGGGGAGCGGGCACCGGGAAGGGGGCAGAGGGGGGAAGGGAGGGATTGGGGGGGCTTTGTCCCCCGGGTGCTGGGATGTGGGATGCCCCACCACCATGTCTATGGCTTGGTTCGGTGTGTGCCCCATGCTTTTGGGGTGTCCCCCTGCCCCGTTTACTGCCGGTGTCCTTTGGAGGGACAGGGACAGTCACGGGGCTGTCACCTTGTTGGGGCGCACGGGGTGCCTGTGACCCCAAACCTGGCACTGTTTGGGGAAGGGGTTGCCCAGGATCCTGGTGCTGTTTTTGGGTCCCTGTGTCCACTTGGGGTGATCGTGGGGTGCCCGTGCCACCACCCCTGCCCCAGTTAGGGCTATTTGTCCCCGTTAGGGGCTGTTTTGGGATGCCCGTGTCCCCGTGTGCACTTGGGGTGATCAGGGGTGCCCGTGCCCCTATCCCAATCCTTGTTGGGGGCACCCACATCCCCAAATCCACCGGGCACCAGGGAATTCCCAGCACCTCCATCTCCGTCCTGGCTGCGGGGTGCCCACGTCCCCCTCTCTGTCCCCGTTAGGGACAGGGCTGCCGGTGTCCCCATGCCCGCTTAGGGGGCAGCGGGTGCCCCCGTCCCCATGAGGACCAGGGGTGCCTCCGTGCCCGCAGCCCCGGCTGTGCCGCGCTCCCCTCCCGTCCCCCCCCCCGGCCCTAATTGTGCCAGCGAGGCGCCCACAAAGCCGCTTCAGTGGCACATCAAAGGCGCGGCGCTGGCACCGCGACAGCCCCACGTGAAAGCCCCCCCCGACCCCCCTGGCTCCCACCTCGGCCCCCCCTTCCCTGCCCGCACGCAGGGTGTGGGGGGGACACCGCGGGGACACACTGCCTCGCATCCCGTCCCCGTACCCCATCCCATAGGGATGTCCCAAATGTCCCCTTTTTGCTCCAGGTGGCACGGGGTCACCCCACGGGGTCACCCCACGGCACCACCACCGCTGGGATTTGTGTGTCCCCCCCCCCCGACCCCACCGTGCGCCCCCCGCTCAGCACCGTACCCGGTGCCAACCCCATTAACCTAATTGGCACCGGCCGCGGTGGGACCCCGGGGCGGGGGGTAGGGGGGGACACGGTGCCCCCCGAGCTGCCCCCAGCCCCGATTGTCCGGTAATTGGCGTGGGCAGCAGAGCCCGGCCGCCACCCTGGCGGCGTGCCCCGGCTGGGGGGACACGGAGGGGGGACAAGGGGGGGACACCCTGGGGGGACACATGGGGGGGTACCCTTGGGGGACACGTGATGGGGACACATGGGGAAACAGCCTGGAGGGACACATGGGGGGACATTGGGGGGACACACGGGGGGCACATGGGGGGGCACATGGGGGGACAGCCTGGAGGGACACATGATGGGGACACGGGGGGAAACATGGGGGGACACATGGGGGGACACGGGAGGGGGCACATGTGGGGCCATATGGGGGGGATATTGGTGGGGACACATGATGGGGATATTGGGGTCACATGGGGGGACATGTGGGGGTGACATTAGTAGGGGACACATGGGAGGACACCCCAGGGGGACATGAGGGGGGACAAGTGGAGGGAGACATGGGGGGGGTGCATGGGGGAAGCTGGTGGGGAACACCTGGGGGGGGACACTGGGGGGACACCGGCGACACCCTCCGGCCATGGGGGTCCCAGGGGTGCCAGGGCTCATCCTGGGCTCGGTGCCGGGGGGGGGGTAATTTGGGGCTGGGGGCGTGGTCTGTGAGATGGGGCGGGCTGAAGGGGGCGGGGCCTGCGCCGTGCTGTGGGCGGGGCTTGCCCGGTGGGTTGGGCCTTCAAGGGGCGGGGCCTTTAGGGGGCGTGGCGCGGGGGCGTGGCGCGGGGCCGGGGCCGTGGCGCGGGTGCGCTGCGGGGCCGGTGCGGGCCGGGCCGGGCCGGGCCGGGCCATGGCGAGCTCGGAGCGCAGCGCGCTGCTCACCTACCGCCTGTGCGGCGGCTCGGCCGAGGAGGAGCGGGGCCGGGAGCGCGGCCGGGCCGCCGCCGCCTTCTCCTTCTCTTCCTCAGCCGCCGCCGCCGCAGCCCCCCGCAAGCTGCCCACCTTCCTGGGCGTCGTGGTGCCCACGCTGCTCTCCATGTTCAGCGTCGTCCTCTTCCTGCGCCTCGGTGAGTGCCGGTATCGCCCCCTCCCAAGTGACCCCCCCGAACCCCCGGGATGGGGACCCAGTGCCCTCCCCGTGTACCCCCGGGCTGGGGTCCCCCTGCTGCCCCCGAGCTCCCCCCGGGCTGGGACCTCGCTGCCCCCCCCAGGGCCTTGTCCTGAGCATCCCGTGCTGGTGTCCCAGCGCCCTCCCAGTTTGGGGTCCCAGAGGCCCCCCAATGCCCTCCATACCTTCCTCATCCCCAGGCTGGAGTCCCAGCACCCCCTTTTGCCTCCCCCGTTCAGGGGTCCCGGTGCTGCACAGCCCCTCCTGACCCCTCCAGGCTGTGACCCCACTATCTATAGGGCAGTAACCCCATCCAGAGCCCCAGCACCCCCAGGGCAGGGCGCCTGCACCCTCCCAGCACCTTCCCCAAGCAGGATCCCAGGGCCCTTGGTGTCCCCCCACCCTCCAGCACCAGCACCCCACTGCTTTGGGTATCCCCTAACGTTGCACCCCCAGGCTCTCTCCAGCCCCTGTGGTGTCCCCAGGGCAGGATTCCCATGTCCCCATCCAGGGACCAGGCCTCCCCCCCATCTCCAGGCTGTTCAGAGGGCACCGATTAATTCCCACTCTGCTCCCAGTTGGAGTTATGAGCCTGTTACTGGGAGACCTGGGGGAGAGGGGTCAGGCTGGGGCAGGTGGCAGCCCTTTGGGGGACCCTGGCCTTGGGATGCCCCTGGCCCGGGGCCGGCAGAGGCCCGGACAGGAACAGGGAAGGCTTTTCCTCTTTCACTTTCCGCCCACGGGAAACCCTGGGCGGGAATTGGCTGCGTGCCGGGGGGGGCCCAGGGGGGCGCCGAGCTCCTTCCCCTTCCTTGGGGACATCTTGGGGTGAGGGGTGAGGGCTCAGCCCCCGTTGCTCACCCCCCCCGTTGCTCACCCGTTCCCTTCCCACCCCTCATCTGGGGGCCTTGTGCAAGCCCTGTCCCCCCCCCTTCCCTGCATGCCCAGCCCCTGCCCCATGGCGGGCACCCCCCCCTGCCCAGACCCCCACGGGGGTGGCGTTACTTTTTGGGGGGCAGAGGGGAAATTTGGGGCCAGGCAGGGTGGAGCTGCTGGGAAGAGGAACTATCCTGCCACGGGGGGGTCCCGGGGCAGCCCCCCTTCTTCCTCAAGCACACCCCTGGGTCTCCAAAAACCTTCAGCTCTCCAGCCCCTCCCGGCTGCCCCCAACTTCTGGCACCCCTTTGCTTCCTCCCATCCGCTTCTGGCCCTGGGGAACCCTGGGGATTGCAGGGCAGGGGGGGCCCAAAACCCAGCCTGCCTTACCCGGAGTGCTCCTTGCTGCTCGCCTCCCCCCCCAGTTCCACCCCCCCGGGCATCTCTGCGGCCGATCTTGTGGCCGAGATAGGGCACCTCGCCTCCGCTGCGGGCAGCCCCTTCCTGACCGCGGCCTCGCCAGCCCCGCTGGCAGTCTGGCCGTGCCCTGGGGATGGACCTGGGGGGGCTCCGGGTGCCCCACTGAGCCCCCGGGGGCAGGGGGTGGTGCTGGGGTCGGTGCCGATGGCGGGGATGTCCCAGGGCTGCTTTTGCTTCCTGGTTTGCAGCGGGTGGAAGCGCAAACAGAGCACCCAGAGCACCCGTGGGGCTGTGCGTGGGGCTCGGCATCGGCGGGTGCCCGTGTGCTGCGCCCCCACCTTCCCCCTCCCCAAAAAGAGAGAGGTGGGCAGAAGGAAGCAAAGAGTGGGGGCTGAGGGTGGGGGGCAGCTGGGGGCTCTCTGTCCCCGTGCCTCGCTCTGGTGCTGTCCCTGCTCACTGCTGCCACGTGTCCCTTGGGGTCCCTTACTGGGGGCCCTGCTTTTCTGCCCCCCATCGCCTCCTGTTGCCCAAACTGGTGCCAGGCACCCCCTGCCCACTGAGTTGGCAGCAGGGCCGGGGGGTTCCTGGTGTCCCCCCATCCCCTCCCTCCCTGCTTTTTTGCCCTGAGCTGCTTGGGCCCGATCCTGGCAGGGCAGGAGGGTGCCCCGAGGCGGGGGGGCACGGGCTGGGCTGTCCCTTGGTGCTGCTGTGGGCTGGAGGCTGCAGCACCACGGGGTGGGCAACGGGACGTGGGTGTGCGTCCTTGGGCAGGGCAGGGGGTGCCGTGGTGTGAGCACGGGGACAGGAGCAGCCCCACGCCCCCCGTACCTGGGGGATCTATACGGGGGGGGGTCCGTACCTGGCTAACGGCACGCCGGCCTCGGCAGGGTTCGTGGTGGGCCACGCCGGCTTGTACCAAGCTCTGGCCATGTTCGCCGTGGCGTACTTCATCATCGGCATGACCGTGCTGTCCGTGTGTGCCATCGCCACCAACGGGGCGCTGGATGCCGGGGGAGCCTACTGTATCCTCGGCTGCGTGGGCAACTTCGGGTGGCAGCCCGACGGCACCGGGGCGCGTGGGTGGTGGGGGCACCCGAGGGTGCCTGCCGGAGGCACTGGTTTGGGGTTTTTGGCGCTTCCCTTGACTCGAGCAAGATATGATCAGCCGTGCCCTGGGCCCGGAGTTCGGGGGCAGCATCGGGATCATGTTCTTCCTGGCCAACGTGTGCGGCAGTGCCCTCTACGTGCTGGGGCTGGTGGAGGCGGTGGTGGACAGCTTTGGGATCCCGCCTGGTGAGTACCCTGTGGGGATGGGACATCGACCGTCCCCTCCCTGAGCACCCGAGCGTCCCTGGCATGGCTCAGCCACCCCCTGCCCCATGAGCTGGTGCCTGCTCCGAGCCCTGATGAATCCCACTTGTCTCTGCCCAGGGCAAAAAGCGGGTACGGGCGTCCATGTCCTGCCCCAGAGCTACTGGTACGAGCTGCTGTACGGCACCATCCTGCTGGCCCTGTGCCTCGTCGTGTGCCTCGTGGGTGCCTCCATCTACGCCAAGGCCACCTTCCTCATCTTCCTCATCGTCGCGGGCGTGCTGGGCACCGTCCTCGTCAGCTTCTTCGCCACGCGGCCCCTCAGGGTGCCCATCCGCATGCCGCACCTCAACAGCTCGGAGACCGAGAGCGGCAACTTCACGGGCTTCTCGCTCGCCACTCTACGGGAAAACCTGGGCGGTGAGGAGCAGCGAGGGCTTTCTCCAGCCCTACTTGTGGTCCCCTGCATGGCACCCACGTTCCAGCCCTACCTGCTGGGCTGGAGAGGGGTGGCACGGGCACCTCTGTGCCAACAGGGGCTTGCTGGAGGGTGTAGGGGGCTCTCAGGCACGAAGCAAACGGCACGGGGTGGTTTGTCCCGTGGTGGCACTCATCTGGGGACGAGGGTGTTGAGGAGAGGGCATGTGGCAGCGCTGTGCCACCCTGGGCAGCCCGTCACAGCCCACACCCCCGTGCCTTGCAGGTGGGTACGGAGTGGACTACACCACGGGGCAGATGATGAGCTTCAGCTCCGTCTTTGCGGTGATGTTCAACGGCTGCACCGGCATCATGGCAGGCTCCAACATGTCAGGTAGGGAGCGGGGTGCCGGGCTGGGTGGCACTGGGGGGGAGGCGGGAGGGGAGCAGGGGGTGCTGCGCCCACGGGGAGGTGACACCGCCCGCTTCTGCCCGCAGGGGACCTGAAGCGCCCAAGCTACTCCATCCCACGGGGCACCATCTCCGCCGTGCTCTTCACCTACCTCGTCTACAACCTGCTGGCTTTCCTCATGTGTGCCACCTGCAGCAGGTGCGTCCCCGTGGTGGGGTTACTGGTGCCAGGGCGCGCCGGCGTGAGCCAAGCTGAGTGCCCCTGTGCGTGTGTCCCTCTCCAGGACCCTCCTGCAGAAGGATTACGGCTTCCTGCGTGACATCAGCATCTTCCCACCCCTGGTCACGGTGGGCATCTACGCTGCCACCCTCTCCGCGGCCATGAGCAACCTCATCGGGGCATCCCGCATCCTCTACGCCCTGGCCCGGGATGATCTCTTTGGTGAGTGCCTGGAGCCTGCTGGCACCATCCGGAGCTGGAGACCAGCCCTGGCACCGGGGAACCCCCTTCCTGGTTTGGGGCGATGTTTTGTGGGTTGGTGCGTGTCAGGTTTGGGGTCCTGAGGCTGTTCTGCTGCCCCCAGTGATGCCCAGTTCACCCTGGGTTGGCAGCCCCCAGCATGGGGACAGCACATCGGAGGGACTGGTACCCCGTGGCTCCACCATCTGTCCCTGCCGGGGTGATGTGGGGGTGCCTGTTTCCCCCCCCATCAGTCTGTAGAGCATACCCTGATGTCCCCAGCCGGGGCACAGGCCCCACACACCAGCCTGCTGGTGGCCTTTGGGCTGCCTCGTGCCAGCCCAACCTCCCCGCTCTGCCCACAGGCCGGGCGCTGGCGCTTGCCAAGAAGACATCCGCAAGCGGGAACCCCATCATGGCAGTGATCCTCTCCTGGCTGGTGGTGCAGGTGAGTTTGGTGATGCTCCTGTCCCAGCTGGGCTCGTCTGGGGACAGGGATTTGTGCCCTGTGTGGCACACTGAGTGCCCTTTCACGGGACACCCCTGGCTCCGGTTCACGCTGTGTTCCCCCGTGCTCTCCGCAGCTGGTGCTCTTCTCCGGGAAGCTCAACACCATCGCGGGCGTTGTTACCACTTTCTTCCTGCTGGTTTACGCCACCGTCAACCTGGCCTGCCTGGCGCTGGAGTGGGCATCGGCCCCCAACTTCAGGTACCTGCTGGCCCAGGGGAGAGGGAGGCTGCTCCGCGACGCCGGGTGGCCACCGCTCATCCATCCGTCTGCGGGGCAGGGATACTGCCCGCCCCCCTCCTGCAGCATTAGGGGGGAAAAGATGCCCCCATCCCTCTGTAGGGAGAAGGGGACAGCCCCCATCCCCTGGCACCGTGATACTGAGCAGGTAGGGAGAAATCCAGGCCACTAGATTTATCCAGTGCCCCCTCCCCTGAGGCTTTCTGGAGGTAATTTATAGCCTGCGCCCGCCCGGCATCCCCCGGGCAGCTCGCCAAGCGGTGATGGAGCCCACTTTCCATTAGTGTTAATTAAACTAAAGGGGAAGGGGGAGGGAGGGAGGGGGATCCTGCCTGGGGGAGGAGGAGAAGATCTTCCAGGAAGGACGAGTTCATGGCAGGCAGCCCCGGTCTGGGGCGGGCGGTGTGGAGCTGCCCGGAGCTGGGGGGCACGGCAGGGTGGTTGAGGGGTGCTGATGTACCTTGCACCCTTTGCTGTAGGGTTGGGTCCAGCTGCCCATCGTGCCCGTGTCCTGCCTTCCCTGTGCCCGGGGATTTGGGGCACGGATGGGGGTGATAGGGTAGAGTCTCTGGTGGAGACTGCAGGGGCCGGGTGGCGGAGCGCCCCTCACCCATCCCGCACTCTGATGCCCCCCCCCTCCCTGTGCCGAGGTCTCCATCAAGCGCAGCGGAAAAGGATTTTAATTACCTTTCAGCAAAAACAACAATTAGAGAAAATAACAGCTTCTCGCCTCCCCGCCTCCGCGAGCCAGGATGAGCGGGTGCCACGGCTGCTGGTGCCACTGTGGGGGCCCTGTCACTGCTGAGCCCCCCCGGCCACCACCCCTGCCTCGGGTCACCCCTTTCTGCAATGTGGGGCTGCTCAGGGCCATCTCCCTTCCGTGTGTGTGCAGCATTTACCCAGCCACAGAGGGATGCCCTGTGCCCTCCCTGTCCCCTTGTCCACTGTGCCACCAAACCCTGTCCCATGGAGGGATGGGGGCACCGGGTGCCCTTGCTGAGCGAGGTGGGAGCCCTGAGGTGGCATTTCCAGGCTGCCTGTGCCTCAGGCTATGGAAGGGGCTGACGGAGATGGAAATTGCCATTTCTGTGCCCTGTGCTGTGGTTCCAGGGAGCATTTCCCTGTCATCACCACCCAGTATAATGAGCAGACAATCCCTTCAGCAGCCTGGCACCGGCCTGTTGCCTCTCATCGGGATTTTCCTGGGCCAGACGAGCACAGCTGAGTACCAGGGGCTATGTGCCTGCCGGTGCCATGCTGATGAGGACAGAGGTGATGCCAGCTGCTGGTGCCTGTAGCCTGTCTGCATGGCTGGCACGAAGCGGGTGGCACAAAACCCCAGGCCAGGCTTCGTTTGGGCTGAGCTCCCTGCCGCAAGGAGCCCAGGAGCTGTGCCCCCTGCCCTGCTAACAAGGCATCAGGCCCCTTCCCAGGGGCTTTCTGCACAGCAGCTGGTGCCCAGTCCGTGCCCCTTTCTCCCTGCTCCAGGCCCACCTTCCGCTACTTCAGCTGGCACACGTGCCTCCTGGGCATCGCCGGCTGCTGTGTCATGATGTTCCTCATCAGCCCCGTCTCGGCCTCGGCGAGCCTGGGCTTCCTCCTCCTCCTCCTCCTCGCCCTCCACTACCTCTCGCCCAGCAGCACGTGGGGCTACATCAGCCAGGCCCTCATCTTCCACCAGGTGAGCCCTGTTCTCCTCACCTGGCCCCAAATCCCATCGTGGGGTGGAGAGCTGATGGCCTTGGGGCTGGCGTCCCCATGGGGTGGTGTGTGGAAGGAAGGTGGGCTCCTTACCTGCTGTCCTTCCACCCAGGTGAGGAAGTACCTGCTGATGCTGGACGTGCGCAAGGACCATGTCAAGTTCTGGCGCCCGCAGATGCTGCTGATGGTGCAGAACCCACGCAGCAGCCCCCGCCTCATCGACTTCGTCAATGACCTCAAGAAGAGCGGCCTCTATGTCCTGGGCCACGTGGAGCTGCAGGACTTGGGTGAGGGTCTGCCCTGTCCCAGCACTGGTGGCCTCAGCCCCCGGGACATCGCTCCCAGAGCCCCTGGGCACTTTGGGCACAGGGAGGGAAATACCAGCACTGTGGCACCGTGGGCTTTGCATGGTGCAGGGGATGCTGGTGGCATTGTGTGCACACAAGATATGGGGTGGACAGTGTCCCACAGGCTTGCACAATGCGTGTGCTCACTTACATCCATACACGTGCACGGGGGCAGCTCTTGCACGTTGCCACTGGTGTGCACGCTTGGCACATGCACACGTAGCACGTGCCGCCCAGGCTCCTCTGGACCCACGTGCACCACGGTCCCACGCACACCTACGCGCGCCCAGCGAGCCTGGTCATTTCCTACATACTTGGCACAGCCTTGCACGTGGGTGTGCCTGTGCCCAGCCCACTGCTGGACGCCCACACGCTTCAGGTGTGTCTGCCCCCAGTGCGTGTTGGTTTGCACACACGTGTGCTCCCTCGCACACGCGCTGGCCCCGCTGCGGCCATCCCCACCCCCAGCGGATGCCGGGCTCTGCTCCCCCCACTCCCCTCGCTGTTGCCGTGGTGACTAATGGCCTGAAATTGGGGAGGGGGGTGGGGCTGCCTGCTATTTTTTTATATATTTATGGATAATTTCATATCTCCGGCTGGAAGCACCTGCTTCCACCTTCCCCATGCTTGTGGGTGCTGGGGTGCATGGGGGCTGGTTTGGGGGGGACAGGGAGAAGGTGCTGGGGGGTGCTGAGTGCCAGGGTGCTGTGTGGACACCGGAGAGCCCCCCAGTATGGGTGACCCCTGCCTGATGCCGGTCTCCTCTCCCCACCCAGATGCTCTGCCCTCGGACCCGCTGCAGCCCCAGCAGGACTCGTGGCTGGGCTTGGTGGACAAGCTGAACGTCAAGGCCTTCGTCAGCCTCACCCTCGCACCCTCGGTGCGACACGGCGTCCGGCAGCTCCTCTTCACCTCTGGCCTCGGTGAGTGGGAACCGAGCACGGAAGGGATGCAACCAAGGGCTTTTGGCACCTTCGTCAGCTCCAAAGCCAAGCTGGGCCTTGGAGGCACCTGGGTGGGCAGTGCTGAGGGGCTTGGAGGCACCCGGGTGAGCAGTGCCAAAGCCAAGCTGGGTCTTGGAGGCATCTGGGATAGGTCATGCCAAGAGGCTTGAGGGCACCAGGATGGCTGACTCTCAAGTGGGTTGGAAGCACCTGGTGTGGGCAGTGCCTGCACCAAAGTCTGGCTGAGGCTTGGTGGCACCCATTGCTGGTGGTGCTGGCAGGGCCCTCTCCTTCCCCTCACAACAGCCCCTCATGGTGTTTCCGCAGGCGGCATGCGCCCCAACACCCTGGTGCTGGGCTTCTACGACGACGCAGCTCCTCAGGACGGCCTGGCCCAGCACCCTGCCTTCACCAGCGCCCGCGAGGAGCTGCCCCTGGGCTTCCCCCCGCTGCGGGCGCCCGCCGCCCCCAAGCTGCTGTCCCCACGGGAGTACGTGGGCATCGTGGCTGACGCCCTGAAGATGCTGCGCAACGTCCTGCTGGCCCGGCAGCTGGAGAGCCTGGACAAGGCCTGGGAGCTGCGTCGCGCCGCCAGCCCCCCGCCCACCATCCACGTCTGGCCCGTCAACTTGCTGCGGCCCGACAGCGCCCGCTACGCCGACACCTGCAGCCTCTTCCTGCTGCAGATGGCCTGCGTGCTCAACATGGCGCGGGCCTGGCGCCGGGCCCGCCTGCGCCTCTTCCTCTGCGTGGAGGCAGGCGCCATGCCCGGCGCCCAGGAGGACAAGCTCCGCCAGCTCCTCAAGGACCTGCGCATCCAGGCCCAGATCCAGCTGGTGCCCTGGGACGCCGTCGTCCGCCTGCACTGGCAGGCCCAGCGAGGGACCCCGGGGGGCTCGGTGCCGGATGAGGATGAGGAGGAAGGGGCGGCTGTGAACTTCCCAGCCAACGCCACCCAAGTGTCGGATGAGTACGTCTGCGCCGCCAACAAGATGGTGCTGGAGCAGGGCCCGGCGCCTGCCGTCCGCTTCCTCTACTTGCCACGGCCGCCGGCCGACACCAGCCTGTACCCGCTCTACCTGCGGCAGCTGGAGCTGCTCACCCGCGGCCTGGGCCCCACCGTGCTGGTGCACGGGGTGAGCGCCGTCACCAGCACCCAGCTCTAGGGTGTCCCCCCGGTGTCCCCCCACCCTCCTGCGGCCAGTGCCTTACAGCCCCAGGCTGGGCACGGCGAGGGGGGGACGCGTCCCCTCCTGCTGTCCCCGAGCTGCTTGGCGGTGACTCCAGCCTGGTGGTGCTGGGAGGAGAGGGTGGAGCTTTTGGGGTGCTGTGGGGAGGCGCAGGATTAAAGCTGCCCTGGCAGGATCCGGGTGCTCGGTGCATTCACTGTGCCTTTTGTACGGGGTGATGGCAGGGTCCTGGGGCTGTCCCAGTTTGTTACTGGGAGCCCCTCGCCCGCAGCCACCTCCCTCCTGTGCTCTCCTCTTGCACCGCCACCCCCCAGCCTCTCCTCCGCAGGCTCCTCTGGGCACCCGGCCAGCAGCGGGGATTGATTAAAGGCAGCCTCGACCTTGGTGCCCCAGCTCCCCGCCATCCTCTGTGCCTTTCATTAGGGAAAATTAAATGGGAAGGGGCTGGGGGAGGGGATCCTTAGGCGCCTAGGCTCCCTGCCTCGGGCTGGGGAAGGAGGGGGCCAGCCCCCTGTGGCTGTGTGGCACCCCCAGCTGCTGCATGGGGGGTCCAAGCCCTCCCCCTGCCAGGGAGATGGGGAGGTGATGGCAGGAGGGGTTGGTGCCATGGGGCATCACCTTCCCATCATGGCCCTGTGCCCCCATTCAGCCACTGAGGGGGCTGATACTGCCCTGACACCCCTCTCATCCCCTTCTCCAGCTCCTTATGATGCCCCCCCCCGCCTTGCCCTGCTGTATTGATTAGGGTAGGGCAGGAAATTGCCTGGGTGACTGGCAATAAATCTATTAGGTGCATGGCAGGCGGGCAGTGCGCCCGGGAGCTGCCTGATGGATCACTTCCTATTAGCCCTGATGCAGGGGGGGTGCTCAGGGCCAGGCTGGGGCTGGGTGGGGGGGACACAGCGTGGCACAGCTGCCTGTGCCCCCCCTTTGTCACCACGGTGCTAGCAGGCAGCTCTGCTTGGCCAGAAGCATGGAAAACTTTGGGTACCAGAGTGGTGCTGGGGGGTCTGCATTGTTCCCCACCTCTTGCAGGGGTTGGTGCCTAAGTTTGAGCCCAAATTTCCCCCCAGTGGAGGATTCGGGGCTGGCTCTGCTGCCGGCGGCAGGAAATTGGGCACCCCAGGGTAGGCACGGCGCAGCCCCTGGCCCCAGCTGCCCGCTGGGTTTATTTACAAACGGGCAGGAGCTGGCGCAGGGCAGCCGGGCACCACCGGGACCTGGCGGCCTATAATGTTAATTATCACCACGTAATTAAAAGCCCATAAAAAAAGCCTCACACTTCATTAAATTAAAGCTTCCCTGCACCGTGCTGCTGGGCTCTGGCGGAGTTAACCTTGGCCGTGCCAGGCGCCGGCACTGCCACAGCTGGGGCAGCGGAGAGGTGGGGACCCCCAGCTGGGGGTGTATGAGCCCGGGCAGTGTTTTTGGGGTCTGAAGCCATACTCACACCCCCTCCGTAACACTGTTTATCACATGAAGGCTTGTGCACACTTGCGCTGAGGGAGCATATGCCCCGTGTTGCACACGCATGGGTGCTGGCACACTCAGCTGCACGCACGGCATCGCACCAATGTGTGTGCACACTGCGCACCTGCAGGCACACTGACACGCACTGGGGCATGGGTAGGGGGGGCTGGCACGGGCACACACGTGCACACGGAGGTGTGCGTGCACGCACACAGCCGCTGCATAGCCAGCATCGCACACCAGCTCCGGCGTACAGCGCCCACTCAGCGCACACCTACACAAACAGCATTTATTTCCCTCTTCACGCACGCACACGCGCACACCCTCTGCACCCGCTCCTGCTGCCCGTGCCCATGCTGGTGCCCAAACCACCTGCCCAGGGGTGTTCCCTGCACCCCGTCCTGGTGCCCCCCACCTCTGCCTCACACTCCCTCCCAGCAGGGTGGCACCAGCAGCCCTTGGCTCCCCTCTGGGTGCTCCCCAGGCAGGTGCCCGCTCTGTGCCGGGGTCGCCTTGGCACAACCGAGTCCCCCACGCGTGTGTCAGCAGTGGGGCCATGGTGACTGTCACCAGGTGCCAAGCGGGCCGTGGGGGTGCTGGGGAGGGCTGTGCGTGCACTAGGAGCGTGTGTGCGTGCACAAGCGGGGTGCTGTGCTGGGGAGGGGTGTACGTGCACAGGGGTGTGTGTGTTCACATGCACTGCGGTGTGTGTGTGCACGGTGCATTGACGTGCACGCCAGAGGTGTGAGTGCCCGCACCTGGGTGAATGCACACAAGGTGTGCAGGCTTGCACACGCGTGTGCCCGGCACTGCCGCCGAGCGGGGCTGCGGGGGGCAGGCGCTGGTGGGTGCCCGCGCCCCAGCCCGCGGGGGTGGGCAGACAACAGGGCCTCGGCTATTTCTTGGAAATTTCGCAGCATTCATTTCAGAGCAAATAAAAGCTGTCATTGCTGGAGAAATGATACTGATCGGGGTCTGAAAAGACAGCAAATTACCCGCCTGAAAATGCACCGCTGGAAAAAAATGCATATTAAACACACAAAAAGGCACTTTGCCATCAGCCGCGCTTCCCCCGCCGCTCCAGAATAACCACACTTTACATAATTCTCCCTCTCCACCTCCGAATTAATTTCGCAGACAGAGGCAGAGGCAACCCTGTAACAATAGCGGAGGGGGAGATGAGGAGCCGGCGGGGAGCAGGGCCGGGGGCTGCTGGGTGGCGGGGATGTGTCCAGCCTGGGGGGTGCAGCAGGGCTGGATAATGGGGTGTGAGGGCTGGGGCTGAGGGGGGCTGAGGGGTTTTGTGGGGACCAAAGGGGTTGGGGGACTGAGGGGTTTGGGGAGGAATGGGCAGTGGATGCGAGGTGGATGTACCCAGCTTTGGGGCTGGGGGCATCATTCCCATCCTCCTCCTTTGGCAGCTGGTGTGGGGGTCACTTGGGATGGGTTTGTGGGGGCAGTTCTCACCCCAGTGGGCACGTCTTGGGCCAAATGCTTCCAACAGGGGACAAGCCCTCACCCTGCCATCACTAGGGTGAGCTTAGCACCACAGGTGGGGTACAAATACCCAGCGTGGTGGGGACCCCCAGCACCCGCACCCTGCCCCGCTCCCCCACCAAAGGAACACTGAGGCCCCACCAAGGCTGACACCCCCAAACTTACACCCCTCTAAGACCCCCCCAGGACCTTTCCGGACTGGGCAGGAGAACACCCATGGCTCATACCTGGCACCGCCATCGGGGAGCGGGTGGCATTTGGGGGGTCCAGCAGTGGGGGCTTCGGCCGGCCGGGCGCTCAGCACCGAGGGGCTGGCAGAAGGGAGGGCGGGTGGCGGAGGTTGGCACCGCGCTGCTTTGCATTTTCAATGACAGACCCATGCCGGGTGCTCGGGAGAGTGGAAAAATCTTATTTGTCACCTGCTGGCGGTGCGCGGAGGCTCCCGCGCCGCGGCTAATCTCGGGGAAAATGAGGATGCCGGCGGGGTGGCCCGTGGGGATGGCGAGGAGGGGGCTGCTGGGGGCTGCAGGGTGGGCAGGACCTCGGGGGGGGGGTCCCACCAGCCTGGCCCTGGCCAAGACTGCGTGTGTTGTCTCCGGAGCACAGGGCACTGACTCTGCCCTCGGGGCCGGGCAGTGCTTGTGGGTGTCCTGGAACAAACTCCCCATGCCCCCACCAGCCCAGCCTGCCGATGCACAGCCCCTTTTTTCCTCTAGCCCAGCTTCAAGAGCAGCCTCTTGCAGTGCCAGCTCCACAGGTTTGCGTTGCCCACGCAGCCCCTCGGGGCACTTGGCACATTAGCACTGGAAAATCGCGCTCGGTGCAGGTGCTGCCTGACCCCCTGTGCCCACCCGCAGGTCCCCGTCCCGTGTTTGCCGTACCCTGCCTCCTGGAGCTGCCAGCTCCCCTGGGACGCGGCAGCAACTCTGCGGCCGGCTCAGATTTATCCATTATTTTATATCCACACGCCTTTAATTTTTACAGCCCTGTTGGAGCAATACCCAGGGCCGTTAATAACGCTGCCCCCCCCCCCCCTTTTCCCGCATGCATCCATCATGCTCCCACCTAGGTGGGTCTGAGGGGGCCCAGGGAAGCACAGGCTTGGGAATACCATCGCGGTGGCACCCGGTGCTGTGCCCACACCCTTCAGCCTGCCCCACCAAGCTGAGCACCCCCTGCCCACCCATGAAGCCTCCTGGGGCTGGGTGCTCCTGCACCCTGCTGGTGCTGCCCGGCTGCTCGGCGTGCCCAAGCTGGAGGTGTCTGATGGGGATCCTGGAGCCCGGCGTGTGCCCGGGGAAAGGTTTGCTGCAATGTCATGGGGCTGTGGAAGTGTGGAGGGGTGTGTGTGTTTGTGTCAGGTTGTGTGTGTGTGTGTGTCAGGGTGTGTGAGTGTGCCAGGGCACGCCTGGCTGTAACGGGAGCTGTACAGCACCACTTGTTGCACACTGTGTGTGTGGCACAGCGTGTGTGCACTCGTTCTGGGGTGTGTGTCAGTGTGCACAAGCGTGTGCACTGGCGCTAGTGCATGCCATCGTTGGCCAGGGCCAGCCCATGGTGCTCACAGGACCCAGTGGGTCCCACGTCAGCTGAGCTATCCATCCCCATGCCACGCAAGGTCCCCATGCCACATGGTGCATGTAGCACCTTACCCACACCACAAACTCCCACCCCAGTGCTCAGGAAGACCCAGGCCCCCTCCCAGCACCCAGGGCCATTGGGATGGGGGTGCCAGGGTGCCCAGGAGCACAGCCAGCAGGATGGCTGAGCATGGATGGGGTCCCTGGCTGCTGCGCGGGGCCGCTGTGGGCAGTGGGAATTGATGGGTTATAAATCTCCTTGCTGGGCCCCCCCGTGGCAGAGCGGCTCACAATATATATGTTGGGGATTTATCTGCAATGCAGTTTAATATTCCCAGACCTTTATGTGTGTGCGTGTGTACGGGTGCGCGTGGCCCCCTCCCCATGCCGCCCCATGCCACCCCCACGCCCACCCTTTCACCTGGAGCCTCCTGGGCTCCGTCTGTCTCCCAGCTCCATCTCTCCCTCCCTTGCACCCACCCTGGCAGGAGGGGATGAGCACCCTGGGGTGTCCGGGCACGGCTGGGGGTGTCCAAGCAGCTGGGATGTGGCCGGCACAGCCCACCAGTTGTGCCCACCCATGCCCTTCCTGGGTGCCAGCCTGCCAGGGGGTGGCAGCAAGGTCCCCGGACGGTGGGTGCCAAGCTCGGTGGCACTGCCAGCCTTGTGCCAGCCCCCCGGGGCAGGGGGTCCTGGGGACCCCCCCCTCCTCCCTCCTTACCCTTCCTCCCCGCCCGCGGGGATGAGGTAAGGCTGGCGGGTGGCACAGGGCTGCTCCATTTGCATAATAATCTCGTTAATGGAGCCTGGCCTGCGGGAGAGCCGGGCTGGAGACGCCACCCCCTCCCCGCCCCGCTGCCTCCCTCCGGCCCCGCCGCTCCTCCAGCCGCGGCGCGGGGCGCGGAGCGGAGCGCGGGGCGCGCAGCCGGACGGGCACCGCCGGGCCGGCCCGCCAGCAGCCCCGGGCCGCCTGCTGACATCCCCCCGGCAAGCCGGTGAGCACCCCCGAGCATCCCCCGAGCACCCCCCCGAGCACCCCCGGGCAGCTTCCCTCCCCCGAGCATCCCGGGCGGCATCCCCCGGTGGCGTTTTCCCCCAGCGCAGCCGGGAGCAGCCTCCCCGGTGGGGCGGTGAGCAGGAGCTGGGCACCCCCGAGCGCCCCCGGACATCCCGGGGAACATCCCCCGAGCGCCTCGGCGAGCAGCCCCGGGGAGCAGCCCGGGGAGCAGCTCGGGGACTCCCCCCGAGCCTGGCGGCGAGCATCCCGCCAGCATCCCCCGAATAATCCGGGCGTTATTCCCGGGGAGCACTTCCCGAGCATCCCTCGAGCAACCCTCGAGCAGCCCCGGAGCACCGCGGGCAGCATCCCGCCGAGCATCCCCCGAGCATCCTGGGCAGCGCACCCCGGGCACGCCCGAGCATCCCCCGAGCATCCTCCCAGCACCCTGGGGACCACGCCGGGGACCGTACCCCGAGCACCTCTTCCATCCCCCCCAGCACCCCGAGCCCCCCCATGCCGTGCCCGCCACCCACCCCGCAAACTTTCCGGTGGTGGCGGCGGCGGCAGCGCGGCTGCTCTCCAGCACGGGCACCGTCAGGCTGCGGCACCGGGGCACAACTTCACCCAAGTTGCGCAGGGAGCAGGGTCTGCAGGGTGCTGGGGGGCCGGGGGACCCTGCCGCAGGCATATCGCCCCCCCGCTCCTCCCCGAGCGGCTCTTTGTCCTCAGCGTGTCCTCCCCACAGCTGCAAATCTGAGCTGAGCAAGGAGTGGGGGGGCTCCTTTTGAAGCCCCCATGTCCCCACCCTCTTTTTCCCATGGGCAGAGCCCCCCTCCCCAGAACAGCGACCGCTGGGCACCGGTTAGCAGAGAGGTGTTGGGGAGGGGGATTGGGGTGGGGGGGTGCCGTGAGGTGTCCATAGGGGCCAGACCCCCCCCCAGACTGGAGCGAACTTTGTGCGTGCACACCGCGCTGCAACACACTTGGACGCAACGCAGTGCAACGCGGCGTGCCGCGACCCACCCCAACCCAGTGCAACGCGGCACGGCGCAACACGGCGCAGGGTGAGACGGCACAACCCGGTGTGCAACAGCCCAAACCAACCCTGTGTAACGCCTTCTCCCCCCCACCCCCCAAAAAAAACTTCCCAGGGACCCGCTTGCCCACGCTGCTCACCCCACCCGGAGGGGCTGGCAGCCCCGTGCCCACCTCACCCCTTCAGGTGTGGTGTGGTGCTCCCCGGACCACCCCGGGCACCCACTCAGAGTGGGTGCTGTCCCCAGGTCGGGGGGATGGAGCATTGCCGGGGCTGGGTGGGACCGTGCAGGTGGGACCCTGCCCCATCACCAGGTGGGGGACCAAGGCGACAGCCATGGGGTAGGGCCACCACCGAGCTCCTGGCACCAGCGCCACCAGTGCCACCAGTGGGGCGCACAGGCAGGGACGGCGACGTGGGCGATGATGACGGCAAGAAGCGATCCCCTCGCTCCTCCCCAAACACCCCTCAACCACCTCCTCTGCTTTTTCCAGGAGCAGCCTGACTCTCTGGGCACCTCCACCGCCTCCAGCATGAACCGGCGAGCACCGGCACCTGCCCCCCGCCTTCCCTGAGCCCCCCGCGCCTGCGGGCAGCCCCGGCCATGGAGAAGACCTACTCGCTGACGGCCCACTACGACGAGTTCCAGGAGGTGAAGTACGTGAGCCGGTACCAGAGCGGCACGCTGCCCAACGGCTTCGCCCTCCAGCTGGGCGCCGGGGCCAAGAAACGCGGCGGGGGGCTGCCGCGCTGGAGCCGCCGGGAGATCTGCCTGCTCTCGGGGCTGGTGTTCGCCGCCGGGCTCTGCGTCATCCTGACGTGCATGTTGGTCCTCAAATACCTGGCGGCCGAAGGGGACAGCTACTGCCTGGAGGGCTGCCAGGAGAAGAAGGCCTTCCTGCGGGCGTCCCGCTTCCTCAGCGCCAACATGGATGCCACCATCGACCCCTGCCAGGATTTCTACTCCTTCGCCTGCGGCGGGTGGCTCCGGCGGCACGGCATCCCCGAGGACAAGCTGGTGTACGGCACCATCGGGGCCATCGCCGAGCAGAACGAGGCCAAGCTGCGGGCGCTGCTGAGCCGCCCCGTGCGCCGGCGAGCCCCCGCCTCGGCCGAGAGGAAGGTGAAGGAGTTTTTCCGCTCCTGCCTGGACCGGGCTGAGATCGACCGGCTGGGCCCGCGGCCCATGCTGGAGGTGATCGGGGAGTGCGGCGGCTGGGACGCCTCGCCGGGCCGCGGGGACCTCAACGAGCTGCTCTACAAGACGCAGGGGGTCTACAGCGCCGCCGTGCTCTTCTCGCTCACCGTCAGCCTGGACGACAGGAACACCTCCCGCTACGTCATCCGGGTGAGGGCACCCTGCCACCCCCCCGTGGGACGTCCCCCAGCCAGCACCCTGGGGCCGGGGTGGCACCTTTGGGGTGGGGGGGATGTGGGAAGGGATGAGGTGGTGATGGGGTCCCCCCTGTGCCACCAGCTGAGCCCCTCACCCTGGCGTCCTGGCTGCTGTCGGCACAGGATGGGGCAGTGCTGGCTCTGCACCGGGTGCCCATGGCTTTGTCGGCCATCCCCACCCCTGTCACCCATGTCCCTTCGCCCTGTGGTGCCACCAGAGGGCATGGGGGGCTCCGTCTGGGTGGCCAAGCCTCGAGCGCCCTGGGTGGGCACGGCAGGGGCACAGCAGTGACGGTGGTGGGGACACCGTGGGGGGGCACCAAGCGGGCATGGCGATGGCACAGCAGCGGGCACGGCGATGGCACGGTGGTGGGCACAGAGGGGACACGGCAGGGACACGGTGAGGATGGCGGTGGCATGGTGGGGACATGGTGCTGGGCACTCCGGGGGGGTCCTCATGAGCCGGTGGGGCTGGCACCAAGGGGTGTGGGTGTGAGTGTGTCAGCGTGAGCGTGCGAGCAGGGGACAGGGCAGGAGGGCGGCTGTGCCGGAGGGGTGTGCGTGTGTACACTAGAGGGAGCGTGTGTCACGGAGAAAGGCTTCGGCTCCGACGGGTGTGATGGGGAAGGCGAGGGTGTGCCAAGGGTGGGGGCGCCACGGCGAGGTTTGGGGTGCAGGGGGGGGTCCAACGCCTTGCGTGCGCATGTGGCCGGGTGTGAGAGGCGTGTGGCAGCGTGTGCACGGTGGGTGTGACGGGGTGTGTGTGTGTGCGCGTGCCGTGACACGGGGCTGGAGGGTGTTTGGCGGGGGGTACATACGGCACATGTGGTGAAAAGCGAGTGTGCGCGTGCACCACCGAGGGGTGTGCGAGAAAAGGGGGGTGTGCGTGCACGGATGGGGTGCTGGAGGGATGTGACACGGGGCAGAAAAGGTGCAGATGGGTGCAGGTGTGTGTGGGTTAATTGGGGGGGGGGGGGGCTGTGCAGCACCGCTCAGCCCCGTGCTCCCTGTGGAGCATCCTGCACACAGCAGTGGGACCGGCTGTGGGGCGGGTGTGGGGGCACCATTGGGGGGAATTGGGGGGTTTGCAGCCAGGACGGGGCTGGGGGTGCTCCTCTCCCCCACCCTCTGCTCACCCCTTGGCCCCATCTCCCCCACCAGATTGACCAGGATGGGCTGACGCTGCCCGAGCGGACCCTCTACCTGGGGCAGGATGAGGAGAGCGAGAAGGTGAGGAGTTAGGGGGCTGGGGGGGCTGGGGGGGGGGGGCAGCACAGGTGGCACTCACGGACCTGTCCCTTGGCACAGATCCTGGCCGCATACCGGGTCTTCATGGAGCGGCTGCTCACCCTCCTGGGGGCCGAGCACGTGGAGCAGAAGGCGCAGGAGATCCTCCAGCTGGAGCAGCACCTCGCCAACGTGAGGGGGGCTGCCGGTCCCGGGCTTTGGGTGCCCCTGCACAGCCCCGGGGGACCCCATCCCCTTGGGAACCTCCAGTCCCAGCCCCTGGGGACCTTCACGATCCCAACACCTTGAGGACCCCATGGCAGGTCCCCAGGGATCCCCGCCCCATCACCTTTGGGACACACATGGGACGACTGCTTGGGGACCCCCATTCCCCATCCTTGGAACCCGCTCCAGGCCCTTGAGGACACCGTGCCCAAACCTTGGGGAACCCCAATCCCAGGCTCGGGGGACCTCCATGGTCCTTGGTACCTCAGCTCTTTGGGATCCTCATGCACAGCCCCACAGGGGATGTGGGCCAGCCGCCCCTCTTGCCCCGGTGCTGTGCCCTTCCCCGTGCCACCCCTGGAGGGGCAGCAGGGAGGTGACAGCTGGGAGGTGACAATGGGGAGGTGACAGCCGTGCCCACCCCGTGCAGATCACGGTGTCCGAGTACGACGACGTGCGGAGGGATGTCAGCACCATGTACCACAAAGTGACCCTGGGCGAGCTGCAGCGCATCACCCCCACGGTGCGTCCCCCTGCCACCCCCATCTGCCACCTGCCCTGCGCCCCATGCTTGTCCCTGCCCCACGTCCCCAGAGCTGTCCTGCATCCCATATAAGAAGCACAACCCCGTGGTGCCATGCCTAGTGTCCCTAGAAACACCCCCCGCTGTCCCCCACGGATAAATGTGCTCCGGATGGTGACGACTCCATCCTGTATTGCCCTGGATGCCGGGGGCAGCACCAGGACCAGGCGTGACCCCAAGGGAAGGGGAGGGGGGAGGCTGAAAGCCCGGTGGCAGGGGGGTGACGTGCCCACCCTGCCAGCTCAAGTGGAAGCGCTTGCTGGACCGCATCTTCCACGACAACTTCTCGGAGGACGAGGAGGTGGTGCTGCTGGCCACTGACTACATGCACAAGGTGTCCGACCTCATCCGCGTGACGCCCAGCAGGTGAGGGGGGCTGGCACCTCCATGCCCAGCCTTGGAAGGGGGTGGCAGTGGGGTGGGTACGGAGGGGAGCTGTGGAAGGACACCCAAAATGCCCCATGAGGCCAGGCAGGACATGGAGAGCCCTGGGGAAGCTCCTGCTGGAGGGCACCACCATGGGTTCCCACCAAGCTCCCAGTTCCCCAAGCTGGAGATCACCGGAGCCATCACCGTGCCTGGCACGGGGACGTGCACGGTGCCACCACCCCATCCATCCCTGGGCCCCACGGGACACGGCCACCCCAAGCCTGGCACGAGCCGGGAGGTGCCCAGGAGGGGCCTGATCCTGCCCCGCCTCACCAGGATCCTCCACAACTACATGCTGTGGCGCATCGTGGTGGTGCTGAGCGAGCACCTCTCCACCCCGTTCCGCGACGCCATCCACGAGCTCTCCAAGGAGATGGAGGGCAACGAGAAGCAGCTGGAGCCGGGCAAGGTCTGCCTCAGCCAGGCCAACAAGCACTTTGGCATGGCCCTGGGAGCTCTCTTCGTCGAGGAGTACTTCTCCTCCGCCAGCAAGGCCAAGGTAGGCGCCCTCCTGTCCCTTCGCCGGGGCGTCCCCCTGCACCCCTGAGGGCTGGAGGGTGGCCAGGACGCCGTGGTAGCACCAGCGGTGCCCCGCTGTAGGTGCAGCAGCTGGTGGAGGACATCAAATACATCCTGGACCAGCGCCTGGATGAGCTGGACTGGATGGACGAGGAGACGCGGAGAGCGGCCAGGGCCAAGGTGGCAGCCCCCAGCGTGCGCCCCGGGCCTTGTCCCTGTGGGGGAATGGGGCACGGAGACCCTGACCCTGCTGCCCGCTCTGCCCCCAGCTCCAGTACATGATGGTGATGATCGGGTACCCCGACTTCCTGCTGAAGCCAGAGGCCATCGACAAGGAGTATGAGGCAAGGGAGGACCCAGGGCCATGTGGTGAGGGGGAGATGGGCCCTACACCTCATTAGGGCTCCAGGTGGACCACGGTGGGGACACACCACCCCAAAAGGAGCCAGGACACAAGCCCACTGCTTGCATGGGCACAACCACGTGGGCAGAGCCATGTTGTCCCATCCCCACGTTGCTCCCATCCTCAGCAAGGGCTTGGGGTGCCCCTACCCCTGATGGTCTGGGGTCCCCAAAGAGGTGACGGGGACATGGTGGCCCCTGCAGACCCCTCACCCCACAGTGAGGGGTCACATCCAGCCCCTGGCCACAACCCCACATCCTCTGTCCCCATGGCTCATGGGGGTTGGAGGATGCCCCGGCCTCAGGGGGATGGATTTTGGGGCTGGGGTTCCCCCCGACGTGGCCGTGTCCCCCCCAGTTTGAGGTGGACGAGAAGACCTACTTCAAGAACATCCTCAACAGCATCGCCTTCAGCATCAGGCTCTCGGTGAAGAAGATCCGGCAGGAGGTGGACAAGTCCGCGTGGGTATTGCTTCACCTGGGGGGGGGGACGGGGACATTGGGGTGCCCCTGGCTGTGCGAGGGGGTGGCATTTCCCTGTCCCTGTGTGTCCCCAGCACTTCCATCTCTCCTTGCAGGTGGCTGCTGCCCCCCCAGGCGCTCAATGCCTACTACCTGCCCAACAAGAACCAGATGGGTGAGGCATTGCCTGGGGGGGGACAGACCTGGGGGCACGATGTGGGGTCCCCTGGTGCCAGGGGATGCTGAGGGGGTGGGGTGGGGGCCGCGGTGTCCCCTCCCTGCAATGCTGTCCTGTGTCCCCAGTGTTCCCCGCCGGCATCCTGCAGCCGACCCTCTACGACCCCGAGTTCCCGCAGTGAGTGTGGGGCTGGGGGGAGGGAACAGGGCATGGAGAAGGGGACAGGTCCTGGGGTGACCGCCACCCCTGCCACACCTTTGTCCCCCCCACACCTTTGTCCCCCCTCCAGGTCTCTGAACTATGGTGGGATCGGCACCATCATCGGGCACGAGCTGACCCATGGCTACGACGACTGGGGTGAGTGACCCCCACGCTGCTGGGGGGGGATAAGGGGGGGTGTCCTGGGGACACTTGGGTCCCTCGGCACGACGGGTGGCACTGCCTGCAGGGGGGCAGTACGACCGGCACGGGAACCTGGTGCACTGGTGGACGGAGACGTCCTACAGCAAGTTCCTGAAGAAGGCGCAGTGCATCGTCAACCTCTACGACAACTTCACCGTCTACAACCAGCGGGTGAGATCCCCCCCCCCCCCACCCCGGTGACAGACCCCAGCGACTCCTCACACCTCGGCTGGGAACACCCCCCGGGGTCCCACATAGGGGAAACTGAGGCACAGCAGCCTTGGTGCCCCCACGGGGACGGGGGACATCGCTGCTTACCCCACGTCACTACTTTTCGGGCAGGTGAACGGCAAACACACGCTGGGGGAGAACATCGCTGACATGGGGGGGCTCAAGCTCGCCTACTACGTGAGTGTCCCCCACCCCGGGGTGTCACAGCCCCCGCAAGGCCACGGGGCTGCTGCGGATGCCACCCACGCTGAGGGTGGCCCTGCCTGCTGGGGGGCACGGGGCTTTTTTGGAGCCCACCCCCCAGCCATGCTGAGGGCGCCCCTCGTCCCGCAGGCCTACCAGAAGTGGGTGCGGGAGCACGGCCCCGAGCACCCCCTGCACCACCTGAAGTACACCCACGACCAGCTCTTCTTCATCGCCTTCGCCCAGGTGAGCTGGTGCCCACGGCCACCAGTGGGTCCCAGCCCGCATCCTGGGCTCCGTGGGTGCCCCCGGTGCAGGGCTCGGCCCTGCAGGACCACACCACGCGGTGCCTGCGCTCTTGGAGACCCTCCGGTGACAGCCACGTGCCCCCCATTTCCTCCAGAGACCCCCCCCATTAACAAACAGTGTGAGCTTGGGGACACCCCACAGTCAGGCAGCCCACAGCCTCAGGAGACCCTACAACAACAAGCGTGCCTGTTCAATAACAAACATGCCCCTGTGCTCACCCAGCCCAGCCATACCTCATATGTACGCTTCTGGGAGACCCTACAACAACAAACCACCAGGGCACCCCTGCCCTCACCCCCAGCAGCCAGGTGGGCCGCCCCGGTGGGTGCCCAGGGCCCTGGGGGTCCCAACGGGTGCCAGGACCCGGGGTACCCCCCAGGCTCACCCGCGGGACCTTCCTCCCCCCAGAACTGGTGCATCAAGCGGCGATCCCAGTCCATCTACCTGCAGGTGCTAACGGACAAGCACGCCCCGGAGCACTACAGGTACCGGCCCCGAAACGGGGGCACCGCGGGCGCCAGCCCTCCTCACGGCTGCCAGCTGGGGCGGGCAGGGCTGGGGGTGCTGGGGTGAGGGGCAGGGTCCTCGGTGGGCAGCCCCTTCATGGGGGTGCCCAGCTCTGAGCTGTGTCCCCGGCCCCGGCAGGGTCCTGGGCAGCGTCTCGCAGTTTGAGGAGTTCGGCCGCGTTTTCCACTGCCCCAAGAACTCGCCCATGAACCCGGCGCACAAGTGCTCGGTGTGGTGAGGCCGCTGTCCCCGCGGGCTGGCACCCTCCCGGTCCCCGTCCCTGCCCGGGTGCCACCCTCTGCCCGTCCCCCCCTCCAGGCACAGGGGGCACCCCCAAAATAGGCACCCGCTGTGGGGGGTGCCAAGGCAGAGGAGACACCTGGGGGTGGGGAATGAGCTCCCCACCCTCGGGACCCTCTCGTCCACCTCCCCAAACCCTTCCCCACACCCAGGGCAGGGCAGGGAGGGTGACTCAGAGGTGCTGCGGGGCTGCCCCGTGCCAAAAGCCCCCCGCCCTGTGCCAGCCCCGTCCCGTCCCCACCAGCCCCGCCACCGGGGTGGGCTGGGGGCCGGGGCGATGCCAGCCTGCCCGGGGGCGCGGGGACACGGACACACGCTGTATTTTTCGCTGCTGTTTCTGGTCAATAAAGCACTGGATATGCCGGGGGTGCACGGGGCCATGGATGGGGACGGTGTGGGGAGAGGTGGCAGCGGGCACTGACCACGGCACCCAGGGATCACAGAATTATAGAGTATCCGGAGGTGGAAGGGAGCCACAAGGATCATTGAGTCCAGCTCCAACCATGGTGGGGAGATGTGTGGGGCAGGAGCATCCTCCCCATCCTTGCAGCGCCCGCGTGGCGCAGACAGCCGCACGCTTGCAGGCACCTGCCTTTATTCAACACCAAGCACGGGGATTTGGTGCCCTGTGGCCACCGCATCCCAACGGGGGATGCTCCAAAGAGCCGCCGCCATCCACCGGGGCACGGGGACGGGAGGCTGTGGGTTCGGCAGAGCCCGCGGGCACCACGGGGCCATGGGGTCAGTGGAAGAGGGGCAGGAACAGGGCGGGAAGGAGCAGGGCCAGGGGGGTGGCGTGGGCCGTGGGCGCGGCGTTGCGCTGGCGGCAGTTGGTGTAGGGCTCGAGGCAGGCGGCGTAGGCCATGACGTGGGCGATGTAGGTCTGCTCCTGCACCCCGCGGAAGAGGTGGGCCATGGGGCCCTTGGCCAGGATGGCCACGTCCTCACCCCCGTGGGACTCCGAGGCGAGGGGCACAGCGGACTGCTGCATGTAGTCGTAACTCGCTGGGGGATGGAGAAGGGGGTGAGCGGGGAGGTGGGCCCCATCCCCACCCCAGCACCCCACCACGGCCCCGAGCACTCACCAGCGATGGTCTCATTCACATCGGGACGGTTGCCAGCCACGTAGCCCGGCCCGTTCCCGTAGAGGATGGACGTGTAGCTCTTTGAGTCGTTGGCTTTTAGGGGGGCCAGGCCTGGAGAGAAGAAAAGGGGGGGGCAGGTTTTCAGCCCTGAAACCCCCACATCACCATCCCGGAGCAGGCAGAACCTGGCACGGGGCTGTCCCCGCTCTCGGTGCCCTACCGAAGATGGAGGTGCCACGCAGGAGGTAGCCACCGAAGGAGAAGACGTGCGAGTGGTCGGCAGTGACCACGGTGAGGGTGTCCGCCTCTTTCGTCAGGGCGCCCGCCCTGCTGATGGCATTGTCAAACTCCACCGCTTCCATCAGCGCCCTCTTGGCCATGCCTTCGTGGTGCCCGTGGTCGATCCTGCCGCCTGCAGACGGGTGCCCGTGGGGGATTGGGAACCACCACAGCCCCACAGCACCCTGCAAGGTGGGCCCCCGCTGCCCCCCCAGGGGACCCCAGCCCCGACTGACCTTCCACGAAGAGGTAGAAGCCCTTGGGGTTCCTGCTCAGGATGGTGATGGCCGCCTCCGTCATCTCCGTGAGTGATGGGTCCAGGATTTTGTTGCGCACCGGCTCGTACTTCATGTCCATGGGCTCGAAGAGACCTGGCGGAGGGGACACGGTTGGAACAGCCTTGGCACCTTAAAGTGTCCCAGTGGCTGCCACATCCTGGCGCAGGGGACATTTGTTACCCATCAAATAATTCACTTTGGTGTCCTCAACGGCTTTCAGCAGCTCCGTCCTGTTCCAGACGTAGCGGGCGCCCTGCGGGTGAATCCCGGAGGGATCAGTGATGCCTGGCCCCACGCCTGGGGGGGTGGTGGGCAGAGGACTGTCCCCCTCCATGTCACCCACCTGCCGTGCTTGCAGCCACATGTCGATGAGGTTCTGGTTATCTTTGCGCATCCCTTTCTCAGTTTCATCGTTGGGATACTCGGGGTCTGGCGTCCCCGCGGGGGTCATGTATTTCCGACCGCCGCCCAGGATCACCTTGGGGGGGGGGCGAGATAGGCACCGTGTTCATGGCAATGTCCGGGGGGGGGGAATATTCCCCTGCTTCCCCTCATGGGTGGGCACTCACGTTGATGTCCACGTTGTGCACCAGCTGCCAGGCGATGTCCTTGCAGCCCTGATTGAGGGCATCCTGGGGCATGCTGGCGTCCGCGTACCAGTTGCGGTCCACCACGTGCGCGTAGGTCCCCGAGGGCGAAGCGTGCTGCACCCGCGTGGTCGTCACGACGCCCACCGACTTCCCTGTCCCACCAGACCCCACCATGGAGCCCCACGCCGCTGGGAAGCCCCCGGTGCAACACCCCTTCTCCCCACCGCCCCGTGCCCCACGGTACCAGCTTTGCGGGCTCTCTCCATCACCGAGATCACCTCGTTGCCCTTCGTGGTGTTGCACTGGCCGTAGCGGGCAGTGGCGCTCAACCCCACGGTCTTGTAGTTGCTCTTCACCCCGCACAGGTAGGCTGTGGCCGTGGCTGCGCTGTCGGGGACCTGCCGGTCCACGCTGTACGTCTGCCAAGGACATGCAGGGCTCGCTGGCACCCCGTGCCGTGCTCCTGCACCCCTGGGTGCTGCTGCGCCAGCAGCCCCGTGGGCATCCCCGTGGCCCCATGCTCCGCACCCAGGGGACTTACCTTGGAGAGAGCCGTGTAGGAGAAAGAATCCAGGGCAAGGGGGGTCTCGGGACCCAGCTTCCCCTGCAACTGCCCTTTCAGGATCCGGGTGGCTGTGATGCTGGGGACCCCGAAACCTGGGCGAGCAGCGAGGGTTCTGGTCAGCCTCCAGACCAGGCGCCCCCTCTGCTCCCCGCTCCGTGGTGTGCCGGCTGCGGTGGCAGCCTGCCCGCCGGTGGTGCCAGGGGGACTCACCATCCCCGAGGAAAATGATGAGGTTTTTGGCTTCGCTTGTCCTGGGCTGGATCTTGAAGCTGGTCTCGATGGCCTCGGCTGCCTGCTTGTTCCAGAAGGACGGTTTCTGTTCCTCGACTGGGAGGGGGCAGCACCCGTAAGTGCCAGGGCACCCAGTCCCGGGTGTCCCTGTGCTCGGGTCCCTGCTGGGCTCCCGCCCGTGGGAAGACCCCCATGGAGGAGAAGGTGCGTGAACCCCATGGGTCAGGGCGCTGGTAAAGGCGGGGGGTGCCCGTGCAGACTGCAGCCACCCAGGCCGGCAGTGGGGTGGCAACAAAAAGGGATGCAGGGGGAGGAACCGGCTGCCAAGTGGGATGGGGACAAATGCACAGGGGTAAAGGGGCTACAGGCACCTCACACAGCTCCTCCTCGGCCCAAAGACCAGCAGCACCTTAACGCCACAGGGGAAAACTATCTCAAGGCCCCCCCAAAAAGCAGAAACACCCCCTGCTAACCCTCCCTGCTCCCCTCCACAAGCCCTGCACTTTGGCCAGCACCAGGGCAGCCAGGTTGGCACGAGACATCCTGGGACACCCGCTGCAGCCAGCCAGCTGCCTGTCACCATCCCTGTCCCCATCCCTGTCCCTGTCCCTGTCCCTACCTGGGATGATAGAAGTGCCGAGCCCCGTCCAGAGGCCCAGACAGAGGGCGAGGGGTGCCAGGAGCTGCATGGTGGGATCCAGGCACCTGCAACCCCCGCTGGCAGAGCCTGCCTTTCTTGTAGACCTCGGGGGGGACTTTGGACCAGGATCAATCTTTGTGGGGTTCGGCATTTCTCAGATAGCCTGGCGCCCTTCCAGATGGCTAGCACAAAGGCCGTGGGGATGGGCCACTGGCACCTCATCGTCACCCCACCCTATGGCCGGGGTGGGGGGGACACCACCGAGGGCAACCAGAGGGACTCGCGGTGCTCCCGGTGGCTCTGCTCCTGGCCAGCACTTCCCAGAGCAACAAACGCACGGATGGGGACTGAAACTCCCAGCCCTTGCTGGGACAGGACCAGTGCTCATGCCCCAGCAGCTAGCTCAAAGCTGTGCGAACTCCCTGCTTCATCCCTAGGGGGGACGTGGCAGCCCCTCGCCCTTGCTTCTTCTCCTTCACCCCAGTGCCAGTCCCAGGGGGAATAAGGAACCACAACCTGGGGAAACTGAGGCACGGGGCAGCTCCTTAGCAGGCTGCCACAGCTGCAAACCCTCGCAAGGCAAATGAAGACAAACATCCCGTGTTTTATTGCATCCCTCGAGCCCAGTCGCAGCGGGGACCGGGCAGCCTGTGTTGAAGCAGGGCTCGGTGGGGGTCTCTCAGCCCCCCACCATGTAGGCAGCCACGCAGAGGGCCAGGAGGGCAAGCAGGGGCTGGGGGGAGCCCTGGGTGCCGCGGGAGGCCCTGCGGAGTGCCCTGCACCGGGGCTCAGTGGCGTAGGGCTCGAGGCAGGCGGCGTAGGCCATGGCGTGGGCAACGTAGTGTTGCTCCTGCACCCCGTGGAAGAGGTGGGCCATGGGGCCCTGGGCCAGCACCACCACGTCCTCCCCGCTGTGGGTCTCCAAGTCGAGGGGCACGGCCGCCTGCTGCCTGTAGTCCTTGTCCTCTGTTGGGAGGGGAGCAGGAGAATTGGGGCTGGGGGAAGCTGCCATCACCCCAGTGACACCTGAGCCACGTGGTGGCACCGGTGCCCATAGGACGCTGTCCCCAACCCCGTCCTTTATCCCCCAGCAGGTTCCTACCCACGGCGGGGAGGCTGGCAGCTGGGCGGCCCCCGTCACGGACGCTGTAGCCCGGCCCATTGCCGTAGAGGATGCTGGTGTAGGCTCGCTTGTCCTTGGCCTTCTTGGGGGCCAGCCCTGGCACGGGGAGCAGGGAAGGGCACGGTCACCCCCTAGCTCAGCCTCCGGTGGGGGCACAGCTGGGGGTGGGAGCGGGGATGCCCGGTGCTTGTCCCCGGATCCCACCGAAGATGGAGGAGCCGCGCAGGGTGTTGCCCCCGAAGCTGAAGACGTGGGAGTGATCGGCCGTCACCACGGTCAGGGTGTCGGAGGGCGCCGTCAGCTCGCCGGCCCGCGCCACCGCCCGGTCCAGCATGACGGCCTCCATCAGCGCCTGCTTGGCCCGGCCGCTGTGGTGGCCGTGGTCGATCCTGCCACCTGCACGGGGAACGGGGCCTTCACCGCCTCACCACCCCCTGTCCCAGCCCCCTGGAGCACCCACCCGCTGCCAGGACCCCCTCCTGCCCCCACCCAGGGTGCCCGCACTCATCTTCCACGAAGAGGAAGAAGCCATTGGGGTTCCTGCGCAGGATGCGAATGGCTTTGTCCGTCATCTCCACGATGGATGGGTCCGTGGAGGTGTTACGGTTCAGCTCGAACTTCATGTCCTTGGGCTCGAAGAGGCCTGGGGGGGAGAGGAGCTGGGGGCTGCTTCGTGCCCACACCAGGGTGACATTGCCGGGGGCGAAGGCAGCGATGCTCTTACCCATGAGGTGGCTCACGGAGTCCTCATCGACCGCATCCAGGCCCTTCTTGTCCCAGACGTAGCGGGCGCCCTGCCAGCGAGAAGAGAGCTGACGGCGATGGCACGTGCCCCGTGCCCGGCTGATGGCGATGGCACCGCGTCCCCTCCACGGTACCTGCTTGGTGCTGAGCCACTCGGCCACCAAGTCGCGCCCGTCCCTCCTGGTGCCGTTCTGAGCCGGGTCCTCTGGGTACTCGGGGTCTGGGGTCCGTCTGGGCGTCATGTATGCCCGCCCGCCGCCCAGGATCACCTGCGGGGAGCGGGGAGCTGCCAATGGCCCGCGGGGCAGAGCGCCGAGGGGTGCAGCCCCCCTCCTGCTGTCGCTCACGTTGATGTCCGTGTTGTGCACCAGCTGGTAGGCGATGTCCTTGCAGCTGTCCCGCAACGCCTCCTTGGGCATGTCGGCGTCGGCGTACCAGCTCCGGCTGACTGAGTGCGCATAGGCTGCCGCGGGGGACGCGTGCTGCACCCGCGTCGTCGTCACGATGCCTACGGACTTGCCTGCGGCGCGGGACGGGGTTTAACAGGGTGCCGAACCGTGCCAGGCTCCGCGATGGGGTTGTCCCGTCCCCCCGTACCTGCCAGCCTGGCCCGGTGCAGGACGGAGTCCACCTCGTTGCCGAAGGCGGTGCGGCATTTGCCGTAGGCGGCCGCCCCGCTCAGCCCCAGCGTCTTAGCGTTGGTCTTCACCCCGCAGAGGTAGGCAGTGCCCGTGCCGGCGCTGTCGGGCACCTGCCGGTCGATGGTGTAGGTCTGCAGGGCAGCGGGGGTGAGCGGGGCCTGGGGCAGCACGGCTAACCCCCCCCCCCCCCCCGGTGCCGTCCCTCTCACCTTGGCCAGGGCCACGTGGGGAAAGGTCTCCATGGCCAAGACGCTCTCCTCGCCCGAGCCGCCGGCCAGCTGCCCCTTGTAGATCCGAGCTGCCGACACCGTGGGCAGCCCCATGCCTGTGGGTGTGGGTGACAAAGGGACGGGGCTGGGGACATTCCTGCGCTCCCCAGAAAATGCCCAGGGCTGGTCATGGCCAGCCGATCAGGGAGCCAGCCCCGTCCTCTCACAAGCAGCTTGAGGACAGCTTTGTCCTCTGGGTGCTGCTGAGCCCAGCCCCGCAGGGGACACAGCACCCGGTGTCCTGGTGTCACTGTCCCCGCAGCTCTGAGCTGCTGGCCTCTAGGAGAGGCCCTGGTGGCCCTGGGCAGCCAGGCCCTGGGACAGCCAAGGGGAAGGAGGTAACAGATGGGAAACTGCTGCACTCAAGGGCACACGTCCTGCGGGTCCCCAGCCCCAGGCACTCACCGTCACCCACAAACAGGATGATGTTTTTGGCTCGCCATGCAGCTGGCTGCAAAGCCAGGGCTGCCTCCAGCCTCCTCCTGGCCCCTTCGTTCCAGTAGCCCGGGGTCTTCTCGGCGTCTGGAGGCAAGAGCAGAGCCGGGGGCATGCAGGGCCCTGGAGACCCCCCCCCATGTTCCCATCCCCATCCCTCACAGCCCCCTTCAAGCTCTCACCTGAGGCTGCGGCGGTGAGTGGGGCGAGGAGGAAGAGGAGGAGGCAGGTCCCAAGGGACAGCGGCTGCCCCATGCTGCCCACCCCGGGTCCCTCCCTGAAAGCCACCTGTGTCCAGGGCGGGGGGGTGACAGCCCTTTATGGTTCTGCCCTGTCCCGCCGGAGGGCTGAGCCCCTGCTGGGGGTGAGACGATGGGCTGATAACATTCAGGGACATCTCCCAGCCCTGCCCTCCCAGGGTCCCCAGCCTTCCCTGGGGGCACCCGTCCCCCCCCGGCCAGGCAGGACCTCCAACCTGCCCCTGGGGAGCTGGGGAGCCCTGGGACAGGCAGGGTCCCCGAGGCTGTGCGAGTACCTGGGGCCCTCCAGCAAGGAGCAGGGAGGAGGGGACCCTGGGGACAGGCGGGGAGGGCGCAGGGCAAAGGGCTGTTTTTGCAGACACGCTGGGCTGGGCTGGATTGGTCTCGTTTCCCAGAGAGACAACGCGAGGAGGGGACGCTGGACTGAAGGGTAAGGGAGGACACCTTGCTGTTGGAGTCAGTGTCCTCAGGTCCCCTCTCCTGGGGGACACCATCCCGTGGTGCCTGCTGCAGAGCAGGGGCACAGCTCGGTGGGGCAGGAGAGCAGGAAACCCGCAGAGGAGCGGAATGCTGTGACCCCGACCCTCGTCAGCGTTTTGGGAGAGGTGACACAGGGATGCCAGGGTCATGGCACACAAACGCACTCGGGATTCCAGTAGCCCAGCCCCTGCTACCACAAGGCACTGTGACAGCTTGCCAGCTCTCAAGGTACATGCTGTACCCAGCCCTGATCCACCCCAGGGCCCCATCCCGACCCAGGTAACCTGGGCTCAGCCAGGTCCCTGCTGCGGCTAGAGGCAGTTGTGTCTGTGCCAGGGCCACATCTGTCACCACTGATGATGCGGAGCAAAGTGCGGTGCCTGAGCTCCTTCCCTGCCTGGCACGATGCAGCCGCTCCCTGTCCCAGAAATCGATCCCTGCATCGGTCGCTGCTCAGGCTGCCTGGCCCCCGGGGTGATGAAGCGGAGGCTGACGGAGCAGTGAGCACCACGGGGACAGTGTGGCAGACGGATGAAGCACCCCATGAAGCCGTCCTCACCAGACCCAGCCGTAGCTCCCTGGGCTGCCTCGAGTGCCTGGAACGTCCCCAGCTGGGGGGGAGGGCAGCTGAAGCTGCACCTTTCCTAACACACACGTGTGCACGTCCTGCACACACGTCCTGCAGCCCGGTGCCAACCCATGGCCACAGGGAGCATCAGCTCTGGGGGCTGGCATGGGATCTGGGCAGGATGGGGACCCAGGGACCAGAGACATTGGTGCTGGGCTGTGAGGGCTGGGTGCTTCTCTCCCACTCAGCAGGGAGAAGCTGGGACACGGCGCGTGCTCCTCGGTGTCCCAGGATGATCCACCTGCGAGTGCCACAACGCGCCGTGCCGGCAGCAGGCGAAGCGCGGCCTCGGGCAGGCGCAGAGCCCAGGACAGCCCCGGCTCGAGCCAAAGGGTCCCCGTGTGGGATTAGGCTGGAGGCCAGGGTGCAGGAGGCTGGAGCAGACACCCAGTGACTGCCAGTGAGGGCTCAGACTGAGGGATTAGCCGCCGCAGCGCGGGCCGGGAGCACGCACCGTCCCCCTGATCCCCACCTCCAGCTGAGCAAACACCAGGGCTTGGATTTTGCAAGGCTCTGGGATGTGACAGTGGCACGGGAATTCCCAGGAGATGAGTTATGTCAGGATTCCTGGCTGGAAAACGAGGCAAAATAAAACTTGCACACAGTCCCAGCATGTCTGCTGACCTGGCTTTATTTCCCGATACACAGCCCAGCCAGGAACCCTCCTGCGCAGCCCCTCGGCTCCCTCCCCATCAGCCCACCTGGGGACGAGCACCCAGTCTAAAGCAGCCCTTCCGCTCCTGGGGACACTGGTCCCTCACCCCAGGCACCCGCAGTGGTAAAGGCTGGGCACCCACTGCCTTTAAAAAGAAAAAAAAAACCAAACACAAAGCTAAAAATATCTTTTGAGTAGAAATACTCTGTCTGGGGAAAGCCCTGGACCCTGCTCCCAGCCCGCCAGGCTGGGTTAAAATCCAAACCAGAAATAAAACGACAACGGTTTTAAAAATCAAATCCCCAGACTCCTCGTGGGTCCCCTCTGTCCGCCGCGGGTGCCGGTGCGGTGTTGGGGATGAAGGCTGCAGCAGGAGCAGCGAGGCCGGGCACGCTCACTTCTCCGAGCCGGGTCTCTTGAGCAGGGCGCTGTACTTGAGGGGGACGCCCTCTGACTTCAGCACGACCTCCACCAGCGTGAAAATGGTGATCACCTTCAGCAAGGGCAGAGAGAGAGAAAGAGAGGAGAGGGTTTCTCAGTGGGCTGGCATCAGACCAGGGCTTGGTTTGAGTCGCGCTGGTTTTTGCGCCTGTGCTGCGGCACCCGCGCTGAGCACGGGGCCGCATGCGGCAGCGCCGAGAGCACCACAGCTGAGTGGTGCAGAGCCAGCCAGGGAACCCAAACCAACCGAAATGAGCCTCCCGAAACACATCTGCACTTAGCCCAGCGTGGTCAGGCCCTGACTTGTCCTCTGCATGCTCGGGGCAGGAGCACGGGTGGCTGCGCCCTTGCCTTTAGGTCCCCGTCTCCCTAACGCCCGCCCGCGTCTCGCTGCAGAGCGCACGGCGTCGCCAAATGCAGTGGCCTGGCCGAGTGCCAAAGGCGAGCTGCGGCGTTCCCAAGGGACACCAAACGTTTTCTCATCATCCCCTAACGAGGGAATGACCGCCCGTGCCCGTACAGCCAGAGAAGACCTGGAAAGGGGACATATTCGGTTGAGAGGGATGCGAGGGAACGAAGACTGGAGAAAATCAATTCTTCCTGCTCAGGAATGCGCTGCTGCCTGCCGCCGCCTCCCTGCCCCCCCAACCCCAAATCAATCTCTTCATGCAATTGTGCAGATTAGAAACGTAAATCATCGATCAGCTCTGCTCCCAGCGCGGGGATAACGGGCCGGCCGGGCCAGCGGGCAGGGGATGCATGAGACCACCGCGGGGCCATGCCCTGGAGCGTGCAGGCTCAGCCCCCGCTCGCTGCCTGCCACGTCCCCAGGGTCCAGCGGGGCCATGGCTCAGGGCTTTTAGGGAGGAGGAGCAGGCACGGAACCACCCAGGGTAACCTTGTCCTCCCTGCTCATCCGCCGCCTGCTGCTCCCGATTCATCATTCCAAGCAGGAGAACCTCACCGAGGCTTAAATGCATCAAAGGGGTTGGTGAGGAGCGAAGCTCAGGGAAATCCTTCTGCAGCCAGCTGTGGACACGGCTGCAGCAGCCCCCTGCCCACCGCGGCTGGCAGGAGTGCATGGGGGCAGACCCCCGTGTCTGGGGGGGGCACGTGGGGATTATCAGGGCTCTCCCTTGGCAATCCTGCCTCGTGGTTTCGCTGAACTGCCAAGGAACAGCATGATTTCACATCAAACATCACAGTCTCAGCTCTGCCTCGTACTCAAGCCCTGGTGATCTCCTGAAGTCTGGGGGCAGAAGGAGGTGATGTGTGGGGCGGGGGCCCACGTCTCCCCTCAGCAGTGGGGTGGCCAGCCCAGACCCCTGCCCAGTTTCCTGCGAGCAGCCTTCCCATCCTGGCTGGGGTGAGCCAAACGGGGAAGCAGGTGTCCAGGGCTGGAGCAGGGGGTGCTCGGAGCCACGGTGCCAGGGTGATGGCTCCTGCCCTCCGGCGTGGCTCCTGGGCAGTCTGGAGCAGCTCATCACAGGGCTGCGGGTTTATTGACTCGGGGATCTGCTGGCTCAGAGGAGAGCTCAGAGCATGCTCCCCAGGGAGGGCTCTGGTGTTTTCCTAGGAGGCGTGGAGGATTCGTGGAGGAATTTCTAAGTGTTTGTTTACCAAAATGGGCCCTGCTCATGCAGGGGCATCGTTTTGCTTGTGGGTCCCTGCTAGGGTGTAAGCGATACCCGCTCCGGAGCTGGCAACGTCTCCCCTGGGAGGGAAAGGGTTTTCCAGGACACGCGTCGTGTCAGCTGGAGGGGTCAGCCTGGCCCTGCATGTGGAGTCCCCTCCAGCCAGCCCAGAGCCCTCGGTGCAGGCCAGGGTTGAATTCAGCCCTCCCATCCCCGCCCAGGCAAAGATCAAGGCAATCAACACAGCTGTGATTTTACAGCTATGCCAGACTAAAGTTGGCAGAGAGGCACCACTTAATCAAGCCAGACAAATGCGATTGCTCCCTTTGATTGAGTCACCAAGTTAATGGATGACAGGGACACAAGAGAGAGATTTCTAGATGTTGTTAAACCATTTGACACTGCATCTCAGGAAGTCTGACTTAAAGAAAAAAAAATTGCTCCTAATTGGGTCTCAGCCCTATCACACGGGCGGAAACCCGATGGCAGGGCTGTGCCAGCAAGGGGGCAGGGTCTAGACAGGAGCTGCCTTAGGTCTGATCTTACTTAACATCTTAATTGATGATCTGGAAGAAGGAAGTAAGCTGCACGGTAATTACATTCATGGAGCAAACTGGACTGGGAGGCAACACACACACAGGAGATAGGGCAGAGTCTGAAGGCAGTGGTGGGGTCAAACGCGGGGGCAGAGATGGGGCGGAGGGGGCTGGGTGCAAGCCCTGCAAGGAGAGGAGATGGAGGCTGACGTTGGGCTCACTGGGATGGGGACACATAGGCACAGCAGGACCTGACTGCATATGGGGCAGTCATGCCTCTCAGACCCATCCTCGTGAAGACCATGGGATCCATGAGTTGCACACAGCTTCCACGCCTGCCCCATGGTCTTATTAGTCTGTCCAGTGCTGTGGGGTCTTACCTGGGACACGGATTCTTGCTCTGGCTTCTCTGGCTCCCACATGAGCGTCAGCTCCGGCTTCCTCCCCACTTTCTGGAAGTGGAAGCCCAGCAAGGGCAGTGCCTACAGGGAGGGAGCACGTTAAGAGCAGCCTGTGGCCCCCAGCACCCTCACCCCTGCTTCCCCCTTGACTGCGGCTGTGATGGCAACGATGCTGCTTTTGCCCAGCATGCTGTGTAAAGTCTTCTGCAGCTCTGTAACAGCCGGGATGCAGCAGCCCATGAGCCTGAGCTCAGCACGTAAATCAGGAGCTGCTGCGATACACAAACAGCCCATAGATCATGCTATATGTCCTGTTTAAAGATGTCATTGCCAGCCATATAACCAGGTTATTAAGAGAAGCTGCTGTCACTAACCGCAGGTGCTGGCCTACAGCAGTGCTGTCACAGCCCCAGATATACCGCGTGATTAAAGAAAATGAAAATCAGCCTCTCTCCCTGTCCTCCCTTCAGCCCCACATTGATCTCTGTCCTCACAAATCTGCCTTTATCCCCTTTTAACAAGACTAGATCACCCGCAGCACGCTGCAGCCACCTCTGGTGAGGCAGCGAGGCGCTTACGTTGCAGTAGATTCGCTTCTGAACTCCAAACTTCAGCACCAGGACGTCGAAGGCCTCGTTCAGTACGCCCATCACCATGGCCTCAGACTCCAGAGGACCGCACTCCTGCCGGGAGACAGTGCGGTCACTACACCACGTCCCCACCCGGCTGTCTCCGCGGGGAGCCCCATCTCACTGTGCGGTGTCTGGGGGAGCTGAGCGATGCGCACTCAGCGTGTCCCCTCTCTGCTGGCCTTCCCCCTGGCCAGCTGGGGAGCCAGGCAGCCCTCTGCCCTGGTGGTCTAGGCTGAGCCTTCACGGGGATATTCCACAAACGCCTCAGGGGAAGATGTTCCCGGCTCCTACCCTGACGAAGATGGCAAAGAAGAGGTCAGCGCTGAGCTCCTGCACCCTCTTGGAAGCCATCTTGCGGTCGTTGCAGTGGTCTGCTTGCCTCTGGAGGGCATCTTTCTCCAGCTTGATGGGGGCGCTGGCACCTGAGAAGGAGACAAGCGACAACATCAGGCCCACATTCCCTCCTCCAGAGATTCCCCACAGCAGCCTGGACCCAAACAACCACCTCCCGTGTCCCCGTCCGCCAAGGACACCCCGGTGCCAGGGAGCTGCCCTGTGGGACGCAGACCCCAAGCACCCTGCACCCGTGGCAGGCGAGGCAGCGACTCAGAAGCCCTGTCTGGGCGGGGGCAGCCACCCCTTCCCCTCGCAGCACCCAGAGCACAGCGGCACCCACCGAGCGAGGCGGAGAGCAGACGGTGCACGATGACATCGGCGTAGCGGCGGATGGGCGAGGTGAAGTGGGTGTAGAAGGGCACGTTCAGGGCATAGTGGCGGAAGAGGGTCTCGTCCTTCAGGACGCCGGTGCAGAAGTACAGAGCCATCTGGAAGGGGTGAGAAGCAAAGGAAGGGGGTGAGTGAGGACGGTGGGTGGACCCTGACGTGAGGCTGGAGGGGTCTCAGGCTGCGAGACGGAGACAGAGCTGCTGATGGCCCTCACCTGCTGCTCCGGTTGGGCTGCAGAGAGACAAGGCGGGTGCTGCAGGAACTGAGCAGCACGGGGGGTGAAGCCCCAGCAACCGGTGGCTGCCAGAGGAGCCACGTTCCCTGTGCACCCAGGCACCCTGTGGGGGTTCACCCTGGCTCACCCCAAGGATTGCATTGACCTTCAAGCCACACACGGATTTAAGCAGCCTCCTGCTTGGACTCAGGTCGTGGGGCTGTTTCACAAACCCAAGGTGTGCAGAGGAGCAGAGTGAAAAGGGAGAGGGCAGCTCATCCTGTGCCCAAAGCAGATGCTCTCCCCGAGCAGCTCCGTGCCAGCCTCTTTGGTTCTGGGTCCGGCCACGGGCTCTGCACACCCATCACCTCTGCTCAGAGAGCCCCAGGGGCTGGGATGAGCAGCTCTGCTGCCCGAGGAGGAGGAGGAGGAGGAGACGGCCCCGCTGTGATCCCCGTGGCTCCATCCCACGATGACAGCTGGGAAGCCGAGCGGCTAGACTGCCCAGCTAAACCAACAGCCCTGCGCCTTCAGTGGGAAGCTCCCCTGGCTGCACCGCCCCTGTTATCACACCCGTTGCAGCTTTTATTTTCACATCTGCGAAACAGCAGCCCTCGGGGCTGGGAAAACAACGGGGCCGAGCCCAGGCGGGGAGGGGAGGCTGCATGGGTCAGGGGGGTTGCGGAGGGGTCACGGCACAGTGGCAATTGAACGAACCCGTTTAAAAATCAGAGCAAGTGATTTTAAAATAAACAGGAGTAGCCAGCTCTGATTACAGAGCCGTCCTGGGATCCACGGTTTGGGCAGCTGCATCCTCGGTTCTCCAGCCCAGCGGCGCAGCCAGCTCCTGCTGAGCAGCTCTGCACTGATCCGGGCAAGAAAATAAAGCAGGTTAAAAAAAGCAGCATCGGTCCCGGCCTTATTATGAGCCCCAAGAGCTGGGATAGGAGCTGAGATGGCTGCCAATTTCCACAAGCCTGAATTAAATTGTTTCTGATGGACTTCACCAAGTATGGTCTCCACTCAATTAGCTCGGCTCCCTCCGAACGAGGCTCTGCGCAGGGACACACGCTAGGCTCTGGAGGCTGCTGTGGGGGGAGACAAGTGCCGTTGTGCTGACAGACAGCGCGGCGTTACGGGGGGGTTACAGCCACTGCTGCCAGGCTCCTGGGCAGAGGGGAGGAAGCTCCCCACAATGCCAGGCAGGCAGGGAGGGATGTCCAGAAGGCAGAATGCACCTGTCTGATAGCACAGGTCGAAATTTTTGTTGTGAGAAGCCACTGGGAAGCGCCCATCCCTGCCCTAATCCCAGCGGAGCAAGGCACCCTCTGTCTCGTTTCAAGCTGGAAAAGATGCTGCTTGCTTCTTCCCAAGGGACGCACTGGCCAAACCCCGCTGCTGCTGGGGCCAGGCCTATTTCTGATGCCCTGTTGACAGCTCACGACCTTCACCGAGGCTACGAAACAGCTTGGGTACCGCAGCAAAAACACTCCTCTGAGCTGCGGCGAGGTTACGCACCGCAGGGAGCCCGGTCTGACACTCGTCTGATACCTGTCCTCAGCACCACGATGGAGCTATCCGGTGACACCAGCCCGACACAAAGCAGATGTTTTCCTGTTAACAGATTTGACTCGCAAGTGGTCTCCAAGCCTGGGGTCTGATCGCTGTGGTCCCGGGAGAACCGTGAAATAAATCAGCCCCAGCCAACCAGGGGCGGCTTTGCTCTTACGGAAAGATTGAATCCCCGAGTGACTGAGCCCCTGAAAAATTATATGTCGCTGCTCTTTCATCTGTTACGAGCCTCCTGGCATGGCAATCCAGGCGCTCCCGCAGACGCACGCGTTACCAGTTGCTCCCCATCTCCTCCTCCTCCACGAGGCCGATGCCTTGACCACCAGCACGCAGCAAAGACGGAAGACGCAGGGTGATGTGAGCACAGGTCCAACCTGTGGGCTGCCCGTTACGGCTGGCGTGGCTGCAGCCTTGTCCCTGAAACACCAGCTTCATCGCTGGGGGCTGAGACGTGTGCAGGGACATGGGTCACCCCTTGGCACCCTGGGCTTCTCCACGCCATCTGTCACGGCGATGGCTCAGCTCTCGACACCGACACAGGCTTGGCGTCTTCCCACTCTGCAGCTGCCAGCACGCAGACCTCCGCTCTCCCCCATTAGAGGCCATGGAGAGGGGCAGGATGGGGCTGGTTTTCCTTCCCATCTGCTCCAATACCAGGGCAGACAGCAAAAAGTCCTCTTCCCAGGGAAAGCTTCCACTTGGTGGCTGCCTGCCCCTTCCGAGGGGCACTGACATGGCTTTGCACTGCCCATCCTCTGCACTTAGCAGTAGGAACAATAGCAGGGATCTAAATTGCTCGGGGTTTTGGGGGAGCTGTGAGCGCTTGCCCACCAGTCCAGCCCACAGCGGGTGTGGTCAGGGAACAGGGACCTCAGAGGACAACACCGTGTCTGTCACCAGGCAGCCCCACAGGCCTTTACAGAGTGGAGATCCAACGGACACACCGCTGCGCACAGGTCCTGGATCAGACTGGGAAGTGGCCCTGAAGATGGGAGGGGAGCTTCTGCTAACCTGGCTGATGGCTTTGGGCAAGCCTGCCACATTTACAAACCAAGCAACGGCACAGCTAACGGCCACGTGCATGTGCTCATCCCAGGATCAAGGCAGATTTCTGCTCCTTCTGGCTCATGCACAGCTTCCAGCAAGAGGAGCATCCCATCACACGTCACTGCCACCTTGCTGGGGATGTGGGCAGGCAGGAACAGCGCTCACCACCCAGAGGCTGTCCTGCAGGGCTGGCGGGCTTAGCTGCAAACTGGGTTTGGGCTATTATGTGAGCGTGCCAGACAGCAGGTCCGCCAGGAGAGAGGGGGCTGTACAGCACACCTGAACACAAGGGCACCTTCATCTTCTGACGAGTTTGTGAGCTTAGTTCCTGCCAAAATCCCATGTCTGGTGGAGTATCTCCTCTAAAAGCTCCTTCTCTTATTTATTCTTCTTCCCCAAACTGTTATCTACTCCCCAGAAGACTTCATTTACTGAGCCTTCATACGGCTTCCCATACTGCTGTAACTTGTTAAGACGTAGCCCTGTGAATGCAATAGGCACCCGGAGGTATTTCAGAGCACACTTGCCAAGAACTGAGCAAGTCAGTGGGTCCCAAAAAGCTCATCACCTCCTCCATGTCAGCACAGAGCCAAGTTCCTTCTGCCTTGCTCGTCCCTCCCGGCTTGCTCCAGGTTTGCACCACAGTCAGCAGGACCACAGAGGGACCCCAAGGAATGCACGTCACCTGTTAGCACCTTCCACCAGAAAAGGAAGATGTAACAGAAGGGACCAGGACAAACCAAAGCAGGACACGGGATTTGGGACAAGGCAGCCAGCTCCAGAGGACACTACCTACCAAGCAGCACTCCTGAGCTGAGCACACACACGAGGAGGTGATATGCTGAATGCCTTTGGTCCCCAATTCCGCTTGCAAGCATTAAGTCACTAAAGTACAGCAGGACTTCAGGCAACTGCTAATGAGTAAATGGAGCAAACGAGCTAATTAGAAGAGTGACAGTGAAATGAGCGATGTTGGGAAGATGATTCATTCCTGCAGCGATCAGCAGGCCACAGCAGAGAGACCGTTCCAGCAACATGCTCCTCTTCCCTGTGGGGTAGGACTTCCCTCAGAAGAGGCTGCACTATGCCCAGCTGCAAATACAGAAAGGCAGATGCTTCATAAAAACTTTTTTTTTGACAGTGATAAGCACCCAAGTAAGTGTCCTGAGCTGCAGATGCATCAAATATGACCATCACTGGGAGCAGCACAACAAGCCTCCACTGCACAGACCTTCACAGAAGGTTTCTTGGCCTGGAGGGAGACCAAAGGGTTTCCAGAGCTTTCCTGCTTCTAAGAGCACGTCTGGTACCAAACTGTGATCTGGGGCCAGTCCCACAGCGCTGCTTTGTCCTGACTCCGGAGTCCTTCTGTGGACAAGAAGCCAGTTTGGATACCACAACATGAGGAGCTGGCACGAACACGAGCCAGCTCTTCACGGTGCCCACTGGGTCCTTGTGAACCTGCTAGCATCCTGCATGGAACTTCCAAGTGTGAAATGCTGCAACCCCACAGGGGCACTGCGGGGCACGAGGAAAGGCTGAGCCTGACCCTGCCATCCAGTAAAGCTCTGCTGCCCGGGGGATATCCGCAATGCCAGCTGAAAGCACTGGGGGAAACCGCTGGGAGCCCCACAGCACTGGGCTTGGAATCCATTCGCTCTCCCGCTATGAAATGATGAGCTGCAGTAATGCAGAAAGGGCCAGGGTGAAGATGGAGCCACAGCAGAGAGCTACAGCAGATGTGTCTGACAGCACGGTGCGGGTCTTACCTGCATGGGCCTGGAGAACATGTTGGTCAGCACTTCTTTCCTGGCTTCGGAGTATTTGTCAGTCCCAAACGTTTCATTTAAGCTTTTCTGGAGGAGAAGAAGAGACAGTTTTCAGAGCTGGCAAGCTGTGGCAGTAGGGGGAATCAGACGGATCGTACTGGGGAGAACAGCAGCTCATCCGAGCCCAAATCCTCTTTTCCCTGCAAGTCCCCTCATATAAAAAGAGCACACGGAAAGCTGGGTTTTGCTCTGGTCCCATCAGGTAGCACAGCCCCACCAGGACTGCACAAAGGGCTTCTGAGCACTGAGCCACCTCATGGGGCTGCAGGCAGGGAGCACAGGGACCGCTGGCTGCCGTGCAGCATGCAAAAGAACTTGTAACCCCTCTCCTGACCTGTGTCTGGCTCCCATCCAGACACCGAGAGCTTCAGCACACAGGCTAATGGGACTCTGGGGAGACATGGGGATGGGAGGTCACCACCTGGGGCTACCAGCAAGGAAGGGGCTGCGAGAGTTCAGAGAGTGGAAGAGGAGCTGAGCGCGCAGCCCCGTGTCTGCTGACATAGCTTGGTCACAGCCAGCGAGCGGGGAAAGCAGTCCCAGCCGATGGAGGGGCATGAGGGAGGCCAGCGGGGATGTGATTAACAGAGGATTATCCACAGTCCAGTTGCAACGAGTAAAGAAAATCCTGGAACCCGCGCTGTTCTGCTGGAGTTCAGCCTCAGGACAGAGGATCGCGCCGATCCTCCCCATGCTGGCTGTGCCTTACCTTTCCCAGCACTGCTCTCCGGTCCTTCCCATTCCCCTTTCCCTCCCCTCCCTGAGATGTTCAGCAGTCCAGACAGAAACACCTCCCTTCCGAGCTACCTCCCCCGTGATACAGAGCAAATAACCTGCCCAGGATCTCCCAAGAAGGCAAAGAAAGGAAATCTGGGTGTCCCAGCAGGTGGCCCTGCACCGAGACATCCTTCCTATTGCCCTACTTTGCACAGAGGGGAGAAACTTGGTGACTTACAAAGTCTTCTCACCCTGCTCCAAGCTCTGAGCACAGCCTGAGCAGGACAAGCTGGGCCACCCCTGCTCAAGAGCAAGTGAAGGAGGCATTTTGTTTTGGCACGGAATAGCTACTGGCTCGGCTTGGACTCATCCAGCAGAGCTTGGTAGAGCCTGGGGTGACTGCGCGGGTGCTTTTTGTCCCGAAAGCCCTGCACTGGACCTGGCACTCCTGCCCTCCTTCCTCCCCTTCACTCAGCAGCAACGCTCTCCCACCAGTGCTGCAGGGGCTGGAAGGATGGTGGCCTCTCAGTGCTCCTCGCACCGCTGCCTCGAGGAGGAACAGGGAGAGACAGTGCCGGGGATAAACCACGCGTTGCAAGTACACCATCACCCAACCGCCCCCGCTTCGCCCCTGCAGTCCCCGAAAGGCCACGCACATGCAAGGTCCCCGCAGTGCTGAAGTCGATGTCGAGGCCGACTTGGTTGCAGAACTCCATCAGGTCTTTCAGCAGCTTGCTCTGGGGCGGCGGGTGACGGCGAAGCAGGGCCTGCTCGGGGAAGGAGCGGTAGATCTGATGGGCCACGGCCATGTTCGCCAGCAGCATGAACTCCTCCACCAGCCTGCAGCAGGAGAAACACAACGCCGGGTCCCGGTTAGAGAGGGGGTTCCCCTGGGAAGCGAAGCCATTTATTAGCTACTGGCCAGTCCAGAGCAATGGGGACTAACAGGACACGGGGGCGTGAGGGAGCAGCTTGCAGTGGCTGTTAGAAAGGAAGATTAGATGCGAGACTGCAGCAAATCCCCCCCCAAATTCTCACTTTCTAGCAGCGGTTTCCCCAGGGACTTGGAGCAGCCCGTCTTACCGGTACAGGCAGGCAGAAGTCAGCGATAAATTGACAGCTTAAATTAGGATAAAATAATCTCCCTTTAGGTCATTTTATCTCCTGAAATGCTCGACAAGCAAAACAAACGCTGTGCAAGAGATAGCACGGAAAACAAACACGCGCCGCTGTCTTCTCGGTCCAGAGAAAACAGCGTCTCGCTGTTTCCATCCCGAGCCCGACATGTGTGGTCGGGGCCCGCCAGGCAGCCCTGCCTTCCTGCCGCGCTGTGCCGAGATCCCAGCAGTGCCAGGACCTCGGGTGCTTCTTGGTGGGACCTCCTGAGGGTTTCCCAGGCTGGGTGAGCTCCCCCCTTCTGCCTCCGGACTCACCGAGTGGAAATCCCCGGGGCTGCAGGCTGCAAAGAGAAGCAGCCCCAGCGCTGGGGATGGGCTGTGGAGCATTACGGGTTTTGCTGCCCGCCGTAGGGCCGTGCCACGGGAGACTTGTTTTAACTGGGCTCAGATAAACAAGGAGATGTGCTCAACCGGGCTTCCTGCTATTTGCTGCACGTATTCCCAAGGCTCCTAACCGGCCCTAATTGCCAAAAAAAGATAATAGATTTCCAGAAGTAACCTCAGGCTCCACGCAATGCCCAAGCGAGCTATTACTGATGACGCTGGCCCAGCCCCGCTGCCGCCACACAGCAGTTTTGTAGGGCTGCTCCGGGGGATCTGGGATGGAGCCGGTGTCCTGCAGCCCCCTGCCCCTGCCGGGGGCATCGCCCAGGTGGGAGGTGCAGGGCGCCGCGCTCCCGGGGTACGTGCTGCAGCTGCGATGCGCTCCCAGCCTGGGAGAACGTGCCAAAGACTCGGAAGAGAAAGGAAATAATTAAAGACGAGCCCAGCGGAGGAATTAGCACACGCTGGTTGTAATCAGCAGTGGAAAGGCTCGTCTTTAATGGGAGGGAGCTCCCTTAACAAGAGCTTTGTGGGCTCTCCCAGCGCTGGGAAGCTTGCTGCTGCCGCGAGGCCAACGTTTCAAAGCCTTTCGGGAGGGCAGGAGGGACAGGCTGTGGCACAGGCAGGGCGGGGAGGCACAGCCTAAATGGGAAGGGACCGATCCCATCCCCTAAAGCACCGGCTGAACGGCAGGTGCTTCCAGAAGGTCGCGGGCTGGGGCAGCGCGGTCAGCGTGCCTGCAGGAGCGCTGGGGCCGTGTGTGCTTGGGATGGGCGATTTCCAAGAGGGCCGAGCAAAGCTCTTGCTGCTCCTGTGCAGCTAAGCCAGCAGATGGCAACATCGGTCCCTCTATGGTCACCGGCGCCTGGGGGCTGTGGGACAGCATGGCCCAAGGGTGCTGGGCACCCCGCTGCCCCAGCCATGAGGTGCCCTGGGGTGGGTGGCCAGCGGGCCGCAGCATCCCCGTCTCGCAGGAGTGGGTGAATCCAGCAGCTCTCACCCCAACACTGTGCAGAAGGGACCATGCACACGCTTGCAGAGCCCAAGGAGACCTGAGGAGGCCTTTCTGCCCCGACACAGCTCATAGCAATGAGCAGCAAACAGCGAGGGCTGCGAACGGATGCACACATGGGCAAAAGCTGCCCATGGGGTCCCTGCGCCTTCTTCAAGATGCAGCCTTGAAGAAATGAGTTGCAAAACCATTTCTGAAGACAAAGCAATAAACACCTGCGAACAGGAGGATCTCCTCTGCCACAGGCACCGTGTGCTTATCTCATGTCCTGGAGATAAGCACCTCCAAGTGCTCAGGCAGCCCCTGTGGCTCTTCTTCCTCCTGTTGCTCCCAGGTGTGAAGCCTTTACCTCCTACCTCCAGCGACACTTAGGGCTGGCTGCAATTTTCACCTGATCAATAAGTTTTGTTTCATCATATTAGGGCTTTAGGCTTTTAAACCTTCTGGGCATATCCTCGTTCTGGCATTGCATCTTCCGAATTGAAGCTAACACCTGAGAGCCTTCCTGTCAGAGACGCTTTGACACCCAAAGGAAAAACCAAGAGATTTTTGCTCTGCAAAATCTCTCCCTCTCTGTTCTGCACCCCCACACCTGGAGAATCAGCTCCCAGGCAGCATCAAAGACAGCCTGCATCGAGACAAGGTTCCTGGCACGTGGTTGGCAGGAAAACCTTCCTGGGAAGCACCCACGACTTTGCACCCATGGCAGGGTGCAGGAGATGACCACAGAGATTTGGAGTTGCAAAGCTCCTCGTCTCATTCATTTGCCCAGGGCAGGGGCAGGCTTTGGGAGACTCAGCTGGGGTTTGCCCTTGCGAGGAGCAGAGAACACAGATGAGGTGAAACACAGAGGGCCCTTCCCAGCTCTAGATCATACAGGGGCCAGCACCGGGTGCGATCTGCACCAGCAACCATGCTGCCACCCCGTAACTCGTCGGGAGGTCAATGACAAGAGGGTTTTCTTTTGTTTCTTCTTCTTCTTTTTCTTCTTTTTTTCTCAGAACAGCCGAGCTCGGAGCTTGGCTCGGTGCGGCTGGCAGACAGGAGCGCAAAGAAAAATATTTCATGGCTAAAAAAAATGGAGACAGAAAGGCTGGGCCATCTGAATGTGCACCGAATGAATCCCATGTGAAAGGCAGCCTAACGCCATCGCTACAGTTTCCTCTGGATTAGCTGAGCTGTCCTTGGCTCCCGCCTCCATAAAATCCCATAAACAATCTGATCTGAACTTTTGCCCTTTCCGTGCTCATGCGAGGTTTCCTCCGCTGTTCCGCAGAGCGGGCCGGGGGCTGGCAGGTGCCTGTGCCTCGCAAAGGTGCCTGCAGATACCAGCGGTCCCGCTCGCCCGGGCTGCAGGAGGGAGCGTTTCCAAACCTGTTCCATGCATCATTTAGCTCGTGCACACTTGAGAGGGACGGGAGGGAGGGGCGGGACGGCTCGAGAGCTCTGAAACGTACATAAGCATCTTCTGCTGCTCTTTCAATACCCAGATTTTGCTTATGAATTATGGGCTCGGTGCAGGAGTTAGTGGGTGAAACTCTATACGCTGCCTTATGCAAGAGGTCAGCCGGAGTGTATGGGTTTCAGAAGAACTCGCCTCCGAGTCTCAAACGTGATCAAAGCGTGCCAGCTCCTACAATCCACCGAGACTGCAGGCTTCGGAGATGGTCTTAAAACACAGGACTCGGTGCTTTTCAAAGCACCTTAAATGATGATGGCCACAGCTCCTGCAAGGCAAATAAGCACCTACGAAACAACCCAGCTGAGAAGGACCGACGACACCTCGACAGCAGCCCCAGAGCCAAGCTGCCGGGCTGTAACTCTTCTCATACAGCTCCTGCCAGAGCCAAGCATCCGTGGGACATGGGGAGAGGAGCTGTACGTTCAGACCCTGGAGCTGCTTTAGCACCAGGGCTTTTATCTGCTCTGTAAAAGGTTAGCTAAACCCTTTCCAATCCCTTGACGTCAACCTTGAAAAACTACTCGCATCCTCAGCGAGTTGTTTTGTTGATGGCAAATAAAATATTGGCTTCTCATGCCAAATCTCTGCAGAGCAAAGCAGGGCAACTAACTGTTTGGCTGCTTGCTTCCATGGCAATGTGGCCAGGCTATCCAGCAGCCATCGAAGTGCCCACTCTCCGTGATTAACTTGACAAATGACATTAGCTAAGCAATGTTCGCCGCATGGAAGAGACAAGAAGTACTTTGTTTGCAATCCAGTAAGTGCAGGAACAAGGCAGGCAGCTTGATTAAAGCAAAGCGACATTAAAACATCTGCCCCTTCCACCAAGCAGCCTGACAGACCCGCAGGCTTCAGAGCAAATGACAGCGAGGTACGGCTGCCCAAATGAGCCCAGCTCTTCCCCTGTGCCTTCTCCTTCACCTCCCTCTCCTCCTGTAAGATGTAACCGCTGGCTGCATCCCTGGTGATGGAAGTGTTCTCATAGCTGAGGCACAGGCACAGAGAGAACCCAGATCACCACCTAGCTCTCCCACCGTAGGGTTTTTCTTGCTTTTGGCAGACTGGACAAGTTGGTCCCCTCTCCACACGGAGCTCACTGGGGCAACCTGCTCTCAAAGGGACTGAGCTGAACCGTCCTGAGCTGGAGTCCAGCCACTCAGGTGAGCTGCCACCAGGTAAACCCCAGCATCTCTCCAGCATCCCAGACTCGGGCCAAATGTGACCAAATCATTTCCGTAGAGGTTACCAAATTTCTTTTCCCTATCCCACTACAAAACCCCATCTGTTAATTTCCATCCTGTCTGCCCTCAAAGCATTTGCTCCCCCTGCATGGGGAACAAACCTTTTGCTGTCCAACCCCCTTCCCAAGCCCTGTGTGACTGTGCAGATGAGATTTCTGTCCCTGCTCTGTGCTTTGCCCAGACATCAGGGCCTCGGGTTTCTCAGCCCACTGCTACACGCCTGCTTGCCAGCTCCATGCTGGATCCAAACAGGGAGAGGACAGAAGAGCTGTGAAGGCATCGTGCTTGGTTTGCGTTTGAATCGAACAGTGCCACCGGAAGCTGGTGCACAGAAAAGGAAGCCCTGGCCCGTTGATGCGTATCTGAGCAGGCTCTGGAGACACTGATGGATATACATGCCCTACCGAGGGCACTACATCGCTGAGAGCCCTCCCTCTCTGCTGGCTTGCAGGGGATTATCGCAGCGGTGCAATCTCATAACAAACAGATCCACAGCCACCTCCTGGGAATGTGACTCTAAATCCTGCTGTGCTCACCAAGAGAAAGTCACCTTCCGCAAAAGCCTGCGAGCAGCACTGCGCACCACAACGCACCCAAACAGCAGCAGCTGCCGAAGGAAAGTGGTAAACAAACAGCATCACGGTTCCCCACAACACATTCTCTCCAAAGTGCCAAGTCCAAAGATGTTGAATATGGTCCGACTTTTTCTTTGGCTAGTAGCCGGACTGCAGCTTGCGATGGCCCTTTTCCATGCAAAATCCAGCAAGAATGGTGTGCCGTCCTCCTGGTGACACTCTGCCTACCCAACAAACAGAAGCATCTTCAGCCATGCGCTGCTGCTTCAAGAGTTATGAAAATTAAATCCCCTGTTTTCCAAGAATTGGATCGCAGCATTATCCGTGAGCCTTGCAATGTTGGTGTGGAGATCACTTTGCCAATGACAATGGCCAAAAGACCAAAAGCCCTACATTTTTGAAAGAAAAAGGAGTAAAAGGCAAGAACACCGGTGGTTCCTGGCCTGATGAAAGTCATTTGTGCTCCTTTCACAGCTAGTGGTAGCCTTGAACAAAGCAGACCTGAATAACGGAATTACTCTACTTTCTGAGATTGCTCAATTAGCTCTTGGTTAAAACTGTTAACATTGAAACTTGATGAGAATAGCAGCTCTGAGGCAGTTTCAGATTCATTTCTTACTAAGCTAGAATGGCTTTTCCCTCTAATGAACTCCCTTTCCGGGGTATAATGAATGCCCTTTTTATTAGCTATGGTGCCTTCCCTGTAATGGATGCCTAGAACACAAATGCACGGGAGGGCTTTCTGAATACAAATGCCATTTGCTGGCCACTCTCGCACCTTCAGACTGGGAATGCCACGATATCACTCCCTTCACCTTATCCAAATTAAGTGCACTACAGTGGAAAACTTTAAGCTCCCAATCCTGACGCTGGGCCACTGAAGGCATTTGGCATGATTAGGAATTAATTGCTTAAAGCCTGATGTACCAGGTTTGCACATGGGGATTTAAACCGCAAGGCAAAACCTCAACCATTTGCCTTATTTCCTTTGAAACTATCGACAGGGCTTTACACAGAAGAGCTGACTTCATCTGGCAGCACAACGTCAGGCCAGACGTCGGAGCGCTGAGGACAGCGCAAGCGGCCGCGGGGCCTTCAACGCCTCTTGGTACTAGGCCGCACCGATGGCAACCGCTCTCCTCCTGGCCTCTTGCTCCTCAGCCTCACCTGAGAGCTGTGTGAAGGGGATACAGGCAAAGCCTGCCCCTGTCCCAAAGCCCCCCCTGTCCCATCTTGGCCTAGGTGGTGAAGGAAGCGGCATCTAACCAAAACGAGACTTGCAGAGGACGCGGTCTCTGCAGGCTGTGCCTCTTCATTAAATGTTAATATGACTGCAGTCTGCTCCTTTTCATGCAAACTGGCGACAACCTTCAGACTCCTGGCACGAAGCTCAAGTGCCCTTCTGTACCAAACAGCATCTTCAGCTGCCGCAGGCAGCTGAAGAACAGCACCCACACGCTCAGCCACGCAGGACATGGGGGCCTGGCTTCAGCAGCTCCCTCGGCCCCAGCTGCAGTGTTCTCCAAATTTTTCTCAGGACTACCAGATTCCTGCGGTCAGTGTGCCTCAGCATGTCCCTGTGAGGAAGATGATGTAAAGGGCTTGCAGTCCCTGTGTTCAGCTCCAAGAGCTGTGCAGCTTGGGATTCCCAGCTCAGCTTCCCAAGGATCAGTATCAGATCCAGAGAGCCCCTGGCTCATGGAGATCTCATGTCCCCGAGGAGCCCCAGAAGGATGATTAGGGCTCTGCTTGCTCTCCGCAGAGGGAGATAACTGGTGACCACTAATGCACACAACTAAATGCATTTAATGTTCTCTAATGGGTCTCTCTCTAATGGGTCTCGTAGGGGCAATCACCACCTGGGCTGGAAAACCTCACTTTCAGGAATACTTTAGGATGCTGCCCAGCCACCCAGAGCCTGAGCAGGGACCCAAGACAGTTTTCTCCAATCCAAAGGAATTGCAGGTGGAAAAAAAAAAGGCAAAGTCAGGTCTGGGACAGCAACCAGGAGAGGGAAAATACCCCACCATAGCAGGACTGAGGAGGGCTGGCAGTCCACATTCCTGAGATGTACAGCTTGATAGGTGACTGGCTCTGAAAGCAGACCTTATGACAAGAATACTTTCATAGACACATAATATTAATGTCATCCAGAGTCCGGCTAAGAGGGGAATGGAAAGAATTCCTGAAGAAATGCAGACAACCCCCTCCTGACGTGAAAGTCTCCGGCCCCACACATCAGCCCAGCAGCGCCTGTTATCAGGCTGCATTTCCCACTGAAACGAGGAAGCAGGAATGAAAGGCACTTTTCCTCACAGTTAAAAGTTTACGTGAGTGATTTATGGGTCAGAAAAATTAGCAAGTCCGTTGCTGAGTGCTCCATACAGCAGCATGTGTTACATGGCTGCTGACCAGAAATGCCAAGACCCATTAGGTGGAAGCAAAGGGCAGCACGATGGAAAGTTAAAGATGCTTTTTGCCCATTTAATTAATTAGTCAGGTCTTTTTTTCCATCCCCTGCAGCCTTCATTAATGTAACATTGAAGTGGAGGAATATTAACAATTCAGACAACACATTAATATTAACACAACACCTGCAAAATGCAAATGTAAGTCCATTAGGTAAACAGATGATCTTAAGCCACTGAGGCAGAAATAACATTCTGACATTTCCTAGCATGACTATCCTGCAGAGATACTGTCCATCGCTTATGCTCCATTATACAGCCATGGCCCTTGTATGTAGGGGGCTCCTCATCTGTTACTGGCCCCTGAAAGGATGAGAAAAACTTACATTTCCATTAAGACATTTACCAGTTTCATATGGAAAGTGTCTTACTAATGCCATGTCATGAACCAGAAAGATCAAAAGCGATTTTTAAAAGGATTTTATCTCTGTGCTAGCAAGGGTTGGAGATAAAACCAGAAGCTGATAGCTTGTAAACATTAACTTACACTTGGGACTGCTCCAGAACCTGAGCTTTCTATTACAGTGCTTTAATCCGAGACAAATTTTCGTTAAGGGAGAAACCAACAGTTAATCACCTGGCGAACTGATAGTGCCCCAAGGAGTCACAGACTGCTAGAACTGGCCTCCCTGTACCATGTCCCCCCACCACCTAGTGCTCTACCAGCCATTCCAGCTAAGGAGACTTAGACCCTACACATATTTCTCCTTTGAGTCTTTGGTTATGCTTTTTCTCAGCTTACCTGACACTAAAGAGTTGATTACTTCCAAAGCATGAAACAAACGCATGGACAGTGGGAAATTAAAGTTGGGATGAACATCCCAGACTGGAAGCACGCCCAGAGATGGCCGATGACTGGGAGCAGCATCCATCTACCAACCTGGATGTGACCCAGGGACAAACAAGCAAGAGTCTGCAAAAGCTCATGAAGAACTGAACAACAAAAAAAAAAAGCCAAAAAAAAGTGTAGAATACCAAAATCATTCACAACCTAAATAATCTGGCAGCCAAAAGCAGCGGTGGCTCAATGACCCAACATGTCTCCCCTGATGTTCATGAAGTGAAAGCCAGGCAGTGACTTGCTAAATATCCTCTCTTTGTTCTGCATCCCTGGTCCAACCTCCAGCTCAATGCAGGCTAACTTCAAAGTTGGATCAGATCGGCTTTTTCCACTTGAGTTCTAGCAATCTCCAAGGATAACTACCTCACAGCCCTACTGGGTCCTTGATCCAGTTCTTAACCACGCTTCTAAGTGCTGTTTGGGCTTATAGGTAAAGAACTCCAGGAGGAGCCATCACCCAGACTGGCCAGCCTTTAGCAAGGGCCTTGCCCGAGAGGATTTCTCAGGAGAGACTGGCTGCAGATCAAGGGAATTAAAGCAACCACCAGGACCACCAGTTCTGAGACGATCCATGTCAGGAAAACATGTTCAAGCTCGCGAGGTCCCTGGTGGGCACCCAAATACATCTGCTGCCGGCCGTGGGGCTGCTTTCCAGGCAGGGGCGTGCAGCCCCTCAGCGGGGCTCACAGTGCTGTCCATCACTGCTCCTTTCCGACCTCAGATTTGCAGTTGTAGCACTGAGTGTGGGCAGGTTAAGGGGAATAGTTGTATCAATATGGACTGAGGGATCCAGCTGGCTCCAGGCGTATTATTCTTGGTCTGAAATGATCGCAAAGCACAACACACGAACGCTCTGGTTACCAGGACTTTCAAAGACATGGAAACCCTAAGGGGAGGGGAGCAAGGTACACGGGACACGGACACCAGATCGGGGTTAAAACAACCAACAATAGTTGGCAAGGGGATGAAAGGCAAACGGGCAACACGGGATTTGGGGATGCTGTTTTCTAAGCAGAGACTACTGAAATACTCTGGGCAACTTCTGTTTTCAGACAGCCTCCTGGCAGATTAAGACGTCCCAGAAGGTTTTACATCCAGCTCCTACAATCTTAAACTAAATATTAGGTGAGAAAAACATGCTTCTAAAGAAAAGTCAGGCATAGCCCTGAGTGAAAAACAATGAGCAGGAGAACATATCAGGTTTACTGAACATACAACCAACAACAGTTTTCTTTCCCAAAAATAAAGCCAAGGGAATGAAATGCAAAGAGATGAGCAGGATGGAAAAGCTGCAGGAAATTCAGGCAATCTCCCCCGACCCCACATTTCCCCCAGGCACAGCTCTCACCCTGCCTGGCCCCAGCGGGCAGGCCTGGAGTAACGCCGCAAATTCCTGAGAGTTCCTCATCCCCTCTGCAGCGGGACAGGCTCAGGGTACGATAGGTCTTTTCCATCTGTAACTTGTCTCCCTTGACTTTTATGTGCATTGATTCAAAAGCTACTTGATTTACTGGCATGGGGCTGTGAAGAGTCTGGCTTGGTCTGAGGACAGCCTGAGGTTAAAGGCAGCAATGCAATATCGCCACCCCGTCCTTTACAAGAAAATGTTCAGGCCTGGATTTACAGTCACGTTCCAGCGAGCCCACACATCACGGCAGGCTGAAATTAGCCTCATTTACGCAATGGGGTTGAGAAGAAATGGCTAAACATCCTCCTGAAGTTCGACACACAACAGAGAAGGCCAAGCAGCATGGGAGCAGGCGTTTAGTAGCATGCTTGCTGCCAGAGAAGTGTGAGAGGAGGGTGCACAGTTGTAGTGACAGAGGTCTGTTCTTCTCCAGCTAGAGCTATGTACAGACTGACAGACAGATGAGGCAGCTCCACTGAGACCACAGCAGCTTAAGGGAGAGTGGCCCGGGACCTATTGCTGTACGCAAGGAGGAATCACCTGCTTAAAGGCCAGAGATAGATATAACAACTCTGCAGAGTTGGATGGGTAAGAAAGGACTTTGTTTCACACTCTCTTGAGATCATATAAAAGAGAGAACAAGCTCTGTTCACACCAAGATCTGCAAAACCTCACGTGCTGCTGGGTGAAGATAGCAAATGTCTCAGCCCCTGGCTGGCACAACGGGAGAGCTAACCTGGTTACTCCTGCTGCTTCCTGCACTGCCTCAGGTGGGTCACTCAGCTGCATCTAAGGGCAAAGCAACCAAAGCTAAGTCCACAACAACACTCTGAAACTGCTCCTCTGGGCCAGGGTTTTACCAGATCAAAGGAAGTTTGGTTAAAATGAAGGACACAGGTGTGATGAAGAAGAGCCCTTGCAATGCCACCTTCCAGGCTTCAGAGCTGGGAGCTTGGGAGCTATGACCAGAGTTCAGTGGCGCAGATCAACCTTCTGAAAAAATCTATCATCACTGAAAAGCAGACACACAGATCTGTCATCACATCTGTGCTGCTGAAACCAACGGATCTCAGCACTGGATCATGATAAGATTTGCAATACAGTCATCTTGCAGAGCCTTGGAAAAGGAGCAGTTCAGGCATCAAATCTTGCCTTTGCATATGAGCATTGCAAAGCCAAAACAACAAGCTCTTTTGGAGCACAGGGCATATCCTAAGATGCCCCAGAGCTTTTTTGTCCTACAGACATTGCATAGTAATCTCCACATGACAAAACAGAAATAAAACCATATAACCCCATGTCTTGGCTAGCCTCCAGTCCAGGCCTGACAGATACCTGGCCCTGGGTGCTGCATCTCTCAGACAGCTTAACCCTTGAATGAACAGGGTGCCTCTGTATGTCTAGAAGAAAGAAGCACAATGTTAAATCTGCCTTTTGCTTCTACACCACCATCCCACATTGGATGGCACTGCCCTCCCCTTTCCCAGGGCCAGTCCACACTGGGAATCGCCATGGAAAGTCACCTGTGAAGAATCTGCTGTTGGAAGTGTGAGGATGGCTCCAGCCCTGGCACAGCACCTCCACAGTGCTACAAACCTCGGGGTGAGTGACTCAGGCCCTAATGGTGGTTGGATCCCAACCGGCCGAATTCCTTCCTGGCAACTTGGCTTATCACGCCTGACTCGGCACTCAAATGGGAGCAGCTCAGGTCCTGGACTTCTCTTTGGCCACCAGCTCTACCCACTGGGCCAGCCATTTGTAAATCTGCGCAGTGCCAGCCTGACACAGCCCATGTCACCAGTGTGTGCTGCACCTTCCGAGCTCAGACTGAGCAGAGAGGGCCCTTCTCCTTCCCCTGAAAACACCGTGGGATGGGAGAAGAACAAGGGGCCACAATGCCTGCCGCCCCCCAGTAGGTCCCTGATGCTCTGGTGACACAGGTGAGAACTCCTTGGGAGCACCTGGGGAAGCCAGATGCAGTGCCATGTCTTTCCTGGAGCATGACACCAAAAAGCTGCCCGGCTCTATCAAGAGTTGTTCAACAACGTCAGAGTAAAAGGTTTGGGAGTTTCTTCCAACCAATCGACAAGTTAAACCAGGAGGAGGCCAGTGAAGCTCCATCAGACGCTCCTCACTGGCCAGGTTCAGCAGGGGACAAAACCACCACCAACCACTGCCTGCAGCACCAATGTGCCTGTGCAAAGAGGTGTCGAGAGAAAGGGGTCTCGTGCCAGTGAGAGCACACAATCCAAGTATCCGGTAAAGGGCAGGGATTACATGAACCTGGTAACCCCACAGGGGGTACAACAGTGTCTGCTATTGCCCACGTTTTCCGTGCTCGCTTACTGCTGTCAGGAGACCAGCAACTTCCTAGAGCGTCCTTCTGCAGCAGGAGCGGCACCAGCCCCATTTCGGCTTGCTCCACGACACATCGAGACAGAGCTTGTGCTGAAAGAAGTGATGTGTGGACGGGCCGAACGTCAAGGCACGGGAAACGCAGCTTCTGGTACGTGCAGCTCAGGCACACCGCATGGCCTGTGAAAGCCGCTCTCCCATTGTTATTTAACATCCTGCAAGTTGCAGCCAGAGACGCAGTCTCCCATCCGCGCCCCAAACTGGCCTGGGAATGGCTGAGAAGAAGAAAGGGAGCTTGAAATGAACTGTGGAAAGATTTAAGTGCTCTCACTGCTGCTTTCCAATACGATTTTCCACTTGGGGCAGGGGAAGGGAAGGAAGAGAGCCTGACAGCAGTTTAGAGCCAGTCACAATTGTGACAGGTTCTTCTTTTCCATTTCCAACCAGCTCCCAGACAGGAGGACTTTAACCTCCATTAATTATCACAGCCCTACTCCAGCCCAGGGTTTCAGAGAAGCAGTGGCGAACTCTGAGGACCTGTTATGAGCAGGTTTTGCCTCAGATTGTGCTATTCAGCTCAATGCAGTAAAACTCCATCGTTCCTGAAGAGGTAGTGCAACCCTTCCTGCAGCACCCCAGTCCGCAGCTGAAAGACATCTTGCACAGGCAGTATCAATACTGCCAGAGAAGAGGATCACACAAATGACTCCTTGCAATGCAGGCTCTGAGATCTGGTTAACAACCACTAAACAGACACGTCTGTCGTACATCCAAGCTGTGCACACGTAAAAAAGGGAGCTTAACAGGTGAACACACCGCTTCTGCTTCCCCTGCCTGGCTATCAGGGAGCGCTACCATAACGCTACCACCGCAGGAAGTTTATGGCCTTTATCAGGACTGATCACTGATCAGATCTGCATCTTAAAAGTGTCTATGTGTTGGTTAGGGAGATAAGAGCAGCTTGCGTACACTCAGCCCTCGTGTAGCTGGGCCAAAGTTGTTGTGAAATATTGCTGTATTTTTTCCCACTGTTTGGCTTCGGTACAAACTGTCGAAGATCACTGTTAAGAAATCTACTGTAGACAAGACGTGCCTGCATGAGGACTAAGTGTGCCCTAGATCAGTGTTTCAGCCTGCACCACGCCACCCTGTGCTCCTGGACTTGGCACCCACTGACCATGTTCCCTCCTGCTCCGCTGCCAGCAGGGCTGAGCCAACCTCAGCTGACCTCCCCTGCAGACACCCAGCCCCTGCTCCTACCCACGTGCACCGCTGGCTGCAGACACCGTCCCTTCATGCTTGGTAATGAGATGCGTCATCCTCCCTTCCCCGCTGACAGAGGACCTTTGCAGAGCTGCCCCCTCTGACACTCTTGGCTTGCAACCACTCGCAGGTATTTTTAGGATTACCCTTTGCCAGGGGATAACAAAACCAGAGCGATGCTGCTGCGAGGATGCAGTCAGAGCTCTTCCTGGCTGCCCCAAAGGCACGGAGGAGATGCAGGAGAGCAGCTGGGTCCTGCTGCAGGCGCTTTGTGCCTCCCAGCCAAACCCAACCCGGTCACAGGCAGGGCACTCGTTCCCCCACTGCGCTGCCTGGAAGGGCTGACAGCTCCAGCCACGACAAACGTACCGTATACAGCAGGTAAGGAACGCGGCGGCGTGCCTGTGTGTGTGCACAGACACGTAGTGAAGGAGAAAGCAGGGCTGGCTGCGAATTCAAATTTGCAGCGATTTGGACAGATTGTGCCGGGATGCTGCGATTCACGCACCAGCAGCCCGTGGCAGCTCTGCATTCTGCTCCGAGTCACACAGGAGCCAGCCTGGGGAGCAATTACTGGGGTACAAAACGCTCTTGAGCTGCAACAAAAGGACAGAGAAGAGTTTCCCATCCAAACCCCTGGAAGTCTTTATCTAAGCAGGGTACTTCCTCCTGCTTAGACAAGCGGAGCCTGGGCAGAACATCTGGTGAGAGGCACGAGATGCTGGAGGGGAAACGTCCAGTGACATCAATCAGCAGCGAGCAGGCACCACCGTGGCACAGCAGGATCGCCCCGCGAGCATCGCCCTGCTCCCCGTATCACCACTTGTGACTGGCAGAAACCATGCTCCATTACCGACCAGCTGTTCCTCTAACTCAGCCCTCCTCACTCCTCTGTTACAGATTCTCCTGAAATCATCTGGAACTTTGAGGAGCCAAACGCGTTTTTAAATCCAGCTGCCACGCACGGGCTTCCTGCATGTGCGATGGTTCAGGTGTGTAGAGGCTCAGGACCTGCCCTCAGCTCCCTGCCAAAATCCACCCCGTCCCCACCAGAGCTGCTGGTGGGGACATCCCCGAGCAGGACACCCAGCACACAGCCCTGCCACCGCAGTGCTCCCTGCAAGCTCAGCCCCTGGCACCCAGGGGCAGGAGGAAATCCCCAAACCCCAACGTGCTCTGAAAACCAGGTCCGCAGCACGAACAACCCCCACACGCCTCAATCCTCCCTCCACATCCTCCCGCACACGTGAGCTTTTATTCTGGGAGCCCCGTACGCTGCCTAGGACTGAAAGGTAAGAAGTAACAGCAAGCACGCACCTAGATTTTCATTTCCCACGTGCTGACAGTCTCTCTTTAATCCTACTTTCCCCGTTTAAGGTGTTAATGGGAACCTTGATGCATTTCAGAGGGAACACACACGGAGCGAAGACAGATGCCTGTGTCTAAAACCCTGCTCCTGGATTCCACATCAAGTGCTGGATTTGTTTCTATCCAGACGATACAATCTCCATAAAAGCAATCAACCACCACCGAAAGGAGATGTTTCAATACCTGCACTGCCTTCGCCCAGCACAGGCATTAGGTTGGCTTTTACGACGCAGGATAATATAATGGATTCTTTCCACATGGTCCCAACTGTTGTTATTAAGTATTGCTTCTCTAATAAAATACACTGCAACGTACAGTAGTACACGAGGTGGCATTTACACAAGTCTTTTCTCCGTATAGGACGTGCTGGCTTTCAAACAAATCTGTCTCTTCCACACAGTACAGAAGCACAAGATGAGTAATTATATTCTCTGCTTAATAATGTTTTTGCACTGGCCAATTTAACAGCTAATCTCCACAAACCTCTGAGACAGTCCCCCAGCAGCTACATTTGCATGTTGTAATCAAGTCCTGCTATTAAATCACACTTTGCAACAATAGCTGAGCTGTCAAGTACAAGCAGCGGCTCTCGTGCTGCCACAGCGCAGACGAAAGCCCTGGGTAAACACACACAGAGCAGCATCACTCTGGCAGCTAAGAGAGCATCCCTGTGCGTGTTTGGGAGCCCTGGGATGGCTGCACCCACCGTGGGACTCGGGACGAGCATCCTTTGTCTCTGTCTGCTTTCCAGAGGGGCTGTGCTCTGCCTTACCCTGCGGGCTGCCTGCTGGGGGGTCCTCGAAAAAGCGAGCGCTCCAGGTACAAGAGCTGCTCCTTGCTCGAGGAGCCGTGCTGGGACTCAGACCACTGAACTCTTCAGGGCTGACGGCCCTGCTTCCAAATATCCTGCCCAGTTTTCCAGCTGAATCCAAGTTGCCCGGGAGGCAGCTCCGACGAATCCCCTGCAGCAGGCATCGCTGTGTCGGTCCAGGCTGCTACTGGTGCTTTAAAGTCCTGACTCTGAAGCAGCCCCTGCGTCTCTGCGCTCCCCTGCAACATGCTGCAAGCACACAGTGAACAGCAGAGCCCTGCTGAAATGCTGCTTTTTGCAGCAGCTGTACCACAAGGCACAATTTTCAGCAGAGTGATGCAGATCAGCTGCAGCCTGGCCATATCAATGATGTCTCTCTGTCCAAATGGTTCTTCCTACGCATTAGCACAACATTTATTTCCATTGTGCCCTGCACTCCCCATCTATCCAGAAATCTGACGCGGTCTCCTTCTTTTTAATGTGGAGACAGAGGGAAAGGAAAAATTTCTTGCTGGAGTCGCCTCGCTGTGCGCAAGTAGACAGATCAATCTCAATTCCATCCGTCTCGCTAATTGCTGGGGGCTGGGGCTGACCCTGGGCTGCCCGAGGTGGGAGTGACGGGCAGCCCTCTGCACAGCCTCTCAGCTCTACCCTGCCAAGAGTTCAGAGCAGATCTCTTCGGGTAACACGGACCCTGACAGCTCATCCTTAACTGGAAACTCGTGCCCAGCCCTACACTGCAACAGAGCTGCCTCTCTGCTTCTCTGGGTGCACGTGGTTCTTCCAAAGGATACTTCCATGCCCCAGACACCCGCGTGTTTACCTGTATCACAAGCACACTGAGGACAGAAGCTCCTCAAACACTCCATCAGTGCAGGTGCCCAGCGCAATTCACGTGCTGTTTGCTGCCCTGGGGGCTGCTGCACGTCCCCGTGTCCTGACAGCTGGCAGCCCACCTCCTCCTTACCTGCCTGCAGATCTCTCTTCAGCATAAAGCACCTCTGGATGTCCGCAGGGAAGGATCAGTCCTTCCCCTGTTCTTACAGACCTGCCTGGACCAGCCATCCCTGCCTGCTGTTGGGACGATGTTGGGCTGCACAGACAGCAGGGCTACGCCAGTGGGGCTTTTCTTAGCTGCCAGGACAAGTGCACGTGCAGCTGCTTGCTAACCTGATTACACTGAGGTGATCGGGGTCTGCATCTACTCCTGTCCTAAATGAGGCTGTGGAGCTGTTCTGCTCACGAGATCAGTGCCAGGAGACAGGCTCTGTGCTGGAGCAGCCCCTGGACCTGCCAACTCTGTGGGCTGTGAGCAGCCCAGTGGGGTCACCAGAAAATGGGACATTTCCAGAGAGGGCAGAGGCAGAAAAACTTGCAGGACACCTTGGCCAATAACGATACTGCTCAGTAAAGAGCATTTCTGCTCATCAGCCCCATTTTAGATAAGGCAGGTGAAGGACACAAAATTTAAGATGTTTGAAGCTGATCCGAGGAATTTAGCTCCATCTCCCATTAAAATTAATGGAAACATTAATGCAAAGTACACGCCGATCCTCAGGCAGGTTCCTTCCAAGCAAGATCTTTCCATTAACTTGAAAGGAAGTTGTGCCCAAATCCTCTTACACTGCTGTGAACGTTTCAGACAGTACTGGCAAAGCCAAACCCATTAGGCTCCAGCTTGACTAATGCATGGCTAATTGGAAGGGGTGAAAGTGCTGAGCTGTAATGGGAACCCCATTCAGGGTGACCTCGACACAGCACACAAAACATGCTTAAGATATGAAGCTCTTTCTTCTTTGCTGCAGAAGCATGAAGGTGTGGAGGGAACAGAGTCCATCGACGGATTGATTTAGCTGCTCTGAACTTTGGAAAAAAAAAGAAAAAAAAAAAACAGTTGAAAAAGCAGCAGGATCCAGAGCAAAGGATGGCAGTAAAGTAAAACCACTCACCCCTGCTGCTCGGGAGGAGGTAAGGAGAGAGGCCTCGCTCACCTTTTGATTTGCAAGGACGTCATTCCAAGCAATAAGGTTATGTTGGATGCCAGCTTGGCAGACTACATGGGGAGGGACCGGGACTCAAAGCAAACGCCCTGTTCCTCCAGATGCAGCAGCTGGCAAACCCCAGCTCTGCAAAGAAGCGAGCGGTATCAGTGCAAAGCTGCTCCCTTACCCTCCCTGCAGCAGTGTGCCAGGACTTTAAGCCGGGGAAGATTACGACAGAAGCTGACCTGCAGAGCCTGGAGGGTTCCAGGTCACTGCTGCTCTGGGAAATGCGCCGGCCTGTGGAGTCTAAAACATCTTCCAGAAGCGCACGCTTGTCCTTGAGAGAGGGAGAATTCCCTGGTGATCTCTTGGGACGCTTTGCCGGGGTTAATCTCTCTTGCTTTCATTGTGTGCTTTACTTCTAGACTGAATGCTCCAGCTTACAGCCAGTAGCTCTTTGAGAGACAGCAATCCCAGCTGGCCGACAATCCACCCAGTTGCTCCAGCTCACACTGTGGATCCCCCGAGGACCGGCAGTACTTATTGCTGAACAGACTGTGGAGGTCCTGCCCGTGGCAAACCGAAAGCCCTTGCTCTCTCGAGGCAGAAAGCAGAGAACAAACAGCAGGCTGGCAAGCAGGACAGGAAGGTCTCTCCGAAAAGAGCATCAGCGGTGCCAGCACAAGGCGTGCTCTGTGTACTCAGCATCCTATTCATCGTCCTTGTTGTTACTTCACTGCCCGACACTACATGTAACTTTGCATCATTTGGACCTAAAGCACATCCTAAGCAACAGGAGAAGGCACAGCACGTGCCCTTGCCTGCTGCTCCCAGCGCTCCCTGCTTGTCATGCCAGAAGTGCACAGCAAAACCCAGACCCGGAGAAGCCGCTCTGTACCATGGCTGTGCACTCAAGGACGCAGACTAAGCCAAGAAAGGGGCTCCTTTTCTGAATCTGTAATTAAAGATATGCCTGTGAGAGGGATGGTTAGGGCGTCTGGTGATGCTCTAGCCAGATCTCAGCTCAGGACAGGACCTTCCTGGACACAAAGTCAATCCAGCAGCTTGGGTTCTAGGTGAAATTCAGAGGGATTTATTGTGGAAGGAGGATTGTTTGCTCTTCCCCACATCCTGCCCTCTGCCACATACCTAAGGGCTAGTCAGAGACAGCTACTGAAAAAAAAATCCAGATTTTTTGGAGGTTAGCAATTCTAGCTCAGATATAGCTCACTGCCTTGGGCATAGAACAGACACATATAGGCCAGGGAAATGGTGCCGAAATGGTACTGAGGGCTTCCAAACATATTGTTAAGCAAATGGCTATGTAAACAGATCTCCAGGGATGACACATGGAGACAGCATCTCTGACTCAGTCACAATTGCAGCCGATTTTCTCACCTACTCGACTGCCACTGAATACCCAGACACCTGCCACGGACAAGGAGGTTTTACAGCTCCTCACCCAGCGAGCACGCTGACACGGGTAAAACAACTGACTCCCAGTTAAACCAGGGAGAGCAGGGGCAGAGCAGAGCTTACACACCTGCCTGGGGCTTAGGAGCCCAGTCTGTTCCCTGCCTGGAGAGCAGGAGAACACAGCAACCGTCCTGGTACCCCATGGGGATTTCAAGAGACATCTACTGGTACACGTGGGCTTTGTGGCATCAGGGAAAGCCTCCACTGTTCGTTTGGAAGGGGTCACATCATTTGCAAATCCCACCTGCCCACACGGGGGAAAGGCAGGTTTCCTTGGCCACCTTTTCCGTCTGCAGCCCCCACGCCACAGCAGCACGCCAAGGAGCTGGCAGTTACTATTTCTACAGCACTGAAGGGCTGGCAACCCGTTATTAAAGTAGCTGGGTGGCAGGAGGAGGAGGAGACAGCTCTGTGTTGAGAAAAGCAGCTAAGTAATACCTTGGGCAGAGCCCTTTGTAAGAACCCTTCTTCCACCTCAAAACGCCCATAGGGTCCCTTCTGCTGGGAAAGAACAACTCCCTTCTGCTCAGCGCCTCGGGTGACAAACCCAATTTCGCAGCATGCCCCAGCAGCCTGTGGTTGTGGCATACAGCAAGCTGGGCACGGATCTGTAAGGCAGGAAGGATTACGTATCTTTAGGAGTTTTAAAGGTCAACTGGCTCTCTGGGACGATTTAGCCCCCGCTGAACCTACGCCAAAACAAGGAGCACTGGTTGATCTCCACGTTCGTTGACACGCTCATTTCCCAGCCTGGCCAACTCCAGTGTTTACTCTTTGGCAGGTGGAAGCATCCACATCACCTGCCGGCTTGGACAAAGCTTGGCACTGAAAAGTCAAACAAACCACAAGTCCCAGTATCAAAAGAAAAAATCCATCCTGCTCAGTCATCGGCTCGGTACACTGTATCTTCTCCGCAGCACTAGCTCATGCCCTGGCTTGCATTTTGCTTCCACTCCCATTCCCATCCACGCAGGAACACCTTCCACTAGATCTTGGTAGTGCTGTAAGCCCAGAGTAGGCTGGCTTAGTCTCAAATGCAGGGGCTAGTCCCAACCCAAGTGGTATTCTCCCTTCTCAGCAAAGAAAATCCAGGCTTACTTAACTCCAGATGCCCCCAATGCTTTCTCACGGCCTCCAAACACAGTGAAACCCTACCACAGCTTGCCAGGAAAGAGTCAGAGGGCAGCGCAGCTACCTGCAACACAACAAGTCTCGGGAAATGCTTGCAAAATCCTACTGATGTGCAGAGCTGAGGCCAGGGCCAGGCGGAGAAGCGCAGGGCAGCAGGACAGGCTTTGTCCCAGCTAAGCCAGCTTGTCCAGCAGGGCATCCTAAGGTGAAATTTCCACCACAAAGAATTTGGCATGAGCTGGCAGATCGACTTTTAGGAATGGAATTAATTTTGTTTTGATCTGAAATCTAAACAAGGCATTTCATAAGCTTCAGGTGAATAATTGGTACTGGACAGCATCCATCCAAGCCCGAGATGTCAAGGGATTACACATACATGGATCTCCCCCCACGAAATCCCTGCCTGTGACAAGGCAAATGAGACAAGATGCTGCCTTCGGAGACTTCCCTGAGCCATGCAGGTCAGAGCAGGGCAGTGTACATAGCGCTAACGAGAAAATCAGGTGCCAACAGGAGAGGCAGTTGCTTCCTCTACACCAGTACCAGCGCTGCTTTGCAGGGATGCATGCCATGAAAAAAACATGTAACAAGGCAGGTCAGGTACCCAATGACTGTGTGAGCTCTGCAGCAGTTGTTTGCACACAAAAAACCTCACTCTGCAAGCCTCAATTCCTCTAAAAGAAAAAAAAATAAACAACAAAACACAAAAACCATAAACAAACCCTACAAAACTGGGAAAAACCTGCCAGCTCACTACAAACCCACCAGGTCCATGCTAAAGTCCAACGTGAGGTGTGCACCTGGGAGCTACATCTGAAAACAAATCAGTTGTGCTGTGTCAGCTGGTTTACGAAGCTTGTTCCGAGCACTCCCATTGAATAGCTCTCCCAGCAAAAGAAAAAAAAAAAAAGAATAATCCCAAATAAATTCTGCTTTTCTGTATTAAGACAAACAAACAAACACCAAAACGAACAAACACCAAAACCACCACCCAAGCTCTGTTTACACCAAGCCTGCCGCAGCCCTGGCTGGTAGCACTAAATGGAGTGAGCTAATGTGCTAGTGACAAATAACCCGTTCAAACAATTCAAGCATAATTATAGGCTGGCTCTCCTGATGTAGCATTGGGTACATCACTGCAGATATTATATTCACCTTATGAAAAGATTGCAGAGAGGAGCTCGGCTGGTAACCCAAACAACATTATATATCACTAACCTGTCAGCATCAGGAGTGCATGCACCCTGGCATTTGAAGTCCTGGTGTTTTAAGTGATAATCCAATGTACCAGGCATCATTGATCTCTATATAAAAGGGGGCACCACTTTTCCTATCAACCGGAGCTATTTTTCCCTTCTCACCCTGAAGAGCTGTGTGGTGCTGCCCGCAAGTGGCTACACCGCACAGCAGCTGTACCCGCACCGCTCCGGGTCCCTGGAGAGGAAAAACGATCAATACTCCCAGGCTGCCTTTGTAAGAGGTCTCTAAGTGGTTCCATGCAAGATGCTGCTCCTCTGGGTTTAGAAATTACTCCGAAGAGAACGTGAAAGCCCCCGCTGCAAATTCATAATCCTGACACACACGCGCGCACACAAAAACCAGCTGCAGCAAGGAATTAAAATGAAATTTGTTGGTGAAGTGCAGGCTGGTGTATCAGCAACCACGGCACTCCTGGAGTGAGGAAGAGACCTGAAGAAGAAAATACCTGGAGGCTCAGGGAGCACGAAAACCACCCTAGAGGAGAAACAGCGGGGGACGAGGAAGCATTACAAGGTTCTGCAAATATGGCCCACGTCATGGGATGAATCTTGACAGGGATTTGCAGCTCCTTGCTGTGTCTGGTATGGCAGGGGCCATGGGCACTGCATCATCTGAGGAAGGTGGCAGTGATCAGCGAGTCTTGCAGGAGAGACAAAGGCACTTGAAGGGCCAGGCTTGCTGTGGGTAGGTGAGCAGAGGTGAGACGGGATCCAGAGAAGCATCTGGATAGAGATAGTGAATGCAGAAGAGAGAATTTTCTATTTATTAGATACAGACAGAGGGCTTCCAAGGGGTTCTCTAGGTGGTTTCGGATGTTCCTGTACTTGGGATGGAAGAAATGTTCCACCGTTATCCGTAACCTTTCTGGATCTCACCCTTCCCTCTGCCTGGCAACCTACAAGGCCACGCTCAGGTGCCATGTATGTCTTCAGCTGGTATCGCAGTCCTAAAGCAGGGATCAGTGAGTTTGTGTGTCGTAAGACAGGATTCCTGAGCCAAAGTGGATGCAAACGGCCTTGATGACCTTGCACTGCCTGGGTGGGTTCTGCCTCCGGATCCTGTGCAGCCTGGGCAGGAGGGAGCGGCAGCGAGCTGGTCCCAGCCCAAACACCAGATCCGTGCCGCAGTCACGCTGCGGGAAGGCTGGCCAGGCTGGCCTTCCCTGCCTGCGACTGTTCTGGGGCAACGTGACGGCTGACAACACCCTCCTTTTCAGTGTGTCACCATGCACGTGTCACCAGGCAGTCTCCTGTGTCACAGCCTTCCCAGAGCAGCCAGGTACGGCAGCCCTGTCCTCTGTAGATTATCCTGACTGATCCCCGTTAAGGAGAATTTAAGTAACGTGGCTTAAAAAGGAGAATGGAGACAGCTTTCATCCACGTGAGGTCAAGTAATTTCCTCCGGGGCCAGGCAGGTTCAAAGGGCTGGCAGCCAAGGAGAGGGAAGTGGCTGGGTCTGAGCAGGAAGCACAGGGAGAAAAGATGTCCCCTGGTCTCCCCCATGACTGCAGGGTGGGCAGCAACGACCTCTCTCCTCAAACAGGACCAAGCACTGCGCCTTCATGTCTGCTGGGCCTGTTTATTGCCATCACGTCCCAGTCTATCACAGGGGACAGGGAGCAGAGCAGGTGAAGGCTCCGCTGCCACCAGTCTCCCCAGTGCCGTAGTGTTACAGGGCGGCAGGGGATGAAAAGCTGCCAGGAGCAAGCACAGATTCCTCGATAGGGTTTTATTTCAAAGAGAACAAACTCCAGTTGATTGCTCAGAGCCTGAATGGCACTTGCACTTCTAGCCTAAGCGACAGATATTTTAATTGCTCTCGTAATTATGCTTTCAGCAACCTCCAGCCCTTTGTTCGCAGAGCAGAGGCCAGCATTCGCTGTTCTCCGGTGGCCCCGTCTGGCTGCAGCTTGGAACAGCATTTGCCACCTGGAGGGGAAGGGACACTCCTCTGGTGACCGTGGTGGCACAGAGCCTTGCCACGAAGGGATGTGCGGCATGTCACCAAGCGCGTCTTCTCTGGGCTGGACGCAGCTCCCAGATGTGGAGCAGGCACAAATGTGGAGCTTTCACTTCCAGGTGCATCTTTTAAAGATTGCAGAAGAGCTCTTATCCCCTCGGGTCCTGATCGGCGCTGTTCAGTCCTCACTAGGCTGGTGAGAACACAAACCCTACAATTTACCCTGGGAAATTGTAGGGAGAAAAGTATCATGACAACTGCCACGCTGTTCTGTGGATAACAAAATAACCCTGTAAAAGGGGATAACAAATTAACCCTGGGCTGAGAGAGAGGAAAGCAGCACCGAGTCGATGCTTCGTTACGCTAGCAGGTTCCTAAATGCAGTGCTCTGCTGGCCATAAAGGTGCAGCGCACGTGAACTCCTCCAAAATCACCGAGGGTACAGCCAGAGCCGAGCACACGTTTGGCTCAAGGGCGTTTTACCTGCAAGAATACGTCAGCTGTAGCACAGACCTTCACGCTTCCGTCTGTCGGACGAGCAGCCTCCGAGCCCCAGGGCTGCGTGCACAGGGCACAGGGGATAAGCCTGGGCTCAGATTCAGCAAGGTTCTCCCTGGCAATGGATATCCTGCTCCCCAGACCCCCGGTTTGGGCAAGCCACCTACGAAACAACGTACAGGACCTTGCAGGGCGGTGTAATGATGATTTGGATTTGTCAGACTCGCACAAGGTCTGGGTTTGCTTGCAATTGCACTCATCCCGCCTGCACCGTGCTTTGCAAACGCGAGATCCCGGCTGGCATCGCTCTGGTGCCTTGGCTCCCCCGGTTGCCAGAAATGCAGGTCACGGCCATACATCTCCACATCGACAGCTGCCAGCACGCTGCAGCTACTTTGTCTCACGCGGGACCACTCGAGGCTAAAATCAACGTCTCCAACTGGATTGCTATTGGCCTTAGCGCTTCAACAAAACAGCTCCACTCCCAGCCCAGGAGTTTCTTCAAACAATGGCACAAAACACACACACGAGCCTGGGGAGAGGAGGGTCTGTGGCAGAAAACACAGCTGCTGATTTTTGAGATATGCCCCGCACAATTAGAAACGGGATCTATAAACATCCTTAACAAAACCCAACAGGTCTGGGGGTTTCTTTTTCTCGCCGTCCATTGTGTGCCATCGCCTTTTAAACACTCAAAACCAAATGCTCTTCCCGTGTCGATTTTATGCTTCTGCACTTAACTGCACGTCTCCCTGCTGGCTCTGTGGTGCTGGAGATGGCAGCTCTTTTCCTTCATGCCTGCAGGGCCGAGGTGGTTGGAACGGGACCGGGTACTTGGGCTAACTGCCGACTCACAGGTGGGAAGGAAGGGCTCTGTGCTCTTCTACCAGAAAAAAAAAAAATCCTCTTTCTTTTTTAAACACACATTTCTCAGCTTAGGAAGAGCTAGGTGCCACATGCAGATTTATTTCTTCCGTGTCGGGGCTGTTCTTCTCGGCATTTCAGCGCAGATCTAATTACAGGGCGTTGCACTCATTGACAAATTCATATAGCATCCTATTTTGGGCCAGCCTGCAATAACTGGCAAGAAGCACAACTACATAGGAGGAGGTAACCGGTTATGGATTTATGCTGGTATTCATGCAAAGAAACCTAGCACGAACACAGAAATATCCCGAACTGTGCCGCTGCCATTGATTTGATAATGAGAATGCGATTTGAAATAAAAACATCGTGGGTGCCAATTTGCTATGGCGGCTAGCAAAAATAGGCAGAATACCTAGAAAAGGAGGACTCGGCTCCAAACACATCCAAAGCTTGAGTGTCATCATAAGGTACCTTATAAAAGTAGAGGGGATGGCTGCACTTGGGCTATAGTGCCCACAAAGGAAAGGTGAACCCACAGATGAGCTTGAGCAGAGAGAACAGGCTGCTGCATCTCTCTGAGCAGAGGTGAGAGCTGCCCAGGTGCGGATGCTGACCCCCAGCCTGCTCCCCCAGTGTCACCCCTGTACAAAACAGAGACGGCTTTCGGTTGCCAACACCCCTGGGGCAGAGGCTGGCTGGGAGCCAGAGCCCTCCATACCCAAGACGTTGGCCTTTTAACCAAACCAAAGGAGTGACCGGCTTTTTCAGATGCTGCAGGACGAAGGGGCTGCAGAGCCTCATGCATTTTAAAGGCGCTGGTTTTACAGGAGCTGTTCCCAGCTTCAGGTCGAGCCCGAAGCCTGCTTTAATCTACTTTTAAGTGGTACAAGCAGCTGTGCTCCCTGTGCCAGAACATGGGGAAGATTCCTTTCGTTGCACCTTCCCCTATCTGCTGCGTGCCATCTCCCGTGGGACTTACTTGTTGCTGTCCCGGTACTGATAGATATAACAGCCTTGAGGCATCCCGCTCTCCTGGTCCAAGGTAAACGAGAGCTTCAGCTGCAGAGAGGGGGTGAGGGGAACGAGAAGAGAGAGAGAGAGAGAAAAAAAAAAAAAAAAACATTTTAGGCTGTGTTCTCAGTCATCACAGCAACTGCGAGCAAGGCTTGTGGGAGAGAGCTAACTCGCCGAGACTGACACGCAAACACCGCGGCCTGGAACATAGCGCGGGCTTCCAAACCTCAGGGCGAAGTCACATGCGTTGCAGAAACCTCTCGCTTTTTCCACCCTTTGTTACTCTAAAGTGTTTGTGGTTCTTCTGAAATGCATGGGTCATAGCGGCTCGCCCCTCCAAACCCACCCACACACACCGCCCCTCACCAAAGCGGCTGCGGTTGCCCTCAGACACCAGAGAAGCGAGCGCTCGCCATCGGCAGCTGCAGTTCCCACGAGCCTTTCTCTGAAAGCCTTCCCGGCTCCATCCCGTTCCCCCAGCGCGTTAGAACAGAGGAGAAACCACAGAGGGAAAGGTGACAGATTTTTCCTCCTGCGCGGAGTTATTAAAGAGCTGTTAGAAGGGTTTGCAGCTTGGCCCCGCGTCCGGCAGGAGGCTGCGATGGGACCTGGAAGCGACTCCAAGGAGGCGTTCGGCAAGGGCCTTCAGATTTCAAGCACAGCCTCGGCTCCTTTTATTTAAGGGGGAAAAATGAATCCTCTCCCCACAGGGCAGTTCCGCAGGGAGGCTTTTTCTTCAGGATTTTACATGCTGAACTGCCCGGAAAACAGCTCGGGGCCGACCCCACGAGAGGGGCCCGGCGGAGGAGAGCCTGTCCTCCCCAGGGAATGCTGCTGGGCCCCAGGGGAGAGAAGGGGAGGCTGCTCCTGCAGCCCCGAGGTGCAGCCCCTGCGCTCTGCAGAGGGGCTGCAGACCCTCACGAGGAGCGAGCAGGTGGGGTAAGAGGGGCAGCATCCTTTGGAGGGGGTTGCTGCAGTTTTTACGCGCTGAGTGCTGTAGTTTTTTGGGGGGCAGACTATTAACGGCAGGGCTGTAACCACTGCTGGATCATTTCAGGACTTGAAACGGTCTGGGAAGACCACAGCAAAGGCTAAAAGTCAAAAGAGGTTTTGTTAGCATGAGCTCGGCCTTTCTAAACAGGGAAAGGAGGAGGGAGCGGAATTGAGCTGCTCCTTTTGATCACAGACTCTCTCCTCTGGGGTCCAAGGAAATTGCTAACTCAAATTAACAGCCTATTCAGGAACGAACACAGAATTAAAACATCTTTCTCCCGTAGGCTGTTAAGAAACCCCGTGTGCTGAATCATTAGATGGTGCACCAATTTTCCCTCCCTACAGGGTAGCAAAGTCATACGCTGTGCTTTCGTTGACCCAAATAAAACTGCATACCATGAAATCATGGAAAACTTCACCATCCTGGTCACTGACTTCATCACCAAGTCCAAGGCTGAGGCCAAACCCAGCTGATCTCCTGGGGCTTCCGTGCCCCTAACCCTGTAACCCATCCCCAAACACCCCCCCCCCCCCCGCAGCAGCACCTAACACGTGCCTGCACTTTGCATGTGCCCGGGACAGAAGTGTCACAGCCTGTGCCTTCCTGCAGGCTGTGACCTTCTGCAGCTTGGCGTGTTGCTCAGTCCCACCTCTGAGAGGGGTGTTTGAGGCAGGACTAGCAGGGCCAGCTGGGGATGTTTCATCTTGCTGACATCTCTGCGGCCAGGCAGCAGCTCCAGCCTCTCCAGATGCTCCGACGGTGCACGACGGATGCCCCCTGGGAGCAAGAGGGTCAGTAAGAAACAAGCCACTTCCCCAAGAGTGGTGAGCGATCACCTTGCTTTGACGTAGGCAAAGGTCACTTGGCTACAACCAGAGTCCCCCGGGTCAGGGAACTGAAGGAAGGACTGGGAAATGCCCAAGGCATTTTCCTGGGCTAGGTTTTCCAAAGCTTTCCTGCTAGAGTATCAGAAGGGAGGTCTGAGCCAAAAGGGACAGCAGTTATCACAGCCACAGCTCCACACACCCTGGTGCTCCGAGGGAAGCACATCACCACAGAGAAGAAAAACAAAAGAAAGTGCAAAACTGGGCACGTGTGACTTTGGGCAATGACTGGGACAAACTGAGGACTGCCTGAGCCTCTCCTTTTCAACTCTCTCAGCTAAGTGGCCTTTGGGCTTGCGCTGGCCACACACCGTTGGTTACAGCCCACCTGGGCTCCGCGCCCCTGCAGCACCCGGGGCCAGAGGCAGCTCTGTGCGAGGAGGCAAGTCCAGGGGATGGGAAGGAAGGAAAAGGGCTGGGAAGGAAAACAGCCTTGTTTGGACAGGCTGCATGGGAAATCAGGTACGGGAGGGTGACCTTTCTGCTATCTGGAGGGGACAGGGTCCCATGGATCCTGCCTAGCCAGAAAGAAAAGATCACAGTTCCCTAAGATAATGCATTTTCAGCTTTCTGTTATTTTAACCCTTCTTTCTCTGGCTATGGTATTCCAGACAAATACAACACGCCCTGCTTGGCAGGCTCCGTCCTCTCTGCTTACCCAGCAGTGCCAGGAAGGGCTGAGGGCTGCGTAACGGGGACCAAACGTGGCTTGACCGCCTGGGGCACTGCTGTCAGGCAGGTGGATGCTGCTGTCACCTGCAGTGACAAGACCAGCAGAGAAATGCCGGGCTCAGGTTGTCACACGGAGATGGTAGCTAAAGGTCCGGCCTGGAGGCTGCAGCTCAGGGAAGCCATGATGTCGCTGATGCACAAAACCTCACTCTTCCGCAGATCTGCCCCGTCACGGCCAGCCTGGAGGGGCTGTGACCGTCACACCCGGGCGAGGAGTCACACGGACTCCTGAAGGCACAGCTGGGCTCTGGCCGTGCCTGCCCCCTGCAGCACTCCGGCTGCCTTTGCTCGCTTGGTGCCACTTGGTCTCTGCAAGGAGAGCGGAGCCCACGGGCAGAACTTGTCACAGAGTGGCTGAGGCAGGGAGGGAAGGACCAGCTGGGCACTGCCAGGAGGCAAAGATGCAGAGACTGCTTCCTAAGCTTAAAGATGTCCACACCCCCCCAACACCGTGCTGTTGGGTCCTCTCTGCTGTTGGAGCCACCAGAGGCTGAGCTCTCCGTAGACCATCCTTGGACACGTGGCCACGTCTGCACTGCCATGTTTAGCTACAAGAGCGCTCACAGTCCCCAGCATCTCAGTGCTTTGGAAGATCTGCTCCATGGGTTCTTCCTGCCGCCACAGATCCCCGAGAACAAAACTCAAGCACCTTTTCCTGCCAGCCCTCGCCCAGCTCTCTGCACACCCAGCGCTGCTGCTCCTTTCTGGTCCCGTCTCCTCCAGCCCTTTCCTTCTGCCCTTGTTCACTAAGCACTTCACAAAACTTCTGCTTACTTCTGAACCAAGGAAGGTTGCAGGGCCAGGCTGGGGATTGGAGAGATGTCAGGAGCTGATCGACCACTTTATCACTCCTCTGATCTGACTTCCACTGCAGCAATGTCACGAGACATCCCGAGCCCCCCAGACAGACACAGACCTGCAAACCCAACAGGCTTCTGCAATACTCCCTGTGGCACAAGCTCTAACTCTTGACCAACTTGACAGCATTGCTCCAACCCTGCAGGCTGCTTTGAAGCTCCTTTTCTTGTGTGTGTCAGAATGCAAAGATTTGCCATAAAGCCAGCAGACAAATACCAGGACAAAGGAAAGGCCACTGTTGTTCAAACAGGGATTTGATGCCTGCAGGGACAATGAGGGAACTGAGTTTTGCTACAGAAACGCAAGTGCAGAGTGACCCCATCATGAGGAAGGCTGCTCAGCTCAAGGGATCTTCAGCATTAAGCACAGGAGATCATTTCATTTTACAGGACACTGCTGGGCTTCGCTGGGAGAGGAGGGGGAGAGGAAATTTCCCTGCGCTTTGGATTGGGCTTGCACTGCCCCCTTCAGTAGCGTAGCCCCGAAGCTCACATGCTAATAAAGCTCCCTTTCCACTCCGATAGCTCTGCACATAAAGAGACGCCCGGCGTGGTGCGTGCGTGAACTCGATGGGAAGGGGAGCTGGAACGGAGCCACGCTGCCAACAGAGTGCTGCTCCCAGGCGAGCCCCATCAATAATTGAGATGTCAGAGGCGTAGGGACGCGCGCGAATAAGAGCTGTCAGAAGGAGTAATTGGGATCTGCGAGGATGCGGTGATGGATAGGCTCGCTCGCTACCAGGCACGACTGCAATACACCCAAATTGAAGAGGAGGAGGAGGCTGAAATTCACAGGGGCAGGCAGTTTGATGGGCTGGATGTGTTTCCCTCAGTGAAGGAGAGCACTGCACCCATGGAACCAAACAGGAGTGGGCACACACGCTGACCACTGGTGGATGGAGCAAGGGAAAGTACTTAGAGCACGTGGCCGATGCCTGCAATGCTGGGTGGCCCATATGGCAGGCTCGAGGTGGAGGTGATGCCACCTGCTTGAGGAAAGTCACCTCCTGCCCATGGTGGCACTGGGCACAGAGTGGTTTGGCTAAGTTGGCAACATCCTCCCCCTCGCTGTCCCTACATCCCGAAATCCAGCAGGGGATGCAGCTGGCTGGCAGCGGGATGGCCCTCGCTCCTCCATCCATCAGGCACCGATGTGCTTCATCTGCTCTCAGGCACCCGAGGGTTTCCACATGCTCCCTTGGCAGCAGGGAGCAGGCACCAAGCAGGGCACAGACACAGACAAAAGACACCAGGGAAAGAAGAAAGGCTCCGGGCGGCTGCCCCGTGCTGCACAGACAGCTCTGGGCTTCCTATCCCTGCAGGGACCCAGTGCCCCGCTCCAAGCAGGCAGGTCTCGGTGGGGTTGTAGGGGAAGCTGTCTGTATTTTGGGGATTCTCCATTACCACAGAGGCCAGAAAGGGGGAACGGTGCTCTCTACGCTGCCTTGGACCTCCAGGCTTGCCTGGGCTTTGGTGCAGCCAGCAGCTGTCCTCGTTTTCAAGAAAGTTTCAGACCTGCAGCAATTAGGGGCCCAGTCATGCGATAAAGCCTGGTAGCTCCAACAAGGAGAGAGCGCGAGGAGCAGCCTCCTGGCTGCTGAAACGCTGCCAGTACCTATATTGACTCGGCTGGGCAAATTCTGCATGCCCCTTGAGTAAATGGTTTGGCTTGGATCCCCCCTTGGCTCTGAGCACCAAACCTCCGTCATTAGACTGCAAGCTTTCTCTGCACATGCACTGTTTCAGAGGTATTATCAGTTCAGCCGAAGAACCAGGTCAACGATTTCAAACGTCCCGGGTTTGGGTCAATACGAGGGCATTGTACTTCTGCCAGCCTCGGTTCTACTGCTCGAGGTAATTCCCCCCAACGTGGTGGTACTCAGGCAGAAAGAGAGCACCCAGGGCGAGGAGGTGAAGCAGAGAACATGAGCCTGCACAACAAAACCCAGGGGACTGGATCTAAAGATTACATCGAGAACAGTCTCCTGAGAGGCAGGGGGTCTTACCTGCCCTTGGCACTCAGTCAGTTACAACCCCCTCTGCACAGAGGTCCAGAAAGACTGGTATCAGCTCCCTCTCGGAATAAAGGCTCCCCTCTCCAGCAAGCTCTAGAAAGCTTTTTAAGAATAAACTTAGTCATCAAGCAGGTTTTTATGCCCCTCCCAAACTTTGGTTTTGACCTGAAAAAAAAAAAACAACAACCCTGAAGTCCTGACACTCACTTTTCAAACCACAAAAAACGAGCCGTGCTCCAGTAACGTAATCACAGAGTTTTCTGGCACCTCGTCCCTTAAAAATACATCCATCTGCCTGCACACAGGCCATCAAACTCAATCTTGTTCACAATGGATTTCCCAATTCCTGCGTGCTGGAAGGGCTGCAGCGGTGCTGGCTGTGCTGACTGGACGAGCCCTTACAGAAGCACAGCCTGCAAACCTCACAGCTGTGTTTTCACTTAAAGAAGCTGCTCTTGAGCACTTCTCCCTCTGGGTTGCTTTTTGATTTGCACTGCAGTTCAAAATTGCTGGAGAAAGACCCTGGGTAGGGGTTGCACTTCTTTTTCGTTGTCCCTTTCTGTAGAAGGGAACAGAGGAAGGACAGGATGGGGCAGCAAAGGAGAAATCAGAAGTCCTCCAGTGGATAAAGGCAAGGCAGGGAAGCTCGCTGCCAGCTCAACTAATGACCTGTCACGTTGGGTTGGTGTGGTTCTTCCCTTTTGGCTTTGCAGACAGCGAATGTTTGGCCAGTCTCAGCACCTAGTTACAGGACTGCTGTTGCTACTGGTTGGAAGTCCTGAACTAGTCCTAAACTGGTCCCATCTCACCCACTGCCTCCTCGGTGAGACCTCTTATCCCTACCCTTAAATGGGTATTTTCCAGGTGAAGGCTTCAATTTTCCAGGTGGCTCCAGAAGCAGTCCCTGCTGCCCTCAGCACTGCTAATCCCCAGGAGGCTGAGACAAACAGAAAGGCAAAACCAGCTGTCCCACAAGCCTGCTCCTTGGGGTAAGGACCACTCGAGACATCCTGACCCTCGCCCCGCAATGCACGGGGGGCACAGGAAGGGATCAGCAATGATCATGCTGCACCCAGCACGGCTCCATAACCGGTCATCCTGGAGCTCCTGTATGTGAGATGACAAGCTCCTTGTCAGCCTAAGCTCATTTCTCCCCTTTCGCAGGGCAGAAGAACACCTGGGTGTAAATGGACAGCACAGCAAAGGGTGACTTACGGCAATTCCTCTCCGTCCTTGCTCCTACTTTGTTTTCCAGTCTCGAGGTCTCTCATACAGGCAGGTTCTCTCTTACTTGCCGCAGTACAACACATCACTTCGGGTTTTACTCACTCTGCACCACCCAAGCAACACATCTCTCTCACGTCCCTTCTGTCACAAGACATTAGCCAGCGAGCCACATCTATTAACAGGCTCTGAGATCCATGCGTGGGGCTAAAGGAAAATGTCAACCCGAAAGCCACTCAAACCTAGGAAAAGGAGCTGAAACCCACATGGGGCTTTACTTCTGGACTGAAATCCTGCTGCTGCCTGCAATCCACCCAGGCAAACACAGGCACATAAAACACATCTACAGCCAGTGAATCCCTAGCAGAGAGTAAGATGTAAGAGATTAAGATAGCATTTCTCTTGCCTCTCCCCCTTCTTAAACTAACCAACCTACTTGACCAGCCTGGGACCCAGAGGCACAATGACTTACTACTAAATTATTCCTCAGGCTGCAGCAGATCTCGCTCTCCAAATATCTCCCCTGGGACCCAGCGAGGACTCCAGGGTCTTCCCCTCCCAGGAGCAGACACCATCGCCGGTTCCCTAGCACATACAGGTGCTGCTTTGTTGTCTCCCAGCCCCCCAAACCTCTGCTGCAGGTAGCACAGCAAAACCAGCAAGCAGCTTTTACTGGCTCCTCTGCAAAGACACACGGATGCCGCCATCAGAAGGCAGGCTGGCGTCGTACCCTTGGCTGTTATTTCGCAGCTGCAACTCCAAGCTGAAGAGCCCTTCTGGGAAGATGGGGCAGGAGACAACTTTCAGCTCTTGGCACTAATATAAACTTCTAATGAGTTTATTTTTAAATGCTCCCACTTTGCTTGCACTGGAGGTTTAGAACACAGCATGCAATATGCGGAGAAATAAAACCAGATTTGTATAGAAAGGAGAACTGAACGCTTCCATTCACGTTCTTGGTAATTTATAAACTGGATGAGCTCATTCTTTAGATGCATGATTAGGAAACCACACGACTAAAATAAAGATTATACAATTGCAAAAGGGTTTACATTGGTGGATTAAAAATATCTTCTTCAGAAACTAACGAGTTCTGACACAGCACCGCATGCTCTAGACCACTAGGGAACTGTCAATGAAGTTAAAGTATTTTCTACACATACATCAATTTTAAAATAAAAGCAAAACATCCCTAGGAAATGCCACATAAAAAACTGTGACACCAACAAGATGCATGCCAAATTTCACTGCTTGGCCGCTTCATGTTACTCAGAGCCTGTCTCCCAGACTCTATAAAGAGCTCCCGGCTCTCGCTGAGCTCCCAGCGCTTTTTCCAGCTCTGCTGGTGCTCTAAAAACAACAACAGACGATTGGACTTCATCGTGTGAAGGAACATCTCACTTAATAACATATTAGGTCATTTACAAGCTGGGCTTTACCTGCCTCAGTAGAGTTTTGTGGCTGCAGAAAAGCGCTGTGCTTTGAAGACTGAGGATACCTCCCCGGCTTTTCCACGTGGGAACAGCTGGGTCCTGCCCATCCAAACGGCCTCTTCTTCACTGTGAGCTACAGAAGTTCACTGGGGAAAGCAGGAATTTGGCAGAGGAGGAGGATGAAGACTCTATTAGGAGACTTGAGTGCAATCGGGAACTTGAAACAACCCTACAGGCTGCTAGGGAGGCGGCACCAAGCCTTCTCCAAGCAAACAGCTTGCCGTTCAGCAACGGCGCCCTGTCGACGAAGAAGCCGATGGCCGGAGGGCAGCGCTCTGACACCACACACCTCATTAGAGAGGGGAAATTCCCCAGGAGAGACCAACAGCCTGAGCAAAAAGCCAGAGGTCGGCTGAGCTGCTGGGACCTACAGCGGGAACAGGTCAGACCTCATGAGAAGCGAGATGGGAAACACAACGCTGACACCGCAGCGCCGAGCCTGCGAGCACCCGTGGCTGGAGTCCAGCACCACAGCTCCTGGTCAGCCTGCACCCAGTGAGAAGCACGAAGTAGGTGCTAGGATGGAAAGAGTCCCTCGGCCTCCTAATCCCCAGCTTGCAGGAAAGCTTGCTGTACGGCCAAGTCTGGCAGAACAGCAAATATATTCACTGCTCTGAGCATCCTGAAGCGAACAGGTCAAACAAAGGGGTTAAAGCAGCCACACAAAACAAGGAATACTTCTCACTGTTAACAAGGAAAGAAACTTCAAGCGTACAGCTGACAGACAATTTCCCTTCAGCTGAGGAGTGTCAGCAGAGAGGACACATGTCTCTGTATGCAGCATCTGCGGCCTGAGGGCCATTCGTGCCCAGGACCGGAGCCGTCCCGCTGCCACAACCACAGCTTTTTCGCAGGGTGGGCAGTACAAAGCCCCTGTATGTGTCATTCTGATCTGATGAAGAAAAGCAAAGCCTGACCAGAAAGGCATCACTAAGGCATTCCTGTCCTCAAAGGATACAGGAGAGCCTGAAAAACTTCAGAAAAGCAGTCGGTGTGCTCTGTGGTTTTTATTTAGACGAAAAGTGACACAACCGAGTGGAAACCTCCCTCAACTTGCTGCTCGGTATGCTGTTACTCGTGGGTACTGCACGTAGCAGGTCATTATCCCCACATGCTCTGGTTTGTACACCTGACAGTCATCTCAGAACACAGGTCTCAATTACCTTTGCAACTGGCACTGCTGCTCTGCAAGAGCCCGAAGTCCGGAGGGAACAGCGCTGCAGAAGGGAGCAGCTCCCGGAAAGGCGGCAGATTCAGATGCTGACTGATGCCCGGCCCTGCTCAGGAGCTAACAGCATGAATAAAACACTGCGAGGCTCGCAGGCGGTTCGTTTCATGGAAAACAACAAGAACACCAGCAAAGGTGAAAGTTCAAGATCAAAGAAAGACAACGTGGATTCGACGAAGGTCAACGGGACGGAGCACCTCTGCGAAGTGCCTGATCCGTGCTGGTTTGCAAGAGCTGCTGCAGCCTCCTGCCCGTGAAAACACCAAGCAGTGGCTGAGTGAAGCGGGCAGGAGGATGGGACGCTGCCCTGGCTGCAGATGGCCCGAGCCACATGGAAACGCAAGGTAAGAGCTGGGGGTGCAGATGTGTTGGGGCACGTGGCAGGAGGATCAATGATTCGGTGTCACTTATTGCACCAACTATAGAACAACTTCTTATCCCCCAAGGTTTTTCCCCTTGGGGCATGCTGATACACGTTTTACAAATCAGCCCTGACACTATTTTGCGTCTTCCCGTAATGTGCTCAGTCTTAGTCATTGCTGTTGGGAGGATACGAGGAGCCGAGGGCAGATCAAACCCAGCAAATCCTATTTTCTTAAGTTTGTTAATGCTAACTGCTTCCCCTGCTAAGCCCCTAATGGAGCTGTGAGAACCCAGGAGCGCAGATTAATTCGGCGTCCAGGTACTATCTTATGCCTGGAGGGATTTCTGTAGAGCTGCATTGGAAGACAGAGGAAAGCTTGTAATACCCTCCATAGAAGAGATAAACCCATTAAAATATGAACAGCCCCTGCGCCGACACGATAAGAGCTCTGCCAGGTAACAAGAGAGATCACAACAATATTTTTAAGTTGAGTTATTTTGGCAAGGGGTTAAACTGGAGCGGGGACTGGGAAGATGCAGAACGCCCTGATATCCCCGTGCTGATTTCTGCCGAGCTGCCCTTCCCCATCCTTCAGGGTGCTGTTGTGAACAGCTTGCGGACCCCAAACCCGGCCCTAGCCCTGCTGCCTCGAGCCCTGCTCCTTCCCTGGGAGCGATCCGCGCTCCCTCGCCGCTTGGTGCAACCCGCAGGACTTGCCGGTTCCCCTCACCCCTACAGCGTGAGCTGTCAGTCACAAAACAGCAGGCAGCTGTTCTGTACCCTTGGCCAAAACTTCTCCTCCTGACACTGTTTGCAGCATGGGATGGGAAGAGAGCTCCTGCCGTACCCGCTCAGCCCCCTGCATCCCACGGAGCATCTCCTCCGCACGCCACGAAATGCCTCCCGGCATCCCGCAGCGCCAGCTCTCTCCTTCCTCCCGGTTACTCCACCAAACCTCAGGGTGTGCTGCACACGCGTAGGAGATCCCGAGCTCTCTGAGGACATCCCTGCCCATTCCCACGGATGGCGAGAGCAGGCTGCTGCCGCCGCTGGCTCCGGGGCTCCGGTGGAATTCCTTTGGCAGGCAGTGACCTGCTCCCGCTCACTCTTTCCTAGGGACCTCACAGCTCCTCTGTCACAGCCTGGGAAAAGACGGAAGCGGGAAGGGATGAGGGCCAGGAGACTTGTCCCAGCGAGGCGCCGGGAGCGGGGTGGGCACCCTGCCCTCCCACTAACCCGCGGCCGCTTCCCTCCGGGCGGCTCCGGCTCTGGTCTGGACGCGGCTGCGCTTCAGCGGGGAAGCGATTTCGGCGTGTGCACGCCTCAGAAAGGGCTCTGGCAAGGTTCGCTCTGAAAAGGTGCGGTATAAAATGTAAAGCGTTGCTGTACAGCCAAGTTGATGTCAGAGCCCGCGACGGCGCTTTCGATCACCGGGTTGGAGCACGGGGGGCAAGATCAGTGATCTTCTTCCAGCACGACTGCACAGCAGGCTGTTCACAACCCTCTATTCCGCACTGTTATTTAACATATGGAAGGGGCTCGACATGGTTTATGTTCAGTAGCTGTGGTTTCCAAGCAGTATTGCATTTCTTCAGAATGAAGATACATAACATTTTAGAACTATTTTTAAAGCCAGTCACAAATCTGCAATCTTTTACGTCATTCCTCCCTTCCTCCTGTCAAACCCAGACCGTAACACACGGTCACAGAGCATCGGCACGCTCCCACGTGAGAGCTCAGCTGCAAGAAACCGTGCATGCTAACACGGACACGAAAGCTCAAAACTGCCATTCCGTTAAATTGGTACAAGCCATGTTTAAGGTTTCAAAGCCATTCGGGACGGATTCCCCTGCGCAGAGCTGTGGGTACCAGCACGCTGCGTGCGGGGAAGGAGAATCGAAGAACCGCACCACCCCGGGAGGTATTTATTCAACGATCTGCCTCAGCAAGTGTATGAAAACCAAAAGGTTTCCTGCCTCTGGGAGTTGAGCACAGCAGCGACCTGATCATGTATCATTCTAAAAACTCATCACTGCCTTCCCTTGCCAGGACTGACCCCATCCACTCCTACAGCGAGTCACAAGACAGCTGAATCTCTAATTCCAGTTTTTAACCTACACCTCTACCCGGCAGAGCCAGCTGGGGCACGGAAAAATCTTCAGAAATCATTCCTTCAAGCCCCGCTCCCCAGAAACGCCTGACTTCTGTGGACCGTGTCAGCTCTTGCAGAGCTCTCTGCCTCTTTGCAGCCGTTCTGCATCAATCAGACTTTCCAGCTTCCCAGCCGGATGGACTCGTGGCTTTGTTGGGTTAATTTAGCCCGGTCAGTCCTGGCGTTGGAGTTGTCCGTACCAAAGCAGTAAGCTTTAAAGGCAGAAACCAACACCATATTTTACAGAGACAGCCTCTGTAAAATTAGTTATTTATTCCAACAATATTAAAAGGAGACACGCAGCTTTCTCCGTCGTTTTTCCATTCGTAGTATTTTGTTTTGTTTTTTTAAACCCAGGAGCCTAATCCTTAATTTCTCTGCGGACAGGATGGAAGAAAAAGATCACAGGGATGAAGGATCAGCCTCCTAGAGCATCCACTGCACCGCTTGCTCTTTGGAGAGCTTGCTGGGTTTGTTGCTGGGATTTCTGTTTTAAATACATTCTGGAAGTAAATAAATAAGAATATCTCCAGGGGTCTGCATTAGCTTCTGAAGGAGCCCCAGACAATGCACGGGAGGCCAGAAAGGAGACAGTAAATTCTCAGAGTGTAGAACAGGAGAAGGGATTAAGCCTGGTGATTAAATTAGGCGACGCATGAATACATTCCAATGCACAACATCACTCAAGCGCTGGACAAAACATACGGCAACAATGGAAAGCGCTGCCCACGAGGTCACCTTTAATGGGATTAGCCACGGACGCCCGGAACGAGCTCTCCCCAAGTACCAGCGTGCTGACCCCCACTGCGCGGGGCCGTGAAGCACCCCCGAAAGCCTTTGAGGCCCCGAATCCCGCACCAACGGCTGCTGAGCGTTAAGGGATGTGCCCGAGTCCGCTGAAAGGAGGGACAAAACCAGGGCACCAGCGGGAGCTGTCCCCGGGGTGTCACGAGTGACAGGCGGGTCACCCCGTGGGCTCCCCCGTCCCGCTTGGACTTTTCACCTCGGCTGGCACCACATCCGCCGGCACGGCTCGCCTCTTTGAAGGGGGAGAAAGCGCCTCATCCATCACTGACACGAAGGGAGTTAATTCCCTCCTTTACAACTGGAAAGGCTGCTGCTGCGAGCAGGAGGGAGCGCAGGAAGAGTAATGAAATCCAAAAGGGAGCCAAATGATGCTTTCCTCTGCGAGAAGCCAGCACTGGCAGCGCTTGCTGCTGGCACGGCCCGCGGTGGGTGAAAGGAGACTCTTTTGTGGTATGCCATTAGCTACTTCCAAGGCTTCAGTTCATGTTTACCACAGCCACTGTGTTACTTCACTTGGTATTTTTTTCCAGTCCTGTTGATTGTACTGCAGAATTGACTGAGTTCCTTTGGAAGTCTTGCTCACAGAAAGCAGAAACAAATTGCTTTTCAGTCTCTTTTTTTTTCTTCCCTAAACCAAGCCTCACGCTGCTTTCCCTAGACTCAACCAAGGGCTGAAATCCCCCCTTAGAGCTGAAAACAAAGGTTCCTGATCAGCTCTGCCCATGCCAGTTATCACCCAGCTGCTGCCACACCGCGTGGGAACGTCGGTGCCACCAGCGTGGGGAGCACGGAGCGATGCTGCCGCGACCGCACTAGAGGGCATCTGGCACCCTGGCATTTCTCCACACGGTGCAACGCTGCAGCTAGGTCCCGTAAAACCCCGTTACAGCAACAGATAAGAGGTTGTCTTGTGGACTGTAATGAGAAGAAATGCTCAATGAGATTCAAGATAACCTTGCGCGAGTCCCTTTGCCTGAGTGCCGTGCTGTAATCAGGTGAGCCCTTCAGACTGCTGAACTCTTCCCCAGTGGACCTTGGCAGACTTGTCAGAGCTCATGAGCTTTCTGCAGTCCTTTGGTATTTCAGATTCCAGGCAATGACTAATCAGGGACACGTGAGAAACGAGCCCAAGGGCAAATTTCTTCCACGTATTTTGTATATGCACGGCTAGGTGGGTGAAAGGCAAGGAGACAACCCCACGAGAGACTCGCTCCGATTGCACAGGTCCCAGCAGCTACGAAGTGCAGCGACAAAGCAATGACAAACACGGCACAGGAGCATTGCCAGCTGAGCTCCTGCTATTGCCAGGAAAAGGAAAGGATCCTCTCCTAAAGCTCTTTCTGGATTTACATTTCCAGGATGCCATAACTGCAGCTCAACCCTTGGCAAAGCACATCGCAGACAGCAGCGCGCAGTCACGGCTGACATTCAGCACGCTGTGAAATGCGTAAGAAAGAGTCACCAAGGATCCTTCTAATAGATCTAATAGAGGAGGACCATGCGGCCTTTGACAAGCTCTATCAACCCATTTCCAACGAGACAAGGTAGACTGGGTTGTATGCTAGTTGTCAAAACCTGTGGGGTAGCACCTCCATGGAGGGTATGAGTTTTTCTTTTGGACAAACAAAAAATGCCCTCCTCAAACACAGCTCTTCAAGCCAAAAATTAAAGATGGTTGGGTGATATAGCTGTGGTTGCACCATTTTTGTGGCTGTTCAAGCTCTTCTTAACAAGCCTTCCCCCGTTGAATTGTATTTTGTACTCATCACTGTTATCACTATCACAAATGCTATTTTGTATAACATACTCACCCTCGGCGCTCGGTCCAAAGAGACAAACAACAAGAGCAAGGGTAAACCAGGCCCAAGTGCACACCGAGCCAAAGATGTGCAAAACAAAAACAAACAAACACAAACAAACACTAACTCAAAGAATTTGGTCGTAAGAGCTGCCTTTTCTTCAACCATTTTCCTGGTGGGTTGAAGCCCAGATGATGTCACTTTGCCCAACTGCTTGGGGACTGAGACAAGTTCCCTCTTTGCTGCAGTGCTCAGCTGCAGATGGTAGCTATGAAATCAAAAGAAAAAAGGTCATCAAGTTCCCCTGTTTCTCCCTACAAAGCAGGCAGATAAGGGCATGTTTAACACTTCCATCTGCTGAACGTCTTCATGCCAAGGAGCCTGTACATCATTTTGTGGGTCCCAGCCTCTCTTAGTATTTATTGTCTGCTCAAGACTTTACCCAGCTTCTTGGGTAAAAGCAGCCACAGCAAGCCCTGCCCTGAACCGCAGCAGGATGACTGGTAAAAGAGGATGGGAAAGCTCCCAGAGAGATGCTTAAAAGTCCTTGGGCACTGAGCAATAGTGTTACTCCTGCATGGAGAACCTCAGAGCTCAAATAGGAAAAGGACTGAACAAACCCAACAAGAACTCCCACCAGAGCAATGTTCATCCCCCAGGGTTTTATATTGTTTTGCATTCTTTTAAGAAAAGTCTCACCCGTCTGCTGCCTCAGTAGGCTGCAATAGCACCATGTTCATGATCTTTAAACTGATTTCAAGGAACCCATACAAATGCTTGAGAATTTGGAAAGAGATAACCGTGATGCACAAAGAATCTCAGGGTGGTCCCCCAAGTAAAGGTTATTTGACAGCAGCACTCCTTGGCACCGTGTTATGGATCCATCCACACACCCACCTCTTACTCCTACCTAAACATGAGAAACCACTAAATCTCCAGCTCATTAATCACCTATACGTTTCCCACGGGCCTATTTCAAAAAAGAAAAAGAGTAAAAACAGCAACAAAAAAGTAAAGAACAAGGCGATGTGAGCACAGTGTTAAAGACTATCAACCATCACTTTCAGTAATGTTTGAAAATAATAAAAAACAGAGAGTTGAAGTGAAAATTCAAAACCTCAAAGTAATTTCAACCATACATACATGAGAAGGGAAAAGTTTATACATGATGCAACAGAAAAAATGACTCACTTTCCTAAATGCCAAAGCCTGGTTTAGTTCATTCTGTCTTCTATACCTGTTAAACACATCACTGAGAGAAATCATTTAATAAATTGCATTTTTAAAATCCCTTTTTAGCCATTTAAGCATTTTATTCCCTAGTATTGTGGGTGAGCCTCTACTTTACCATGCTAATTAAAAGCAAAGAGCTAGCTGGATCAATGGAATTCTCTCCGGAAAGAAAGGAGAGTCTTGAGATTAAAACAGAGACCTTGAAATTGAGGTGAAACTGCAGCCTTAAAGCTAATGCAAAACCTCCTGTTGATTCATGGGAGGGAGAACGTCTCAATCAGAGGGCTGATCTCAGCACCGCCACCAGACACCCAATAAGCTGCAGCTCCGCAGTCCCCCAGGGGAAGCAGGATCAGAGGGCTCAAGCCCCATGGTGCAGCTACTTTATTTCACTTGTCAAGGAAGGCACAAATTACATTTGGTTTCATTCCGGCTAGATTGGTTTTTAAAACAAACAGGCAAAAGTGACTGCTTGGTCAGTTTGTATTGCTGTGACAAGAACAAGTTTAAGTCCAGTTAAAGGCATTAGCACAACAAGCCTTCGCTGTGATTTTGCACGGGTGGTTTCTTCCAGATGCCTGAAGTCTCTCAAGCCACTCCAGCTCAGCACACTCTCGAGACTACTTCCTCACCGCCTCTTGCTTCATTTTCAAGTGGCCATCAGTTTAACAGTAGCCTGTCTCAGACGGGAAACGGACTGCAACCAGCTGGTAATTAATTGGCAACACATCCCCGACCAGCCCAAATCCAAACTGGAGAAGGCATTGCCTTCAGAGAGTACAGTTTAATACCACCGTCAATTTTTCAGGCATGGACAATGCAACAACTTGTGAATGCGGATCTTTGGGGAGGAATCGGGAGCTGTGTCTCGAGATGGGAGAAGGCAGCGACAGCAGAGCACTGCCTCATTTACAGCCAAAAGCAGCACGGCACAGAGGAGCACAGGCAGGCAGGAGGTCTGTATGAAATCCCAAGTATTGACAAATCCCGAAAACAATGCGGACCAGCAGCCTTATCTGAGGTGTCATGCCTCATGGTCCCATTTTACGCAATTACGTATTCAGGGGAAATCTCCACTGAATTATGCTTCACATGCTAGAAGAACTTCCTTATTACTGCTTGAAGATGGGGAGAAGTGCAAGATAAATGATCTAGACTACTAAAGACAGAGTCACAGTCATTTGCTTTCAAAGCAAAATCAACAGGTTGCTCAACAAAATGCACTCCCAGTGAATCACTGCAAACTTTAGCAGGGCATATCGTTTCAGGAGACATGGGCTTGGACTTGGAATGTTAAAAGATAAACCCAAAGATAAAGACAAAAATGGGCTTGAGCAGGTGCTGGCTTCTTCAAAATAGGCAAAATGGGCTCCATTCTCAGCTCAGCTGCTGGGATCTTGGCTACGACCCTGGCAGTCTCATTTCAGAGGCCTCTGGAAGCCACAGGTGCTCTCTGAGCTTCTTTGTACTTCAGCATCCGTATGTAACAGATGAGAAAAGATAGAGTGTCCCAGTATTTAGGAGTGACCGTGCCCAGAGACACTTGATAAAATGAGCTGTGGTCATGGAAAGCAAGAATCCCCCCACCACACCCCTGCTCTCACTTTGGAATTGAAATGAGAAATCACAGATCTGTAATGTCTGAATCTTTCATCTCATTCCCAATGTTGTCCTTTGTCATTATACAATCAGTCTTTCTTCCATTTACTGGTAGGTGAAACAGAACTGGCTCTGACAAGGAGCTGCTGCATCTTCACCTACGGCAGACTGATCACATTTGAAGTTACATCACTCACCGTGCACTGAGTCCATCTAAAGAGAATGATGGATTAGCCATGCCGTCAGCAATAATTAATACCTGGGAAAAAAACCCTTGTCAAGTCCCTGTTCAAATATGTGATAAATGGAAACTGAAACAACAGAAGACTTTCTGATGACGTCTGCTCATTGCTGGTAAGAAAAACTCCAACTGGAAGGCAGGAGGACACTCTGGGAGCAAAGATTGCTTCCTCAATAGAAGAGGCAAAATCAGAACTTTGTTCCTACACTCAGTCGATGTGCACCTCTACACAAACACATTTTCCTGGGTTTTGTGTTATCTGTCTTGCTGACAGAGATACTGAAGAATCGAGTCTGTTTTTACTTCATTGAGAACCAGTTTCTCCATCCTTTTTCCTTCCCTTTTGAGTATAGTCAGTACAAGAAACTTCCTACCAACTTCAAAAATACCGAAGAGATCTGCTCAGGTAGATGAAGCACTGAATTCTCTGTTCACCTTAGCTAACAGCTTCACTTTTGAGACACATTCCTTCACACTAAGACAGCACCTGCCACAGACGCCCCCTTTATCCCCTAGCGACACTGGGCACTACCCGGGGTCCCTATGAGCGAGCGACCCCAGGCTGCCTATCCCACAAGCATGGGCAAGACCCTCCTGTTCTGGCTAGTCCAGGAAACCAAGAGGTGTCTCCTTCTCATGTGAATACTTCCAGCCTTACCAACAAGTAGCATGTGATGACTGCCAGCTCATCCCCTTTTCATAGCTCAGCAGCAACTGGATTCACCTGATGGAAGAAGCCAAGCAAATTGGAAAGTGTGACGAAGCAGTGCCCACTGCAGCTCTGTCCTGTTTAAGCACAACAGACCTCCACGGGACAGCAGCACGCCAGCTGACACACGTAGGCAAGCTCTGCACCAGCTGAGGAACTGAAAGGAATGGGGAGAGTGAGACCACTTGAGAGAGCACTGCTCACTTTTAGGTTGCAGGGAAGCGCTGGCCACAGTTATCACCTTCACTGTGATGTGGCTTTTTGCCCTGCTCTGGACTGAGAAGTACCTGCTGGGGAGCTGGCATGAAAGACTGACCTTAACAGTGCCAGCAACAGAAACAAACAAACCAAAACCAACATTTTTATTTAATAGAAATAAACTGTCAGTAATAAACATGAGAGGATGAGAATGATCAGCTCTGGCCTGAGGCACCGGATTTAGCCTGGGAATCAGGAAAAAGCCGTGCTGCCAGCTCTGCCCCTGACTCACTGCTATTGCTGTGACAGACAGCATACCAAAATTAAAGCACAGGACTCCTTTTTTTGGAGGAGCTTCTGAGCTTTCGTGTATATTGTAGATTGAATGAAACTAAAGGGTTAAGCTGTGTTTGTTTATGAGAAAATCACTTGTACATGAATATAGAACTTGAATATCTGAGCTAGCAGCTGAAATAGTCTAGCAAGAATAGAGAAAGTCACAACTCACTCTTGCATTACAGATGGTAAATCAACGCCAGAGCACCACTGTGTGGGGAGCTCCTTCCCAAACGTACTTGCCCAGGCATCTGGCTGCGGTGGCTCCCAGCACAACGCTCTACAGCCGAGCCCTGCGCTCCAGCACTCAGCTCCCCGCTCCTGCTGCAGCCAGCTCAACCACTTCACCACCTGCTCCTGCTGCGACACAGCTGCTCAGCCCTAAAAGAACGATCAGGGAACGGCAGGATATGTGCAAGGACATCAATCCTACTCACACCCCTGGGGAGGCCTTCATTAAAATCCCAGGGCAAAAGACCCACCACAATTAGATTCTGATGACTTTCTACTCAAAATCCTGATTGAATCAAAATATCTTAAAACCTACCGGCACCCCAACCATCTCCATGCAAGCAGGAAGATGCTCAGCCAGCACAGACCCAACTCCCTAACACGATCCCGCAATGCCTCCCTCCTGCCTGTCTCCTCAGTGCGTGCACAAATTGCCTGACCCGAGCCACTCGCTGTTCCTGACGACAACGATGACGTTTCATACTGGCCTGCTAAGCACCATGATCCCCTCTGGTACTGGAGGAAAGACGTTTGGAAAAACATTCCTACCTTGCTAATGCACCTTTGCAAATGAATTTTGATTACTCTTGCAGAGAAGAGCAGGATCACCCAGAAGATAGCTGTGGCATTAGATGCTCGTTTTGGTGTATTAACTGGGGGTATATGCAAAAGACTTAAAATTCCCAAAGGAAATTAACCTCCAAATATGTCTAACATCTCCCCAGCTGCCTAATGTATCACACAGACTAAGCAACTGTCCGTAATGATCGTGCAGCACCTGCTGTCCCCATTCTGTGCATCAGCGATGTCTCTTTAGCCAGACATCAAAGAAAAGCAGCAGACAATGGTGGAATTGTGGTGGGAAGTGAATAGTGAAAGCTCCTTGTCAGTCCGTATTTCCATTTATCTTGCAGCACTGGAGGTACAGCTCATCCTGCCCCGTGTGCTGTTGCTGTAGCAGTCTCTTTACCAACAAAGGTGCAAGGAGAACCAGGAGGCAGTTGCTGAACAAAGACATTTCCTCCTCTGCAAAAAGGTGTGCATGCTGGGAGGGTGCAGGAAGGTACACACAGCAGCAGCTGTGGCTGGAGAAACTCAGCATCACATCGGGGAGTGCTCTGGCCAGGATGGCCTTCCTGCCCCAGTCCATTTTAACACATGATTCAGATCACACTATTAGGGAAAACACGGGTGCATCCAGTTAACTGAGGTCCACACAACATTAGAGCCCTTTGCTGTCCCATTGTCCAGCGTTCCCACTGGAACTAAACATCAGTTCCAACCCAAAGTGCCTCCCACTGAGACACAGATATACCGAATTTAGAGCACCGTGGCTGCTTAAGCGGGGTAGAAGCATTTACTACTTCCATATATCACAAAGAAGAGAAGACCTGTATGCTTATCAAACAGATACGAGGCAGGACATATGACATAAACAATTTCCCATAATTATTTCCAGCAGTCATTCTTATTGGAAAATTTTAATGGTGGTAGTAATTAATCTCTGACTCCTGAGATTTCCAATCAAACAGCATTAGCAGGAGCTACTGTCTAAAAACGTGTTTCTGTCCTATCCCATTAGCCACAACTAAACACAAAATTTCCCATCATACAATGTCACATCCTGCACATACAATGTACCTCTTCCTCTTTGCTTTCTACGTGTGGATGGCTTTAGCCAACTTCTCAGAACTGTTGGCATCAAGCACGTAACGTCTATTCTGAGAGCTCGTGTGACGTATGACAGAGCATTTTGCAGCTGGCCTGCCGCTAGCACACGTATTTGGGGTGTTTATGCTTGTTTTTCTGCTCCCTGCAGTGGCAATACTCTATTACTTCAGGAGTCCCACCAAGTTTAATTAAACACAGCTATTCTCGAAGATCACTTATTACCTGATGCGCAGCGACCACTGGATAGGACCACAGGCAAGGTCTCCAGCACACGCAGAGGTACACCAGAACAATTCCTACTAACCTTTAAGTTATTCAAAGCAATAGGAAACCCACAGGGAAAAGCATGACGAGATGGCACAGCTCACAGACTGAGAGCAAGCAGAAGTGAGACCACTTCACTAGCAATTCAGTCCTTACATTTGCGTAACTGTATCATCGTTGCCATCTTTTATCCTTTTTTCTTTTTTTATTTGCATTCACCCACAAAGCTGGACACCTGTTGTGCAGCAAACAAGGATACTACGATTCTATTCTAGCAAACAATTTGATGCCACTAATAAATGTGAACGCACTTGGGGTTGTTTTCTCAATGAACTTTGGCCCAAGTATTTTGGGCCAGCAGGTGTAAGTGCACTGGTAAAGGCAGAATCACGGGCACAACCAAAACCACCACACAACTCACCCAGTTGTCATAGAGACAGATCAGCATCCCGAGGTATTCTCATTTTAAATACACACTGAAATCCTTTTTAACCTGTCTCTTTGTAGGCATCTGTCCTCGTGACTCATTTATAAACTGCTGAGGCCAAAAAAGAGAACCATTTATCAGCAGGTCTCCTCTAGGCAAGCTCCTCGAGCTAAGGAGCTTTTCTGCAAACTTGGTGGTTCTTTAAAAGGAAGCTTCTATCTGATCTCTGGCTAGTGTTTGTAAAAGCTGTGGTCTGGGGAAGCGAGCCAGCTTCAAAGTAACATGGCCAGGAAAAAAAAGTAAAGTTGTGGGGAGTGCTCACTTGGGTTTTTAAACCAGGTCAGATCCCCACTCCGGTTATAACGTGGGTACACCAAGGGCTGCAAGGACAGCAGCACGGTGGCATTTCAGGGTCTGGAGCCGGAGGGAGACAGGGAGCAGACAATAGTGTAAATATCTGACCAGTTTTTCCTCACAGCACAAGGCACCTCTTGCCTTTACATCTCAAAGCTGCAGGTCCAAATAAGAAGGAAAAGAAATACATTAATCTCTGCCTGCGTGGACAAAGTTTCGTAAGCTCCTTAGCAGCTGAAGGTACAAAGACTTTAAACCTTTAAAACTTAGTGCTCAGCAGCCTTCTGGAGCTAGGAAGCTGGAAGGCAGCACAGGAAACCATATGCTAGGGAAAAAGCCCCAGAAGAGGGCTATGGGAACAAAGAAGGTCCTCAGACTCAAGGTCCAGCAGAGCAGGATTCCCTTCCTACAAACCTCTGCAAAAGCATGGAAGGAAATAGGGGAAAAAGAGTAGCAGGTATGTAGGTCGCCACCAAACTGGGGCAGGAATTCAAAAATTTCACAGCCCTAAAGAGACACACATATGTAGTGACACTGAATCCACAATTCCTTAGCTTTCACGAGCATGCACTACCTCTGTAATTTGTCTCAGGGTTTTCTGTGTGACCCAGATATGCTATTCCCAAATTTTCCAAACAACTATTCTTCAACAGTTGAGCTAGAGATTCCTGCTTCTAAAATTACCACTAAAAAGAAAACCGTGGGCAAGCAAATGCTGCTCTCACACTAAGTCATAAAAATTCAGCAGCAATATTCAGGCAGGAAACCTTCCTCTCACCACAACACATCCAGGCTGACACTGCTGCATCTTACCAGAGCCCTGTCGGGTGCAAGGGGTTCCCTGGCCAACCAGGATTTCTGCTGTTATAAAAGTATGCCCATGAATGGCTTTAAAAGACAGATGTCCTTAGTTTTTGGGAATCAATCCTAAATTATATAAATGCTATGGGGGAGATAAATACCATTCCAAAGGGGAAACTGAGGCAGGAAGGGAGAGCACCAGCCTAAAGCCACCGTGGCCAGTGGCAAAGCAGGAAGGGAGATTCTTCCCCTAATGATTTTCTTAATACTACCAGGAAGCACGTCACACTGAAAAATGGCAGGGTGGAAGTCAGAAAAAACCCTCATCACCATTCAGTCGAAGTGACCCTGAGGTAGAACTCAAACATAACGCAATATATAGGAAAAGGGCTCATATCCCTTGGAAAAAAAAGCACGGGAATCATCCATGCCCAGCTACCCCCTCCCTTAGTACAGTGGGATGACCATTTCCTTCACTCACATATTTATTTGGAGTCTGATAATTCATTGCCCCTGGTTTCCTGCTGGAGTTTGTCTTCCATTGTTCAGGATGTGCATTACTCAACAGGAAATCAGCAAGAGGTCCAGTGATTAGAAAGGTGTGTTTCCCATTCGGGCCCACCCTTGCTTGCCTGCCTGGGGCTGGAAGTCAGACCCAGCGCAGAACTGCATCCATGGGAACTCAAGGGAGTGGGGGAACAAAGGCAGAGGGACTGATCTTGTTCTATTAAAAGCTGCAGACTGCTTTGTCCTGCCATATACGCTGGACATGTCCACACACCCCCCCCCCCTCAAATACTGTTTGCATTCAGGCCTTACAGTAACGGCTTTCTCCATGCCATGGGGAGGCTGTATTTTATCAAAGTGCAACTCTAAAGGCAGTACTTCAAAAGAATAAGTACGGTGAAAGTGTCCCTTGAACTAAAACACACTTCCTTCTCAAAGACCATTACTTTCACTCTGACACTTCTGCCAGGGGAGACAGATTCCACACAGCATGAAATGCCACTTGAGAAATGCAATCCAGTTTATCACTTGGCTATGAACCAGGCTGACTAGGAAGCAGCCCCTTGTGGTGCCCTTAGAGGTGGCTTTTAATCCAGATCTCACCAACGATGCTCCAGTATCATATCCTTAACAGCTCCTCTGTAACAGCACAGAGCAAAACAAACCACCACTGATCTTTTACAGGGTATTACTGGAACAAGAGGCTTCCCTGGCCAAATCCTACCATTTAAAATGTCACAAGTGTTTAAAAAATATTCTCCCCGAGGTTATTTTGATAACAGGTACTAAACTCAGGCACATACAGTGGCCATTAAACACAACACTGCAAGTGTGACTTGTGTACCGCAACCAGAGGTTGACCTGTCTGGAGCACAGCTTCCAGTCACCATGGGTTGTTGTTCCAGTGCAGGCATCACCAAGGCTTCCCCGTTAGTTCCTCAATGTGAAGTGCAAAGGCTGGTGATTTTGTCTGTTTTAATGCTTCTCTAGCATTCAATGTGCTTGGAAAGAAAAGCCCAGCTTATTAACCACTGTGTGATAAACATTAATGAGGGAAGCCTCTGTTCCAAAAGAAGGTTAAGCAAATTCTGTAGGAGTTCAAAGTGGGAGTCTGATTTCCAAAAATTACTCGAATCTGATTTAAGAATGGACCGTTTCCTACGAGAGGGAAAGAGCAAATGAGAAGAGGGGACCTTGAGCAAAAGCCCTTGGCTCCAGGCTTATTTATATATGCCTAGCCAGTCCGTTAAGTCCTTCAACAGATTCAGGCAAGATAGCCTAGCCTCAGCCACCACAATTCCTACACCAGAACAGTTCTCCTAAAGGATAAACGCAACCTCCTCTACTGAAATTCAAGTTTCATTCTGCCTTAGACATGGGGGACATCATATTGCCTTCCCTTCAAAACAGCTTCACCAGACTAAGCCACGTGCTCTGCCAAGGAAGGTCACTGCTTATAGACACTGGTTGCCCCCCCCCCCCCGTACAATCAGACCACGTTTTCCTGCAACTGGAGACAATACTACAGCACAGAATGAAATGGAAGGATTGCAACATACCTCTTACATACAATAGTCCTGTTTATACATCTCGGTACGCTAGCTCCTTTCTCAGCAATATGATTATGTTGACTCATGCTCATTTTGCAATGAGAAACAATAGAGCTTCCTCTATCAAACAGTCTCCTGGTCGGGAAGGCCACTGGGTTCTATAAATTACCAGAACCTGCTATCCACAAAACCTGTCAGAAGCCATCTCAGAGCAGCTGAATCTCAAATGCAAAAGGATTTTTGCTGCAGCAATCTAAAATATCTGGGTCTACTTATTAAGTAGAAATGACACAGACAGCAATTGATACAAGATTATTTAAATTGCCCCAGACAGAAAACCTCCTCACTCACATTTCTTCCTCAAACACACCCACTTATAAATATTAGCTTAGATTACATTTTAGTCATTTTCTCTGCCCAGAGAACTCCTATGAAAGCGGTGGAAAACATGAGTATTGCAGGCACGAGGATGAATATGGAGGATAAGCCCTTTGCAGTGTAATGTGTGTTAAGGATATCTGGAATGCTCGATGATGAATGACACCGTCATGGTTTATTTCATTGTGTAAGTTACTTACCCAGTTTACTACAGTTTGGGGATTTTGAAAAATGTTGGAATATGGACCACTCCTTAAAAAAACAGACTATTTTTCTTTAGATTCAACTTCGTGCTTTTGTACATAATTTGATGGCATTTTTAAGATGACATTGGCACGCAAACCTGCCTTTCTCTTCCAGCCTGACTTTCCCCTAGGAGTTTTTAGATTGATCGGGAAATCCTAAGGGAATACAACAGGAAATGGCTGCAGTGGGCTGAGAGCCCCTTAAAGAGGCTGGATTTACTCACCTGGTCGAGGCGCAGAGCACCATCAATGAAGCGCTGTTTGCGGAGGTGCTGGGCGATCCGATGCAGATCCAGCACAGCTTGCTGGACCTCAGCTACTGAGTGCTGAGGGGAGACAGGGGGTAGCTCTTCAGGTGAGAAGACCTTCCCAGGGTTTTCAATCATACTCTGTGCGTGGTCGTAGCTTAGCTTCACACAGGAGCAGATGACTGTCCGCCCAAACCATTCATCAAGGATCTGCACGACACGAAAGCAGAGAGAGATCTGAGGACTCACTCTTCTAGATCACAAAAGCTTGGGAGGTTGTAAAAATATTGTAAAGAATGACAACAGACCTCAACACTGACTGTCATCTTCTCATACTGTGGCCACCAAAAGACCTTTTGCCCACACAGATTCTCTAGGGTCTAGTAAGGAGTATAGGCACAACAAATTCTTTCCTTCAAATAGGAAACTGCTTCATTCTCCCTCCTCTACCTGACTTCCCCCTTTTATAAAGCCCATAAGAACTACAGCCCATCTGGGAGCTGAAGTCAGACAGCTGACTCAGGGCTTAATAAGGTGCAGGAGTGGCAACAGACAGAGATATGTACCTGCAAAGAAGATCTTGAATCTAAAACACAGCAGACTACAATCCACCTCTTAACTGAAGTCCTGTGGTGCTGTCCTGTTTGGAGCATACCAGGGAGAAAGCTGTAGAGACCCCGATGTCTGCCTAGCACTTGTGAAAGTGCCTGAGAAGGATTTAGATGGGACTGGAGGAGAAATGGCTTGTCACTGACCCCTCATTCTCCAATCGAGCCTACAGTGTAAGGCCCCAGCTCAAGCCAGAAAGCATTCTGAGCTCCCAAATTACTTCGGAATCTACAGGAAAATCATGGATAGATCTCCAATGGAATTATTAATTAAATCAGAAGCCATTCCCATTTTAAACTCAGTAACAGAATATTGATGTAGAAGAAGCAGTTCTAAATTATTCCTTAAAGCAGAAAGGATTTAACGTATTTTCAGGGGAGATATATAAGAGCTCATCTAGCCAGTGAGCAAACGCAAGGGGCAGAAGGCTCTTCAGAAAAGTGAAGAGCACTGGCATGAGGGCTCTGGAGAGGGATGCAGCCTGTGATAAACCCTTCAAAGCACAAGTGCTCAGAGAATGGAGAATTGTAATTCTACCTTAGTTACAAGTGCCACCTTCATCAGGGACGAGGTAAAGCCTGCAAGCGTCTGTGGAGAACAGCCATCTCTAAGACAGGCTTGTCAAGCATATTGCTTCAGAAAGGCAAATCCTCTTCCTAAAAGGAAAGGATTGAACCCCAGGATACCTTTGCTGTCTCCCTCCCCTGTGCCCCACAACACCAGTACAGTATAACTCAGCAGCTCAGACCTCTGCAAGTTACACGTTCCATGTTATTTAAGCTCATTTTCAATTAGAAAGTGTCCTAATAGATAGGATGTAGCACGGGATGGCTTGCAATGTAAAGTGCTCAGACTCTCGGCTCATGGTTATTGTGTGGCCCCCTACCTACACACAAGGAGGAAAAGGAAGAAAAAGGCACAAAGCTGGGCAAAGAGATGATGTAGGATTGCTGGCAGCACCTGCCCTGTGCTCTGCTGCACCCTGTTAAATGTGGTTCAGCTTCTTGTCGTGGTATGGGATCCACATCCAGGTCAGCGACATCTCATGACATCCGATGGACCCAAAAAAACTGTTACTAAGCAAGACCTCTGATGTGGAAGAGGTTGTGCTGCTCTTTAAAAGACTGACTTCCAAAACTATTAGCCGGTTTAAAACGGATAATTCAGATTTTAGCAAGGCATGGATGGTGCTCAGGTGCCAAAAAGGTGCTGTTCTTCGTTGAGCAAGGCTGAGCAGCCTTGACTTGAGCTGAGCACCACATGCCCTCCAACAGTAATAGGCAGTTCCTCCAACTCCAGCTGTTAATTTCTGCATCAAAGGTCACTATCAATCCTAGCTCTCACTGTTTTATGCTCCCAAACTAAACATTTTATGTTTGGAAAGCACTCTCATTTAGTTTTATAATGCAGGTGAGTCAATTCCATCCCACACATGCATGGTTGAAAGGACTGGGCACAGACCAGAGGGTAATTCTGAGGACGAGCGCTTTCTCCAGTCCCTGGGCTAGCACCGACAGCCAGGTCTGAGGCTACACAGTGCTTTCTGCCACTGGTTTCCAAGAGCTTGTTCTGTCCTTCGCAGGAGGCAACAGACCGGATTTCCACTTTGCTGTCTGAACTTGAAGCTTTCAACAAAATCTTATTTTTCTGCTTGCTCAGAAGAGGCCAAATATTTCAGAGCTCCACTCACTTCCTTGTAAGATGAGAGATGCAGCGAGTTGGGCCCCAGGAATAGAACTAGAATGTCAAATCTCAGGCAGGCTACACTCAGGGCAAAGCGTCAGGACAAGCAGCCCAATACTAGCAGACATTAAAATTCCTTCACTTCTCTGTTTCCTCAACTCCTTTTTCTGTTCTTGGTCCCTCAAAGGCAACCAAACAGCGTGACACAATCTCCGTTCCTGCAATGGCTCTCACAGGTGTAAATTAGACAGACACAACCCTATGGGAGGACTCTCATTAACGTGCCCAATAAACCACTTCTCACCAAGGCTGCCTGGACGCGTTACACATGCCTCTTTGCAGGCAAGGAATGGAGTTTTGGATGCATCCTGCCCTGCGCCGTCCAGTAATTCCTGTGTGCAGCGAGCAGAGCTGCCAGGCTGAGCCCTGCTGTAGCAGGCTCACTTCACTCTACCCAACATCCAAGTGCCTCCTGGAAACACCCTCCGTTTCTGCCTTCAGTGGCCATCCAAGCAGCCTCAGGGTAACCACAGCCTCGCGTCCCTGGTTTGGAAACCCAACCAGAAGAACAGGCGGGCTCTGCTCCTGCAGGGAAAGCCGCACAGGATGGGCAGAGCAGCGCAAAGGAGCAGCATTTCACGGGGGTGAGTGTAACACGTCCTGGCTGATGACAGCAGTTCTGAGCCTGGAAAAGATGTTTGTCTGTCTAGGTTTTTTCAGGCTGAGGCAATTTCTCTTCCTCTCTGGTAGAAGGGACCGGCAGGGCTGTGCTTCAAACGCCACCAAGCAATAACAAAGAGTTGCATCGTTTGTTTTCAAATATCTTTCTGTTGACTGCATCTGAACGAGAACGTGCTGCGTTGTTCCTATAAACGCCCTGCTCTGTTTCTGGAGAACAGCACAGATGCAACAACGTGGTTAACGCCTCTGCCCTGGGAAAGTCATCTCAGAGACATCATGTCACCATATCCCACCGGAGTCCGTGCAGGACTGCTCAGGCAACATTTTGCTATGCTGGTGGAAAACTAGATTAAAAACTCCAGAATGCAAAAGCAACAAAAACAAGAAAGTGCCTGTCTCCAAGGAGGGCTGAGCCTGGCATTATTTTTCTGAAAGAAACAAGAAATAAAAACCCCAACAACTCGTCAACAATTGCAGCCAAGTGAGGAATCTCTGTGGCTTTTCCTTGAGCAAGGCATTAGCTGCAGACAGATCTGCTTTGGAGCAGTAACAGCAGGAGCTCGTGGCGGCACTCGCCTCTAACAGTGCTGTCGGGCTCTGGTCCTCCACGTCAGGGCTCTTGCCGATCTCCACCACCGGCTGGGGTTCAGAGAGGCCAGGCAGGGGTCTTTGACTCACCTCCTTTCAACCTGCAGAGCTGGACAGCACGTGATGCTGTTTGCGCTGGGATCAGGCTATGGTAACACCTGGAGATGCAGGAGACGCTCTGTCCCAGCTCAGAGATAAGCACTTACAAGAATGCCCTGCTGGGCAAAAACCCCGCAGCCGCGTTTCCTCTCAGGAGTGTATTTTTCTCCAGGCTTCACCTGATATTCAAATCAAGTGACCCCAGCCAGGACTGCCATCCCCAAAGGCCTCCCAGGAGAAACCTGTTTGCTGCGATGCCCGCAGGCAGCCTGCTTGCCACGGGGCAGCGTGGGGACGTCCCAGAGACATCCCTGCTCCTGCAGGGATCAGCACCCTGAGCAGGCACAGGGTCGGTGCTGCGGTTCCTCTGCCTCCTCGCTGGCTAGACAGGGTCAGTCAGAACGCTGCTTGAAAAGCAAATAATGGGTATATTGCAGGGAATGAGAGATAAGATATAATTAAAAGCTTATTTTAATTAAGAGTTGGCTATTAACCGTTCAGAGATTGTTCAGAGTCAATAAAAGGCCCACCACGTAGCTACAATCAGAAGGTCCCACGAGTAAGCACACTGCTGCTCCAGGAAATGGGATGTTTTTCACAGTGAAAAAATAAAACCCACCTCGGTGCCAGACCAGGGACTAGCTGGAAAAATACAGATATAGGACTGCAACTAGATGTTAAAGCACAAACCAAGCCTCAGCATCCTTTAGGGCAGCATGGACAATAATAAGGAAATAAGTAAATTTTTGTGAGAAATTACCAAATTGGCACAAGAAATACTTCACAGAGAAAGTTGTGCGTCAACACAACAAATGATTCTGAGTAGAAAAAGTGTCCTTGGCATAGGCTATTTGCCAGAATCCTCTGGGACAGGCAGGCTTTAGCCCTCTTAGATTACAGGGGGGACCCAATGATCACCAAAGAGGAGACTGCTGGAATTGCTACTAAGAGCGTAGGAGAGGAACAGGGAGAGAAATCAAGGCCTGGGGAGAGCAGCAGGCAGCTGAAGCCAGCTTGCTGCACCGACAGACATCATCACAACTGGTCCCTGGGAATAACACAATGTTTGTGTAGGCATGGAGGCTGAAGTATGCAGAGGATGGAGCTGTGCCTTTGCTGAAGAGCTATCACACTTTACATGGATCGATGTTTTTTGCAGCTCTGAAGAACGAAACAGTCTGTTTACCACGGAGACCACAGAGGAATCCTCATCCACCGCACTGCACAACTGCCCATGAGCACAATGCAGGGTTGGAGTCAGGGAGGAATATCTTGTCCCAAGCTATTAGCTGTGAATTGCTGCTGGAATTCAGGCGTTAAGTGCATGGGTGTCCCCTGGCAAGGGACTGGAAATCCTCCGTTTCTACATTCCTACAAATATCCTTCCTTTCCCCACCATGTTGTGAGATTACTCCAGTCATCGGTAAGACAAGACACAGTCCTACATACTCTCTTACATTTCATCACCATGTTCTTTGCTGTCCACCCAGCTGTTATGGAACGGCATTTTTAGCACTCTATTTGCAATGGCAGGGTCTGAGCACTGAGGCAGGGCTGCTTAGCACAGGACAACTGCCTGCTGGGAGTTACCTTGCCTTCTGGAGTCACCTTCCACATCACAGAGAACGTCAGCCTGTCTTGCATGGGATTGAGACTGCATAACTCCTCACACAGCAGCTTGGGAAGCATCGGGATCACCTGGAAGAGAGGAGAGCCTTGGTGAGCTGTAGCTTTTTATCAGCAACCTGTGGCCAAGCAAGAATATCAGGAGCTGAGGAGCATGGATCTGGGAACTGTCCTCACTTTGCCACTGATGACTGTAACCAGGCAAATAATGCAAGTGTGAGGCTGCTCCCTGCAAAGCATAAATGAAAATTCCACGCATCACAGGAGCGGTGCACGGCTTTAATAAGGATTAAGCCACGCTTTGCAGCACAGACAGGAATGTGTAGATGGTGAGACAAACAAAAGCACCTGTTTTATGACTGTTGAACAGGGTGTTTGCAAACAGAGGGAGAACAATGATTATTTTACTAAGCTTAGCTCTGTTTGAACAAAATGTCAGCCAACAGAAATCTCTCTGGCAGGGATTTTTTAGCCTGTGCCCTAATTCTTTACAACTAATCAATTTTTCAGCTGCTGATCACCGAATTACCAACCCACATATCACTCACCTGACTAGAGCAACAAGCAAAAGCTTGGAGCATATTCACACTATAGCAAAGCTGAGCAGCTCCAAGTGCTTCTACCATCCTTGAGTTATTTCCCAGGTGAAGCCAGCAGTAAAGCTAATATTTAGAAGCTGTTTAATGAAGCAAACCTAATCATTTAGAGTTTCAAATGCTTATTTCTCTACTCGTTATTAACCTTTGTGAACAAGCAGTAGCTGCCCTCAAAGAACTACCTTCTTCTTCTTGTTTATTCCGAGTGGTAATTTGGGCGGGCGCTTTCCAGAAAAGCACAGAAGAGAAATGCTCTGCTTAGTTGAGCTTGCCATCAAAATATTTTGGGTATTTAATTTAGTTTCCACTTTGATTGCTCTCCTGTGCCACCCAGCAAACAGAAGAACAGCAGCAACCCCAGCTCCTCCACACTCCCTCACACCAATTTGGTGATTTTAGAGATAACATTTTCTATCTGGACGCCAGGGGAACAACTGCTCTTCAAAACAGCACGGGAAAAAAAAAAAGCCTCAGGTGTCCACGTTCTCCTCAAGTGCACACACTCCTTATTTACCTTTTGCTTTGAAGGAAAGGCTCTTAAAATATTTAATCACATTTGTGGTTTGGCACCAGATGATGGCTATAAATCCATTCTAATTGCACTGCATATTAATGCCAAAAGGTTAACTGTACGGCCCCTGCCTGTCAAGGAGTCACTTTCAACATGAATCAGCAGCACTGCTTCAGCTGGAAGGGCGCGAGGGCACGGAGCACGATAAGCTGCTTCCCGCAACACAAAGGCCGTCGCCTCTGTTATTCCAGTTGTGAGAAGTGCGCCAACAATGCTCACACATTCATAACTCACAGATACAGTACGTGAGGTCTGCCTCGCTGCCTGGAAGGGCCCGCGCCACCGGGTTACACACTTAGCGTGAAGGGTGCCAACCCCTACCAGAAAGGAGAGAAAATGGGTTTATGGGCTATCGGAAACCCCTGCCTGCCCCAGGTCGCCCATGACCACAGTGAGACCCCAAAGTTCAGGTCAGCATCAAAAAAGTGCTGGTACTTTACTAAAAACTCTTTTCCACCCGAATTAAAAGCTGCGGTTCCCAGCCTCCCTCTCCCCTCACCGTCACCCTGTGATTGATTTTTTGGTTGTAACCGATAACGTTCTGTACTTAGGGAGTATTTCTGTGCCTTAGCACATCCTCTCCCTTCACATCTCCTAGAGCAATAACAATCTGCTAGCACAACGCCTACATGAAACATGAAAGCCCATCCACAAAGAATAGCCCGAACGAAACAACAGGATGCTTGTTTTAAGTGTGCTTGAGCAGGATTAATATCCGATTCAAGAGGCTATAATTCTATGGAAGGGCTTTCAATGATGTGAAACACAAGCAAAGCTTCAACTCAGCTCGTAATTACAGCACTAAACACTCACCAAGCAATTAGCTGTAACAAACCTCCTGTTAAATAGGGAAGCATCAACCCCCGTTACCCTTGTTCCACAGGAGAGAAACTTTAGGCAAAGCAACTTAACCCAAGCCACACAAGAAATCTCACAGGAGAGCAAGAATTCAGTCTAGCTTTTTCTGGGCTCAGCGAATACACACATAACCTAAGACAGTGTGACCTTGCACTGAAGGTATTTCCATTTTATCTACCTTACTGAATTAAAAGAGGAAACCTGTTTTCAGCATCGTGACAGTCCTGGCTAACTGCCTCTCTCTGCTTTAACATCGCAACCCCCCTTCATGCTCTACGTGGAGAACAAAGCAGCTGTTACAAAGCACAGAAGTTTCAAGTCCTAAATGCACACTTGCTCTTCTGGCCTGATCCTTCACACGATTCGGTCGCAGTCTGAAAGGATTCCCAGCAGCTGCAAGCCAAGCATTTAACATACAAAGATGTCACAACTGTGTCAAATTGGGAGAGTGAGATGTTCGGGGAGTTATCCCAGGGGCTGCCCACAAGGAACTTGTGCAATAGGATTATTTTCATCTCTTTTTCAAGGAGACGCAGGATGAGAGGAGATTTCCCTAAGCACTTTTTTAATGCCCAGGGAAGCTTTACAAAATATCAGGGTTGCATAGCATCACCTCAAATAATCCAGAGGTTGCCCAGCATCCTTTAAATGCTCTGCCCTTTCCACAACTGTCTGCCAAGAGCCAGCAGTGCCTGCCAGCTGCCCTGCGGAGTGCCACAGCACACACAAACCCAGCTCGCTGAACCACTGCCGAAGGATGCTGTCTCCCGTGGGAAGTGCTTTCCTTCTTCTTCAGGTGCCTGTATTAGGGAACACATCCTTCAGCTTGATTTCACTGTATCCAGAAATAAGGTCACCGGCGCTCGTACAGGGATCGTAAGGCTGGGAACAGGGGGTGTACAAATGTGGTTGAATCTAGACATGCAGAGATTCAGCAGGGCAATGGAAAAAACTTTTCACAATGGAGAAAAAAGAAGACCTGCAAGCCCTAGGAAATCCTTTCTACTACAGAAAGCAGGGCTGAAGAAAGGCTTGGGTGGCAAGAGCTTGTCTGGTTTCCAACCCCTTCTCTCAGCCAGACTAATAAAAGGCATCATCTCTCCCCACCAGCCCAGTAGGGCCCAAGAGATACTGGAAAGGGCACTCTGAGCAAAAGGCTGACATCCACAGCGCTTGCAGCTGTGGGTCTGCATTTCAAATCAGCTTACAGCCAGCAGTTTTCTCTCTCCGTACTTCCAAGTGCCACATGTGAAATCTCCTTGGGGCCGATGCTGCTGAGCCTGGCTGCAGCCGCAGCGCTCCCACTGCCTGACAGCTCCGGAGACCTGGGCAGTGAGGGAATGCCCAAGTAAGAGAAGGCACCTCTAGGGTTGGGGGGCTCCTACACCTTCGTGGGGTGATAGGACACACGGGCTTCATACCACGGCTTGCAGTGCTGCTTAAACCTGGCTCTTGGATGGCGGATTCCCTTCAGACACAGCAACGTGGTACCTTCTGCTTGTGAGAGCCCTTTGGTTTTTTTTTCCTTCTGCCTCCTGGGCTAGCAAAGCGCTTCCAGCATCCAAGTGTGTGTTTCCAGCCTCAGCCCCATTCCTCAGGAGCCGGGCAGTGGGAGGGAACACAGGCACACTGGGATGATAAAACTCCCACTCCCTTTAAAATCAGAAATACCTGCCGCAGCCACGACAGACTCACTGGCCAGGAGCAGAGTGGGGTGGCTCTGATCGATGGGCTTGTTGTAGCAGCGTTTCAAGGAACAGATGGAGAGTAAAAAAATCAGGCAACCAGATAAAGGAAAAAGGGAACAAACTCTGGCTATGCCTAGCCCCTTGGTTTCACCAAGTCGTGCAGATGATTTTGCTCCCATCAAATAATCCCACTCCGAGGCTGGGCTCAGGTGGGTTATGACCACCGCTGACTCTGGCGGTGACCCCGTCTCCCTCCATAGATCCGATGGGAAGGGATTGTTTTAGCCAAAGGTTTCCACCGGCTGCTCTCCCCGGAGCCGGGAGGAGGGCGCCAAGGTCTAACAATGGGGTGGGCTCAGCAAGGCTATTGCTTACCCGCTACAAGACACTCACAGGAAATAGGCAATTTGTTTGCGAGCCAAGATTTCTGCCCGAGAGTTGTATCAACACTTCCATGAATTCAGATTTCGAGCAACTCTTTGTTACTCAGCCGGAGATTATCAAAATATCAACACCCTGACAACCTGCTGGTGTCAAAAGTGAATGTCTCGAAGTCCTTGGACTCGACGTGAAGATAGGCTTACAGATCAAATCTTTGATCTCAAGTATAAAATAGTACCAATAAAATATTCTACGGATTTATGGCTGACCTCTCACTTGAGCTGCCTCACACCTAAAATAACACTCCAGGATGTGCCAAAAAGAGGAAACTGTTTAGGTTTTCTCGCTTCTTAAAACCTGATACACTCGTATTTCAAAAACTTTCGACTTTTATTAAATAGACTGCTAGCAATTACACAATAACTCCCCTTCTGGATACATGGTGCAGGAAAATTAAATATGTGGCTTTATTTAACTTCTTTGGGAGGATTAGCATGGTGCTAACCTCTAGCAGAATCACAGCTGTCTTAGGAAACAATTCCATCAAAGGAAAGCATATTTTCGACAAGAGTCACGCTACCATCTTGTTTGAGACAGCCTGGCTGCTTTCCCTTTGCCCATCCCCTCTCTCCTTTTCATCTCTTGTAATTAAAATACTGACCAACACCGTGTTTTCATCCTCTAACCTACTTTGTACTCTGAAAACGTATTCTCTCCAGGGCAGAAGTGTGGGTTAAACACTAATCCTGACTGCTAGGCCATGGCAGTTGAAGAGCAATGGGAGATTATGGCTGTGAAAAGGCAATAAATAACTTAGTTGGCATTACACATGACTGACTGGTGCTGGGGGGAAAAAGGCACTTTGAAAGAACATTCAATTAGCTTTTGAATTCAACTAAATTTTCATGAAAAAAATCTTTTACGTACCAAAAAAAAAAAAATCCTTCTCCCTTCGGTAAAAAACGACATGCCTTCAAGCCACAGTATTTTGACTTGAAAATACTGCCACAACGTCTCCCAGGATTACAGCTCTGCCACCCCGCAGAGACGTTCCCCCTGGGCCACTCACATCTTCCCTAGGGAGCGGTGGCAGCCGAGTCTCCCGTCGGAGGTGGAGGCAGAGCATCGCAGCGCCAAGGGCTTATCGCTGCAGAGACCACAGGGTTGGGAAGACTCCTGTGCCAGGACTGCTGTTCCCATGAGATATGCAACCACTTCCAGCTCCTGGAGAACAGTTGCTGGTAACCGGTGTTTTCCAGCCAGGCCACTCCTCGGTCCCCTCTGCTTCGCTCTCACGGCTACTCCACACAACCCACGCCCTCAGAGACATAAAACCCACGGACCCGCTGAGACACCCTGACGTTGTGCCTCACCACGTCCACCCAAAAGTAGTTATGAAACAGCTACAAAAGGTTAACAGCTTGGTATCAAACCACTAATTTGATTTCAGTAAAGACAAAATAATTTATCGTCTGGAAAGAATGGATAAAGCACAGGAAGCTAACAGAACAGGCATTATTACGAGACCCTTCCCAGAGAGCAACCCTGGGAACACCCAGGAAGGGAGGAGAAGAATCACCCACAACCCTGAGTACCAAGGATATGTTTATTACACCACAGGTGCCCGACCATCTGGAAAGGGCTGCAGAGTCAAGGACTTCTACAGCCTGACGGAAAGGAACTGTTGGGAGAGAAAGAATAACCTGCCCTTAAGAGACTGTCTCAGTACTCCTCTTCATGCAGCTGATGTTTCAAGCCAGCACAGGAAGCCAAAAGCCAAGCTTCCTGGCTTCCTTTCACACACAGTGCCTGCAATATAGGAAGTGATTCTGCACATTCAACTTAAAATCAGACCAAAAAAAATCATGCACAGATGAAACTTGGGTGTTTCCTTTCCAATAATGGTAAACTTGAATTTGGTCATTTTTAAAGTTCAAAACTGGAGTTTAACGCTTGGTTCTGTTACCCTAAAATCTCTACAGTGTTAAATATCTTTTCAGATGAGAGAGCATCACTTTGTAGTATTTGGGATACCCAGATAAAAGAAAAAGTCTGTGTAATACTGTGGTACCTCAAGATGTGAGATGGCAGAGGGTGTTTTACACCACGCCCTGCTATGCATCCACATGTGGGAGGGCTTGGCTAGTCCTACTGCAATGAAGACAAAACCAACACTCTCCAACACCACCATATTATCGAATTTCAAGCCTGCAACAGCAAAGCAGAGAAGCTAAGTGGGGTCTGTCGAGCTCATCTCAGGCTCAGGATGGTGCAAACATAGCCATAAGGCTTTGGGACCTGAACTAGCTGCAGGTGAGCAGAGCTGCTCCTGAGCTGACAAGCCCTGGCACACCCAGGTTTCTGCCCACAGACACACGGGCATGAGCTGCTGCTTCACCCAGTGCTGTCTTCGTAAGCGCAGCTTTGTTAACTCTTGTGTTTGTCTGCATCGGTTTGCTCATTTCTGTGGGTTCGCCGCAGCAATAACCACGTTTTGATGAATGGCATCTGAAAATGAACCTTTAAAATGAATTTATGGTGAAAGGAAGGCAGTGCTCAGAAGGAAAAAGAAAAGTTGTTCTTACCTTTTGCACTAAATAGACGCTGGTTGCCCTTTCGCTTGCCACTTTATCCAGCGCTGTTTCTTCCAGTACAAAGTAGCTTACGTCCGCAATGTGAACACCCACCTCAAAGTTCCCTGAAATTGCACAAAGAGGTCAGTAGGCTGCAGGTAGAAATGAAGGAATTTAGGGGGCAGGGGAAGAAGGAAATAATTCCATCCAGAAGTCACTTTTCAAAGAAAAAAGAAAAAACAAAAAAAGAAAAAATGCAGTTTTATGATCTGCACATTTTCTGCTGGGCCACTTGTGGCAGAGCAATTTTCTGTGATGTATGAGTCCTGTGAGCTACCACAGAGCCAGGGCCAGGGCGACAGCAAGGAAATGGATAAGAAACTGACAACAAGTGATTTTCACAAATCTTTTCTCATTCTGACAGGTCTGAATGCTTTTGTGTACAGATCCCTCTGACGCATTCTGTATAATTACCCGTATATTTAACTCTGTCCCCTTCGCCCCTTCTCCCGGTGCTCCCACAACCCTTTTACCTGATGCCTAGAACTCACAAAAATGGTATTTCTGTCCATCTCTTCCCTCCTGAGACGAAAATTGTGGACTCTCAAGACACCACCAAATTCACAAGCACCGTGACTACAACTTACCTCATCCCCACATACACGTGTGAATCTCAGTGGCGGGTATGTGAAATCCCTTAAAAGCCACGTGGCCACGTCTTCCCAGCTAGGAGCTTGTAATAGTGAGCCCAGTTTTCAGCCCTTTGCTGTCAGACAACAGCAAGCAAGAGGTATGGGCCCCCACCTTGCAGACAGACACAATTACAGCACAGGACACGATTTCTAGGTCTGCTTTTGGGTTCTCCGAGCTGCACTTGCTTCTACGTCACTCTGGGTCAAGCCCAAACTGCTGCTGGTGTCCTAGGAAGCCTTAAATGATTTAACATCAGGCTATGCAGACGTGCAGCTTTTCACAAGAATACTCTCACTATTATCTGCCTTATCCTTGGGTTAGGCTTTTTATCCTCAAATTAGAGTCTAGCCTAAAAGCACCTTAATTCAGAAGTTAGGCTGGAGAGGAGCATTACGGAGGATTATCGTGAGGTTTTGGCAGTAATTTGAATTTGGAAAGAACAATCATCCTCAGCTTTGGAAGTAATTAGTACCTTGGTCCAAGAAATTCTGGTTTGCTAATCCTCAGAGGAGCCTGTTGACCTTTGTTTTCTCTGGAAGGGCTAGCCTAGATTTGAGGTGCTTATTTGTAGAGTAGTTCTAAGTGCAGCGGGTTCCTAATTATAACTGTTGGTTCTTTAGAGGAATTCACTCACTTCAGGGTATCTATAAATATTTTCTCTTTCCTTTATTTTTTCAGAAAGACAACCTAATAAGATACCGTAGCGGTTATAATCCTGTTTGTTTATACACCTCGCAGAGAGTGTTATCAAACCCTTGAGTGTCACATTTTTGAAGGACAAAACATTAACAGCTGCTGTCACTGCACAGCGTATCTGCCCAGGTGCCCAGCTGATGGACGGCTAACGGTGCCAGATTTCAGCAGAGCAGGAATGGAAATTGATACAGGTGAAGAGAAAGCACGAGAAGGTTCAAGCTCGTTTCAGGAGAGCCACCCAGCAAACTGTGCCAGCGCCTGGGAGTGCAGGTAACGCCACGTGCGACAGTCTGACTTGGTAACAGCTCATCCAGCCAGCTTTAGCAAGCCCTGTTTGCTCAGAACTTTGAGTCTGGAAAGTATTATCTTGCTTTTTGTATACCTGACAGAGCACAGATGTAAAGGCGGCTAAAAATTCACATGGAAGACGGGAGCACTGGGGTTTAGGTTTGTCCACATAACCTACAGTCACTGGGAAGTCCTGCGGAGAGCAAATATCGTGGCAGCAGGGGGAGAGGGCAGTAATCCCATTGCACACCCAGGGCTGAACTCCACCACTCGGAAAGCTGGGAGAAAAGACTGCCGATTCGATGGTTCACCTCGGAAAGCTGCCTACAGCTGTGTTGTGATTTTATCAGATGCCTTGAAAGCTGCTCTACGTGGATTAGGCAACCAAGCCTGAAACTACTTAGACAGTAAGTCTTAGACCAACAGTTCAACCAACAGGTTTAATATTACACGCTTTCGAAGCCAACACACTCGGAAGGTAAAAAAATATCGAACACTTTGAAGTCAATATTGTAATGTATTGACCCTGCAGGCAAATATTGACTAAAGGAAAAGGAGAGGGGGTCATTACATCATGCCTTTAATCGCACTTTAATTCAATATGTGCACTGTTACATACATGAACTTTTTGTCCTCGGTAGAAAACCGGCAAACCAAGAAAGATCTCATTGCATGAGATAATAAAATGTGGAGGTCGCCAATGAAAACACATTGAGAGGAATTAAATTTCACTCAGGTTTCCCACCAGAGGTTCTAAAAGCCGGGGTCAGCATGAGCCCCCTGCTTTTGAACTTTTAATAGAAATTCTATCTAAATATTTTGTTACATCCATTGACATAATGCAAACTGGCAGCTCTTGGGTTTGTCTTGCTCGAGCATGAATCACGCTATCTCCCTCACCCCCCAAAAATTCAGACCAAGAGAACTTGAAGATACAGACAGTGATCAACCCACTTGATTTCTCCGAAATCACTGCTTTTGGATGTGTTGTACAAAATGCCAGCCTAGGCCTGCACTGAAATACCTGCCTGCTGCTCTTCCCTTGGTTTATTTGCCAACTGCAATGTGTTTCTCTACCTACAAAGTTCTTTCCCTGGCATTCTCTTCCAGATCCACAAACAGTTTTTCTAGTCTCATTAATTTTTTTATGACAGTCACAAAAGGAACATTTCACATTGTGAGTCCTATGTTATTTCCCAAGGAAAAAAAAATAAGAGCATGTGGCCTGAATGAAAGGGAAAAAGAGTTAAAGCACCACTCCTTTATTCAAGAAGCTTTGTCAGAGAGAGCAGAGAAGAGGAATGGTGGACAACACACGGACCACACACCACGCTCTGCTACATGCTGCCTACTCCACGTTCATTTTGATGACAAAATCGACATCTCCAGCAGAGGCTTCAGGCCTTGGCACGTAGCTCCCTGTTTTGATAGACTTTGTTCCCTGAAATTCTTGCAGAGGGGAGTACTTAACAAGCCACAGATTTGCTTCAACCCAAATTTTATAATTCTACAATGAACCTACAGCTGGACAACAAGCCCTAAAGCTACCCTACTAGTTTAAAGATTATTTTTTAAAAGGTGTCTACATAAAAACATACAGGGGATTAAGCGTGACACTTCATACAGCTGATATTTAAGTGAGAGCTGAAGGGAACATGTACTGCAATGAAAAATGCAGAAGGCGCTTGGATGGCTCCTTTAATTCAGGGAGCAAAAGTGAGTGCAAAATTGTCATCCCAAACTCCATCACTATGAAGCTGCTACGTGGGAGCCGTTTAGCAATGGGAAACGCAGTTAGAATCAAGCAATGCGTGCTTTATTAGCCAGCTGTACCCTATTAACCTCTCTCTGCAAACAGAGATGGATGGGAGAGAGGAGCCTTGTTTGAAATCACACTGTGGCATTGCAAGACCCAACGCTGAGTTGGCCCTTTCCAAGGAGAAGCTCTCCTCCTGAGGTCTGCACGTACAAACGGAAAGAGCCAGCCACTCTGCCACCAAAGCTCCCAAGAGGGACAGGATTTATGGCCACCTTGCCACAAGTGGCAGCTGTCTGACGGCCCAGCAGCACCACACAGAGAGGACAATTTCCCTTTGCGTTGCCCATGACATAGGTTGCTGGAAAAGAAGAATAAAATGGATCTGTGTTTCTCCATGCTTCTAGAAGCTTGGCTTTTCCGCTAGAAGCTTCCCAAATGATCGAGTTACTCACGGCAAGCCTCCCCAGGATGATGCTGCCCTAGGAACACAGCAGTTTTAGAGAAAGTTCAGCTCCTTGATCCGAGAATCTGGTTTATTTGAACCCACTCCAAAACCTTGTGTATGTAACACTGATATGATGCTAACATCAAAGGAGAATGGTTCAAGTGTGGCACCTTCCAGAACAAAGAACAAGCTGTTCCTTTTTTTTTTTTCCACCGATGATCTCATCCTTTAGGACAAAACAGTTCAAAGATGTTTTTTTCCTTCTTTACTGAGAAAAATTATAAACGAAAGGGATTAGCAAGGAAGAGCTGGAGGAAAAGGAAAAAGACCTTTCAGTCTGTAAATGCTCTGTAAAAACTGCCAGCCCAGCAAGTTGTATCAAGCATTTGCCCCAGGAATCAGAAAGTTGAGCTGAATATATTTGAACACTATGTAAGTTAACACAATGGCAGCAAATCCTGCTCCATCTTCAGCAGCCCCAGTCAATCCTAGTACAAATGCAGCGAGAAAGACCAAGCATGTTCACATCACTCACCAGTATGTGCAGCTTTTAGGACCACGGAACTTAAAAATACAGCTCCTCAAGGATAAAACAGCAAAAGGTAATTCTCTACCATGCAGACACACTCCCCTTTCTTTCCATCTCACCTTCACACATCATCATTCTCAGGAGAGAGGACAAGCACTAATAGCATTAAGTCAACTTAAAGTTTAATACCAGATTTTTGTATTAGCCAGTATTTCTCGAGCCGTCTGTTACCCCTCAGTAAGGGATCCATAGGAAAGTTCAAAGCCAATTGCAAAGTGTTTGCTCCAGCCAGAAAACAGCCAACCACCCAGCTGCTGCCAGCAGTTAAAGGTAGCCAGCTGTTCCCTGGCTACACCAACTCTGGCAGCAAATAATTACAGCTCTTCCCTGTTCCCCTGCCCCGAGGGGACCTGCTGCTGCCCACTTACCTGCAAAGCTGGGTTTAGTGCCTTGCAAAAGTACAAAAAACTTGTATAAAGAGAGACAGACGAGGCCTTTAACCTACACGCACATTTTGCTGCTGTTAGCAGTGTAGCACAGGCTCTCATCAGGGCTGAGGTTCTCCTGTGTGGCTCTTGGGCACAGGGGCAAGAACAGTGTCAGCAGGAGAGGCTCTGCCAGACAGCAGGGCCAGCCAGAGGGGCTGCAGGCGGTCAGAGGGGTGCACACAAAACAAACACAACTCGCACGGAGGCAGAAAATGGCCCTGACACCTGAGGAAGCTGCTGGAAGCAGCTAGGGATCATCACGGATGTTGCAGATGAGCCTTTAAATGAAGGACCCGACCCAAACACCTCTATTTCCCTTCCTGTGTGTATGTCCTACACCCATACGCTGATGGCCCAGCAATGAAGAAGAAGAAACCCCTCGGCACGGAGGCAGAGACAGAGAGAAGAGAGTGACTGCCCGAGTGGGAGAAAAGAGCAAGAGGGAAAGGGAAAAAAAAAAAGAAAAGAGCAAGACATACAAGAGATTAATACAAAAATTAAAGTGGAGCTGTGGAAAGAGCAAGCTATTTGTCTTCTCTGCAGTCTGAAGACATAGGTGGGTGGCTTTAATTCTCAGTGAGGTTACTTTTCCACCACAGGAAGCCAAGCTATTGTTCAGAAAATCAGTGCGCTTTATTTTTATTTTACTTATTTTAAAATAACAAGGAAAGTGCTTAAATTTTACTTGCGTGCCCCGGGGCCATTTTGCTTTTTGAAAGCACAGTGCAACTGAGCATAAATCCATTAACTTGTTTATCAGGAAACCCAAGTTTTAAAATTATCACATGATGTTGCTTTATCCAACCGAAATGCAACTAATTACACCTTTTTAAAAGCAATTAATTGCTTTTTCTTTCTCAAAAGGTCTCTTCCTTGACATAACCTCATGAAAAGACTCTGGCAAAAGGAATCAGAATTCCGCATCTCCAGAGAGCGGGACAAGTCCCCGGGGCACAGAGCAGCAACTTTCCCAACCAAGCATAAACATGACTTTAGTAAATGTTGCAATGACTTGAAAATAGGAAAAATTGTCTGCCCAAACAAACAATAAGCACCTCTAAAGGGTAACGATCCACAAAATACTACATACTCCCAGGTTCTGCTGCCAGCTTGGCCTCCGGAACCTGTCCAAGCCCCTCTGCTGCTGGTTTGCATGTGAAACGTCCCATGGAAACATCCCCCTACGCCTTTCAAGCCATTTGACCTCTTCTTTAAAGCCTGCTTAGTCACTTTTTTTTAAGGTTTGTAGCACCTGGAGACGCAGCCAAGGTCAGGCCCCCAGCTCCGTGGGCTGCACATTCCCATGCAAAGGGAGAGGGAGCAGCGGCTCACGCGGCGCGGCAGCGCGCCCGCTCCACGTGTCTGAACCAGGCTGGAAACAGCAGAAGGGCTGGGTCTCGGCTTCTGCTTTGCTTCTTGAAAACAGAGTTCAAATTGCTTCCTTTCTACCTCGAGCATTTTAGCCTTTACAAATCATGTTTACCTCCTTTTCTCCGGGAGCTGGGGTGATACAAAGATAAGGAAAGATGAGATTTTGCTCGTTCGATCACACAAATTCAGGAGCTGCGAGATGGGCCAAATCCTCAAAATTAGTAGAACTGAAATTGTCCTTCCAAGGACAATTTCAAGCTGGTTCTTCCAAGCTGAGAAACAGAATGAGATCACAGGGTAAAGGGAAAAAATCTTCACTTACTCCTCCCATACTGAAAGTTTTGGCACTTCCAGGATTTCTGAGAGTATCTGAGAAGGCACCGAAGCAAACAGTGCAAAACAGTTGCAAAGAGCGATGTTTTCAGTGATCCCAAACCAGGGAACGTTCAGAGCATTTCACAAAAATAGACGGGGGAAAGGGGAGAATGACACCACACACACATAAAAATTAAGTTAAAAGGTCAGTGGGGGACTTCAATGAGTCTAAACTCCAGAATGATTCCTATCTGCTTCGTAGTGACTTTTAAAGCGTTGTTTTGCTCAGCTCTCGTAACTACTCCAACCTTTGGTACTTTTGTCTCTGGCACCGGCTGACTGTTACGGAGATGAGTGTGATTTTACAAACCAGCTTGGGACTGGCTCCAGGTACGGCACAACACAGAACTCGTGCTCATGAAGTGCCTTTAGCGATGAAGGACAACTGAAGATGAAAAGCAGAAAAATGTTCGAGGAAAGGAGCTGGTTCCTAAGCTGAACATTTTTTTTCCATCAGCCCATCAGCAATTCTTTAAATAGTTTCAGAATTATGAAGCGACTATCTATTACTGAATTAAATGCTGGGAGCAGGTCTTCCATGTGAATTGCATACAGTTTTTGGCTGTAGCAGCTAATAAATTCAGCAATGCCCTAAACCCACTTGGTAATAGAATTTAAAAGCTACCTTTTATACTGCAAAACAAAGCCAGTACAAGCGCATAGCAGGGCACTTCACGCATAGTGCGCTATCGAGCTCTGAGTTTTATGCACAAACCAGCACAGCCCAAACCAGTTCAGTGCTGTTTTAAATGCTTTCACTATGGTTAGCATTAAATCCTCCGCGAGGCACATGCTTCCCCACGCTGCCCAGCCCTGAGGAGTATGTTCAGAGAAGGCTTTTGGTCAGCAAAGTATTCCCAGCCTCTTATTAGAGCGGGAGGTCAAGCCTCCCATGGGAACAGGGGTAGATCTTCATGCTGGTTGTGTCCTCCAAACTGCCACCTTCCATGAGGTGGAAACATCTAAGCTGGTGATGTCAGGTCTCCAGACATCAGGTCTCTGGACCTCACTGAATATACCACGGTATCAAGGCAGAGAAACCCAACACCCACATGTCCCCTCCTGCCAGCGAACCCGTGTCAGTTCTTCACCTCGTGACAGGAGATGCTGCCAGCCAGAACGCAGCCGCTGCCTACACCAGTCCTGAAAATTGCCTTCAAGCCTGATGCAGTGAGTTAGGAGGAGGACAGAAGAGCTCTTCTGTGCAAATGTTACCACTGCACCATTAAGCTGGATACTTTCACAAAGAAGGAATTCTCCTGGGGGAAAAGCACTATATACTCAGAAGGACAGAATTTACGCAGCATGTACCAGATAAAATACTTAATTGCAGACTGAAGGACACAGGGAATGATATCCAACAGAATAAGCACGCAGCAGAAAGATTTGTTCACACTGCTGAAAAAGAAATAAGGAATAAAATACAGATGAAAGAGTAGCACAAGTATCTTAACAGTAAAAGTCAGGCCAGACCACAGTACAGTTGGGGACAGACAGTGCAATGATGGGAAAGGAAGAGATTGTGCCATTTGGACCAGAGGACCTTGGAAATCTTTTCCAACCTTAATGATCCTGTGATTTCTGTCATGCATCATCTCCGGCCAGCACTGGCAAACTGAGACACATTTCCTTATGCACTGATGCCTATGCCCAACCTTTTTTTGCCTGTGCAGGTTTCCTCCCCACTCCTACGTTGGTATCTGTTCACAGCGCAGAGGGTCACGGGTAAGCTGGTCTCCTCCATGCCTGCACAAATACCTAGCAGTCGTCGTGAGGTGCTAAAACTGCAAGAGAGGCTCGAAAAATTGACTTCTTTGTAAGATTCAAGCATAATGAGTAAAATGAAGGGGAGTAAGAACCCCAAATATACTCGATTTCCCCATGGAATGCCAGTGCTCGCTACGTGGCCACCCCTGGGAGAACCTCCAGAGGACTACTTGTGACTTAGGCCCACCACAACTCTGCTACTCGGAGTCTAACCCAGGTGCTTGGCAGCTGGATCTTTTCACTCTCACCAAGACAAGCTGTCAAGCAGGTCACCAAGGCAAACGTGTTTCTGTGAACTCAAATTCCTAGCTCAGAGAGCACTTGTTGCTGGTAGATAGGAGTTACCAAGGGAGACTGCGCTCAGCTCTCTCACACAGCCCCTTAGCAGCTAGGTTTCCAGCCAACATGATGAAGGCAAAAGGACAATTTCTGGCATTCACACCGTGTTTTGTTGATATCTCTACTCCAAATCCCATTCAAGAGGTTAACTCTATCAGGAAACCAGCGGTCTTTGAATTCAAAGAGATGGGAAGTGGCACCCAGCAGCTTTCAAGATGAATTACAATCATTTGGGGTGTAGGATGGCGTCCTGTTCCTGAAATGAAGGTTTAGAGCGGGCAGGGACCTGCCTCTCTCTACTGTTAGGTCAATCTCTTTTGTGATATCTCTACTGAACCAGCGTAATCCAAGGCTGAGGGAATATTCCCAGGCATTCAAAGAGACCTTGGGATTCAGTGCTAGGCCAAACACATGCAAGGTACTTCCCCACTGAGCAGCCTTGACATTTCAACTTCTTTAAGAACAGAAGGCAGCTGCTGAGAATTCACTCTTAGCCATCCAACTTTCGGTTTATTTTTGGAAGGATTTCCAAAATACTTCCATCTGCACCTTATTTTACACTTTGTGTAACTAGCATAACAGTCAACAATCAAGAAAAACTGTAGTGAATTGCCCTGTAAGAAGACATTCCTTCTGTTCAGCTGGATCCTTAAACAAACCCCTGCACTGCAATAAACTGAAAGTTAAGACAACAGTCCAGTGATGCAGAGGGATCCTGCCACGTTAAGAAGTTGGTAACAGAATATGTACAGCAATATCATCTTTGTTGCCTGCATGCAACAGAACATGATTGAAGCTAGCTAGGAATAAGTTCTGACACAGTAATTTGTACCCTATTTATCTTCCTCACACATCTTTGGATTCTTATCTGCTTAATTTACTGGACAATCCCGCTTTCTCTAGTTCTATCTGGTCATCACCTGTCATTTGCAGTTCTCTAAAGACCCTCCTGGTCCCTGAAGTCATTTTTGGTGAAAAGAAATCCTACACAGATTGCTTCTAGATCTGTTTGTACAGGAACTTCTGGATCGCCTCCCCTTTACCCACATCCTTAAATGAATTCTATATATTTTTTCTTCAATATACAGTTGGGCACTATTGTTTTTAAGTTATTATCTACACGTGCTAGTGATAGCTGCCAATCCAGGAAAACTCACGCCTGTAAATCCTTGGGGAATTGTCCCAGGTCCTGAATTTATGAACTGAAATGATCCAAAAAGTGATTTGACCCAGAGCATCTCTCCTCACTGCAGGAAAATATATCCACTTTTAAATCCAAACTTCCTTATTTTGCATCCCCATGCCTTATCTGTTCAATGCCCTTGTCTGGGGATTAGGCTCCCTCTGTTCCCCTTTCAACCACCGTCAGTTTGCAGCAAGCTCCTCTTCTTCTAGGCCAAGCTAAGGGGAGCACTACGTTGTTCCCTTGTCTCACTGATTTCCAAAGAGATGTTCAAAAGACGAAGGGTGACGCAATCCAGCCCTCTGATTCCATTCAACCCTGGCCTTGGAAATTGAAAGTGATGTGTGTTTCCGCAGAGGCAACGCCACGTTACGTTAAAAGAGGCAAAGCACACTGTACATGCTGCAATTTCCCCAGAATCGCACGGGAGCACATTGTGGGACACAGCATTGATCTGGGTTTGGCAGAGATCCGAGAGCATTTTGAGTATTTCAGAGAATCTGCAACCACAGATCCTTGATGGAAGAAAAAAAAAAAGGAACGTACCTGTTTCTAATCACTGCAATATGTCTTTTCCACTTTTCTAGTGACACTCCATAGATCCTTAACAAAAACTCACCAGACTAATCAGCAGGTAACAGGAGAGCTGAGCTAATTCTGTCTGATATCAAAGGAAAAACTGCCCAAATGTTACGCACAATCCCACTCCTTGTAAGTCTTCTTTATTTTTCCCACATTTGACTCCTGCAATAAATTTAAGTAAATTGCAGTTTATGGTCATTTTATATTTAACTCATACATTGATGTTTCTGTCATTTTCTTTCTAAACCATGCCTGGTACCCATTCATCGCATACTCTACCTTACAAAGAAGGAAGCACGGTAATTTCATAATGTAACTTTTGATTCAACACTAGTCCATTCTTCGGTGTTTATCTTAAGCAAATCAATCCAACAAGCCTCTAATTACAAATTCTTACTGTAGTCTGTGCTGCAGGAACCAAATGGGCTAGCTGAAAGGTCCCATATCAAGTGTTGCTAAGGCAAATTTTACCCTACAGTCCCTACGTGGCCAGGGAGACAAAGCCGAATAGAAGATAGAGGGATTATTTGTCTTTTAAAAATAAATAATAATAATAAAGCGTACGCAACTTTGCAGAACGAAAACAAAAAGCAGCCCCAGTGTCTGCAGGCCTCCACCAAACAAGGAGTAACTTCAGCAGCATTGGTTGGGTTTTATCAACACGTATGGAAGACTCCTGGAACAGAGATGCGAGTCCTCTCGCTCTTCACACGTTTCTGAGAACCTCAGCCCACAGTGGACTCACACGTGTCAGCTAAGGAGAGATCATGCTGCACTTTTCCCGGATTTGGGTCACCAAGAGAATCTCTCCTCTTGGCTTAGACCCTATTTTCAAGACACTTAACTGAGGATTTTATCACATTCCCCTTAGGTATATTTGATTTAAATTCACCAACAGGGTGAAGGAATTTATAGGGGAGGGAAAAACACAGAGCAGCACACTGCAGAAATCTCATTTGCTTAGGTCCTCAGGTAAAAACCAGGAAGATTCAATGAATGTATCTATGTATGACCTCACTCCAAATTCAGAAAACCAATGTCACTAAGGAAAAAAACAGGGCAAACAGCCTTCAGGGTATGTTTCTGTTCTGCATTACAACAATTCCCCCTAGAGTAAAATTTCAAGTACCTAAACTTGAATTACTCTTTGAAATTGAGGGATACAGGAATGAAAGAATGGCAAGAACCATGTTAGTCATCACTAAACACACAAGAAGATGTACAGCGACCCTGGCAGTGTAGCCCAAAGAAGTTGTTTGAAATCAGCACCAAAGATCTGCACAGAGGTGAAAAACCCCTCTGAAATGGACCCCGATAGTTCCTGGTAACTCCTTTCCTGTCACAGCCTGAAATTTCAGCAGATGGAATTATCTGCCTTTAAAGTGGTCGATTTTCCCCTCTCTTCCTACTGGTAAGTAGCTTTCAAACACAGCACAACTGCTTCAGCTGTGTACATTACCAGAAACGTATCAAACGACACTTGCAGATTATTCCCAGAAGAAGTCTGGCAAGTGCACAAAATTTGCCCGGTTCCGCTGGGACGTGCAGGTCACGTGGCGAGCTCTTACACGCCGAGATCAGAACAAACCTTTAAACGTCTGCACCCTGGAGGGAAATGCTCAGGCTTGAAAGTCGTACGCTTGCTTTCTGTGAACACTGCGCAACAGTTGTACGGACACAGAACTGCTCCGCTGGACGCTCCTGGCTGCAGCCATTCGCCGGGATACGTGCGGAAAGAAAGGATCACAAAAAGAGCATTGACTGAAATGAACTCTCCTAAAACCTTAAGCTACCCTGAAACAACTCGACAAACGCCGTGCTGCAGTCCAGATCCATCTTTTACTCCGAGATGATGCTGAGTCATCGAAACGGAGTACAGTTCGTTCATATTTCTAAAGCTGTTACATAAATAACCCTGTTTTCATTCTTTATTGGAGCCGATCTCTTAAAATATACACTGACAAATGCAAACAGCAAGCTTACCTCCCTACTGCTATCATTAAACAATAACGAGGAGCACGACAGTTAATCAAAAGCAGACTCCAATAGAAAATCCTCTCAAAACCAGGCTGGCCCACTTCAGACATATATCCCTGTACAGTTTCCAGCTGCTGCAAGGTCTTACTGTGAGCTCCATTAAAAATAAAGCTCTTCCCACAATCATTCCCTGCTTCCTTTTCTAGTGACACCCTGCTACTGGATAGTTCCCTATGACAGACTTATGGATTCCTTCTAGAAAAAAAAGCAGCTTTTTTTTACTGAGTACGTAGCACAGGCAAGCCCTCAGTCCAGTGACTGGAGCAGATCAGGGTTATGCTGAGAAGTTTTAAAACTCAGCAAAGGTGCAGACACAGACCCCCCAACTTTCTTCTTGCTGCAAAAGATCCTTCGTGGCAAAGAAATTGCCACAATCATTAATAAATTGGCAGCGAATACGTGAGGATAAAGACAATTTCATTCTTCAAAATCCTCCGAAAGGCATTGACTGAGGTGTCTAATGGGGGGCGCGTGGGCAGTGGGTGTTTGGTTTTTTTTTCTTGTACTTAATATAGGTGCTAACAAACTGAGAGAAATGGACATTTTCTGAATTGGGTACTGTGTTCTCTGTTGATTTTTGGAGAACTCCTGACATCATGAGGATGCCAGATATGTGGTTTGCTCATGTTGGCTTTTTTTTTTCTTTTTTTAAAGTGTTTAACATATGGGCAAAAAAGATGGAAAAAATAATAATTTCTTGTAACTGGGTTTATGTTTGGAATAAAAGATGTATTAACTCTTAACACAACTTTGTCCTCATGAGACATGATGTCTTGCCAGCCCTGGATAAGCTCTTTAACCTCTAAAACAACTCTTTGTCATAATAATTGCAGCTAGTATAGCAACTTTTAAAGCCAGAAATCCCTCAGGGTACCTCCAAAATATATCAAGAAGATCCAGTAAGTGCAAGATTAATATTCCCACACGAGCTCTCCTTAACACAGAAGGGTTGCAAACAGAAACAGCTTTGCAAGCACGTAAACCCAAAGGACCCCTAGCACTGGTTTTGGACCTTTCTAGATCACAAGTTCCTGAAAATTTTCAGTGAAACTACAGATGTCAAAAAAAAAAAAAAAAACATAAATCATGTATGCTGATGGCTTTATACCCTTGCTTTTGTCATCTACACTTCACAGGCCTGTAACAGCAGTCTTTTTTTTCCGGTAGCAGTTGATGGACCCCAGGCAGATGATGACTAAGGCTACAGCTGCACAGCAGGCCAAAAAGTAATGAATCCAGAGATTCAATTCCCATGCAAGAAAGTGCCCCAAGAACTTGTGAAAAAAGATGGATCTAAATGTCTCCTACAAAGGACAGGTCTGAGGGCTGAAATCCCCAGCACTGGAAGGTGACGAGAAGTCTCCCCAGCAGGGCAGGGGCCTGTGCCATCCAGGATCTGACAGCTGTGACCTAGCTCAAAATGCTCCTTCCCTCCCTGGATGCAAACCAAGGACAGCAGTGAGTAGTGCATGTGTCAGGTACTACAAACATGCACATTTCTGTTAGTGACTCCTGCAAGGAACTACGTGATGCTCGCTCCCTGGCTGAGGATCTAGCACCCTGTTTCTGAAGCACTGGCATTACGCTGTGCCTTGGGCAACACGCTCTGCGGCTGCATCTCTGAGGTGACACCTCAGAAAGGGGCACAGGATATAGGCAATGTGGCAAACGTACGGGAAACATACTCCTTACAGGAGGCTCACAAAACAATATTTAGATCAGGGTTTTCACATCGGTAAGCGTTTGAAAAGTTTCACCTTTGGAATTGAGCATTTCAGCTGTGAGCCACGGTTGTGAGAAAAAGGTTCGGGAAATGCTGGAGGAATTTTGTGCCTCAGACAACGGCACACTGGGAGGAGCGTGGACAAAAGTCCCTCAGGATGGTTCTTGGTTGCTTTTATTACTCATCTACACATAGAAAGATCATGCATGGAGATGTTTGCACAACATCAGTAGCCCTAAAAATGGAGTTGGGTGTGATTCCAGCTACCAGACTGGACATCTTTGCTTTAGATAAATCTCCTGCTTTAAACGAGCATTTAAACATCGCAGCACAGACACAACACTGACATTTCCTTCCTGTCTGCTCGGGGACAGGCCACGCAGGCCAGCCAGCTGTCCCATCTGCTCGATGGATGCAGAGGGTTTCCTGTGGTCTCTCTCCTACGTTTTGTGCCGCTTGCTCCCGCTCGGCTCCTCAGCTCCCTCCTGGAGTGCTCACAACTCACCAAAGACCATGAAGACTTGGTTTTCTTGTCCGTCTTTCCTTCTGAGCCACAGGGTCTCCTTAGAATAAACCAGACATTTCTGATTTAAAGAAAGGCCATGTCCATGGTGGTTCCTTCCAAACCGATTGAATAGCTGGTCCCTGGGACACTTAGCAGCCACGGAAGATGTGATGCCAAGGGGGTGATGTTCCTTGGCCTAAGGCCCTGCTGGATCGTGGGTGCTGCTCCCACGGCGGGGCTGAGGCTGGCAGGAGAGGCAGGGGGCACAGTGCCCAGGGTGGGCACAGATAAGATCGCTCTTAAAGGAGGCTCCAGCCCTGAGAGTCTTCTCATTGAGAGGAGGCCAGGGTGGAACAAGCCTGCTGGAGAATGTACGGCTCCAGCCAAAAGGCAGAGATCCTACACAAAGGGCTGCTGCGAGCAGGCTCTTAATCACAATTTGTGATTCATGGAAAATGATATGTGGGGGCGAACAAAGGCCTGCGGGCTGGGACAGCCCCCAGTGGGTGCATTCACTTGCCTGTTTTTACAGCGCCTCTTAGATTTGCTCATCCAAGGCTCATCTGGGGGAATGAGGAACACGCACAATGCTCCCAAGAAGGACTCAAACTTTCAAAAGCCATAAATCCACGCTGGATTTCCCACTCCATAAGTTTTGGCTACAAGCCACAGAAACTTTAACTTTTACTCTCAGGAAGTCGGCCATGCCCTGACAGTCAGTCCCTGACTCTTTCAGGGTTTCTTCACGCCTCTTCTAAATCACACTAGCAAAGTTTATTTTGGGGAACTGAGAGAAGAGAAAGGTTCCTGTACCTTCCACTTTTGTTTTATTTGAAAAGTTGAGCTCTGCAAACCCTCCCTATAAGTCCAGTCCATTTTACCTTTCTTTTCCTACCGCCTCATTTTCCTCAGAAGATGTTGTATTGTCTGACTGCAGAAGCATCCTCTGCCCACTCAGGGTAAGTACATCAGAGATCACCTTTGAAATAACAGGGTATGCTGGGAGGGGGAATGATGCCTGCTCCTGGTCACGTACAAGTACACTCATTCCCTGGAAGCATGGCTTTGACGTGACCCTCTCACATATTCCTTAGCCTTCACTGAAGATCAGGAAAGGGCAGGGAAAATATTCATCTGGGGAATCCAAGAAGCCAGCACAGGCCTTAACACAGCCCCTACGAGAGGAAGGAGCCAGAAAAAAAAGCAGGCCAAGAAGACTTGGGTGGTTTTTTGGGTTTTCCCCCCTCAGTTTAGTTGCTTGAGAAGGACTTGTTCTGACAGGGCACGTGGGGCAGCAGTGCTGCGATCCCACCTCTGCCTCACAAGGGGGCATTTTGCCATCAGGCTACAGAGCTCCCACAATCAAGCAACAGCCTGGTAATGTCTAGAAGGCTCTTGGCTGGACATTACAGGTAGAGAGAATCCTTTATGCCCCGGCACTTTTCCTTCCTCCCAGGTTGCAGGAAGAGGCCTCATACAGCACTTTCTGCAGTATGAGAGACGAGGCATGCTTCACATCTCTGCCTGGCAAATACACCAAGTCCAAGGCACGAGTGATACAGTCTCTGGGAATGAAAAAGTCCTGCTCAAACAAACATTTTCCTTGAACTTATTCTCCAAATGGCTTATGGATAAGAGAAAAATGCACCACAAATGAGTTCAGTGAATGGCAGCATCTGAAATCCATGCACACGTAGATCAGTAGAGGTTCAGATGCCAGAGTTTCAACACCTTAGTTCTGAGTGACTGTGGGATCACAACACCGTCATAAATCTACAGATAATTCGCATTATGAAGCACAAAGAGGGAGAACAGAGTTAAGTTCAGTCTTCTCTCAAGAAGACTGTTTAAAGTTTCTGTGAGACAGAATAGCAATTTTTCCTTAACCTTGTCTCAAAATTGATATATCAATATAATCAGAAATAATTGTATTGGCCTCAAATCTGCTTGCATCTGGCTTTATTCTCTGTGTTTGTTTTAATCAGTTCTATAGCCCTGTAATACTATTCTGTACCTGCGTCTAAATGACTCAACTCATTGGCCACGTTACACAGAATGAAATCAACCAAAAACAGGGAATCATGTCTTTGATATTATCACACTGTGATGACTAATAAGAGCAAGTAAAACTAAACATGAAGAAAAATCGCTTTATCTTCTGTATTAGCTGTGGATATGTTAATCAAATCATGTACTATTTCTAAACCAAGCCTGTTACTGGATTTCATCAAACTAAACAAGCAGAACTTGGAGAGCAAAGTAAGCTTACAAGAGTGAAGTTCCTTTAGTCAGAATCATCAAGACTTGGCTTCTGGAGCTTTACTTTCTGTTCTGCTGGCCTATGGCATAGTAAAAGTACAAATAAGGCAGAACAGAAAGCTTAAAAGGCAATGAGAACAGGAACACAACTTATAAGGCACACTCTGCTCATCTGGCTACTCCCAGCATCCCATAAGCAAACACCAAGAAGCAATTCACCCCGTGACCTTCAAAAACCAGGTTCCTTTATCCAGGGACTATGTGCTTGAGGTCAAAGTTTTACTAGACTTCAGTATACAAGAGTGGTATATTAGCTATTCAACTCTAAGTCCCTTAATGACAGGGGACAGCTGAGATCTGCTCAAATCAAGTTATAGTTCCAATTATGCAAAATACTGGGGTTCTGCGTTTCCTGACACCAGCATTATTTCAGGCTGCAGCTTGAAGATATCTGCCCTATGATTTCTGAAAACAGGCAATTAAAACAGGAGAAAAACTTATCACTTGCTCATATTTGGTAAAGAATACTACACGACAAATTATTTATATATGAACATGTCAACTGCTGAACATAAACACTGAGCAGTATTTTGTAAAATATATCTCATACCGTCAGGGAGTTGTTTACAGGACAAAGCATCATCAAGATCTTTGGCAGTTGATGGGTCGATGGTGAAAATGCATTCTTTCCTATCCAAAAAAAAAAAAAAGGAAAATTTATCTTCCAATCATGAAGAAGGCATCAAAACACATAGACCAGAGACATCCAGACAACAATAACAATGTTTTCAGAAGACTCAGGCTGTTGAAACATCTTCCAAACTAATCTGAAAGTCTAAATCTAATGTAAAGAGAAAAGTTTTGGAGAAGTGAAACTCCTTGATGTCAGTTTTATTGTTGTTGTTGTTTCTTTAGTTTTTCTTTTTGGTAGAACTGGTTGCTTTTAACAGCTTTCATCTCATTGCTGATTTTCCTCCACAAAAACTAAACTGATCCCATCAGGTTCACTCTAAAGAAACAAGTGGGGAAAAGTCTCGATGCCTTGCATCTAGAGGAAAAAGAGAAGGTCCCTAATTATTGTAGAGCTAAATTAACCACAAATAACCCACAGCCCCATGCATAAGAGCAGGTACTGCAGCATCTGTGACTCCGTGAGCACAGCTAGCATGGAGCAGAGGCAGTGAAACACAAACCAGGCTGTGTGACAACTAAAGCAGGGGTGAGTCTTTCATTCTGAGTGCAGACGCTGAAGGGTTGCGGTGCTTTATAACATCTATGCTGCAGATCGTGCACCAAAGGGAAAATCAGGTTCCATACAAAACACTAATAAAGTTAAAGAATAAAAGAGCTCCCAGTTAGCTAATTAGATTTAGCAAATCAACGTGGTAGTTAGGAAAAGCTGAACACCCCTCCACATGTGCTGCAATAGGCGGTACGTGGAATAACCAGCCTTGCCCTTGAAGGCTTACAGAACTTGTGTCCCCCAGCAATGGGTGGCAGGGACACTGGGAATGTATCCAGATAGACAGTTATGGTCTATGGCCACGGAGACGAGGCAAAATATAGCATCTGACCTCAGGCATCATCATGTTCAAAGCACAGAGACCTAAAATATGGAGTACTCAGGAAAAAAAAAAAAAAATACAACCCCCTTCTGAAACTCCTGCTCAGGGCCTCCCTTCGCTCTGGGCTGCCCTACAGCACCTTCCTGCCCAGGCCCATGGCCTACAGGCCCGTGCTCCCAAGCAGTATGAGGAATGTGAGATGAGACCCAAAAGAGCGGTGAATACAGCAAAGGAATGGGTTTGCTGGTTTATTTTGCTTTTATCTTAACATTTGGAACAAATTCAGCCCCTCCCGAGGTCAAAGATCCCCAGGCACAATGGTACCGGCCGAGGCTGCCAAGGAAGAGATCAGACAGCTGCTTTTCTTCTCGCCGCAGAAAGACTCGGCTCACGGTGGCACCTCCCTGCTGGAGATGTCTGATGAGAGCACGTTTGTTTTTCTTACCGCACAGCCACTGATACCTTCCTGGGGTAGCAGAGGTGGGAGGGGAAAAATTACAGCGAACCTTTAAATGAGCAAGCGTTGCACGGGATTAGCAAGCCTCCGTCTTTTTGCATGGGTGCTTGCACAGCGAGAGCGATGGCTCTATCTTCATACTCCTATCACTTCAGTGCTTACATGCTCCGGGTGGTATCTGTTGGTGTCAGACAGCTGGCAGCGTGTATTTATATAATTCCACCAGGCACACTAACTAGAGATTTTCAAAGACATAAAAATCAGTAAAGCACTTCACTCCCTTCCGAGACTTTGAAAATCTTTTAGAATATGCGAGCTTTCAGATTGGACAGCAAAGCCGCCTTAATCCCTCGACGCACGTTAGTTCCTGAGCCTTCACATGCATCCAAACAAATTACAGATCGTGACACTGAGAGATAGCAAATCTTTTCAACTACACGGCGACTTTGATCTGTTGGTGTCTAGCCATCCGGCAGCAGGAATCAACTAATTTGTAAAGGCTTGCAAGCGTCCTTGCTTCCATAAACACGGAGCCCGTAAAATCCCAAATGCACCTAGGGCTGGAATTTCAGGATCTCTCGTCCCCAGGGCACCGCACCTCAGGGAGCTGTGTGTGCACACAGGTACACGGCCACCACGAGCAGCTTGCGGGCACGCACGCGTCCACGTATCGCAGCCTGGCACCACGACTGTCCCCCAGGCATCTCGAGTAAATCTCCCTGCAAGCTCCTTAATTTAAAAGAGCAAACAGCACCGAGCAGAACCTAACGGCTTGATTTACGCTGACAAGTGACCAAGAAAAAGGTTAAAGAGCTTCTTCAAAGAGAAGGCGGGTTCCTGTGGCACGGGAAGAGACAGCTGATCCCACATGTTCGGGGCCCGCAACCGCAAGCCGCTGCCACCCATCACGAATTGTAGCTGCAGGCAGTTTAAAGATTAGCAGATTGGTTTCAACAAAGCGCATATTTGCAGCCTGCCCTGGAAAGAAGTGAACGTAAAAAGGCGGGTGCCAAATCCCGAACATATTTATACAATGGTAGCAACTAGCAGGGCTGCTTTGCCGAGATGTGTTTGGCCAGGGAAGGCTGCTGCAGAGGTGGGTGGTGGCCCCGGTTCAGAGTACACAAAGCAGGGCCGGAGGTGGCCCCAGCCCCACATGGCAATGCCTGGTGCGGGGCTCGCTGCCGCTCGGGGCGTGCTGACCGGGCTCCTGCAGCCCCTTTGTGTGCAGGCACAGCTCTCAGCTGGGATATTTAAGCTCACAGGTGCAAAGTTGAAGAGGGGTCCAGGCAAACGGTGATCTAGCATTTCTCAGCAGCACCTCTACGTGCAGCACAGCTGGGATATGTTTTACCACCGGGCTCAGATTCACTTCTCCTTTCAAACCGCTCGAGGGACTTGAACTTGTAGCTTGTCACGGGCAGCTTACTCTGGGCACAGACTGCAAGGTGAGGTAAGAAAGTCACTGAGCAAGTAACACAGGGAATGATACTCCTTGGCACAACGGCCCTGCAGAAATGTTGCAGGCCAGGTAGTCAGTGGGACAAGAGATGCTGATTTGCAAGCAGAGATCAAAATCCGTGGCAGTGAGACAATTCTGGCACAAAGGAGTACACCTGACTAAAATTTTCTAAGTGAATTCTGCTTACCAGTAATTGCATTATTAAGTGTGATGAATTATATTTCTGGTTTTCAGCTTTTATTACTGGAGAAGTTTCAGATGGCTACAGGAACCGGGGCTGGCATGTGGGAAAGAAAATAATCCGCCGAGTGATGGGACTGCAGTGCCGGGCACGAGTGCAGCACCCCCACGTGTGCTCCTCCAGGCAAGCTCTCAGGAAGGCCCAGGGCTCAGCTGTCAGCTCCTACTTTTCCTCCAGCCCTGCCACTGTCACCATTTATCTCCAGACATTTTCAGAGCCACCTCTGGTCCCAGGGCACAGCAGCAGCAGGCAGCGACAAGGGACAGGAGGAAAGGTGGGCAGTGCAGCCACCCCCTGCCCCACAAACTGTCCCCTTCCTTGGCACCTGCTCCAGGCCAGGTCCCCTGGGACACCCTGGAGGCAGGCTGACAAAACCCAGCCAGGTGAAGAAATAGCATTGCTCCTGGCTATGCAGCAAGTCCACGCGGAGAGGAGGAAGGAGCCATTGAAATTCCTCCACTGGCCACGCTGGCCGGCTGTACAATACCCCAAAGGCTGCGGCGCAAAGATCCCGGAGAGATCAGACCACATTTCTGAGCGTAACCAATAACAAAACCAACCTGCCGTGGGTTGGTGGCTAAACCTCAAGGCAACAGTCCTTCTCATGCACCTGCTAACAAAGACGTTGCTTAAGCACAAGCAAATATCACGGCTCCACGCAGGCATATTTGCATTGACCACAGGTAAATACAAATTGGCAGCTGTCGCCGGCTTCTGGAGGGCTGCCAAGGTGACCTTGTGGATTAAGCAGCCCGATCATTCCTCTCTCCCCCTGCTTTAATAGCCCCGAAGGAGCCATCTCTCATTGTCATTACACCTAATAAAAATCTGTTTTATTCATTTAAAATTGTCAAAACATACTTTGTAAAAGTAATGAGATGTTCCAAGCCCATCCGTTCCAACACACACACAAGTTGGTTAGGGAAAGGAAACTGGTTTCGGAGATAGAGACGCACACAGAGTTAAGAGATTTTCCGGTCTTCATGCTGAAAAGGGCTGGAGGTAAATGTGTGTCTTTTAAGAAACCCCCAGCCTCCATGAGCTAATCGAAAAGAAACATTGCAGCGTGCAAACTTCCACTTCTGACGGGAGCTTCTTTGTCCGAAACCCGCGTTTAATGCGGGTCTGCAGAGGTGGACTGGCCCTGGCATGGACTTTGTGCTGATGGAAGAATTTTTTTTTTTTCCCTCCTCCAGGAGGCCAGAGGATTTGTGCACTGGATCGAGGCCATGCCTACAAGAGATGTGGGGGAACGGCTCGCACGGAGCGCAGCGGACCCGCAGGTGCCGCTCCTGCTGCCCGCTCCCTGCCGAAGCCCCTTCAGCAACGCTGAAGGCGCAGCTCGCACGCCGGCTCCGTCTGCCGTCTTGCACATCAACCATCTGGGGACAAAATGCGTGGAGCAGAGTGCTCCGTTTATTAGCCGGGAACGACAGCGTGCACATACACAAGCTGGAATATCAATCCTAATTTAAGGAAAGCTAATTAAGTGCCGTTTCTCTGTGTACACCTTAAGGAAGCCTAATTAAAGTGGACGAGCATATCTTCAGAGCAGTTAGTCTTCTTACCTTTAACGGAACCTAAAATAAGTGGCTATTGCAGCCATAGAGGTAAGATAAACAGTACGTTAGTGAGCTAGAATTACCATCATGGTAATTAAAATGTTCGCAGATCACAGGACTGCAACGGCGGTTTGTTTTTCTGTGTGTAAATAAGTACATCTACACAAAGGTACTCACAAGAGTCAGCAGAGAAAACAGCATACAGTTGGTGCTGCAAGGCGTGCTACAACACATCAGGATAGCTTTCTGCCAGCTAAAATCATTCAAAACTCAATAATTCGCTTGGAACTCGCCATGAAATACAACACAAGGAGATCACAGGGCCCAGTGGTCAGTGCTCCGTCTTCGCTCCAAGATGAAGCATTGTGTTTGTAAGCCGTGGCCTCAGGCTGCAGCAGAGGCGAGGTTCCTGGCATGGCCAGAGGTTGGATGAAGTCTGGGTGTTACCAGCGTGATTTTGGGTAAAAGCAGCTCGATGCTGCTAATGCAGGGAAGCGACGCTTGGTGCACAGCAAACAAAGCAGCGCCGCGCAGCCGGGCGAACCCTGCTGCCACAACTGGGCAGCCTCCCCAGGCAGCAGCGTGCCAGCAGAGATGCTGAGCCCAGATTTGCACCACTCAGACGGCAACAACCGTGAAACAGTTCAGGGAACTGCGTGTACCCGCTGGGACATCAGAAAGGCCTCGATGAAGCAAGATGTCCTTACCAGATGAAGTGACCGTTCGCAGGAGGCAGAGCCCTAAAGAAGCAAGCAGACACCGGCTGTTTGGGAACCAGGGAGGGCTGGTGCCTCTGACAGCAAGCCCAGGCACCTAAGGAAGGGGTTGAGCAAGGAACCACCAAAAGTCTCCCAACAGGGGACCCAGGCAAAGGGGCTGAAGTGGAACTAAGGTGCCTGAACACCTTCCTTACCTCCCTGCTCTGTCTCCCAAGGGCAACCTGCAGACTGAGGCAGCCTCCTGCCAGCACTCACGGGTCATTCACCAGAACCAACACAGCTACAAAAGACAAAGGATCCACCAAAAGCCACAGCACCCGCTAGCAGGGAGAAGGTGGCAGCAACCTGCTGGCTGTGAATTCCCGACAGGCAAACAGTGCGTGGCTGCAGATTCAGACAGCTGGGTGACCACCAAATGCCGGCCTCCCATCCTGCCCCGGCTCCTGCTGTCAGCCCACCGTCCCTGAAGCACCTCCTGAAATCTTTAGCAGAAGCATTACGCGATTTCCAGCACCCACGCTGCTGCAGCTGGAGGGGAGACGGCAATGACCATCGTTTTGTTTATTGGAGTATAGGCATCACGAGCCTCCTTTACACTTGAATATGTCAGTGCTGAGACGTGTACAGTAAGAGTGACTGCATGTCTGGACACTTGCAGTGCATTCACATTCTTCTAGGGACTCTTTAGGTTGTCCTGTTCTCTTCACTCTGTGAGTGCACACAATAGCTGGGTGGGACCGAGAGCTCCGCATCCTGGTTTCCCCTCGTTAACTTCAGCTTGAAGCTGGCTTTTTAAAATTAAGCAACAAAGGCACTTTTAGAGTCCTTAGGCTCTTCAGGTCATTTCTAAGAAGCTGCTGAGCTCTATCTTGGAAAAGCTAAACAGACATCATTTCTCAGAGCTGGAAACGGTTGTTTTAATTTGGAAATAGGCATCCTAGAGCTGTCAACTCACTCCAGTGAAAGCTACAAACGTTTTTTCATACAACAGCCCAATTGTTATGGCAACCACAAAAATCAAATCTCATTCCTCAATCCCAAGTAAACCCAACTTGACCACGCTGTCTGCACAGGTTCGTTATGAAGTGCCAATAAGCATGGGACCCGTTCCACCGATGTTCATCACTCAGATGGGTATGAAACATTTTCGCAGAGAGAAATTACAGAGAACAATCAGTGCCTGGACATCGAGATTTCAACATCCCACTCCCAAAGACATCTATTACGTGTGGTGTCTCTACCCCATTTGTCACACTTAATGTGGGCAGACTTCAGTTAAAGCCCTGGAGTGGCTGCTTCCAAGACGAATGCTTAAAAGGGATATATTAGAAAATATGCACACGGTAGAAGTGCCCTGACAAATCTCTGCAGGCACTCTGAATGCCCTGCAACACACTGACAAAGATACATGACACACCACAAAACTCTCTTTGCACGGTGCATGGATTTCAAAATGAAGTGAAATTATAAAATAATTGGAAGCAAAAACCGCCCCCTCCAAACACTAATTATACAAATCCCACAAAACTCCAGCACACCATAAAATGCATCGAAAGCCCAACTTTATACACCAAACCTGTACTGTTCTTTTTAATTTCTCTGTGTTTATGTTTTAGCTAACATCTTGTTCTGGTTCAGAAAACAGACCTTGGTCCAAGAGAGCAGCTAACAATGACTCCTGATGTATTGTACTTCTACAACAATAAACATTTACATTTTCACCAAGGGCTGCTCGCTGGATTGCTGAACCGGAATCAATTATTCCTCCTGTATATTTATGGCCTCAAAGTAAGGAGGAAGAAGGTAAAAAAAAAAAAAGAGCACTGCAGTCTTGGAACATAACTAAATGGTTTGAAAAGCCAACATATATATAACAGATCAGAGTGTCTGAGAGAGCAAGCACCAGCAATACTTCCTACAAGCCATGCTGTAATTGTGCCACAAATATAATGAGGTCTCTGCACCACCACTATCCCACGCAACAAGGTGGAGTGTAATTGAAAATGCACTTGCATTATATAAACTACCTTAATCATAGATGCACCGAGCTAGAAATGGAAGAGACATTAGGTCATCCAACCCCCATAGGTCAGATGGGCTACACTTGACAATACACTTGCGAGGACTTTCTCCAGTATAGTATTAAGCATCTTTAGTGATGGAGTTTCCAGTACTTTCTTTAGCACTGTAGGCTACATTCTATTTTAGGTTGGACAGGAAAGGTTTCCTCTTTGTTTTACCCTACTTGTCCTCATAACACCCCTTCGTGTCCTCCCACCACCTTCAATGACTGTGGCTTCTTTTTGGTCCACGTATTTTAACCGTTAACTACATCTTTCACAAACTTCTAGTTTCAGTGTTGGCAAATACACACTGCATGGTTTATCCTTCCTTTCAGGTTGGTCCCTCAGCTCCCAAAATACCTCAGTCTTCTCTGGCCTGCCCCACTTCTAAACCATGCTGTGATGTCTCCAGGACAACTCTGCCTCATACAGGAAATACCTTCAGGTGTGCCATCTGTATTAGCTTGTTTCTATCTTTTTAGAGAGCGAGGATCTGAGAATAAGCTGGCCACAAGGATCCATCACCCCAAACCTTCAGGGAAGACAGGTCAGAGAGAATGCATTGCTCACTCAACAGCATACAGCACAGACCTTGAAAAACATGATTTATCTTTCAAGAAAACAAATGTTTTCTGGGCTTTCATGACAAAAGTGTCCTTCTGTCCTGAAAGAGACACACTGGCTGACACCAGGTCTTGGATCTTTCATCTCCTGTCTACGTATGTGCTATCCGACCTGTAGCAAGAGAACAGCATCAGCAGAGCGCTGCGGTATCAGGCTGGCAGTATCCAGCACCTCTGAACTGGGCAGGCCACCTCACATACATAAACGTGACAGGACAGGGCACTCTTCTGCTCACCGGATGCAGTTAAAGCCCACCTTGTGATCCAGTAGAATCCTGTAAGAAACGGACATGTTCCCAAACTGATTGAAGATTTTTATCCTCATCTCCCTGTTATTCCCTCCATAAAACAGGCAGCCAGACGGGAACAAGACTGTATATATAGCAACCTGGTTGCAAAAGTTATTACTGTTTTCCACAGCGAAACACTCTTAACTAAGCAAGCTTGGTTTTGATGGCCTGCAATATCAGAACACAATAACGCTGTCCAACTGCACACCACGGATTCCACTTCAAGCTGCGCTTCCAATGACCGCACGCGCCTTCCTGTAAGGAAAAACACCAGTGATGTTGCCAGTGTGTCTGCACACCAGCCACTGGTAACAGCAGCATCTGACAGCAAACACCATGCATCATTTTGCAGCAAACAGTGTCACCACAATTGCTGTAGCTATAGTGTAGTAGAAAATGTTATGAAAACAGAGCGGAGGACCTGAAGAAGCCAACTGAGTGTCAGGAGCAGGGAGCTGAATCACATCACTCTGACAGGAGCGCTGTTTTGTTCAGTTTTACTTACTCAGCTAATGGGTGAGTCCTGTGCTAACGCTAGCTCTCCTCACCGGTCCAAGGGCACTGTTCCCCAGGCTGCCTGGACAGCAGAAGTACCAGAGCAGGTATGGACATCATCGCTCTTCTGGACTCGGTCCTGTTAGAGAGGGACTAGGTCTGACATCCTTAGAGACCGCTGAGTAATCCTTTGTGTGCCTTCTACCTCCCTATGGAGAACATTGAATCAGTCACAGAACAGCTCAGTGCCCAGAGAGAGGGCAGAGATCATAATCTGGCCCTGTTTGTGTCCCTGCTCCACGCCAAGCTAACAGTCAGGTCTGCAGCAATGTTGCTTATACACTTGCTAAACAAGCCATTTCTCAGTTTCCATCAGAAACCAGAGCATTTTTACATATCCTATTATAGCTGAGTAAGTCTTGCTCTACTTAACACTAGCTTTTTGTAGTGGAAAATCTCCAGGAAACAAGCTGTTTAATGGTGTTTTATCTGACTTGCACTCATTTCAAACTAAAGTATTCCACCTGCCTTGAAAAGACATCTGTTTCAGAGGCTGATTGCTTTCCTCCAACTCCTTGCTCAGCTCAAGGCTGCCATTTTTTATTTTTATTTATTTAACCAGCACCTCTCATTTTACCAGCCAATAACCTGCTTGGGCAACTACAGCAAAGAACACGCTGTCAACCCTTTCCTATAAGCCCAGCTCATCCCTGTGACTAGCTGCACCACGCCTCAAGAAAGGATCGGAGCCGCAGTGCAGGTACTGCCCTACGGCCAGAGCTTCCCCCTTACAAACAGTGTTAACCACCGAGCTTCCCTCCAGAGCAGGGCACAGAGACACAGCACAGCACTTTTCCCCCCTTATCAACCCAAGGAAGGATGCTACATTTCTGAATGGGCAGCCAAAATTACAATTTAGCCTTTAATAGCTTTGATAGCTTTAGGTCAGTTGCAATTTGGGTCACGGCATATTGAAATATCAAGATGCAAACTTTAGCTGAAAGCTTCATTGCACTCTTTAGAGCTCTTTGTCTGCAGAAGCAAAGTTCATTAACTCTGCACTAGCAGGGAAGCAAGTGAGCATTAATTGTCCCCTGCCAATGCTGCGGACCCCTGCTGAGCCCCAGTGTGATGCCCTCCAGGCCTTTCAGCAGCCAGAAGGCTGCTAAAAAAAAAAAAAAAGCTCATGCTCCTCACAGGAGGCATAGAGTTTTGCTGCCATTCAGAGATCTCAATGGAGAAATGAGATGATGGGAATGTCACAAAGCTCAAAAGGAAAAGCAAGTCCTGCACCTGGGGAGGAATAACACCACACACCAGTATAGGCTGGGGGCTGCCTGGCTGGAAAGCAGCTTGGCAAAAAGGACTTGGGGTCCTGCTGGGCAACAAGTTGCACATGAGCCAACACCTAGTCCCTGTGGCAAAGAAGGCCAACAGCCTACGGGGCTGCATTAGGAAGAATGTTAGCAGCAGGTCAAGCGATGCAGTCCTCTGATCCTTCCCCTCTACTGGACGCTGGTGAGACCACAGCTGAAGGGCTGTGTCCAGTTCAGGGCTCACCAGTACCAGGAAGACATCAAAGTACTGAAGCAGGTCTGCTGAAGGGCCTCGGTGATGATCAAGGGATTGGAGTGTGCGACTTCAGAGGACAGGCTGAGAGCTGGGACTGCTCAGCTTCGAGAAGAGAAAGCTCAGGTGGGGACATCTTACCAGTGTCAAGAACTACTTGATGAGAGGGAGCAAAGATGAGTAAGTAAACAGAGCCGGATTCTTCTCAGTGTACCTAGCGTCAGGATGAGAGGCAATGGGCACAAAACACAAAAGTTCAACTGAAAGATTAAAAAAATATATGTCAACATCTTTTTACCATAAACATGCTCAAACCCCAGAATAGGTTGTTCAGAGAGGTTGTAGAATCTCATCTCTGGAAATACTCAGAAACAAACTTGACACAGCCCTGAGCAACCAGGACTGGAGTAGATGATCTCCAGAGGTTCCTTCTGACCCCCATCACCAGTGGTTCTCATGAGATCTCAAAGTTCAGAGCTTTTCAGCTGAAGTCAATCAGTTTCTGCTCTTCAGACCACATCCATCTTGTAGATATTTCAGAGTTTCATGCCACAGCACCCTTTCTCTGCTCGGTATTTTTAGCTCATTGTTTTGTATTTTGCCAGCTGAGAAACTGCAGTTTGTAATTTTACCTTCAGCTTCATATTTCTTCTTAAAAGTGAATACAATGTCCTGTTTATAATAATAAAATCACTAGTTGGCAGGATGACATCAAATGGAAAAAGAGAAAGCAACTGGAAAATTTAGAGCAAGCAATTTTGAGTGCCAAGTTTCACATTTGTAATAGTCCAGCGGAGGTCAACAGGCTCACTTATTATTAGGCAAATGGTAAAGAAATAGATATCCTCCAGTTCTTCCATGTTAGACTATATAAACCATCTCCACTTGAACAGGCTCTAGTGCTTTCCAAAAGAGTGATGTTATACATTTTCCACAGTAACACCAACAATGGGAGACATGCAAAAAGGCAGAACTGCTTTGCAAAGAACGGCCTTTTTTCTCTCTCCAATATTTAGGTTTTTGTTTCCCACTATGATCGGACTTTCCTGGCTTTAGTTTCTTGTCCCAGTTAAGCAGTAAAGGAAACAAAAAGATATGAATGAAATTAGAAACATTTGGAACAAGTCTTAGAAATAGCTTTTGGGTTTCTTGGATTCCTGGCTACACCTCTTCAAGTGGCTTCCTCCTCCAGCCCCCCATCTGCTGCGCCCACCTCTGAAATTTGCATTTCCTCCTTTGCACTGACCCTCTTCTGTTCACAGGCTGTGCTTTGTCCCACACCACTGAAACACTAAGTGCAAAGCAAAGCAAACAAGGAGATGAATATTACGTGTTGCAACGCTGGAAATGATGGGAAAACGGTCGAAACTTTGCAGCCAACAAAATTTGTCCCTTTAACGCTAATCCTCCAGCATTTATCTAAAAGCACAAACCAAACATTTCTCAAACTTCTCATGAGAAGAATACCAACTCCGGTCAACCTGAATAATAAGATAGTCCGGTCCCATCTATATTAACACATTTAATGTCTCCCGAAGGTAAGTTTCCTCAACCACACTGTTCTGGTACTTCATGAAACTTCACGCTCTCTGTACAATACGACTGTGGAATACAATGGCGATATCTAATATTTGCCTGGTGCTTTTCGTTAGAAATTTTCAGTGTTCCTCACAAACAATTCAGCTGGGAGTGCCCATGAAATACTTGCCCCATTTCACAAATAGATAAAACCATCCAGGTAAAAAGCAGATGTCCATGACAAAACCGAGCATAACTGGCAGAGCAGAGAGTTAAATCAGCTGAAAGGTTTCAAAGCCATCCACGAGGTTTGGATCTTTTCTGCCTTAAGTAATATTAAAATATTATGTAAACCTTTCTTTGTGAGCATTACTGGAGAAATGATGAAAAAAAGATCTCCTGGAAGCAATTCTGCACAGGCTATGTAGGTGAGATCACAGTTGCTATCCAAACAGACCATGCATGGCAAGAACACGCTTCCTGTAAAACTGAAAGACTTGCAGAAGATCAAGGAGCATATTTACAAGATGGAATGGACAACGTATCCTTCCCTCGTCTTGCCCAGCCTCAGCAGATCAGTGAAACACATTGCCTTGCTTTCATCTAAAACCACTCTCACGAATGCCTCTGGTACAGAACCTCTGCCTCAGTGCTCTGCACGCTGGCTCGCAAGCAGAGCTGACCACAGCAAGGACACAGCTCAGCAGAACACAGAAATTGCCTTTCGAGGAGGAAAGAGTCATTTCACGTGGTGAAAAGAAACTACAAAAACTTATCTCAGAAAGGGGGAATACCAGAAAACCTGAAACTTTGCTCGGGTCTCAGCTCCATATCCCAAAGGCTTAATTAATAATGTTAGAAAATTTACATTTCTGTTGTACAGAACCAGAGAGGATTTACTCCGGACAAGAATATTTTAAGCCAAACTCGAATTTATGTTTACTGTAGTCAGGTGAACAACGTGTAAACTGGATTAGGGTGAGCTATTTAGAAGTGTTAACATGACCATTTCAGGAGGAAAGGCAAGCCTTTACTTCACTGTAATTTATCTAATACTATACTCTCAGAATATTTACAGTGCTGTACAGTAGCCTGGGAGATCAACACGCACGAAGTAGGGCAAAGCCGGGCACTCAGAGGCAGGTGTTGCTGAACACTGTGAGCGCCCCTGGAAAGCAAGGCACAGCTCCCACGTCCATCCAGCTCAGGTGCCTGCCTCTGGATGCTGTCCTGGGCCAGCGTGTAGCAGCCGTTTGTACCATGCTGCAGACCACAAGGCGCTTACTGCCAGCAACATGAAAGCTAATATTTAATACCAAGGTAAAGCTGAGCACTTCCATTTGTCAGGAACGGTCTCTTGAGGTCTCATAGGAGAGACCAGAAGAGAAGGCAGCCAGGTCTCCAACTGCCGGACTCCAGTCAGCTACAGTTCATGCTAGATTTACTAATAAAACTCATTTTTTTCTGGGTAGACAGACATCTCTCTATGATGAAACAAAGAAGAAGATCCATCTGTATTTTACTTTTCATAACTAGAAGCCTGATGTTATCTTCATTTGTGTTTACACCACAAACTAGTTAGTCAGCAGTGGGGCAGTTGACATTAAAAGGATTAGTACATTAAGCTCAAATAATTGTCTTAAAAATCTTGACTGTTAAATGTTTATATTTGAGAGGATCAAAAGGAAATCTACTTTGTAGTGTGCACTGTGGTTGGGAAGGGGCAGAGAGGGATTTAAATGGCTTAACTGCAAAACTGTTATCACCTTGATAAGTCCCAGTGCAATAATTCAGCAATAAAAGGAACAAATGCACTTGGAATTTGTTTCCAAAAATGATTGTCTGACTGGAGACAAGTCAAGCTCTTTATTTGCTTGAAAGAACTCGGTCAGAAGAAACAGCAAAAGCTACTGAAATGTAGTCAAGAATATAAAAATAAGCACTTTCCAGTGGCTTCTGAACTGCAGCTTTCAGGTTTTTTTTGTTTGTTTGTTTTTTCAAGCTAGCTGTAGTCTCCAGTCTGGATCTGGTATCTGAGTGTGGCCACTAGTCAATCAGGAGCCCAATCCTCCCTTGAATTATTCCATTGTTTGGCAAGTGAACTCCAGTGAAGCTGAAGCAGAGGGAAGGTCACAGGCTGCAGTGCAGGATTAGGTCCAAATAACATCTGGAGTCCAGGTACAGATACAAACAGCTGCCGTTTATCAGCTTACCCACTCCAATTACTAGCTCCCATGCCAATAACAAACTAAGAGGGAGAGGAGCTTCAACCATTGAGCCCAATGTCTTGAGGAACAATGCTTGTGGGGCTGTTTCTCCCTGAGGACATGCAAGAAAGCAACGTTATCCTGAGCTGCTGAATCTGTTACCCATGACACAATGAGAGCTGCCAACCGAGACAGGATACTCAATTACACGTGTGGGAGTGGAACACACCGTATCATCTTAATAACACATTTACTGCTTTGCTTTCTTGCAACTTCCTTCCTTTACTGCAAATCAAGGTTTGAAACAAACTACTCTTCTTTTGTCTTTAAATCTTTTCTAGCAAAGAGGTCTCTAAGCACAACAAATGATTATGTTTGAGCATACCAGCAGTGTCAGAGCGCCTACCACCGTGGAGTTCCCAAAAAAAAAAGCCAACGGGAGCATCACAAAGTTGCAGGGATGGGTAATGTGAGGTGGGTGGACAGCATGATGTTGCCAGGACTGCGTCTGCCAGCTGCTAACCTGATCAAGAGCCGTCAAATTCCCCGTGACACCAGTTCTTCAAAACAGAGAACAACGCTGAGACTAGACAGGAAAACACAGGACAGTCTCTACCTGTGCTTAAGTTTCGAAGTAGCAATGTCCAAGATCATTTGATCTGCCAGGCATTCAGAAAATATCTGCTATAAAACTACCACTAAAATACGTAATACATTCCAGACAAAAACTTAAAGCTTTCAGATTAGGTGCCAAACACCAAATTTTCAGTTTTCAATAGTTCTTTTGAGAAAAAGCTTCTTTCCCTCAAAAAATACTTCTTCAAACAACTGATTTTGGGGGTTTGTAGGTAGTTTCAAAAGCATTTTTTCCAAGCTAGCACAGGTACCACATAACACAGTACATGTACTAAAGTCAGCGGCTCTCCAAAGTGTGATGAAATCAAAACAAATCAAAACAAAAGAATGCCACAACAACAAAAGAAGGAGTGACAGGCCAGTTTTTTTTGTTGTTACCTTAAATCTCTTCTTTTGGCCAGCTCTCCCGGCGAGATAGACCAGGGAAGGCTTTGGGGAAGACATTCCAGGGCTTCGGGGGAAAAGTCAGAGAAATCCACACCGTACTCTGTCAGGATTCCTTCCGTTTCCGGCTCAATCTCCCCTGCTTGACCAAGACTTTTGGCCAGCTGCCTGCAAAAAGAAGGAAAAGGTTGCTTTTTTAAGTGTGTAATTACAACTGTTGCATTGTTACCATCTCTGCAGAGAGGTTGCTGAGCCCTCAAACACACTCCTTCACCCATTTGCTTCTCCCTTTGTTTTGGCAGAGGACTTGGCAGGAGTTCAGACCATACCATGACTTACGTCTGCTGGAGATACAAAACATTAGCCAGACAGTACCCTGGACTATTTTGTATATCTCGTTTTAAAGATGTTTTATTTTACTAAGTTCTCGCAGAGGTAAAAGTGTCAAATTTTAGAAAACAACTACATTCAACAGGGATAAGAAAAGTGCAGCTCTGGCTTTGGAAAGACTTCTTCCCTTGAGATCCTGCTTCCTGCCCTCACCACTTTAAGGGTGACTGAGCCCCACCACCTGCGATGGAGAGCAGGTTCCCACCCAACCCCACACAGCTCAGCAGAAGAGAGCTGCCGGGGAGTTCCGCACACTGCTCTCCATCCCAAAAGGAACACTGCCCTGCCTTGGCAAAGAGATGCCCTGTGAAGACAGGAGAGTGAAGAACCTATGCTGCCTTTCTTAGAAAGTATTGTACAAACAGACATGCCCCCAGTTGGTCATTCCATCCATTTTCCAAGCTCTTTTCAGGACCTAAATGCTCTCTGTAGTCTGTTCCTCGTCTCCTAGCTAAGCAGAAGCCTCTGAACCACCATCCACCCATAGAGGAGCCAATGATTTAGGAACAAGTCATAGATAAGGGAAACTGTCCCACGTGCTAACAGCCTTTGCTGCAGTACTCTGCACGCATGCGGATGAGGCTGCTGCTCTGTGACGCTTACAGAGAGTTTCCATCTGGTGCAAACCCCACCACTCATTTTCCTGTGAGCTCTGGTGTCCGACAAGTGCTTGGTTCTGCACACAGTGTGCAAACCTGGACTGCCAAGGAGTGGGGCCTTTGCTCCTTCCCTTCCTGGTTACAGGTGCTGCGAGAGAACCTGCCCCATGGTGGCTCTCCTCCTTTTTCTCATCCCCAGATTGCTCTACAGTACACAGAGGTAATGATTTTATTTTTTTAACACTTTTTTTTTTAATATAGTTCCATTAGGGTGAATGGCACATTACAGGCAATAGAGATAATGCTCCTGGTCCAAGAAAATTACAACTGAAATTAAGGCAAATCCATCAAAATATGACAAAAGAGAGGGGTAATAACACAGTGCAAACACAGCCACTCTAATAAGTGTTTTTCCACTGCATAAAATACACAATCATGATATTGATCCTTCTGCTTTAATTCTAATGAGTGAGAACAGGCACTAATTGCTTTCCAAAATAGGGGCCAAAACAGTGTGCTTGTCATTTGGACAAGCAAGATGCTCTCAGGGCTTCAAATGTGCCATAAAGCCACAGAACAAACCCCATCCGTGCAGCGCAAGCAAGCCCATCTTCTTTATGGGAGCAAAGCTATCTCTCTTCACGACGGGAAGGGCTGCGTAATAAACCTGTCACGATGTGTAATATGCTGAAAAGGATTGTGCGCTTTGTGGTGTGGTAAATTGCAGAGTTCACATTGCCCAGCTTTAAAATAAAAATGAAAACAAGGATAAAAGATATTTCCCTCCATTGTTTCAATTTTATGTACAAACTGTATGGCAGAAATACGTGCGCATTTGGCATCGAGGCTTAATTCTCCGTTTCTACGGTTCGGTCCCAGTCTGATCCTTATTTTAATGTAAATAAACGAGGCATCAGTTTTATCTCCCTCTCTCTCAGCAGTAACAATAAACCAGAGAAATTACCACTTCATTTCCAACTTTTAATGCAGAGCTGGGAGACTTAGCAAGGATGAGTCTGCTGCCCCCCAGGAGCAACCTCACCAGCACCACGAGCACGGAGCCTGCGCTTCAACCTTGTGCCTTGCACCAAACTCCATAATGCAAAAGAAGCATTGAAGAAGCATTTTGACTCAGATAACTTCCCTGACCAGATGGATAGATTTAAAAAAAAAAAAGAAAGAAAGAAAATAAGGAAAAAGAAAAAGGAAAAAAGAAAAAAGAATAAAAAAGTAAAAAAGAAAAAAGAGAAAAACAGGAAAAAAAAAAGAAAAAAGAGAAAAAGAAAACAAAAAGAAAAAAAGTAAAAAAGAAAAAAGAAGAAAAAGGAAAAAAGAAAAAAAAAAGGAAAAAAAAGGAGGACAAAGTGCCCTACCAAAAAGAAATGTCACAGGCTTAAGCTTTGGGTACCCCTTCTCTCGGAAGGGCAGCATACCCAGAGGGTGGCTGGAGGTCCATACAAAAAGTCATGAAAAGCACCTTTTAATGCCAGAGTGCTTTCCAGCTCAGTTTTGAAACCCATGTTCTCTTGATCCGTTTACTGAAATTAGATTATGAACCATAAGGGGTTTACCCAGAGGTTTGATATAGGACTAATATTGTTTAATAGTAATTAACATTTGATTTACAGTGTTCCAGGGAACATTTCCCAAGTACCTTGAAACAAGAAGTGTACAACGGACTTTAATTGGGGCCATGTTACAGTCACACAGACATGATGACTTGCATCAGAGCAGAAATCTGACAGGACAGCATGTGATCAAAGGTAACACATATAGGATCATCGACGGCCCCAGAGTAACAGCCAGGCTCACTCATGGGGCTCTGCAGCCACCAAGGGTAGCAAGAATAGTTCAAGAGGCTTATAAACAACAACAGGCACAGGGCCCAGGGGTGGTCAGACGGTCACTCCCCAGGAGTCACAGTGTCTGCGATGCCCCGGGCTTGCATCTGTTTTTTCTTCTCCAAAATGTTAGAAGGTAAAAAATTATGATGGTTACAGACGTAAACATTTCTTTTTCTTTGACATTGATGGGAGAGTATTAGAGCACCCCGGAGGTCTGCTTTAATACCCTCGTGCTGACGTCAGGTACAGGTAGTACGCAAGCAGGGAAAGCACCGACAGGAACGTGCTGCAGTTGGGGCTTTGGGAGGCACGAAGTGAAGGGTACCAGCTGCATCTGCAAGCTCACTGAGTTGCTCCGAGCTGCCAGCTCACCAGACTTGATCTCCCATGGGAGTGTGCCTGGGGCAGAGCCACCCTCCCGCTGCCATCTGCCCCTTTGCGGTGACACCGATGGAGTCTATTCAGCCAGCCGTTTCCACAAACGTACATTTGAGCCCCCTCCATTCCCCAGACTCTGCTGAAACTTGCCAACGTGGTCAAAGGTTACGTGATAAGAACTCTCCAAAAAGACCACACGTAATTGTATAAGGCTTGATTCTTTCTGAAAGCCAGGCAGGCTCCCAAACGGGAGAGAATAACTTCAGTAAGAATTTAAAAATCTTACTGAGTCTGTCCCTAGAGCAGACTTGTCCACAGTCATTGTGTACAGAGGGCTTCTTTCAGCAGTGGGAGAATCACAGAATCATAGAATGGGTTGGAAGGGACCTTAAAGACCAAGCAGTTCCAGCCCCCTGTCATGGTAGGGACACCTCCCACCAGGCTGCCCAAGGCCCCATCCAGCCTGGCCTTGAGCACCTCCAGGGATGGGGCATCCACAGCTTCTCTGGGCAGCCTGTGCCAGTGCCTCACCACCCTCTGAGTAAACAATTTCTTCCTTTTATCTAGTCTAAACCTACCTTTTTTTTCAGATTAAAACCATCACCTCCTGTCCTACACTCCACTATCTTTCCTGTAAGGCCCCCTTTAGGAACTCGAAGGCCGCAGTGAGGTCTCCCCAGAATCTTCCCTTCTCCAGGCTGAACAACCCCAGCTCTCTCAACATGTCATCAAAGGAGAGGTGCTCCAGCCCTCTGAACATCCTACATGTCAATAAGCTGCCACTCCTAAAGGTAGTTTTGTGTGTGAGGGGACAGCAAGGAAGGCCACCAAGGAAGGCCACCAAGGAAGGCCACCAAGGAAGGCC